>OZ026592.1:9014486-9756986 GCA_964020215.1 Aurelia sp. 3 sensu Dawson et al. (2005) | reverse complement strand
CAGTGCAAAGATTAGGATACTGCATCAATGAAAGAGGAAAGCTCGGCATAGGAGAATAAAGAAAGCAGGGAATGAGATGAGAGAAATATCATGAAGAAAAGGGAAGGGAGTTTGCAACAGAAAATAGGGAGGAAATGTCAGGGAAGGAAAATCAATGTCAGGTGAGGGAAAAATAGATAACGTCTTTCCTACAAAATTAGTGACATAGGCAGGGAATTTCAAAACACTGATGCAGTTTTGCAGGAAGCCAGAGCTTTATCAGCATTGAACCCTGGCCTCCTTGGTATCCTCTACTGATGCTCCCTTACCAAAGTGAGAAAATTCCAAGGAAAGTACCGGGCATCTTATAAAAGAGTACTCCTGCTTGAAAAATCACCAAAATTCAAGTATTTAAAGATGATATAATTTTCGCTTCTATTGCTTAATGGGTATGAAATAACACATTGAAAAACCTCATTCTGAGCTACAGGATGTCCAAAAATGGTGATCAGTATTTGCCAAAATATGCTATCTTAAATCATGAACCAACTTTAATGAAACATCACTCATTGTAGCAGAAGGGCTAACTTAAATGTAGAAATTCATTTCATTAAAACTGGCCATTCCGAACTAGAGCTATGGGCCATTTTACTTGAGATTTGTTTTGGAAGATACCTCAAAGAGAAATAAAAAATCTCAATGTTTCTTCTGGGTTTCAGCTTTGAAAAATGTATGTGAGTACTATGCTTATCTTCCAAAGAGTAAAGCGTGGTGGCAAATATATGTTTCTTCTACTTCAATGAATACTGGTTGCTTAATTAATCTCCTTAAAAGATTCATCAATGCAGTTTTCATCTTATCAAAGAAGAAAATTGGATAAAATTTGATCACAGTTTTAAGTGCTTCTCACAACTTATCAAAAAGAACTTCAAAGTAAAATTGCCCAGGACTCTACAAACCATATGACTGATTTTAGAGCAAGAAATTCCTACATCTACATCTAAGTTAGCCATTGGGCTTTAAAATGAGGGTGACACATTGAAATGTGCACGTATTTCTTAATTTTACAGCTCTGCGAACAATGATACATCATCTTGGGATACCCCATATACCCTGTAAGCAACATTGTTAATCTTGCATCTAAGAATCATAACAATTTCCATTTTCCTTTAAGTCTACAATGATGGTGTGCATTTCATTCTAACGTTTACTGCATGACATTGTGCTTTTTGCAGGATGCTTCAAACACTTGGCTTTTCAAAAAGGAGTACTTTTCTCGGGACAACCATGACTAAAAAATTCTTCACATTCATTAATACTTGTTAAATGTTAGCTTGAAAGAGGCAGCAGGCACCTAGCCCAAAGCTCATTAGAGTTCTTTCTAGGTGTCCTAAGCTACTAACTAGTAGAAAGTAGTATTATAAGGTTGTATCTCAATTTTTTTTCATGGCTTTAGCTGCCATAGATTCATTGCATATTTAATTGATAGCTTGAATTTTTGATGAAATGAGAAATGAAACTTACAAACTCAACAAAAGTTTCTTCCAGAGCACCAGCGATAAGTTTCTCAGCTGTGACATCTTGGATAAGACCATGATTCAAATAATTCCTTGCAAGTTCTTCTTTTGTTAAAATCAGCATGTGAGAAACATCTGTCAGCCTTGATTTAAGGTGAGTGTGAAGATGTCGACTTGACATTAGTCCAGCTCCAGTCCCTGCATGGCCATCAAATATTGCAAAGTATGCACAGGGAATCGAGTACTGCAAACAAACAATGTGGTTTCAATAAAATATTTAAAAAAGAAATAAACATTTTTCAAAATAGTCAAAATTCAGTTCAAGCAACTTATCACAAACTTTTGCTTTCTGTAATGAACAAAGGGTCACAGATTGAATTCTTTAATACAGCATATCTTTGTGGGGAATTTGAATTACAAAGTTGGATATTTTTTACATAACTGTCACATTAAATTTGTCTGTCTACATTGAGTATACTATGATACTTATTTGTTTAGCATGGGACCTGAATCTTTGGAAATATTTTAAATGAAATGTGTAAAATGGTGTAGCTCTTCAAAGAGTACTTTGTGTAATTTGCCATAATCCCAAAAACAGCATTTTTTTGTATCAAGATAATTTTCAAAATTGCAGCTACAAATGCTATTTGCTTTAAGGCAGATCATTACAATCTGAGTCAATAAGTTCTCTTATGTATATACCAGTCAGATTTGCATTTCTTAGTCCAAAGAGATTTGACCATTTGCAAGTTTGCCTTTAGTACTTTTACTATACAAGAAGCATAGTCACCTTTGCTGGATCCTCTCCTTCTTCTCTGTATTCTTCTGGCACATGAATAAGGAACGTCACAACAACACTCTGATCCTCATTTATCTTGTTTGTTTTCCCTGCATTTATTGTCCTAAAATGGTTTTAAAAGACTATTAATCATGATGGTACAGTTTCAAGTTCTACACAAAGCACTGGGATCAAGTCCAGCATCACTTGCCACATTGGCTTTATTACATACCCCCCAGGCAAAGAGGAAATGCCATTTCCTGTTTTGGCGTTTTGAGTGTGTTTGTTTACATTTTACCTATGTTTGCTTACATTTTGTGCATGCTTGTTTACATTTTTCTTGGCAGCTAATCATAAGGCTCTATTTTTCATGTGACTTTGAGGTGGATTTGTAGCTAATGGCTTCATATGAACAGAGAAGCTGTTGGGCATTTGGAGCAAAACCACCCACCCTCCCTATTCAGGACTGGAAGAACATTGATTTGCAATTGGTGTAGTATGTATTTGCTGTCTAGCAGGGCAACTTTTCACTCTAAATATCTTCAGATATATTAAAACTGTGTTCACTTCACACCAGCACAGTTTGGAAATGACATAAAAATGTTACAGATAGGTCTCCTATTCACAAAGAAATGGCATCTTTTACTGGAATAATCTGAAGATGGTGTTAACTTAAAAGCTTTACCACTCCTTGAAAACAGCATCATGTCAATACTAAATCAAAGGAACCTTACAGGTACGTCACTACGTGAATGGATTTGGGAATATCTGACACAACCAAAACCCCTTTGAACATGCCCTTTTACTGATGCCAGCCGAGGGGCACTTTTACTCTTTTAGAAAAGCAGTCAAGACTTTGCAGAATAAAGGATTTTTACTTTCTTTGCTGTATTCTTATGAAAAACAAAAGGATTTA
Source organism: Aurelia sp. 3 sensu Dawson et al. (2005) (assembly GCA_964020215.1). NCBI lineage: Eukaryota > Metazoa > Cnidaria > Scyphozoa > Semaeostomeae > Ulmaridae > Aurelia > Aurelia sp. 3 sensu Dawson et al. (2005). The sequence goes on along the minus strand of OZ026592.1, from coordinate 9,753,796 downwards.
GGCCAAAAGCATACAATAATTATTTTTTGGGGGTGAAATGCCCCTTGATTGCACAGAGGCCTGTCTCAGTTGCCAGTCGCACACACAACATTCATCATTCCTAGGACCTTATCTTTGACGTGAAATTAGCTCAAACAATATGTAAATTGTTTGGAAGCAGTTTCCTGTTTCATTACGCTATCAACAGGCAATCAACATGTTCATTAATCCTTGCAAGGTGACGAATTGCTGCAATGCTTGCGATTTCGCATCACAGAGAATTTATTATGACTTTCGTTTCCTGTTTGTGAGGTGCCCCCATCCATGCCTGCTTGTCTAATCATAAATCATGATGATGGTTTCTCTTTTTGTTGTTTTAATCCAATCAGATTCACTTCCTTTGCTCGTCTCGCAAAGCAGGATGGGAGGAGATATAAGACCAAGATGGGGGCTTGCTGGAAAACTCTTTTCCATCATACCCATAACAACCAGGGGCGGATCCAGAGAAAATCTTCACTGGGTCCAATGCGAAGGCGAGCGAAGCGAGCCGAAAAAAAGGAGGGGGGTCCGGGGGTACTCCCCCGGGAAAATTTTTGCGACCACGCCCTTCAGATTGGCTTAAAACACTATTTCGGGAAAAGGTTCTTTGACCACGCCCTTGAGGTTAATACACTAAAAGTTGTAAGTTATGATTCAAAACTAAATAACTTTAGAGCTGCATGATATTCCATACTCGATTCCATAGTCATGACTTTGGATACTCTGAATCCTCAAAATCATAAATGAAGTTTTCTGCGATGCTTGTGTTTGGAGTCAAATATCATTTTGAAAACTAACTCAGCTTAGTATACATAAAGTCCTTCGATGTCGTTAAAAAGTTGTAAACTTGATGTAAATTGGATAAGTGTCGGCCTTCTCGTTCTCCTTCATCTTTCTCAATTCCTTCCACAGTGGTAGCTATTCTCTGTTCCGCCTTGTCTGCTCGACGAAACGTTATTTGATCTGATATAGTGCAATGGCAGTGCTTATTCATTTCAGTGGACCCACACAGATATTTATAGCTGTATTCATCTCTGTTGCAACGTCAGAAAATTTCCAAATTTAGCCCATTTTGGACCCAGCCACTGCGGAATCCGCCGCAGTGGCTGGGTCCACATTCGGCTAAATTTGGAAATTTTCTGACGTGACAATAGGGATGAATACAGCTATAAATATCTGTCTGGGTCCATGAGCTCTTCACAAAAGGGATTGACATCATATTTGAAACCATTGTAATCGCATATTTGCTGTAAATACCATTCACGTAGCATCATCGCTGGATGTGTGCTCACCATAGGCATAATCACCGGGCCACTGACTCAAGCTTTTGGATCAAATCTAACTCTCACGAAACGAAGTTGACCTGCTTGCTTACTACTTTAGATACAGTAATTTACAATCTCATATTTTCAAAATACATCTCACCCAAAAGAGATTCTGACTAAAAAGTTAAGTTATTGTTCAACAGACGTCGAATAATCTATTAATAGCCCAAATTTGATTTTTTGACTGGGTCCAGTGACCCAGTGGACCTACCCTGGATCCGTCACTGAACAACGGTACACTCCATAGCTAAAAATGATGAAAACTGGATATTTTTCAATGCTTTACAATAGGCTGACTGCCTTTTTTAGGGCTGTGTAACATTCTTTGTCATCAAAGTCCAGTCTCTGTCATGGTGCCTGGTATTGCGTGAACACATTTAGTTAAAATTTTATACTGTCAGATACCGTCAAAGTATTTGTTGTTTCCAACATGTGCCAGCATCATATAACATCATCTAGAAGTAAAGGCAAAGGCTGCTCCTTACAGACGGATTTCAAGTCAGTCTAATTTTCAGAACGGACGTTCTATTGTTTACAAAGAAATATCACTTTGAATTTGAAAAGAAAGTTAGCATTCACATTTTTATTACTGTACTGTATGTAAAATTTCACCCACTACCAGGTTGGAAAGTTTGTCATGTGCAATAATTTTGGTGCGCAGTTGAAGGTTTGGCATTTGCAAGTTTTTTGCATTTCACAACTAGCAGTTCATACACAATTTACTGAAAAGAAGTAAAGCAGTGTATATAGTATACATATGTAGAAATCGACATCCCTGTCAAGAGCAATAACAATAAAGAATCAGGTGTGCATACTTTTTCTCAAATTTCAACTTTGGTGTGCATTTTGCAAACTTTCCACTCTGGTCCCTTCAGAAATTTCACCGCTGTAAATAAGATTTTAAACTTACTCTGCATAGCCAGCATCTAGTGCAAGACATTTCTTAGGTCTCATAACAGGACGTATTTCATGATCAGCAGATGCAAGCGTTGCTTCCACATCCAAATCAAGGAAGTCTGGTCTCTTGTATTCATATTTCACTGGCAACTTAAACTTGGTATATGATGCCAAACTTGGGGCAGCTCTATGTGGTTGCTCTAAAATTGCAGCAATGGCATGACTTGACCATTTCTTGAATGCATTATAACTCGATGAAAACGCCATTTTCTGGTACTTAGAAAAATGAAACTTCTAACTAGCAGTCTACTGTATGATATGGTTTTAAAATCTCTCTGATTGGCTCAAAATGAAAGTAATTTGATGCTTGTGTGGCTGTATGTTGTGTATAAACTGGTCATTTTTGAAGGTGTTCTTTTTGGGATTAAAAAAGTGGATGCAGTGGTCACTAAAACTGATATCAATTTCTTTATATATTATTGAATCTTTTATGATTTTTCAATAATGGCCTTGAATCAGTGGCTGATTTCCCCCTCTGCAAGTCTTTTTAGCGTGCACAGTATTTCTTTTCTAATTGCGTTTCTGTCAACTTCTACTACAGTGTCGTTGGCCAAAATTTTGCAATCAAATTACTGCAACTATTTTTGTGGAATGTACACATCAGAAAGGGGCAGTTGATGTCTTTCTTGCAATAGCTTTGAAACGTGTAAAACAGAAAGAGCGGCAACCATTGATCTTACTTTCTGCTTGCAAAAGAAACAGCAGTCAACAAATTTCAATGCTAATTTTATGTATGTAGCATCCCCGCCATAAAAACCTTCTGAGCCATTGATATGTTACTTTAATCTATCTACATCACAATGACCTTCGATATGTTGCTCTTCAAAATCTTGCCTTGCAAACAACATAAGAGCCCAGCACTGGGTCTAAGACGGATTGACCCTGCACCTCGCTGATGTTTTGAGGCCCAAGCAGCACAACTTCCTCTTCACTTTATCGACGAATATCGGCCCTAAATTTCTTGATTCAGGACAGCTTTTACTTCTCCTGATATCAGTCTTTATTTTGCCATTATTATGTCCCTTGCCCGCGACTTCAAGTTGCACAATTTGCATCTGACAAATTATTTACTTCACTTTTACTTCCAGCCAAGTTTCTCATTTGGGAAGTCCACGTATCAAAATGATAACTTTCTTTTTTTTCCTCAAACGAATGCGGAGGAGAGGACCTCGTATTGAATGATTTGCTGAGCAAGTCTAATCTGGAAAAAGGGAATGAAGAATGGAATGGAGGGAAGAGAATCGCCAAACTTTCCATTGTTTGTGCATTCATCGCGCAAGATCGTTGTTCCTGCCACATGCATTTCTTTTTGCTAGAACTTGGTAAGCACCCATCTACAAGAGTCTTCATAAGACGTTAGGAAATTTGAATTATGTCTCCAAAGTAAAAACTTTATGTTCTGCAGAAGTCAAATCAAAAGGAAACAGGTTCACTGGCCCGTTACATTTTTCAGGTGGCAGTCTGTTTGGGTATCAACGCGCGAGAGACTTGGGTAAATCCAAGAAACACCCATATACAAGAAACAAGAATTCCGGCAGTCAGCCTGGGTTTTTGAATTGAACAATTAGTACATGGATTCGTTCTTATAAATGGGAGTCCAATTTGACAGTTGCAGCCTGAATGTTTTTTTTTCGCAGATGTTTACTGAATCAAAAACAGAGGATGTATCGCTGTAATAATTGTGCCAATATTTTATAGCTATATCTTTATATTCATATTTGATTCTTTTAAGGCGGGTTGCCCTTCGGCAGAAGCCATTTTTCAAAGGGTCCTCCAATAAAAACTTAATTAAAATGTACAGTTTAAAATAACATATCATTAGATTATAAAAAACCATAATTTAGAAACCTATTCACAATTATACAATATACATAATGAAAGAAAAGTTAACTCTTTATTGATTTCTTAAAACCATTCAGGGAGGATGCTATCTTTAACTCAGCAGGAAGGCTATTCCATAGTTTAGCTCCTCGGAAAGAAAAGGATTTTCCCCACTTTCTGACTTTTTCTTTGGCAACCTTAAATCGACCTCAGTGGTCCGGGGGTTGCGGGAGGAGCATGCTGAGTTTTTGGTGAAGAGGTTACAAAGGCATTGTGGAGCCAAATCACTGAGCGACTTGTTTTCATGTATGTTATGTCATGCAAAAGAGAGAAGCTGAAACAAAAATTCAACTGACTTCTGCATGTATAATTTCTAAGAACATAACTTTTAAACTTAAATTTTACCAATATTAATTTTTCACTACAACTACCACACTTTGCGTCAAGATGACAACTTTTAAGAACGTCTTCAATTACATGTCACCCTAGATTTTCGATAACGCAAAATTCCTTTGGAAAACAATACTGTACGATCGTTATTTTTCACAGGCATTTGCAGCTAACATCTAAATTGAGACATACTATTGTCGACTGAGGGTAAAGCAGGCACTAATTGTAATTATAAGACTGTAACTTCAATGGAAAATCATCGAATGTCCACACTTTAAACATTTTTCCGCTATACAGCGATATATTTTACTTGACTGATGACGATGAGTCCCTTGTATCCCTGCGGTAAACCTTGCTCAAGAGGGACTCATCATGAAACAGTAAAAAATTTGGCCCTATTTTCTTCAATCATCAATGGAATTAGGAAAGAATCACGGCTTCGAATCTCTATCCCATTGGAGTGTGTTCAATCGAAAATGCTATCACATTTACACGTTAACAATAGTAATTCACAAATCTCGCAATCTGATTGGTACTGAAGAAATTGCTCAGTTAGGGCCTAAATAGGGCCAGGTTTTTCATAGTAATAATACGAGTCTCTATTGACCAAAGCGCCATCATCAAGTCAAAGAGCACAGGGAAACAAGAGACTCATCGTCATAAGTCTAATATTTTACTACTTGGCACCACTCAGAACTAAGCTGATATCATACCCTCTGAAACATAAATATGCTTAGAATTATTCTACATTGAATAAAATATTCCATTTCAAAATGCAGTTCTTGCACAAATTTAAACTAAAATTTCATTTACATGCAGAATTAAACTGAAGTGGACGTAAAAAACAAAAATCAGGATTTTAGGCTTGTTACTTGAGTCATATATTCCCGGGTGAAGAACAACTGTTTGAAAAGTTGTAATGCAGAGAATATCTAAAGGTATTGGAAGGCATAAGGATTCGATTGATAACCGAAAGTTCGAAGTATTTTTTGTGATTTCTTCTACCGGGTGCCCCAAAATGATGTATCGACATTTGCCAAAATATGCTACCTTAAATTATGAACCAATTTGAATGAAACAGCAAATACTTTGGAGCAGAAAGCCTAACTTAGATGTAGCAATTCATTTCATTAAAATCGGCCATACCAAACTAGAGCTAAGGGCTATTTTGCTTGAGAATTTTTTTTGTAAGATACCTCAAAGAGAATTAAAAATCTTTACGTTTCTTCTGGGTTTACCCTGAACCCTGGGTTCACTGAACCCTGGCCTCCTTGGCATCCTCTACTGATGCTCCCTTACCAAATTGAAAAATTCCAAGAAAAGTACTCTCGCTTGAAAAATCACTAAAATTCAAATATTTAAAGATGATAAGATGTTTGTTTTTATTACATAAAGGGTATTAAATAACACATTGAAAAATCTCATTCGGAGCTACGGGGTGTCCCAAGGCGATGTATCGGTATTTGGCAAATATGCTATCTTAAATCATGGATCAATTGGAATGAAATATCACTTATTTTGTAAAAGAAAGCCTAACTTAGAAGTAGAAATTCATTACACTAAAATCGGCCATGCAATACTAGAGCCACGGCTTAATTTGCTCCAGATTTGATTTGGAAGATACCTCAAGGAGCATTAAAAATCTCTACAATACTTCTTCCGAGTTTCAGCTTAACACCATGCATGGGAGTGTGCTAATCTGCCAAGGAGTAAAACATGATGGCAAAGCAAATATATGTTTCTTACAATTCAATGTACATAGCAGGCCCGTCGGAACGAAATTGATATTGGGGGGACTGAAACGAGGTGCGAGCGAACGGAAGAAAAACGGGGGTCCGGGGGCTTGCCCCCGGGAAAATTTTACATGACCACGTCCTGTAGATCGTTGGAAAACGCCCCATTTTTGGAAAATGTGCCATTAACGGAAGCAAAGGATCACAACTAATGAGGGTCTTTCCACGAAAATTTTGAAATTTTTGACTTGCATGACATCAAAAGTGTTACATTTTGGATAGATTCTGGTAGCTTCCTCGAATATATACGAGTTTGAATCTTAATTCTTACGACCTTGGCTTTTACAGCCTTTCTAACTTACAAAATCAACAAACTTCAGCAAACTATTGGGCCCCCTTCCGACGGGCCTGCATAGAATGCTTAGTTAAGTTTCTTAAAAGATGATCAATGCAATTTTCATCTTAACAAAGAAGAAAATCTAATGAAATTTGACTACAGTTTCTTAGCGTTATTTAGCGAGAAATAAAAAATAGCTGGGCCTGCATAGGTTGCTTAGTTAAGTTTCTTAAAAGATGATCAATGCAATTTTCATCTTAACAAAGAAGAAAATCTAATGAAATTTGACTACAGTTTCTTAGCGTTATTTAGCGAGAAATAAAAAATAGCTTATAAGTAAAATTGTACATGACTCTAGAGCCATATGACCGATTTTACTGAAATAGATTTCTACATCTAAGTTAGACTTATGCCTTTTCGTCCCTTGTTTCCCTGCGTTCTTTGATTTGCTGATATCACTTGGTCAATAGGGACTCATAATATTACGCTTATATAATGGGCCCACTTTGTCAAAATGGCCTAAAGAGGTGGGAGTTCTCGTACACTCAACAAAATCGCTTCAAAATCTGGTTTAAAGAGTTCGAACATTAAAAAAGAAACTTTTAGTACAAAGAATGATGTTGTGTTGACCTACAAAGCGCAAAATGCGTAAGTTTCAGGCAGTAATCTTCCTCTGTGGAAGCAAAATAGATCCATCGAAGCTGCGAGAACTCCAGGCTTCTTCAACCGTTCTTTAAGAGCAACAACAACACCATTCTGAATAGCGGCCCCTGATTGGTTAAAAACTGAATTCTAGCGATTTGATTGGTGAATACGGAACCACCCTACGCGGGCCTAAAGTGGGCCCACTATTTCAGAGTAATGTTATTAGTCCCTCTTGACCAAAGAACGCAGGGAAACAAGGGACGAAAAGGCATCAGTCTACATCTAAGTTAGCCTTTGAGCTTCAAAATGGGAGGTGAATCATTGAAATGGGCGCATGATTCTATGCGCAAACTAACCGGTTTTGTGGTGTACAGGAAAATATAAAGCCCACTGTAACAGAAAAATTTTGTTGCTGTCAAGTCGTTTGAGTTTCTTGTATATCTCATAGGCCTAAAGCAGTTGCCATGGCGACAAAGACGCGTCCTTGTATCGTATTATACAAGGCTACGGGAAACCCGCGGGAAAAGTGCAACTAACCAATAGGAGTGGCGGGATTCCGTATTACCTCGTTTTGAGATACCCGGCACTTTTCTGAGCATTGTTAATCATAGCTAAACTTTGATTTATGAATGTTCGTTTACTTCAAATGGGTAAGAAAGAATCTCTTCATACATTTTCCTCACTTTTTATGCCAGTACTTTTCAACCCCAAATCTTAAAACTGTATTTGTGCAAAAGTGCCAAACCATATAGGCCGTTGCATTCATACAGATTTCATTTTTTACCTCTTGAGAGGAACAAAATGTGTTTGAAATATGAGATTTGAACGGTTAAGACATTCCAAGTACAAAGAAATTAACAATTAGTCAGACGTAGACATGTTTTGAAGGCCAATTAGCTTCCATGAATTTCAGCACAGGAATGAGAATTTCCAACTGTCAAAGGCTGCTAGCCGCGCTTCTGAGACTACGTCCTAGCCTCACTTCAGAATGCACCGATAAATCTGTGCATTTCCATCTCAATTGTTCATATGAAAATCCGTAAGTCCCAGTTTGAGCAAAAATAAAAAATGCTGTCATTATTAGGCTTTGAAAACCTTTGCGCACTTCCTGAGAGGCAATTTGCGAATAGTATGCTGTTTGAATTATACTTTCCTCTCTTTCTGGGGATTTATCTGACGCTTTGGTTGTGACATGTGTCATTCAGGCTTTGTAAAGTAAGATCCCTACATTTTGGTGAAAATGTTTGTGATCAGTGTCATATGAACAAATTTAGTATTCGGTTCTATTAACCCAACGCAGTTTTCAATTCCTGGATCTAATATTCAAGTTAAGGCGATTGTTGTTAAGCTCATCAATATACGCCTGTCCATTTAACTAATTTATACACACCCCAACTAATTGCAGCTACCAAAATAGCTCTAAATGTGTACTTGATTATCTTCGAACTTGCTGGAGGATTCGGTACCCTGGAGTGGAAATAAAGTGCAAACAGGTGAGCTATGAAGTTCTTTTATGGCAATGAAAGTGTGGGGTTCCTTGAACATACTGCTCGCCAATTTCAGGGCTCAAAGACTACCACAGATTCAGTTGGAGAAAGCTAAACTAAATACGGAATCTAGGCCTAGCCCTTCTTGCCACACCTTTTCAATTATAATAATAACAATAATAAAATGCACTTATAGAGTGCTAAAATCTATATACATATATGCTAATGTGCTGAACGATTTTGTGTTAAAAAACTTTAGATTACAGCAAGAAAAGTTAAAAATGAAAATGTCTTTCATATGTTAAAGTAATTATCAAATAAATGCGTTTTTAGTCTTGTTTTGAAAGCATGGACGCTCTGAGATCTTCTAATTTCTACAGGCAGTTTGTTCCAGAGTCTAGGGGCTGCAGTACAGAATGCTCTGTCCCCACGAGATGTAAATTTTGTCCTTGGAACCATTAAGGTCACAGATTTTTCTGTCCTCAATTTGTATCTATCACTGGTTTGAAACCTCAACATATCTTTCAGGTAGGCTGGAGCCATGTTGTTAAGTGCCTTGAATGTCAATAACAAATGGCCTCACTTTGGAAATTTGTGAACATCTTTATCCATACGAAACCTTTGACCACGGATTTGAATTCTGCACCCAAATTTTAGTCTGGCTCCTAATTTTCATCATCCTAGTGTCTGCGAGTGTGATTTTACGGCGGTAATAGGTTTGAAAATTTATACAGGATTTGACTGTGAAAATTGTTCAGGGTGCTGAATGTGAATCTGACGTCAGAAATTTCATGTGAAACAACTTGAAGAAATTTTGAAACTTCCAAAACGAGGCAACTTCGCTGAAAAGGTGCAACAGACAAACAGTGTGTTACGAATATTTGTGAGTTTTTCGAAAGGTTTTGTGAAAATTTTTTCAGCAAAAGAACGTGCATTGATAAAGTTAGCAAAATTTGAAAAACAAATTGCCGATGGAAGCAAAACTTAAAGAATTTCTCACAAAAGCCATAGACCTTTTAGCTATTCTACAAAAGAGCCTGGAGCGAGCGATATTTTTATATATTTTCATAAGCGAAGTTCGATTGAGTGGCGTTAGGGCTTCTATCGCTATTGTGTACGTTCGAAGATTCTTCAAAATGTAAACAAACGTCGTTCGATTGAGATTCTTTTTCAGAATAGCTAAAAGGTCTATAAACGGTTTAGAGGATATTAGAAAGCAGAAATCGATTATAAGTAGCTAATACACTCAACTTCAGTACATCCATTGAACGTTTTGCAAAACCACTAAACTAATTCCATAAAACACCAGATTTTATCAACTAACCTTAGCAACTCTTCGATATCAACATCTTTACCAAAATTTTCTTTGATTCCATTCAAATGTCCTAAACCAACAACAGCAACAATGACTGCTGGTTCGTGCCCACAGACTTCTGCAAAAGAAAGAATAAGTGGATGACAAAGCCAACGATGTAACAATAATAATCTAAAAGGCAAAGCTACCCGGGGGGGGGGGGGTACATGACTTGCAGATCGACATGGGTCTGCCGCGTAGTTTACAGAAAAGTACCCTCTTCTAATTACCGAAACATGCTGTCACACCCAGTTTTATGATTAATTTTGGCAGAAAACGACCCATTTTTGGCTACTTTTCACCATTTTCTGGATAACCCAATGGAAAATCTGCGGAAAACGGGACCCTTATTCAGAGAATTTTGGGCCCAAAAACCCACCCATATGGGCGGCACATACCCGTACCCTGAGTTGTGTCCCTCCCCCCCCCGGGCAAAGTTAAAGAAAAATCAAGTTCACAATATCTATTGGTGGGAGACGTTGAAGGTGTTACAAGATTATTTATCGTAGTAAAGAATCAGAACTATCAGGCCAACCCTTGTATTTTATTTCTGTTTCTATATTTTCCGTTGTCCTGTCGATTTAGCATTTTAGTCTGCTGCCAATCACTTTCCACTTCAAATTTCAAACGACCACGCTGCTTTAGATAAAATCGTTGAATATTGCTCGACCTGTCGAGCTCCTTCAATGAGGGGAGTGCACAGCGAGCACTGAGAGCAAGATCTCCTCTTCTTGCCTCGCTCCGTCGTGTTTGCTCCGCAATCTCCCCATTGAAGAAGCTTCACAGATCGAACAACATGCAATATCTACATTCAAAACAACCCGGCTTTTTGAAATGTGGAGTAGAACGCGACTGGCAGCACACAGAAAATGCTAAATCGACAGGAAAACAGAAAATATTGAAACGGAATAAATACAAAAAGGTAGGCCTGGCAGTTGTGATTCTTTCAACGATAGGTAATCTCATAACACCTTCCATGTTTCCCAATACCCATGGTCTCACAACCATTTCCAGAATGGTAGTTAATGATTGTCTGTGTACAAGATGAGTTTTTGGTATCCAAGGACTGCACTTAAGTTTCCATCCAGGAGAAAGTTCTTGGAAAATTTACGTAGCCAATTACAAATACCGGGTGTCCCAGAAAAAACGCAACAGATTTGATTGCGGCTAGCGGCTAGCAGCTAGCGGCGAGAATTTAGATCCAATTAATTCAGAAAGATTGTTAAAATGATCCTCGATAGTTAACTTGAAGATGAATACCTTATTTGTTGATGCTGGTGCATTGACAGTAGCAACATTAATCTTGAAAGTAAAATTTTGCCTCTACTTCCAAACCAGAGCTTTTGGGTTTTGCGCTAAAGTGCAAGCGTGCAGTTTGGGGAATCTCCGGAATTACCGCGAAATACGAGCATAAAGCGTTGTCCCGAGGAAAATATTTGAATAGAAATCCAAACCAAATGCAATAATTTTGCCCTCAAGAGAAATCTTTCTTTATTCTGCAAAGTCTCAAAAAGTTAGAACTGCATCTGTTAACAGGTGAACTACAATGCCTGCCAAAAGTCTTGGAACACCTCCGCTAATTTTGCCTTGTTTTGCGATTTCCCCCTCTCCCCCTTGGAACAGTGTGGTGTGGACATTGTGACAGTGTGGACATTGCCAACGATCCTCCCTCGATCACGAAAGAACCAGCATAAGTTTTGGTTAATGCGGAAACTATCGATGATGTGCAGCGACTGGGCACATAATATTTCATATTACGTTGTGAATTATGGAGAAAATGGGAATTACTTTTCGTAAAGTGTGATTGTAAACTGTGATTCCTTTGCGAAATGGGAGCACTCTGTCCTCTGCGGAGCAGTCAGTACAGAAGGAGCCAGGCACGGCCGGCATGGCATGTGAACTTCTGTCACTATATAAAAGTATTCATGCTTCCTGGGCATAAGATTCTTTAACACACGACATGTAATACTGTAAAAGTTGCCTGAAAAACATTTATTTGATAGCTCTGTGACCAGTTTCTGCCGTTTTTCGTTGTGCTTCCTTGACTCCAAAGTCCGTTCTGCGGCACTGCTTTAAAGTAGATTAGATTGCCAACTATGACGTCATCAGCAAAAAATACGGCTTTTTGGTGGTCACAAATGAAATCAGGACCATCGAAAACCTTAGGATGCGTGAAGTTTCTATTCCTGTACAACACAGTTATCGAAATAAAATTCAGACAATGCCTGCCAAAAGTCTTGGAACACCTCCGCTAATTTTGCCTTGTTTTGCGATTTCCCCCTCTCCCCCTTGGAACAATGTTGTTTTGTGGTCAGAAATTCGGGATGTCAGGACGATCCGCGACTCTGCTGGAATGCTAGGACAATAACTTTCGAAATCAACATTGTTTCGGGGGCGAGGAGGCATTTGAACTTGATAACTATGGTTAGAAGTGCGGATTATGAAGAAATGGCCTAAGTGTTCCAAGGACTTTTGGCAGGCATTGTAGTTTGCTTGAAGGGGCAGCGTCTCGTAATGTAAACAAACTTCTTTCCAAACGATGATTTTTCAGGATTTTTGATAGTCCATATCACAGAGATTTTTCACAACTTTTCTCGAAATATAGGTGTTAATTTGAAGATGGACTCTTGAATTTTCTAGAGAAATAAACCAAACACTCATACGTTGTAGGATTGCAGAGAAATTGGTGGATTTTTAGAAGTAACTTTATCGTGGATTCACCCCATCCACCAAAATCTGAGCGGAACACAATGGCCACGTGTGGGAAACAATATAGATCATAGAGATAACAGGTTTGTTTACGGTTACGTGACCCTGCGCCTTTGAGTGAGCGTGAAAATAAGTTGGTTCTGCAACTTTTTCACTGTTAGAATGAAATCCATTGTGTATAATCTGTCTCAGCATTACTACGAAGTACAATCACATATACCCACGGGAAAAGTATCCATGAATAAGATCCTTGAAAATGCTCACTCGTGCGTGGCTTTCTTTTGGGTGCACTGTGATTGAAGAGACATATTCCTTTGTGTATACATGCAATAATATGTTTGTCTATTTTCATCGTACGACTTTCATTGAATGTTTGCTCAAAGTATGGGTTCTTGCTCACAGCTACTACGTTATGGTTATGACTAAGGAGATTCCCTTAAACAGCGCGCTTGCAGTTAGGCCAAAAACCGAAAGCTCTGGTTTGGAAGTGGAGGCAAAACTGGGCTTTCAATATTAACATTCCAACCCTCGATGCACCAATATCAACAAAAAAGGTACTTATCTTCAAGTTGACTATCACGGATTATTTTAACAATTATTTTGGGTTGATTCGATCTAAATTCTTGTCACCATTCCTGATCAAATCTGTTGCGTTTTGCGCCCGATATTTGTCAGAATCTCACGGATGTGTAGCGTGAGAAGAACACACTAGCTGTCAATCCACAGCAACGGATATCAATCAGTAATACATCTTTGAAAATCTTCAAGACAACATGTTAGGGAATCGATATTAGTATGCTGACTGATAGCTACAAATAGGATAAAGAAAATACCAAGATACCCACTGTTTATATAGCTCACAATGAAACAGCACGTTCAAATAATGGCTGCGGTCACAATAGGCGGGTTGTTTCCTTTCGAAACAACGGGCTTATAACGCTGATATAGGTGACCGCTCCTCCTGTTCACATACAACGCAGTTACAACGTTTCGTTCTTGGAGCAAGGGTCTTTAAAAAACCATAGTCCCCAAAACAACGGGATAAACAAGGCTCTGGCCTAAAATTACAGCGTTGTTTAAGAAAAATTAACCAATCATGATTTACCAAGGTAATCACGTGACAATTACTTTCGCGCCAAAATAGTTAGCCACAACACCGGCAGCTTTGCAAAAGACGTGACGGGCACAGTGTGACCAGCTATCTTCGTATCGTTATAACTCCGTACTTTCCGACGTTACAGATAAATTTCAAGAAAGTGAAACAATTCAGATTATAACGGGACGAGATTCTAGTGTGACCGCAGCTAATATCAAATACAATAGGTTATTTTTACTACTGGGCCTGAGCCAGCTTTCAATATGCCAATACATTTCAATCTGCCATAACACTTCCCGGTCTCTGAGAACGAAGCACCCTCAGGTGGACTGGGTCCAAAACTTTTGAGTACAATAAGTTAGAACAATGGCTTATTGTTAGCTTCCAGACAAAAATTTCCTGTTGTGACTATGATTTTAAGTACTAAGACAAGATTTCCGACTAACCACAAACTTAACAAAAAGTCTGCTCAATTGATAAGATATCTTACCTCCACTTTCGTCAATAACTGGTAGAGGTTTAGCAGCGTTACGTAAAGTATGAGCCATATATGAGTCTCTCTCCGAAACAAATACATTTGTCAACTTTGGATAATCTCCTGTCATTTCTTTCAATATTTCTGCTAACATATCTTTCTGTTTGAACTTTTCGATGTCTTCTTTACTAAAAGAAAAAGGAGCGAATTTACGACGAATTGAAAACTATACGGGCAGATCCCTCAAAAATTAATGGGGGAAATTTTGAGATTTTAAGGCCAACTTCCAGTCGACAGTACTTTCCGAGCGGGCGGAAGTTTAGACAACAAAAAGTTTATAAGCCGTAACTACCTATTCAATCTCAGAGCGACACTCTCTTTCACAAACGATAGAATTTCCGCGCGCTCGGAAAATTCCACTGACTGAAAATCAGCCTTTAGATTTTAAGGAGGTTTTAGACATTTCCTCAGAGGTCTTTACGCATTTCTCGGACCCACCCTTAGTTTCATTGTTTAATTGCGATGCGCTTCAAGCATTTAGTCTAGACTTGCCCAAAGTATATTCCCTCAGTCCGTTGTTCATGGATCCTCTATTCCAAGATTCCGTACTAAATCTCTATATTTTTCTCTGGGGCATTGGTGTAACAAAACAAAAATACCAGGCCGATCCATGCCTGTAGGAACTATGTTTTTTTCATTCCTATTTTTGGGACAAAATACACAGAGTAATTACAGTCCTCTTTTTAATCTATGTATAAATTTCTTGAGTCACAGTGATTTTCAAATTATAGCCTTTGTTAGCGTTGACCAATGAGCAATTGCGCTGTCTGGTTCCCTGTGGTCATCTCACATAAACAGTTGATATCGTAATACATCAACACCGGAATTTAAAACCAAAAAATTATTCTGATGTCATCTTGAGCGGACAGCTGTTGCTCTCTGTACTATGCCACAAAAACAGGACAGGAGTGTGAATAGCACAACACATAGAAGGTAGGCACCTTTGGCTGATCCAAGAGCAGACAAACGAGGTGAGTGGCCGAGTGGCTTATACAGTCTTCGTCAGGTGACTGAAGTTAAGCTTGGTCGAGTGAGGTCAAACTCCGGATGGTTGACCTCGGACCTGACCTCACTACTCACCTTGTCGTCCGTTGCCGTCCTTCGGAAGAGACGTTAAACTAGGGGTCCCATGCCAGGATGCGGCATGCACAGTGGGCCTAAATTAGCTTTCAGTAGCTAGAAATCCTGACAAGCCCACTCTAAACAAATGGAAAACAAAACAAACGGAAAAACTGACAGATGAGGAGTAGTTACCTGATAGGGTCTCGTGAAGTCAACAAACACCATCCCATCCTTAATTTTTGCCAAAATGAGAGCACTGACATTGCTCTGCTAAGTGTTATCTGAAATAAAAGATGGCACAAATTCACAGGAAGTGATCGAAATACTAATAGGTTCTGTATAAAAGCCACCCATATTGAGCGATGCATTGCACTATTTATTCATGATAAAGTCCAACTTCCTTACGTTCACACAACTCCTTTAACTTTGTGAAAATGTGTAGCCCTGGGAGGACGGGGTACTCATATATTTTTCTGTACGGGAACGTGCTGCTGAACAGGGTATCATTTTCAGGATTCCGACTCCGGGACAGGGTATCATGTTTGTTGAAATCGGCTCCATGACAGGGTCCATATTTGCCATTTTTTACTTCGAAAGGTCGTTTTAGGCCATTTGCACTCTGCAAATGTGATTCAAATCGCTTTGATGGCAATATTTCCACATTTTGCGATAGATTTTTTACACATTCACTTTACAATGTCGCTTCCCTTCAAGATTTACCTGAACTGGTCGATCGCCAAGCATCACCTGGCAACCAGGAATCTTGTGTGCCTACGACAAAAGAAAATAATCATGCTTCAACTGAAATGATCTATTTTGTTGAGAATAATGAAATGCCTCTTCAATTCTTCAAAAACAAGCTCTTTCTAATTCCAACCTGAAAGCAGCTTCTCAACAAGGCAGAATCTTGAGTGTTGGACTGCTAGTGCCTAATATCTAAAGTTTTGTAAGCCAGTGAAGGTCTATAAAAGGAAGGTCTATAAAAGGAAGAACAAGGGCAGATTTTGTAATACAATAGCAAAAGTCTCTGTGATTCACGCCTCAATTCAAAGCGATTAGCGAATGCAGACAAAAGAAATTCTCTCAAGTAGAAATTCAAAACAAACGAAGCCGCAAAGTTGCTCTGAAACCAGTACGGCGAACTCTCGTTTGGTGCGGGCGAAGGGAGGTTTTTAAGAGAAGCTGAAGGTATGTGCTTTTAACGAAAGAAGAAGGGTAAATCTAAAGTTCTGTCTCGCGGATTTTGTTTATTTGATTCAGAAGCTGAGGAGTGACAGCGTAAACCTGAACAATAAATATGCAAAAACTGTGATGCCCTCTGCTCGATTTCTGAATCAAATAAACAAAATCCGTGAGACAGAACTTTAGATGTACCCTTCTTCTTTCGTTATAAGCACATACCTTCTCTTAAAACCTCCCTTCGTCCGCACCAAACGTGAGTTTGCCGCACTGGTTTCACGGCAACTTTGCGGCTTCGTTTCTTTTGACTTTCTCCTTGAGAAAATTTCTTTTGTCTGCAGACGCTAATCACATTGAATTGCGGTGTGAACCAAACCAGCTGATGCTATTGTATTACAAAATCTACCCTTGTTTAAAAGATATACAACGAGGAAATGTCTGAAGCTTTGACAAAAATCAAAAGGTCCATGAATTCTAAACTGATTGACGAAAATCAATATGATCAATGCAAATACTCTATTTTGAAGGTCAACAAGTCCCTAGCTTTTGTGGTTTACAATTTAGCAGCTACTGCAATCTCACAACTTCGAAACAAGCAAAAATAAAAAAACACTGCCATGCCAAAAATGATGATAACATGAAGAATACTTTTTCTGGAATTTCAGTACGACAGAGCAGAAACTGCACATGCATGCGCGAAAACTCGTAACTTTAAGCCCCCTTAGCTCCCTGCAACAGATCCCGTAATTAGGCAACACTTGACATTTTCTTCCTTGGACCTTAAACTGTTGATTTATCATTTCAAAAAGTTTATCTGTTCAAACACTTCATTATCTCAGATTGGTCGATGACATCATTTTACGCAGCTTCTGCTCTGTCAGCCAGTAGATGAAGGCCACGTTTACACTATACCGTTTTCAAATGAAAACGGTACGAAATCATGCCGTTTTGGCCTTCCGTTTACACTAAAACGTTTTCGTAACCGGCATCAAATGAAGACGAATTTGAAAACGGCACGATTTGAAAACGGCATGAAACGCTTCAGTGTAAACGCCTTAAAAACGGAACGAATTCGTTACTGATTGAAAGGGAGGCAGATTATTCCTTTGTCTCTCTTTGAATCCGTTACGATATCGTTCCGAATTCAAGCGTTTACACTGAAACGTTTCATGCCGTTTTCAAATCGTACCGTTTTCATAATCGTCTTCATTTGTTGCCGGTTACGAAAACGTTTTAGTGTAAACGGAAGGCCAAAATGGCATGATATCGTACCGTTTTCATTTGAAAACGGCATAGTGTAAACGGGGTCGAAGTCTCCCTTGAGCAATTAATTTGAAAGAAAGGGGCACTAAAATTATAAGCTGTTCATTTGAAAGTTTGGCAAAGCTTTGTGCTGTTTCTCACCAAACATCAGGGCTGTTTCTCACCAAATAAACAAACTTAAAGGTGAAGGTGAAGTTGCGGTTTTTAGCGCCAAGAGCTGGGATTGCAGAAGTAGCTAAGCGCTAATCAAGTCTGTGACCCCTTGTCATGACGCTTAAGTGATGGGGTCCTACCGGGTTTCAAACCCACTCCGCCTGACTGTTCTTGCTGCAATGTCAGATGATTAAACCACTGCGCCACCACACCTTCACACAATGATATGTGAAAGGGGTGATTCTTTTTGGCTCACCTCTTTGACAGCTCTTCTGAATTCACCTCCAGGTGCCATACCAAGTTGTTTTGTAAGATGTGCGGACATGCTTAGCAACAGAAGTTGCATTACTCCTCCAATTACTCCACTCTGCAAAGTAAGGGAATTTCATTACCAAACCTTTTGTTAACACTGAGATTTGCATTCATCTCTCTCAAAAAGAAAATATAAACTTGAAAGACTTTGAATAAAATGGGGAACTTTTCAAATCAATCATTTTTGTAAATCCTATAAAAATTTGCAGGCCAGAGACAAGAAAAGATCAAATGGCCATTTTTAATTTCAACAAAGTATTCAAGATCTGGGTTTCACAGCTCACAACTCTGTCAACCTAACGGAGATCAAGGGACCCATTGGGGGGGGGGGACTCACAGACCTTAAGGAAACCTTACAGTGATCGCAGTGATCAGTAACATTTTTGTGCACCTGTGCATCTAAGCCCAGCCTCATTAAACCTGGTTTCTATATTATATGATCATTCATGTTGCCGATTTGGAAAAAAAATTCAGCGATGGGATAGGTAGCACCAATCATACGAAAACAACTCAATCACTCCACTTGCTCACATTGTTTGTGTCACTGGAAAATTTTACCAGCAACAGGAATGGCAGGAATGATCATAAAGAAACCAGGCTTTGCGCATAGTAATGCTCTCAACTACTGTAATAATGAAGGCTCTGTTGATGTAAAGTAAGAAAAATAGCCAAATAAATGAAAACTAAATGATAAGAAAAATAAAAGAAACTTATTTGCTTATTGTCAATGGTGGGTTTAATCATGGTTTAACCTATGGATTCTGCAACTGTCAAAGTTTACACTCATGGATCTCTAACAACACAGTGGCTCACAGTAAAACTGCACTGTAACCCTCCCTATTCATCTGTTTGTGGTTTCTTACCATTATTTCTAGATTTCATAAATAACATTCCCCTTTTTTACTTGTTATACAATATGCAATATAGGTTTTAATTTACCTCTTTAATTGCCATTTTCAGTTTTGCTATGCTGATGTCTTTTGCTTCTCTTAATAGTGTTTCTTCGTCATATTGTATTATGCTCACTCTTCCTCTGCAGAGCTCCACCATCACAACATCAGGGCAAACAGCCTGTATTGTCTGAAAATGAAGCCAACATACTATCCTTTACTCAAGCAGCATATTTACTCTTTTGTTTTGCAAACAATTAAAATTTGCAAAGGGAGACATTTTCATGTGATCCATCATAGATAGCCATAAGCTATCTTTAATCTTTAATACATAAAGCCAAAGCAGAGCCCGTTCCAAATACAACCAGGCAAAGCTGGACAAAAGCATTAAAGGCACACTGATTTGGTTGTGATTGGCTTGTCGTGATGTTGAAATCAAACACAAAGCTCTGAACTTTGAGTAACTACCCAGCCTTTATGCTCTTGGATCATACTTTGTTTTGAAATTAAAGGGAATCAGATCATTACCATCTTCGTGAATTTCATTGTACAGCGTAATTACTGAGCCTTGCCTCATTCTTTTCTTCTTGATTGTCTTGTTTATCCAATAAGCACCACAACAGTGTGCCTTTAAGGCCAGCTTCCAGTCATTGGAATTTCCCAAGTACCATAAAAGATCTATTAAAGTCTCCTCTCTAATGAGCCCCTCCCCTCTGTGCTAAAATTCTGAATAAGCCCTGCCTCTATTACTGTAAGTTCCCACACTTACATCAAATTCCAGAAATTACCACTGATTTTCAATATTTTTCACTAGACAGGTTTGCATTTGGGACAAAGAACATGTTGAATATATATATTTGACTCATTAAATTGTATATATAGTGAATCAACAAAATATGAGGTAAAAGAACTGAAAAGAGCTATCATATACTGTATATCCTATTCATGTTATCTTGTGAATAAGCCCTTTCTCTAATAAGCCCCCCTGCGGAGTGTTTGAATTAAATAAGCCCCTGGGGGGGGGCTTTAAGAATTTCACACAATCAAAGCTCCTTCAGCCCTAAATTTTCATTCAACTGCAGAGCAACATTTTCTGTCATAACAATAACAATTTCTTACAAACTTTCTACTTAATACTTGCTTGGAAATCCTACCACTGACAGGGAACTGGCCTCAGACTTCACTTATTTCACAACATCTTATGATACCAGTCTAATATGGTAACTACAGCATTATGGTTGCAGTCAGTACCATTGTGCAAAATAGCTGCTTGCTTTTGTGGAAGTTACAAGCAACTGACTAAGGACTTTCACTGGGTGTTCTTCAAATAACAATGGGCATGATTTTTCAGTCAGCTAAATGATTGTTGCACAATAAAAGATTTCAAGTAGCACATGGCACAGTTAACAGCCAACTCCTTAGGGATTTATGTGTAATGACTATACACACCTGACTGACATCTTCTTGGCTAGCCTCACTAAAATGAGCAGTTCCAACTACATAAATTTTGCATCCATCTTCGGTTTCAATTTTTACCACATTTTCAGACAATGTTGCATCTGTATGTGTGGACCTTTCCATCATACGTACAGAGTGAGCCATGGACATCTGGACACAATTTTGGCATCTACATGTGGCACTTTCCTGGTGCACCATTGCTTCTGCTTCTTCTAGATCATGTCCTGTGTGAGATGATATCATACAGAAAGTTTGTCACAGAAGATCAAATAATTTGTTTACAAGTTCAAGCAAAAAGGTTCTGCTTGCTTGGGAAAGATGCAACAACTACAGCAACTACAAGCCAATAAAGTGTCCAAAGTTTCCAAGATTTCTGAAGTTCCACAACGATTGATACAAAGTTCTGGATTTCTTGCTGAATTTTCCTGGATGTGGGATCTCAAGTTTCTCGTTGAAAGACGTGCACTGAAACTAGATGAATTTTGCAAACTGTATCCTGTTCACAGCATTGACTGTGTGAGAGCTTAAAGAATTAGGTGTATATTGACATGATGGAAACTTTCTCTGACCAATTACATTATTAACACTGTGTTTGTGTATTTATGGTGTGGGGTAATTTACAACTCAAATCAATACCTGGATATCATTCCCTAATACTCCCACACCACCATCTAAGGGGCAGGGAATCTGAACCAAAATCACATCATATTTGACAACAAATACAATAGAATACAACAGATTATATTTAGATTGCCCAGGCCCCTTAAAGGTAATGTGTCCATGTAAGTACAGCAGCTCTGCGGGGGGCATGCCAATTTCACGTGAGATTTCATGTGATCACTCAAGCAAATACAATTTTGCGACAGCGAGTTTTAATACAAACAGACTTCTCACTTACTTGTGGTTGCTTTTCCAGAACTGAACTACGCCAGGAAGCCTCGTTATGAAATTTGACTTTTAATTTGCATGTGATCAGTTAAGTTCTACCAATCACAGCGCGCTACTGGACGTTTCTTCGTCAGCATCTTGTCAGCATATTTTGACAATGTGTATACACAGCTGTACTTACATGGACACATTACCTTTAATTTAAACTGCCTTATATCTCTGTCATTTGTCTTTAATTGTAACATGCATTGAAACTCTGGCAAAGATCTTTGGCATCTTGCAGAAAAGAAAGTTTGCAACATACATGGGGATGGGGAACAGCATCCCCATCAGTATCAGAGAACTGCCAACCTTCCCGCAGTTCAAAAGAAATTTAAAAACTCATCTAAAGAGCTGAATTAACATGAAACACGACTCCCTGGAAGAGCAGCAAATAGGCCCTAACAGTTCTCAAACTTATACATTATGTTATAGATTGTAATTTTAATTTTTATAACTTTTCTTTTTATGCTGAAGGGATTTTGTGTCAAAATAATTTAATATGAAATGTGACTGCCTCTACATTGGTGCATACACATGCAACTGGAAAGTTCATTCAACTTTTATAACCTGAAAAGGATTCCCATGATGATGTTTCATCACTTCCATTAGCAAATTCAAAACTTTCTGTACTCTCTGCATTGTCAGCTCCAACAATTTCAATATCATGATTGACGTCAGAGTTCTCTTCCTTTTCTTCCTTCAACACATCAACGTCAGAATTCCCAACCGCATCATCTTTCTTCATGGGCATTGGCTCTTCCTGTTGTATATAATCTTCTACAATAGCTAAGCCTTCGTCTTGTTTGTCTTGTGCTTCTGCTAAGCCTTTGTCATCTGGTTTTTCGTCAAGGCCTTTCTTCCCCTCCTCTTCTGGCAAACTTTCTCGCTCTTTCTCGACCACCACAGTTGGTGAAGTCACATCTTTCTCGCCTTCTGCTTCCATTGCATAATCTAGGTCCATATTATGAACAGATGTGTCTATATTATTATGGCATTTGTGCGTGTTTTCCCTTCCTTCTTCTGCTGCCAAAAAATTTGCTGTTGACGAAACTGATAGGCCAGATCTAAATAATTCAATTCAATTTCAGTAAGAAAGTTTTCCCTTCCTTCGGAAACGAGGCTTGAAAGAAAAGATGATAAAAAGATAAAACCATAAAACGACTATGATTATGACGTAATAGAGAACTTTTTTAATCTGATGGGGTCCAAAAGATCAGACAGAACTGACAGATAATTCAGAAACTCATCCCTGTCTTTAGATTGCTAAAAATAAAGAAACTCCACGGAAACAAATTACTGAGGGTACTACTTATTTAGCCAAAGAAAGCCTTGGCATTCCTTTATTTTGTTTTATACATGCATTTTTTTCAAGGACCGAGACACAGGAGTGAGTTCGTCATGTAACTGAAGTTAAGCTCGGTTGAGTGAGGTCAAACTCCGGATAGGTGACCTCTCACAATTCACCTCGTCGTCCTTCGGAAGGGACGTTAAACTACGGGTCCCATGCCTGGATGCGGCATGCACAGTGGGCCTAAATTAGCTTTCAATAGCTACAATCAGTTGCAAAATTGTTGAGCCATTGAGGAAAAATAAGGTTTTTTTGCCCCCCTGGCCCCATTGCAATGTTGATTGGAAACAAACGTGACTTATTGCAAAGGGGGGAAGGGGGCACAGTGGCAAAAAACCTTTTTTTTAGAATGGCTCAACAATTTTGCAACTGATTGTAGAAATTCTGACAAGCCCACTCAAAACAAATTGAAAAACAAACAAAAAATTCTACTGAGTTGAAATCAGCCTTAGGCCCTGCCGGCAAGTTGAGGAAAAACACCTCACTTGCCAGACCCGGGGCTGAGAGGCGAGATTCCACCTTCCAATACAATCCTTTGTATTTTCATTTCGCGTTTACATAATTTTTCTGAGACATTAGGAGACTACTGGAAAATAGGGTTATTTCCATGGGGTACTCAGTTTCCCTGGATTTCTTCATACTCCTTCATACTTCAACATGAACCCCATCTTCATGGGTCGGTGACGAGCATTCACTACTGTTTACTGTGTAGGAAAGTGCTCTCGGGACAGTTCCTTATTTACATATCAATGGCTTTATATCTCCCTGCTTTTTACCAAGATGCTTTGCGTTCTAATTGCGAATCCTTAACGATTCTGTAGGAATTCGATTAAAGAACGCAGTGCATCTCGGTAAAAGTTCCTTGCCGCCATCTTTGCGTAATCGTCTATCGGAAAATTCTACTGAGTGGAAATCAGCCTTAACCCTTTCACCCCCGGAAGAGCCATATGGCCCAACAGTATTCATTAAGAACTGCAAATTTTTCGGGGGTAAAGCATTTGGAAATTTGATTGATTTGAAACGTTTTGCACATTGCATTTATCTATTGCTTACCGAATCACTGATTATGGTACCCCATGGAAAACGACAATCTACATTAGGTTTTCCTGTCAAGCTTAATTTTAGCCGGGCTTGAAGGGATTAAAAAGATGCAAAAATTAAATAGTCTTCCAGCGACAGAACAATGATTGAAGCATTTCAATCGAACACTAACTTTTTTCTATGACAGATTTCCTTGGGTCATTTTTATCTTGGTCAACCGGTAGACACAGACATTGACACAGTTTCATAAAATTTTGGCAAGTTTCTTACAAACCAGCTCCTTATAAATAAACGGGTATCGGCTGTTCCAAGTCTTTGACATAAATTAAAGGCTCCCATTAGCCATGTTTGAAGAATGAGATCATGCATGTAGCTTACTTCATGTAGTAAAGAATATTTATCTGCAATTGCAACTGTTTAATGTAGGATTTGATAAGCGTCAGAATTATTACATTGGATGTATCGAAAAGCACATGATACTGACAAATTCTTTACTTTTGCCAGACAAGATTTGCCACTGCAATAGTGCCACACCTGTTTCTTGATAGTATTATATGGGTTGGTTGGTTTCCTTGACAACAGTCGTCCATATGAAGATTTCAAGCAGTAAGGGAACATTGCCAGGTCAAACTTTGCAAATAGCATTTTAATGACTTTGCAACTCTGTTGATGATTTCATTAACAGCGAGAGTTTGTTAGGAACACGTAGTAATTAGCCTTAATCAGGAGAAATCGATTGGCAACTCATCAAAATTTGATGGAGATTTTATTTCGCTCGATTGCTTTGATTGCAAACAAGTATATTCTTTCTGGTTTGCCTAAAACTCTTTCCAGAATGTTTTCATTCTTAAAACATGAAACATAGCTCAAGAAACTACTTATTTTGACAAAGAAAATCCTTAACCTACACTTAATTTATTTTCACTTGCGTCCAGTATCACTTTGCTCAGAAATTACTAGAGTAATGTCTAAACACTGGAAAGGCTTCAAAAAGCCTTGTTTTGAAATCATCCCGAGGGCACAGATAGTAATCAACATGAAGATTGTTATGGAACATTTAAGAAACTCGTAAGAAACTCTGTGATCTCAAAATTCGATAATTTTAAGGAGTTAAGGAGCCCAAATCCTTAGTTTCTTATAAAAAATACGTGCATATGTAGAGGGAAAATGGTGGAGGACACTATTGACGTATTTTTACTTTGGCCAGACACCAGCTGCTACCTAGTCAGCGCAACACTCGTCCCTTGATAGCTCAGTATGAGTTGCTTGCCCCTTGACAACAGTCGTCCATGTTGAAGATTTCAAACAGTAAGGGAACTTTGCCAGGTCACAGAGGTCAGATTTTGGAAAATTACCTTTTAATGAGTTGGCAGCTCAACTGATGAATTCATTAACAGCCAGAGTTTGGCAGCTCACCCAAATTTGATTGTTGGCCCAAATATCTCTGAATTGTTTTGATTGTGTAAATTAACAATGCCAATAAATGCTTCAAATGCTTTTTAGATTGTTTGGATTGTGTGCATAAATAATGCCTATTGTTACAACATTCCTGATTCCTTCCACTCTATATAGGTAGGTATATTGGTATATAGGTATATACATGGGCGATTCTGACACGTGAAGAATGTTTCATAATTGTCCATAATACTTCTCAAATGGATTAAAATCCTTACCTGCCTGTTTTTGTGGGTATTCCCTTTGATTTCCTTGATTTTGTTTGAGCCTTATTGCTCGCTGCAAGTCTCATCCCGTCTGCCATTTTGAAATTTGAAATTCGGCCGTTGGCTGACTTTGCAAAAAGTCATATTTCTCAAGCAGGTCTTCTTATAAGCAAACCCCTACTACTGGTAAAAAACTTATGGGTACGCAAATAGCCGATTTTTCTTAGGAGAACCATGGCAAGCACCGCGTAACTTTCTTTTGCCCAAAGCATGCAAGAACAGAAGGGAGTTTTGATCGAATCTCGGGGGTAACATGGCATTGCTACATGGAGAAGATATTTCGCTGCTTGCGTCGCTTGCTTCAAGGAATCTCAAATACAGCAATAGTATGAAATGTTTGAAATGCTGCCGTTTTTTGAGACAATAAAAGAATGAATTGCAATGGATGGTATAGCATGATAACCTCCGTGTCTCAATGCAGAAAAGGAACGTTTCATGAGGTCCCGGGTGTCTACTTGTTTTTATTTGAACGGGGATATGCACTCCAGTCCAAGAAATGATCTTTTCACCCTGCTTTAGAAATTTTGCCTCCAAGTAATAGGCCGAAAAGATCTGCCGAAATTATACACGTTTTTTTTATAAGAAACTAAGAATTTGGACTAGACTGAAAATTTCTTAAAGTTATCTGATTTTGAGAACTCAGAGTTTCTTACGAGTCTCTTAACGGTTTCAGAACAATCTTCATGTTCACTACCTGTACCCTCCTGAACAGTTCAAAACAATGTTTATTGAAGCTTGAAGCGGGCTTGAAGACTTTCCAAAGCCTTTACATCACTCAAGTGCCTGTTGAGTAACATGATACAGGAAACGAGTGAAAAAAGAATTAAACTATGTCAAGGATTTCCTTTATGAAAACAAATAGTGTTTTCAACTGTATTTTCCCAGTACTGGTGTTTCTGAAATTTTTGGCGATCTGAGAGTTCAGTTTCTTATAAGCAGTTTCTTACATAACAAATACGTGTACTCCAAAGCGCAAAAGATACACGGGAAATGACGAAATAATAACTCACTCTAGCAAAATACCCCTTCTTACAACCTGCTGTAGATCAATTGTCTTCTTTTGATGCCCGGCTTTAGAAAAGACGATACCCGGGCAGGAATGCACATCCCGTCAGAGAATTTCAGTCGCTCCAAAAAGCCTTAGAGCCATGCGACAGATTTTTAAGAGGTTAAGGGGTCGAGGCCACCGATCATTTTCAATAATTAGCCCGACAACAACGCGTATTTCACCAACAAAATTCGAAGTTTTTTTGTCAAATTATTTTCTTTAGATTCACCCTTCTGCCAAATTTGGGCCATCCCCTTGGACAAAAATATTGCCAAAAAGTATAGCCCTTCCTAACAGAAGTTGTCAAAAAGTATGGGTTAAAATCCCAGCTTACCTGGACAAACAATTTGGGATTGGTCCATCATCTTTGTCAAGGCAAATATATGAATACTCGAATCTTTAGATTTTACAATTTTCAAACATTTCATCGGTCAGACATTTTTAGTGTCCGAAAGTGTTCTGTTAAAGATGTCCGAAATTCCCTGAAAAAAACATCCGAAAAATAGTTGTCCAAAAGCATGTTGTCCAAAATTCATTAGTACGAATTGTTTTGCTTTTTATGTAACTACAACGATCATTTACTGCGGTTCATGTTGTTTCCCGGCCTTTTAATGACAATACCGTTGTTGTTGCTACCACGAAACCTTCTCTCGCGTTTACCCCCATGTGCTTAAAACCTTGCTCAGTCGCTAGCTAAAAATGCCCGGGCAGTATTCCAAATATGGGCAAAAGAAAGTTACGCGGTGCTTGCCATGGTTCTCCTAAGAAAAATCGGCTATTTGCGTACCCATAAGTTTTTTGCCAGTAGTAGGTGGTTTGCTTGTAAGAAGACCTGCTTGAGAAATATGACTTTTTGCAAAGTCGCCAACGGCCGAATTTCAAATTTCAAAATGGCAGACGGGATGAGACTTGCAGCGAGCAATAAGGCTCAAACAAAATCAAGGAAATCAAAGGGAATACCCACAAAAACAGGCAGGTAAGGATTTTAATCCATTTGACAAGTATTATGGACAATTATGAAACATTCTTCACGTGTCAGAATCGCCCATGGTATATAGGTGTATTCCTTCCGGTTGGAGAAAACATGGGCGATTCTGACACGTGAAGAATGTTTCATAATTGTCCATAATACTTGTCAAATGGATTAAAATCCTTACCTGCCTGTTTTTGTGGGTATTCCCTTTGATTTCCTTGATTTTGTTTGAGCCTTATTGCTCGCTGCAAGTCTCATCCCGTCTGCCATTTTGAAATTTGAAATTCGGCCGTTGGCGACTTTGCAAAAAG
This sequence comes from Aurelia sp. 3 sensu Dawson et al. (2005), assembly GCA_964020215.1. NCBI lineage: Eukaryota > Metazoa > Cnidaria > Scyphozoa > Semaeostomeae > Ulmaridae > Aurelia > Aurelia sp. 3 sensu Dawson et al. (2005). The sequence goes on along the minus strand of OZ026592.1, from coordinate 9,725,700 downwards.
TCATATTTCTCAAGCAGGTCTTCTTACAAGCAAACCACCTACTACTGGCAAAAAACTTATGGGTACGCAAATAGCCGATTTTTCTTAGGAGAACCATGGCAAGCACCGCGTAACTTTCTTTTGCCCATATTTGGAATACTGCCCGGGCATTTTTAGCTAGCGACTGAGCAAGGTTTTAAGCACATGGGGGTAAACGCGAGAGAAGGTTTCGTGGTAGCAACAACAACGGTATTGTCATTAAAAGGCCGGGAAACAACATGAACCGCAGTAAATGATCGTTGTAGTTACATAAAAAGCAAAACAATTCGTACTAATGAATTTTGGACAACATGCTTTTGGACAACTATTTTTCGGATGTTTTTTTCAGGGAATTTCGGACATCTTTAACAGAACACTTTCGGACACTAAAAATGTCTGACCGATGAAATGTTTGAAAATTGTAAAATCTAAAGATTCGAGTATTCATATATTTGCCTTGACAAAGATGATGGACCAATCCCAAATTGTTTGTCCAGGTAAGCTGGGATTTTAACCCATACTTTTTGACAACTTCTGTTAGGAAGGGCTATACTTTTTGGCAATATTTTTGTCCAAGGGGATGGCCCAAATTTGGCAGAAGGGTGAATCTAAAGAAAATAATTTGACAAAAAAACTTCGAATTTTGTTGGTGAAATACGCGTTGTTGTCGGGCTAATTATTGAAAATGATCGGTGGCCTCGACCCCTTAACCTCTTAAAAATCTGTCGCATGGCTCTAAGGCTTTTTGGAGCGACTGAAATTCTCTGACGGGATGTGCATTCCTGCCCGGGTATCGTCTTTTCTAAAGCCGGGCATCAAAAGAAGACAATTGATCTACAGCAGGTTGTAAGAAGGGGTATTTTGCTAGAGTGAGTTATTATTTCGTCATTTCCCGTGTATCTTTTGCGCTTTGGAGTACACGTATTTGTTATGTAAGAAACTGCTTATAAGAAACTGAACTCTCAGATCGCCAAAAATTTCAGAAACACCAGTACTGGGAAAATACAGTTGAAAACACTATTTGTTTTCATAAAGGAAATCCTTGACATAGTTTAATTCTTTTTTCACTCGTTTCCTGTATCATGTTACTCAACAGGCACTTGAGTGATGTAAAGGCTTTGGAAAGTCTTCAAGCCCGCTTCAAGCTTCAATAAACATTGTTTTGAACTGTTCAGGAGGGTACAGGTAGTGAACATGAAGATTGTTCTGAAACCGTTAAGAGACTCGTAAGAAACTCTGAGTTCTCAAAATCAGATAACTTTAAGAAATTTTCAGTCTAGTCCAAATTCTTAGTTTCTTATAAAAAAAACGTGTATAATTTCGGCAGATCTTTTCGGCCTATTACTTGGAGGCAAAATTTCTAAAGCAGGGTGAAAAGATCATTTCTTGGACTGGAGTGCATATCCCCGTTCAAATAAAAACAAGTAGACACCCGGGACCTCATGAAACGTTCCTTTTCTGCATTGAGACACGGAGGTTATCATGCTATACCATCCATTGCAATTCATTCTTTTATTGTCTCAAAAAACGGCAGCATTTCAAACATTTCATACTATTGCTGTATTTGAGATTCCTTGAAGCAAGCGACGCAAGCAGCGAAATATCTTCTCCATGTAGCAATGCCATGTTACCCCCGAGATTCGATCAAAACTCCCTTCTGTTCTTGCATGCTTTGGGCAAAAGAAAGTTACGCGGTGCTTGCCATGGTTCTCCTAAGAAAAATCGGCTATTTGCGTACCCATAAGTTTTTTACCAGTAGTAGGGGTTTGCTTATAAGAAGACCTGCTTGAGAAATATGACTTTTTGCAAAGTCAGCCAACGGCCGAATTTCAAATTTCAAAATGGCAGACGGGATGAGACTTGCAGCGAGCAATAAGGCTCAAACAAAATCAAGGAAATCAAAGGGAATACCCACAAAAACAGGCAGGTAAGGATTTTAATCCATTTGAGAAGTATTATGGACAATTATGAAACATTCTTCACGTGTCAGAATCGCCCATGGAGAAAAGCCCCTCCATAATGTTTTCATTCTTCAAACATAATTAAAGGCTCCCATTAGCCATGTTTGAAGAATGAGATCATGCATGTAGCTTGCTTCATGTAGTAAAGAATATTTATCTGCAATAGCAACTGTTTAATGTAGGATTTGATAAGCGTCAGAATTATTACATTGGATGTATCGAAAAGCACATGATACTGACAAATTCCTTACTTTTACCAGACAAGATTTGCCACTGCAATAGTGCCACACCTGTTTCTTGATTGTATTATATGGGTTGGTTGGTTTCCTTGACAACAGTCGTCCATATGAAGATTTCAAGCAGTAAGGGAACATTGCCAGGTCAAACTTTGCAAATAGCATTTTAATGACTTTGCAACTCTGTTGATGATTTCATTAACAGCGAGAGTTTGTTAGGAACACGTAGTAATTAGCCTTAATCAGGAGAAATCGATTGGCAACTCATCAAAATTTGATGGAGATTTTATTTCGCTCGATTGCTTTGATTGCATACAAGTATATTCTTTCTGGTTTGCCTAAAACCCCTTCCAGAATGTTTTCATTCTTAAAACATGAAACATAGCTCAAGAAACTACTTATTTTGACAAAGAAAATCCTTAACCTACACTTAATTTATTTTCACTTGCGTCCAGTATCACTTTGCTCAGAAATTACTAGAGTAATATCTAAACACTGGAAAGGCTTCAAAAAGCCTTGTTTTGAAATCATCCCGAGGGCACAGATAGTAATCAACATGAAGATTGTTATGGAACATTTAAGAAACTCGTAAGAAACTCTGTGATCTCAAAATTCGATAATTTTAAGGAGTTAAGGAGCCAAAATCCTTAGTTTCTTATAAAAAATACGTGCATATGTAGGGGGAAAATGGTGGAGGACACTACTGACGTATTTTTACTTTGGCCAGACACCAGCTGCTACCTAGTCAGCGCAACACTCGTCCCTTGATAGCTCAGTATGAGTTGCTTGCCCCTTGACAACAGTCGTTCATGTTGAAGATTTCAAACAGTAAGGGAACTTTGCCAGGTCACAGAGGTCAGATTTTGGAAAATCACCTTTTAATGAGTTGGCAGCTCAACTGATGAGTTCATTAACAGCCTGAGTTTGGCAGCTCACCTAAATTTGATTGTTGGCCCAAATATCTTTGAATTGTTTTCATTGTATATATTAACAATCCCCATAAATATCTCAAATTCTACGTTGATTGTTTCGATTGTGTACATAAACAATGCCTATTGTTACAACATTCCTGATTCCTTCCACTCTATATAGGTAGGTATATTGGTATATAGGTATATAGGTGTATTCCTTCCGGTTGGAGAAAAGCCCCTCCATAATGTTTTCATTCTTCAAACATAAAAACGTGTAATCCGGTTCTATCGAACAAGAGCGGATTTTGTAATACAATGGCCTCAGTCGCTTTGGGTCACACCTCAATTCAAAGCGATTAGCGAATGCAGACAAAAGAAATTCTGTCAAGCAAAAATTAAAAACAAACGAAGCCGCAAAGTTGCCCTGAAACCAGTATGGTAAACTCTCGTTTGGTGCGGGCGCAGGGAGGTTTTCAAGAGAAGATATGCGCTTATAATGAAAGAAGCGAGGAAAGAAGACGGGTAAATCTAAAGTCCTGTCTCGCGGATTTTATTTACTTGATTCAGAAACCGAGAAGAGGGCATTATAATTTCGCATATTTATTACTCAGATTTACGCAGTCACTCCTCAGCTCCTGAATCAAATAAACAAAATCCGCGAGACAGAACTTTAGATTTACCCTTCTTCTTTCGCTATAAGCACATACCTTCTCTTAAAAACCTCCCTTCGCCCGCACCAAACGAGAGTTTGCCGTACTGGTTTCAGGGCAACTTTGCAGCTTCATTTGTTTTGAATTTCTGCTTTAGAGAATTTCTTTAGTCTGCATTCGCTAAACTCTTTGAATTGAGGTGTGAACCAAAGCGACTGATGCTATTGTATTACAAAATCTGCCCTTGTTTATTCTATCGCATTTCTTTCTCTGGTGTGAAGGGTCCTAAAGATCGGGTCTTCTCGACATTTAATGAAATCATACAATGCTAAAATTGACAAAAGCGAATCAAGCAAGACAAACACAGCACGTGGTATCTCCTAAAGTAAGGAAGCCACAAGATGAGCAAACGACACATTTTCGGCCAGAATATGCAGCAAATCAACATCATTACAATTATCTACATTAGTATAAATGAAAAATAGGACTCCTTTGATAAAATGGCAAATAAGCCTGCTTGAACGGATATAAGATTTCCTAAGTTGCAATTTGTGGTTGTTGCGCTTGTTTCTCTTGGTGTGCTTTTAGTTTCCTTTCCGTTGCTGTAACCATTTTATCAGCAACATCAGTTAGTTTTGAGAAATGTTTTTGTCCGAGGACATGTCTGTTGTGTACTTTGCCAATGAAAATTCTGCCGTATCCCTATGGAGAAATCAAATAAGATTTCGTAAACAACTTGAGCTTTTAACATACTCTCGAGCTTTTAATATACTGTCTGAGAGAATTTCTTTTGTCTGCATTCGCTAATCGAATAGGGATGTGAACTCAAGCAACTGATGCTATTGTATTACAAAATCTGCCCTTGTTCGTGTGGTCAGGTACACAATTGAATAGAAATGTAAAGACTGAAAATTGACAAACATATCAATGAATATATTCACCAAGGACTGCCTTTCTTAATTCAAAAATAAATTTACAAACGAAAAACAATTTAAGTATGAGTGAGCACTTTCATTGATCCTTCCTTGTGGATATTTCATCCTTTGGCCACATTAGATTGTTCTCTTCTTAATGATTCCAATGATAACAAATGCATTTTATTCAAACAAGGAAGATTTTTTCACACCCGAGAAATTATCCCACTGATGAATAACTTGTGTTTGGCAGATGCAATCCAACGCTTTTGTAGAATGAACAGAGGTGTCTCTTGGGCACAAAATTCGTGAATTTGATTGTCAAGTTCAATTCTACAACGAGCGCATTAGGCCAAAACTTAAAAGCTCTTGTTTGGAGGTGGAGGCAAATCTAGACTTTCATGATAAAAATGTCTACTCTAAATACTCCAATATCAACAAACAAGGTATCTATCTTCAAGTCCACTATCGTGGAATAGTTTAAAGATTATTTCCGATTGATTGAAGCTATATTCTCGGCGCTAGCCCTGATCAAATCTGTTACCCTTTTTTGGAATACCTGGTGCAACCCATCAAACGTGTTAACTTTCCCTTCACTCGCCCGGTAGAATTGATATAAAGTGCCTGCAAGTTCTAAATCAAAAGATTGAATAATCATTTGTCCAATCTCTTTTACAGATTTGACGCCTATGCTGGTGCAAAACTGATACAATAAACAACATCCACATACCTCGTTTACATTCTCAAGTTTAGCATGAGCATCAGCTTCCTCTTTTGTCAACAAAACGCAATTCCATGGGGACCAATGTTCATATTTGTTCCATCTTACTGAGACAAGATCATATAATTCTTCCCAGGCACTCAACGCGCTTTGACCGTTCCAGATATTCTCAACAAGATATCTTAAGTCAGCTTCCTGCAAAAGAATAATAACTTTTGTTGAAGTCATTGCAGAATGTGGACGATTTGGTGGAAAGCGCGGTTGATTCTAAAGCTGAGAATTAGGCATCGTTTGTCTTGACAATCATTTTAAACTTCATTTATTGACATTCCATATCTTTATAAATAAACGCGCTGAAAATGATAAGTCCAGTAGACATAAACAGTGAAGAGAGTCTAGGGGACATAAACGGTTAACGTGGACAAGAATGATTGGCCGTGCTATGTTGAAATAAACGAATCGCGCATGAGATGAGCGCGATAGATATATCGAAAAAAAACGATTAAGTTAATTAATTTGACGTAAATGACAGTGCAGAAATTGCACAGGCATGAGTGAAAATTCCTAACTTTTAGCCCCCTTAGCTCCCTGCAACACTTCCCAAAATTAGCCAGCAAACCCTTGATATTTTCTTCCTTAGGCCTTAAGCTCTTGATTTATTGTTTCAAAAGGCTGATGTATCCAAACAATTCCTTATCTCAGATTGCTCGGTGAGGTCATTTTACACAGTTTCTACTCTATCGACGTAAACATGTTTTTTTATCACCATAAAATCAACTACAAAAGAAAACTTATCTACATTACTATGTACCATTCGCAACGGGAGAGAACTCTGGGTTATCGTGCTCCCATTGCGAATGGTACTTGCAATTCGACGATAATATCTAACCAGAAAAAAAACGCTATAATACAATACAACATCTAAGGTTTAATATAAACTGCCTATGCCCTGCACATATCTGCAAGTCAAACAAGCCATATCCAAAATCAATGATATGAGTGCAGAATTTAAATTTTTGTCTATCCAAGAGACTAAAGCTAAAAATTTGCAGAAATTAACTTGGTTAAGAAAGGGCTGGTTTAACTGTGCACTGCGAAAAACAGAGTATATTAATTGAAATCAAAGCAGATTTTTAAACGAAATCAAAAATTAAGCATGTTTTCGAACGTTTCAAGCCAACTTTAGTTCATCTTCAGCGAATCTGAATAATGATAGATGGCTAATTTATAGAATATTAAGAGATTTCAATTAACCTTTGTTATCAGTATTCATAAAAAAGTTCTTGATCCTTCGGCTGTTAATCAGAATTAGAATCATTCAAATCTGTCAAGTGCTCTTGGTGCTATAAATTTTAAAGATTGCGGATAAGACAGTGGTATAATATTCCAACAAAAACCCTGGCTTTCTGCATTTAATCCATCGATCAAATTGACATAATTCGGTAGGAAGCAGGGAAATTGTTCTGTAACTCCTTTCCCACAGTCTTTATGCCGCAAGCGTTCATTGTAATTGATTTAGGTTGTAGTTAGCGTATAGTGATTAGTTTACAAGTATTCTTTGTTTTCTTTTTGTGCATTGTCCTAGTAGTGTTCACTGTTTTTTGTTATATGTAAGAACATGGGGTAGCCATGCCATTTTGCTCCTCACGTTATTGTCCCTGTAGTGTTGTGCAGTTGTATAGTATTAATATGTAGAGTAGGTAAACATGTATTGTAAGAATTTTATGTGGATGATAAAGAAAGTAAAAAATTTTAAAGATGGAACTATTTCCTGGCTCACACGGTAAAAAAGGAGTAATAAAGCTTGGTTTTCATTAAATCGTAATTCATCGCCGATCATTGTCTTAATACAGCATCGGCGATGATCGGCGATGCTCTAAGACAATGATCGGCGATGAATTTCGATCTAATGAAAACCAGGCTTAAAGGCACACTGCCGTGGTGCTGATTGGGCAAAGCAGACAATCAAGAAGAAAAGAATTAGGCAAGGTTCAGTAATTTCGCTTTACAGTGAAATTCACGATGATGATAATGATCTGATTCCCTTTATTCTCTAAACAAAGTATGATCCAAGAGCATAAAGGCTTGGTAATTACTCACAGGCCAGAGCTTTGTTTTTGATTTCAACATCGCAACTTGCCAATCACAATCACGACAGTGTGCCTTTATATAAATTTTTTCCTTTGCAATCACCTCTAAGGCGACCATTATGGAAATAAGGTCAACTCGATCTTTTAATGCTATCCCTGCCACTTTAATTAGGGGTGTTTTTTAACTTGTATTTAAACTTGTTTATGTAATATATTGTAAATATTTTATTCATTTATTCTTTTATTTGCTCTTTCCTTTTCTTTTAACCATTGTAATTTTTCTTTTATTTGTGGCAAATTTATACTTACTTACTTACTTTAAGGGAGAAGGGAAGCAAATATGTTGAAAAACTTAAAAGATGAAAAAAACATTAGTAGCAAGAGATTACCTGCATAATGAAAGCAATTTTCGATCCATCATTATAACTCTCTTCTGATCTTCGCAATGCTAAAAGCATCGCACGAAACTTCGAGAAATCTTGTCGTAATCGGGCATCGTTATCGATCTTGGCGCAACGTCGACAGCGTCCAACAATTCTGAAATGAAAAACGAAATCATTGTTGATTCAGTAGTCCTCAAAAGTTGCAAGAATATCATGAAATAGGTTTGAACAGCAACCAGCACTGGCCGTTTCAGGAGAGCCATAAGTCTTGCTCCCCTTTGCGTTCCTCCCCAATGTTAAGGCTGCTCTCCATATCCAGCGTTTTGAGCGCGCGAGCACTGCGACCACGATTGATTCCTTCAGTAGCGATCGCAAGCGCCCGCGATGGGAGTTGAACTTGTTCCTACTCCCAAAGCGCCCAAAAATCGGTCGCTTGCGATCAGATCCATAGCTAAACTTTTGTCAACTGCGCATGCTCCTGTTTGGTCGCAGCGCCCACGCGCTCAAAACGCTGGATATGGAGAGCAGCCTTTAAAGGAGAGCTGTAGATTGCTTTTCTGCATTTTTCAGAAAAGAACTAAATTGTCTTCGTTGAAAGCTCTCCTTAAATTGCTTTCTATTTACCAGATGTTCCAAAAAAGGTACACATACAGATTTAGTTGGCTACAGCGATTTGAATTTAGCTTTAATCGAAAGTTAATCACACTCAAAATGTTCCTTGATAGTTAACTTGAACATAGCTACATCATCTGTTGGTATTGATGCTTTGGTAGCAGACATATTAATCTCAAAAGCTCCAATTTCGATCCACCTGCAGGCCAGAGCTTGGACATTTTGACCTGAGCAAACTATCGAGGAACATTTTGAGAGTGATCTGCTGATTATTAAAGCGGAAGTCCCATCGTTGGAGTCAACCAAATCTGTGTATTGTTTATTGGAATACCCGGTCTTCATTTAGGGTGTGTTTGATTGGTAATTCCAAACCCACCAATTTCTGAAAACGGTAGACTTCGCACAGATGCCAGGGGGTAGTCATGATATATTGCTCCTCCTGGTACCGTATTTACAGTGTCATATGGTGGTTCGTAGGTAGTGTTGTAGCTAACTTCATTATTGTAAACATTTATATTGAATATAAAAAAATCAAAGTAAAGGGGTGTCGGGATAGCTTGACTGTAACGTAAACTCAGACAAATGCAACAATAATTTCGGGGGAGGGGGGGGGGGGTTCTAAGCAAAGGAAGGGCTAGAACTTTAAAGGGATACCATTTAAGCGCCCCTCTTTGACAGCAGTCCAGCAAGCTTTTGGCAACGATCATAGTCTTGGTGTAAAACCCTGAATAAAATACAGGATAACGAGATTTCCCGGAAAATATCCTCTTTTACTATTCTGTCAATTCACATAAGAATAAATTAAATGACTTACTTTGAATTCGATGCGAGTGGAAATTCCGATGACGGTAGATATGAAGTACAGCTTGGACAGAAGTACACGTTTTTGCGAAGTGTAGCTGGATCTTGTGGGACCTGTTGGAATAAAATTCAGAGTAAGATGAGATGTCAACAGACCATTTAGCCATTTCACACAGAGTCTGGTTCAAGTAATATCTTGCATATTTTTATATGAAAGGATTCGACTGAACGGTGTTAGAGTATCCAACATTGATCTGCTAATTCCAAACTTCTTCCTGGTGAGCTAGAGAAAAGTTTCCACTTTCGAAAATTCATAGCACCAAGAGTACTTGATAGATTTAAATGATTTAAATCTTAGTTGAAATCTGAAAAGCCAAACTATTTTAAGGATTTTTATCATGCTATTATGGGCTCTCGAAACAAAGACAAATTCGAGTTTATGAAACTTTCTCGGTTGTGAAAAGCCTAAAAGGGCATAAGAACTTGATCAAATCATAAGGAATCTTGTCACACAGAACAATACGCAAGAGCATTTCACTTCTTTCAACATTCATTAAGAGTTATAAGAAATAGATTTTCAAAAAACTGCCATACAACCACTGTTTTTAGGTTGCCAGCAACCCATTATAGTCATTAACTCAAGGCGGGCTGAACATGACAATTCAAATATTTTGCTACCAGAAAAAATCTTATTCACAACTGATTTCAATTCGAGGCAAACGATATAAATCCCAGCAAAGCAAGAAATCTACGCCCTACGTATTTTGATGCAAAGACAAGTAAAGAACTACTTCATGCGTTGCTGAAAGCAATGCACGCTTTTGGGAGTTAGCTCCACGTCGTATTGAGGTAAAGGATGTATTTCAAAGGAAGTGACCTTATTGTGAATAGGGTCTCTTTCGGTAAACTTGGTTCGTTGCTGATGAAATTTTAGTAAAGGCAAATTTACAACCAACAGAAACAACTTCTGCGCTAACTGAAATGAAATCTAAAAAGAATCTAGAGAACTTAAGTGGGCACCTTCCTGTATCACTGCGCTTGAAGATGTTTTGCTCCTCGCTTCAAATATTTTCAGTGAAAATGTGAATTTGGTGAGTTCGAACACGGAAGCTTTGGAGGACGTTTAGATTATGACGCTTGCAACCTATTTCAAAAGGACTAAAGATCATTTTACGATCGAGTTGAGCCGTAGCAATTCAAAAAACATAAACATACCTTTAACAATCGAGCTGCTTCAGGATTGAAGAGAGGAATCTTGCAGAATTGTATAAACAGTGTCGCAGTTCTTTGCCGTAGACCTTTGTAAAGGAATAAAATTTGATAGTTCAATTATTGCGAAAAAGTTTACGTAAGGTCTGAGGGATGAATGTTTTTTGAACCACCAGGAAATGAGGGTCACGGTGTACTTGATTGGTACCAATTCCAAAAGCAGTAGACTTGGTAACACGGAATTGGTATTTTTTTTATTTATATGTACCTTCAAAATAATTTCACAAAACGAATTACTCAAGAAACTACGTACGAGCTACTTTACTATGCTTCAAGGGCAATGCCATGGAGTGGATGAGACCATCACAACTCCGCAGGCACTGGTGTTTTACTGACTCCAAACTTCTCCAAAAGATGGGTTTGGAAGGCCTTCTGAACCTTCTGCTCCAAAAGGTAGAAAATTGGACAGACTTTGGAAAATTCTCGCTTTCATTAGCAGGTCACCACGATAAATCCAAAACCTGTTGCTTTAAAACATCATGGTGGTTTATTAGGAACAAATTTCTGTCTTGTGCGAAGTCCGCTGCTTTGACAGTTTGGTAGGTCTGGAATTACCGAACAAATACACCTTTAAGATGGCTTTTTTCAAACAAAAATTATTCAAATGTTAGTAAAATAGTGGATCAGTTGAGTAAAATATCATAAAATCTCTATTAAGCACCCCAAGGGGACTTATTCAGTTTCGGGCACTCCACAGGAGACTTATTAGAGAGGGGGGCTTTTCAAACAATCAAATGACAAGGATACATATAAAAGGCTTTCAGTTCTTTTACCCCATATTTTGCGGATTCAACATACAATTTTTGGAGTTAGATACATAAATTCGACACAGTTTTATCCCAAACCACACCAAATTTAACATGCAAACTCGTTTAAATAAATGGAAAATCTCTGGCAGCTTCTGGAATTTTGTGCAAGTGGGGGGGGGGTTAAAAGAGAGGCGGGCTTATTCAAAATTTTGGCTCAGAGGAAAAGGGCATATCAGAGAGGGTGATTTAATTGAGTGGGCTAGAAAATCAATTCCATGGAGCACTGTAATCACCTCTATTCTGAACGAATATTACTTCGATACTATTACCTCAAGTTTTATTCGTAGCTACTACTTTAACTAGAAGCGCAGTGGCTGAAGCATCTTGCCAGAGGAGGGCTTCCAAACTTACTAGATAAATTACTTACAAAATTACTCTACAATACCGCTAAAACGATACCACAAGGAGCGCAAGGCTGTCTCTACCCTGCGACCATTTAACATAACGTTGAGACTACAAATAAAAAAGAAGGGAAATAAACTCATATTTGACGCTACATACCATCCAAACTTTTATCTTTGATGCCTCTCATCAGCATATTAGTTTCTCTGTCAATCAGTTCCACAATTTCGTGTGTTAACTTGCATTCGTGCTCCTACGACAGAAAAGCGATGAATAACATCAAAATATGTTGCGCTACGGTATATGTGTTAGAACACTGCAGAGGGTCCCAAAAACTATTTGCGCTCCGTTACCACAGATGCTGTGTAGGAGCGGTAAACTCGATTTTCGCGCTCTTTATACAACTGTAGGGGATATGCTTTTACTTAGAGCTCTAAAAAGTGCCTGCTGATTTGTGGAACAAGGAAGTCAAGCTACCAGTTTGGACCAACCTGTAAGCTTTATACAGTTGTTTCAAAAAATTGTGCTCCGTTTGTGTGCCTGCTGTGGAGGAGCTGTAGATTCAATCATCTCTGTTTTATACAATTGCATAGGTCAGGCTTCAAGTTAGAGTTTGAGACCTTGTATGAGTAAATCTGACAAGTACTTGCTGATTTTTGGCAGCGCAAAGGCATAATAAGTGAAGTGGTTGCTTCATAAACAGTATTAAGATTTTTCCTAAATCTCTTTAAGGGTTAGCAATTTGTCAATTTGTTTTGAATAGGCTTGTCAGGAATTCTAGCTACTAGAAGCTAATTTAGACCCATTGTGCATGCCTCATCCAGGCATGGGACACCTAGTTTAATGTCCCTTCCGAAGGACGGCGGGGTGAGTGGCGAGGTCAGGCCTCCGAGGTCACCCATCCAGAGTTTGACCTCACTCGACTGAGCTTAACTTCAGTTACCTGACAAAAACTGCTAAACTGTTGAGTCGGCCACTCTACCCGTAGATTCGTACGAAGGTTCGTATCCCCAACAAAATAAATGTTCATGGTAAAATCATTTGGAAGTAGTAATTTACCTTGACAGTATGTTTCAATGTAAGAAGAACATCGAGCCTTTCTTCCTGTGTCAAATATTTCATTTGTAAGCTATTGTACAAATCCCTTAATTCCTGTGCACGTAGTGTGTATGGTGTCTCTACCAAAATAGTAGTACCGTCAATTGATTTCCATTTCTTTGGTGCTGCAGCCTGAAAATGATAGTTGCATTTTAAAGTAACGGTTTCAGTGAAAACATCTCAGTTTAATTTAAGCTTAATATTCGTCCCGGGTGTGCCATAAAAAAGTTCAGGCATTTGAAAAATTTCTAAACATGTAAAATTCGTCAAAGTGAATCTCGGCGAAAATTCCTATGATATAGAATCAAACAGTTATACAGTCAAAATTTATATTCCTCCCGGTATGAGTTACCTTAATAAGATGCTAGGAAATTCAGAATGATCTTGTGTAACAACGTAAAAGGAACGTAAAAGGATAAGGCAAGATAAGAGAATGTGCGTGTAGGTTTTCTACGGTGCCAACGGTAGAGCAGAATGAGCCGTTTTGTAGAGTTCTAGCTAAAAATGCCCGTAACTGTGTGACCAGTAAGGTAAAGAATAGCCTGCGTGCAGTCTTTCTTTTGTAATACCGAAAGAACGGAAAGCTGAAAGACTGCGCATCACCTGGAGATTTATCGTATGGCTGAGTCAGCAAAATGAAATGAAAATGACAAAATCTGTTCTATCACACACTTCAATTTCAAACAAAAACAAAACAAAGACGCTACGTAAGTTGATTATGTTGTGGTTAGAAAAATTCCTAACCGCGCTCTAATTGGCTAATATAACAATGGATTAGCTCAAGTAAATACGAGAAATTGTTCACCAATGCGCAGGCTTTCTATTTTCTCACCCTTTCAGTTGACACAAAAGAAAGAGACTGCACGCAGACTAGATTAAGAAGTGCTATAAAAAGCTATAAATGGAACCGAAATTTCAGATTTCTTTGGCAAAGAATCCTTGCACTCAAATAGATGCTAATTGTATTTAAAGTTGTGCATATTCCGATTGTCCTTAATCTTCATTTTGAGATGCAATTTCATATAGGCATATTTAGATATTTAGATGCAAGCATAAATGCCTTGTTCAGCTTTTATAAGATCAGAACAACGAGAGATATGATCTATCTAAAACTATCAAATATGAATATTTTAACTTTACTGTGCAGCGACGCAAGGGGGTTTCTGAAGCAAGCGTGAGTTGTGCAAAACAAACGACTTTAATTTCCCAGAAGCTACAGCGAGCGATTTGCCTTTCAGAAGAATGGATTTCGCACTTCTGAGTTCACTCAACGAAATCAAAACAAACCGAGAAAGCAAAACATTATGATGAGCAGCGCTGAAGGGGCTATTCTCGAGGCTGTAAAAAAATCGCATTGTCTGAAACAGAACGGTATCCCTTGTTTTACAAAACTCGCTCTTGCTGGCCTCTGAGAACGGCCAGTAGTAGAGGCAATAAAATGGGGACCATTATGGAAAAGAGGACCATTATGGAAATAAGGTCAGCTTGCCCCTTTAATGCTATCCTTGCCACTGTAATTGGGGGTGTTTTCCTTTTACGTTTTTAGCCCTAATGTTTACATATTATATTGTATCTATTTTTGTATGTATTATAATAACTTGTAAATCTTTATTGTGGGAAAAAGATACATACATATATACATACATAATGATCTCACCGTATCAAGAAACTTCTTAATACTGCTTTCTTTATTCTCTTTATTAGCTTTAATCCGATGTCTCTCAATCGAGGCTATCAAATAACTTTCTTGTTCCAATAAACCAACTAAAGCTGCCTTCCTTTCAGGACCTGCTCTTGTCGAATCGATCTTCTCGATTTCTTCACGACGCCATCCTGGAAAAAGATGATGATTCGTAAGCCAGAACGTTACGAGCAGGGATGTCTCTGTGGTAGCATGCTTCACTACCAGACTAGAGGTTGATAATTCGAGTCTGCACCCTGTCGAGCCTGCTACGTAGAGAGAGAAACATCAGCTCTATGAATCAAGAGGTCTGGCCACATCGAGGGGAGGGACAATGATATTGGTTCGATGAACTTCGCCTCTCAGTGACCCAAAACTACCGGCAAAAAAGTACCCCCTTTTGACTGGAAGTAGGAACGAAACGATAAGATATCATTACGAGTGGACAGCTAAATTTATCAATCTTCAACTTAGATTCACATACCTTGCATTTAAAACTTGTCCACCAAACACCGGAGATACAAGCTCAAAAAGCCAAAATTTACAGTCGCCCCAAAGACGGGCCTAGCCATGATTTGTATTATGGATATTTTCCAAAGCACCTGTAAACTTCAACATTCAATTTTTCGCTTTCGAAAAGAATAAAAGACTCGTGGACATCGCCCTGATCAAACAAATATAATAAAATGTGGTAAGCATGATGAGAGTGCATGTGCTCCTTTTCCCCTTCTTTGACACTTGGATGGAATGCAATGCATGGACTGATTCCTCCAAAGAATTATTACTTATAGAACATCGAAGAATTTCAAGGTATAATTCTTTTCAAAAGCTGAAGGTCAAAGTTGAAATTCTTTTGCAATATGCCTGGGATATCAAATCATGGCTAGGCCTATTCACAAAACCTCTGGTTCAAGTGTACTCTAAAATTCGACTTTTGGGAACTCATATCTCGGGTGTTCGGCGGACAATTTTAAAATGCAAGGTATGCGTATTTAAGTTGAGGATCAAAAAAATATGCTCAAAAAGTCCCGATATTTTATCGTTTCCTTGCCTTGTTTAGTCAAAAGGTTGTACTTTTTCTTGGACACCCGGTACTTTTCAATATATGTAGAAATATAGTCAGAAAAAAAAACAAAACGTAAGAAGAATGGCAAGGAAATTAACTGCAAAAACTTGTGGTTTGATTTGGATTTGGTGAGCAGTCATCACCGAGATCTCGGGAAAAGTTCTCACAGGATTCAAACGATCAATCTTCTTGCAGACAAAGATATGTTGTACTTAATCTTTCTAGCTCTCGAATTAAAAGTTGGTGTGTTTTCACCATGGATCAAGGTACTTGTCTCTTTTTACTTTTTGAGATCCTGCTGACAGCCTGAGATCTTTGGTTTTCAAAGCCTCGGCTATTTCACTCTAAGTTTTGATTTACGACGCATATATCTCTAATGTTGCTAACCTTTTCAACTACAATGTCGGACCACTTTCTATCTATTTTCATTTTTCAAGTAAAAAACGGATTAATGCACCACCACAGTGTTTTGAAACCATAAACCATGACAAAATAGGGACTGTAATTGTCAGTGCACTCTGGGGAGGGGGCTAATAACATGTTGAGGGTACGGGAATGTGCCGCCCATATCGGTGGGTCTTTCGGCCCAAATTCTCTAAGCTAGGGTCCCTTTTTCGGCAGGTTTTCCTTAAACATGGATAAGTCATCCAGAAATTGGAGAAAAATTGTGAAAAATGGGTGGTTTCCCCCAAAATTCATCGTAAAGGTAGGTATGACGGCAAGTTTCGTTAATTAGAAGAGAGTTCCTCTCTGAGAACCGGGCGGCAGACTGGCGTCCATCCGCAAGTCATGTACCCCCAACCACGGCTGCGCACTTCTGTACAGAAAAGTTAACAACACCTTAAGGGATGAAAATTAGGCGGGAGCAAACTTTCGCGAGTTGCAAAATCTTTGGAATTAACTTTCGCAAATGAGCCAAAATGGGAAATTTCGTGGAAATAAACTTTCGAGAAAAAGTAGGTTTGTTATCAAATATTTCAAAGGTTCCTCGACTCTTCAATGACCCTTCGAATCTTCCATACCAAGCATAGTTCTATAGATTTGCCATGAAACAAAACCACATTAAACTTATAAAAGACATATAGCAAAATAATGAGAAGAGGAACATCAGCATATGATTATACAAATTTTTCATTCTATATTTGACGAATTTTTTGCGCGAGGAAGCCTTCGCGAAGGAAATTTCGCGGAATAAACTTTGACTAACTTCGGTCAAGGACGCGAAAAACACGAAAGTTTGTCCAGCGAAGACTTTTTACTTCAAAGTACTTACTCTCAAGGGCAGCATACAACAAGTCAAAATCTTCTTTTGATTTCGGGTTCATTCTTCTTTCAAATTCTTTTCGTATCCTTTCTTCTCTTTCCTTTTGCTTACGAATTTCTTCTTGCCTTTCCCATTCGAGTCTCACCTCCTTATCATGTCTTAATTTTTGAACATATCTCGTGGCTAACCATCTCCTCCAATGGCACTGAAGAATTATTACCTATGGAAAACAGCAGTTAGTTATTTTGTTCTCCAGTGCTGGAATCGTAGACTTATGCCTTTTCGTCCCTTGTTTCCCTGCGTTCTTTGATTTGCTGATATCACTTGGTCAATAGGGACTCATAATATTAAGCTTATATAATGGGCCCCTTTTTGCAAAATGGCCTAAACAGGTGGGAGTTCTCGTACACTCAACAAAATCGCTTCAAAATCTGGTTTAAAGAGCTCGAACATTGAAAAGCGGAGTTTGAGCACAAAGAATGATGTTGTGTTGACCTACAAAGCGCAAAATGCATACCTTTCAGGCAGTAATTTTCCTCTGTAGAAGCAAAGTAGATCCATCGAAGCTGCGAGAGCTCCAGGCTTCTTCAACCGTTCTTTAAGAGCAACAACAACAACATTCTGAACAGCGGCCCCTGATTGGTTAAAAACTGAATTCTAGCGATTTGATTGGTGAAGACGGAACCACCCTACGCGGGCCTAAGGTGGGCCCACTATTTAAAGGCAGTCTGTCACGTATCTGATTGGCCGCTACAATCAGAGTTCAACACAACAGATTTCTTTGTGAATCTGTGTATTTGAAACAAAAGAGGGCTAATCTTCTTGAATTTCTACGGCCATAGAAAATCAGAGGATCATCAGCCATTCAAATTTCCTATTCTTTGTATTGTCATTATCAACCAATCAAATGCGTGACAGACTGCCTTTAAGAGTAATGTTATTAGTCCCTCTTGACCAAGGAACGCAGGGAAACAAGGGAAGAAAAGGCATCAGTCTACTGGAATCGGGCGAGTCAAAAACATGTGTAGACCTTTAAAAGTCTACATTTCTGAAGACATTTATCATACTCCTCCTAGAGGGTGTCTCATAAATATTGTTCGACGTTTGATTAAGGCCCCGTTTACACGATACCGTTTTCGTTTCATATCGGATTGGTTTCATATCGGATTGGCCTTCTGTTTACACGATACCGTTTTCATTCCATATCGGATTGGCCTTCTGTTTACACGATACCGTTTTCATTCCATATCGGATTGGTTTCATATCGGATTGGCCTTCTGTTTACACGATACCGTTTTCATTCCATATCGGATTGGCCTTCTGTTTACACGATACCGTTTTCATTCCATATCGGATAGGCCTTCTGTTTACACGATACCGTTTTCATTCCATATCGGATAGGCCTTCTGTTTACATACACGATACCGTTTTCATTCCATATCGGATAGGCCTTCTGTTTACACGGTACCGTTTACGTTTCATATCGGATAGGTTTCATATCGGATTGGCCTTCTGTTTACACGATACCGTTTTCATTCCATATTGGAAAGGCCTTCTGTTTACACGATACCGTTTTCATTCCATCTCGGATAGGCCTTCTGTTTACACGAGAACGCACCAATCCGATATGCTTCATACCGTTTTTGCGTTTTCTAATGAACACGGTCTGAAAGTGGCATAAAACCAATCCGATATCGTGTAAACGGTCGAATCCGATATCAACTCAGTACGGAACCTCATTATCAATTCTACTAGCCTCGAATCCACTAGGGGAGCTGCGCATAATGCGCAGCGGAGCCATTACTGAATACGGTGAAACCATTACAGTGCAAGGCGAAACGGTATCGTGTAAACAGAACGCCAATCCGCTATGAAATGAAAACGGCGTCGTGTAAACAGGAGAAATTTTCATATCGGATTGCCTTACCCAATCCGATATGAAATGAAAACAGTATCGTGTAAACAGGGCCTAAATACAGAAAATAGCAATACGCTGAATGGACATTTGGTCAAGTAACCCATTCCTTGAGATTTTAAATCAATTTTTGACACAAGAATCTTGCAAATCCGCTGAAAGTACGCGGAGTTACAAGGAGATTAACAGATAATGATGGATTTAATCTAGACCATACCTTTTCTAATCTTCTTGCGAATTTCTCATCTGCAGTTTCATAAATTCCAGGAATAATGACCTTGTCTGTCACATTAGAGACGTAGCAGCCAGGTTTTGTCTACAAAAGCACAAATAATTATAGTTCAGATTAATACAATTAATACAAAAATATTTTTACGTGGAATGTTTTCAGATTAGTATTCGTGTATAACTGTATTGCAGTTTATGATGGTTTATGAGAGAAATTTGAAAATTGGATATTGATGGCCTCTATATTAACTCGTCAAAGCTATCAACAAAACTGAGCCTGCTAATTGTCATCTTCATGAAGCAACGGACTAGACTGAAGACGTGATTCCTTGTATTCGTTCATGTCATGAGTATAGCAACGGATTGAGAGAGGTTATATCAACGATTTTTCCGCACTGGATTTTTGAAAAAATTAGCTCATACATTGAAGGCATTATCTAAATAAATGCGTGCTAAAATCCTGTCCTGAAATTTTGCTGACAAACTGCTGATGGCCCTTTATTATTGCACAATAGAACTAAAATCAATTAGCAGTGGGGAAAAGACATTTTAATCCTTGCCTTATTCTGAGAAATTTCTCTAACTCTATTTCAATAGCATTAGAATGAGAACTTTTGCTTTATGATTTAAAAAGATTGGTTACCAATCTTTTTAAATTATAAAGCAAAAGTTGTATGGGTCATAAGCGATTATTACACATTTACACCTTTATTATTACACAATAAAACTAAAATCAATTAGAAGTGGGGAAAAAGACATTTCAATCCTTGCCTAATGCTCAGAAATTTCTTTAGCTCTATTTCCATAGCATTAAAATCACAAATTTTGTTTCATAATTTAAAAAAATTGGTAATAGGTCATAAGCGAGTGATTTGGTCACACACCAGATCCTCAGCATGATGCTTCTCACTTGTATTTGACTACGAGTGAGGACATTCCCTCCGACAGAGTTTTTGTAGTTTAGACTAGATGGAGGCAAACTTGGATTTTCAAGATTCATATATCAACTCCCAAAACACCAATATCAACAAACAAAGGTATTTACCTTCAAGTTAACTATCAAGGATTACTTCAAAACTTACCGCAAATTGATCTGACCTAACTTTTCATTGTTAGCCTTGCTCAAATTTGTGGCGCTTTTTCTAGGGCACCTAGTACTGATTTTCTTTTGTAGAAAACTAGCATAACACCCTGATCAAATACAGCTCTTCAAAGAGTACTCACAAGCATAGGTTTCAAATCTTTAAGAAGCTGGGTGTAAAATTCTATGATCTATTTCTTTGAACAGAATGGCTTCAAAGAAACTTGAAGTATTTTACAGTAAATCTGGTGTTGGACTTTTCTGAGAGAATTACAGTTGTTGTTGTTCTTTTTTAAGAATTCAAGAAAATTTTCGAAAAAAAACTTGAAACTATTGTAATTTCTAAACCTGTTGACGAAAGATCAAATAATTTTCAAGAAAACCATAGTTTATGGATGCCTACAATATGGTATCAAGCAAAACTCTCTCACTCTTCTGGCTTGTGATTTAGAAATTTGATGACGTCACATCATAAAATGAGCTGAAATATGAAATAGGCTGTAGTTTCGGCAAATATTCAAGATTTCTGAAAAGTCCAATGGTGGAATCATAGAAAAGTGGTTAAAGTTTCCTTCAATTCATTCAGTTTAAAGAAATAGATCATTGAATTTTACACCCACCTTTGTTCGTAGATTTAAAGATTTGGAACCTTTTGCTGTACTCACCATTTGTGTAGATGTATTTTCAAATGTTTGCTGTGTTTGGTTCTTATTCTGAACAGTTTGTGTGTCCCTGTGAAATTTTTCAACCTGAAGAAAAACAAACAAGAAATTAATGGCCAGTTATTTGTCTTTCAAGGAACAACCAAATTTGAATCAAAACTTCACAGAATATAAACTCCTATTGAGGAGGATTGAACCAATAAATGTTTTCGAGACTAGATCTATTGGGGACAATGTTCATGCCACTGGCGATCCCGCGCTCTCAGCGAACTTTTCAATCTTGGACAAAGCTGCAAGTGAGTTTGACCTGTTGATCCATGAAAGTTTGTTTATAATGAGAGATCACCTGTCATTAAACTTAATTCAGAACTCTTCTATACCACTCTATTCATTTTGATTCTTTTGGGATTTTCTAGATCACTGTTTAGTTACTGGATGAACTTTCCTTGTTTGTAGACTTGATAATAATAATAAGCTTTACATGTTTCCAGAATAATTAAGGGTTTAAAAACAAAGTTTCCTTGTGTATAATCTTACAGTAGTTGAGGATGGCAGGAGATCCCATCAAAACGTACTTATAATCATGATATGGCCTTGTCCAACCATTTACGTCCTGTCCAACTGTTTACACCTCAATATACTGGATTGTCAAATGGCCATCAATGCTTTTCATGGAATTGCCTCCTTTTAAAATAACATTGTTTTTTCTTGAAGTTTTGCATTAGACGGGGCTTCCCACTTGATGTTTTAATGCCTAGAATTATTTTTTTGCATTTGGTTAAATCTTAAAAGTACACAGAACCCATAAAAACTGGAAGAAACAGCTTGTCACTGATTTTAAATGTTAACAACCAAGAATTCAAGAAAGATTCATTACTTACAGAACATGGAAGCCTTCTCTTTGGATACGTTTGACAAGATGCATTGTGATATTCAACTTCTGTCAGCCTGTGTCTAAATCCTCCAAGAAATGGCTTTTTAAACTTTTCAGTCAGGATATGGATAACAGTTTCTTGTTCCTCACCATCTACAAAAACATAAAGGGGCCCTTAGCAAAATATTTAGTATGTTTAGAGCATGCTTCAAGCTTGATACTAACTTGTTTTGAGTATGATATGGCTGTGCTTGAGAGCTTGATTCAAGTAAATTTCCTCCGCTTGTGCTAGCTTGCAGCAAGTATTATTAACTAGAAGGCAAAGTCAATCAAGCTTGATTGTAGTTTGTTTGAGAATAACTTTAGTATGTGATTATTGATCAAGCTCTAATTATACATGCAAACTGGTCAAAATTGTGTCAACATACTCATTTCAAGCTCCTTCAAGCCAAAATCATGCTCCTTTCAAGCTTGCGCAAGCCTGTTGCAAGCAGTACTTTTCCTTATGGAGGACTATGTTTGGCAGATTCTATGTTTGCAAAATCTTAATATCATGCACTGTAAACAATTTGAAAAGTGCATTGTATAATTAAATATTTCAACTTACATTAGAAAGGATACCATCAGAAAAAGAATGACGATAGCAATAACAGTAACCAATAGTCAAAAGAATAAACATCCTTACTAAAAATTTATTAGCCCTTGCAAGCATTTACAAGCATACAGGAAGATAAATGTAGGGGTTGCTTGATAAAATTCCATAGTATACCATGAGCGAATTTTTGCCCAAAAAGGCTAATTTTGTTAAATTTATCCAATGTGGGGGGGGGAGGCTACTACTCTGCAAGCCCATTGGCTCAGAACATTATGCATACAGTACCATGGTTTTTCTGCCTGAGAATCCTTAAGAATGTGTTTACTGTTAGTTTTTAGTTTTTTATGTGATTTGTGAATTATTACTGCCCAACAAGTCAAAGGTGTTATACAATCAACAATTTTAAGACTGCAAACTTATCATTGTTCAGTTAACTGCATGGGCTTCCTGTGGAAGCAATACTGCAAATTTAACTTTTATTTTGGCTACTTGATACACTTACCAATAGTTTGTTTACTTTTAATAGTTCTCCACATTCCAGCAAGCAAGGGTGATTCAGTCAATGTGCTTGTGGTTAAATCAGATAGCTGGTGAATTCCATCCATTGTCAAAGGCTCATCAGCTCCTCCTGTTAATAACAGAAATAAACATCATTTTTTCATTGGTCCATGCAAATAAAAAGGCTGTTCACTGGTAGTGGAAAAATATCTGCCTTCCGTTGTTTTATCAATTTTCTGTAGTTCAAGATTTCAATTGAATTGCATAATGTTGTGTATGACGTCTAGTTGATAATCAACTTACAACTGGAATTATTCTTCAAAGCTTTGTTGTATCACAATACTGCAAGTGAAAAAGCATAGTCCAAACATTGATTTTGTTTCCTTCATTTATTCCTTGATATCCTCTATATCTTTTTAGTTTTTTTTTTCTTTGTCATCATATCTTCTTTCCAAGCTGCATTCTACCTCCTCTCATTTTTCTTTCCATCTCTGTTCCTGCTTCTTCACTCCTCCCCTTGACTGTTCTACTCTCTTTTCCTTCTATCCTCCTTTCTCTTTTTCCTCATCTTTATTCGTCCTACTTCCTTCAAGACAACAAGCTTCCTGAGAAGCTGCTTCATGGCTTCATGCACTTTTCCATCTCTGGCTTTTGATTGATAAAATAAATCCAGAAAGAGCGTTTTTGAATTGCTACCTGAGGCACAGCAAACCTTGCAAGAAGAGGTGCTTGAGCTTGATCAAGCATCTCCCATGCACCTGGAAAATCTCATCTGCCAGGTCAGTCAGAACAAACGTGGGGTGTCTGAGGGACTGTGATGCTGCTTGTAGCCACCCAGTCATCATCAATAAACTTTGTATGTGCAGCCAAGAGTCTAACTTAGATTATGTGCATACTAACCGGTTTTGTGTTGTGCGGGAAAATATAAAGCCTGAGGTCTTAAAAGTACAGACCGAGCTTGTGAGGTCTTTTATATTTTCCTGCACAATGACAAACCGGTTAGTATGAGTTTTATTACCTGACATATTCTAATCTTGACTCGCATTTCATCAAACACATTTTGTTACAGTCATGTCGTTTGAGTTCACTGCAAATCTCACAGGCCTAGGCCTAAAGCAGTTGCCGTGGTGACAAAAATGCGTCCTTGTATCGTATTATACAAGGCTACAGGAAACCCGCGGGAAATGTGCGACTAACCAAGGGGAATGGCGGGATTCTGTATTGCCTCGTTTTTGAAACTTCAGTCAGGTAATAACATACTGTGAACCTTTCCCCATTGAAATCGGTCGCTTGATACATTTCTTAAGAAATATTTTTCTTAAGACTTTTTATGGGAGTTTTGCAAACTGGTGAAGTCTTTAGCCAAGTCCCTTCAGCATTTCTGCCCAACAAAAGTTACAGGTACATGTGGTATCATCAGGGGAGAAGGAAATAGTTTGGAAATAGTATTTGCTCTCCTGAGATGTCTTGTCATGACTTGCTCTGCATGGAGAATATGTTTGGAAGACAGTAACAATGCAAGCTTCTTTGTCTTACAAAGAAGGTTCTTTCAACCAGATCAATGCTCGGTAAATTGCAATGGAACCTCTTGCTAACAACACCTTTTATTAACTATTTCTGAATTCCCTGATAATACCACATGTATACCTGCAACTCTGGCAAGGCTAAAAACCTGAAGGGGCTTGAAAAAAGATTTCATTGGTTTGCAGACTCCCATACAAAGTCTTATAAAGGAAATATTTTTAACAAAATGCATTAAGAGACCAATTTCAAAGGGGAAAGGTTTATGATCTAAGTTAGACTGTTGGCTGCATGGAAA
Source organism: Aurelia sp. 3 sensu Dawson et al. (2005) (assembly GCA_964020215.1). Lineage (NCBI taxonomy): Eukaryota > Metazoa > Cnidaria > Scyphozoa > Semaeostomeae > Ulmaridae > Aurelia > Aurelia sp. 3 sensu Dawson et al. (2005). Next base: position 9,701,202 of record OZ026592.1, on the reverse strand, counting down.
AGTTAGTTCATCATGATCGAGTTGCTACTGTAAATGTGACTCCAAAGTCCCCAAAATGCCCCAGGTTTTTTCTGACTCACCCAATTTATTGATTCACAAGTGCTGCCTAATGCCCAAATTGTAACTTAACATCAGCTACTTTACAAAGCTGTTCTGTGATTACAATTCAGTCACTTCTTATAAACGTAATCCATTTCAAGTGAAAGATATCAGCAATAACCTGCATAAAAGAAAATCATTTCCAATTTTTAAAAAAAGTATTTACAAATGTTTCACCCAATAAACTTTTTTGGCCAAAACATCTGAAGTGCAAACAGGCTTAGCACACATTTTTACATGACAAGAATTTGTATCATGGTAAGAATTCTTGAGTGATATGAAAGACTATAGTATTTCTAAACATGAATTTTCAGGCAGTAAAACCACACCAATGCAAGAACGGCCTGTACTGTATGAAAGAATGGTACTGTATGAGTTAATCTGTCCCTTAATATCAATATTTTCCATGAAACCGTTATAAATAAATTTTCTTACCGCTCCCAACTTTAACAGGTGAATGAGATCCAGGAGTCTCTAAGATATCATCTTTCGTTGGCTCCCTAGAATGAATCCTTTCATCTGCAGTACCATCAGCTTTCCTTGATCCACTATGCTGACCAGCCATCTTTCCTGATGATGATCTACTTGGCTTTATATCTACTTTAATGGACACATTTGAAGCTTCATGGTCTGGGGATAAAGAAGAATCATGTCCTATTACAAGCCTGAAATTTGATGTGTCCCACCAGGGGGTGATAATTTCCATGAGATGGGGGTCCTGAACACCAAATTTTCCAGATGATTAATGATTATTAGCCACTTATCTCAGGGATTTTCCTCTGATTTAGCTGAAAAAGATCATTGTAGACTCCTAGATCATTGTTAATGGAAAGGGAGATCTGCTCTTCATTTTGGGAATGATTAACTCTTCTTTTCTTATGGACTTACAGTAACTTATAAGGGTATTCACTCCGTCTGTGTTTCTCACACAACTGCTTGTTTTGTTGTTTGTACAATACAAGCAGTGCAGTTGAGAAAGATGGTGTGAGGATTTTATGCCAGACAGGAAAGTTTCCAAAGTTTGCACAGAAGAAGTGCACCCATTTATCGTCTTAAAACACTCCATTGTTCTTCATTACTCATACTTGCATCAAAATGCATGGAAGACGTTTCATGTTTGCAACATAATGAAATAAGATGCAGTCTGGATCCTTGTTTCTTCCCATTTGTTCTGATGCAGTGAAAAGGAATTGCGCATCATACTGTTCAATAAACTCATAATAACAATGATTCACACTTAAATAGATTGAATTTAACTGCAAATCTCTTTCAAATTTGATAGAAAGCTCAGTAAGAAAAGTGTTACTAAGTATGTCTTCTTTTTGGGTGCAATGGATTGGATTTCAATTCATAACTACAGAAACATGTTCTCACCGACGCCATCTTCTTCATGCTGCTTTTCACCTACTTCCACTGCTTCACCTACTACTTCTTCTCCCGTCTCAGCAGGTAGTGGAGAAGTGCCTTGGTCATGCATATCTGCAGCATCCCCACCTGTGACTTCCATCTTGTCAATTGTTGTGAGATTCTCCTCGTTTTCTTTAGGCCCATCAACTTCGTCGGGTTTGGTCTGCGTTTCTGGCGACTCTTCAGTTTCAAAACTCACTACTATGTTTTCCTCAGTATTATTTGAACCATTTTCAGTTTTTTCTTGCTCCATTTTCGTTTTTCTCAAGCTGCAGCTCAACTTGTGTCGCGAGCTGTGATTTCCTGCGTCTGGCGCTGTCTCAAAGAAGGCCAAAGCTTATCTGCGCTTGTTGTAGCCTAGCAACATGAGCCTCTTTCTCGAGTTCTCCTTCGCAGCCAGGAACCAGGAACCGACGTCATCTCGAGGAACCAAGCGCCCATTACCCTCACCCACCCCCCCCAAAAAAACTTCGAGTTTTGGAAACTGGAATCGTTTGCTTCTTCTCGTTCTTGTTCTTGAGTGATAGAATCTAAAAATTATTCGAAAAGTTCTAATGATCTGCGTGAGATCTTTGTGCACATCCTATTAGTCGTGCACATTAGAAATTCGACAAGTTGCTCCAAAACGGAGGGAAATATCATGAAACAATGCAGATTAAGGTCAAAATTGACCCTAAAGAACCCAGAAATAATATCAGTTTAACAATATCTGGTGCCAAAAATATCATGAACATAATTTCAGTTTTATTTAGACCCAAATATATCACAGACTCAGCACAATGGCTGAAAAGATGACATGAAAGTATACCCCCAAATGATACATACCACAGTGTTAACTTTTCTTATTCATAGATCAAATAACATTGGGACAATGTTATTATCCATCAATCACTTCGTCATGGAATCAAAATTATAGTATCCACCTATCTATTCATTAATTTTTCGAGCTTTAGTACGCTTTGGTTGCAAGTGGCGAAGCGAAGTCCTCGTCTTCGGTGTTATTCCAAGTTGACCTGGAAGGATTCCCACATTTCTGATCCCGTGGAATAGGCTAAGCTGCGTTCTGGGGGATTTGCACAACGACGAGGTTTTGGGCGCACTGTGTACCAGACTCTCATTTTGTTTTTCGAGGGAGTCTGGTACTCAGGGTACTGATTTATGGCACAGGGGGCACAGGAAAGGCATAGTTGGTTCAAAACAGCACTGCCTTTGTTCTCATGAGATGCTTGTATGAAGTAAATTTGAAAGAAAGGGCTCTTATCATAGAAATACTTCTATGGTTCTGATATTATTATTATTAAGTCTTAGGCCCTGTTTATATGAGGAAAAACACCTCACCTGCCAGACCCGGGGCTGAGAGGCGAGGTAAATTTCAGCCACTGTTTATATGAGATATTTCACCTCACCTGTCAGCCCCGGGGCCGAGAGGCGATGTGGAGTAAAGTCTCTCTTCCGTGAAATCAGATCGAACTGACCAATAAGAATCAACGAATAATTTCGATTTACCTCACCATACCGGTGGTGTTTCGTTTATATGGAAAAATTTCACCTCACCCTGGTGAGATCCCACCTCTAGTGAGGTGGGATTTCACTATACCGGTGGTGTTGCGTTCGTCATGTAAACGCGAAATGAAAATACAAAGGGTTCTATGGGAAGGTGGAATCTCACCTCTCAGCCCCGGGTCTGGCAGGTGAGGTGTTTTTCCTCATATAAACAGGCCCTTAGAAAATCGATGGAGACTAGGGACAGACTGAAAAAAATGGCGGCAAAATCTCCTGAAATGTGGCCAGCTTATACTAAGCAGCGGAATAAAGTAACCAATGAAATTAGATATTCTATTCAGGATTATTACAAAGGTTTAATTGAGAAAAATAAAGGGGATCCAAAGAAAATGTGGAAAACAATAAACAGAGTCTTGGACAAAGATGTTAAATCCACAACGCTTTCCAGTCTCGAAATTGACGGCACAACATTGACAAAAGAGCGTGATGTGCTTGAAGCTTTAAATTGTCACTTTGTATCTGTTGGACCAAAGCTTGCAGGAAGTATAGAAACCAGACCAAGTGACAATTGCTTGCAGCATATTACGCCGATAAACGACGAAATGCTGTTTAGAACGGTCGACAAAAAGTATGTGATGAATGCTATCAATCAGCTAAAGAACGGGAAAGCCTCTGGTCCGGACAAAGTTACCATAACTTTGGTAAAAGACGCGTGTGAATTTATCGCGCACCCTTTAATGCTGATTTATAACTCGTCGCTTACGAATGGTGTTTTCCCTGATATTTGGAAATTGGCGAGGGTCACCCCTATTTACAAGTTGGGCCCAAAAACTGATGTAAACAACTACAGGCCTATCTCTGTAATCTCAGTGTTTTCAAGGATGCTAGAAAGGTTAACGCACGATCAACTGCTTGAGTTTCTCAACATTAATAAGAGTATTACGTGCACCCAAGCAGCTTTTCGTAAGCTATACTCCACGATAACATCACTCATAAGCAGCACAGACTTTTGGTACGAAAACATAGATCGCAGCAATGTCAATCTCACTATTTTTCTCGACCTTAAGAAAGCCTTCGATACGGTCGATCACGATATATTACTCAGAAAATTACGTGCATATGGAATAAGAGGCAAAGCTGGGGATTGGTTTCAATCTTACCTAAATAATAGAAAACAGTTTTGCTCTCTGAATGGTCAGCAGTCAAAAGCCAGAGACGTAACATATGGTATCCCCCAAGGTTCTTGTTTAGGCCCTCTTCTTTTCATCATTTACCTGAATGACTTAGAAAAGTGTCTTAGATTCTCGCGGGCTAGCATCTATGCTGATGATACCAGTATAACGATTGCATCGGATGATGTAGCGAAACTAGTTGAGGACGCACATCAAGAGCTTTCCAATCTCTCTGAGTGGATGAGGGTGAATAAACTCAGCCCAAATCCGAAAAAAACCGAAGTCATGGTCATAGGGCATCCGCTTAAAACCAAAAATCTAGACCTGCCAGAAGTGCTGAAACTAAATGCTTCTGATATTAAAAGAGTCGATAAGACAAAATCCCTCGGGCTTATAATTGATGAGAAGCTAAATTGGGATGAACAGTTTAAACGCACTAAAGGCAAAATGAGTGGAGGTCTTGCAGCTCTAAAAAAATTGAAAAATATCGTTCCACAATCCCAACTGTGTAGTGTATATCATGCACTAATTGAGAGTCACCTGCGTTATGGTGATGTTATCTGGGGTAGTCTGTCAAAAACAAAACTAGCTGCTCTTCAACGCCTTCAAGACCGGGCCTGTTCAATAATATCAAATGCAAGAATAAAAGATAGCTGGTCGGCTTCCTGGTAGAATGTAGAAAATCTTTTCCGTTACGACCGGAATGTCATCACCTATAAGATTGTGAACAGACTTTGCCCTGAAAGCCTTTGGGATAAATACCATCAGAGATCTTTTCACTCGACCTACAATACGAGGCACTGTAAAGATCTCCAGATCCCTAGATATAGAACTGAATTTGCCAAAAAAGGCTTTCATTACGCAGCTCTCACATCATGGAATGATACACCTGCTGAAATTCGTCAGCTACCGACATTAGATCGTTTCAAAAAACAGCTTAAAACGCATCTAAAGAGCTAGACTCTAAAACACAACTCCCTGGAAGAACAGCAATGATTAGGTTTCATAGGGCTGTAGGTTTTTATTCTTGGTTTTTATCATTGTAAATAGATTTATGTATTTTGATTTGCTGAAGGGTTTCTTTGTGTATAAATAATATAAAAATGAAAAATGAATATTATAAACTTTCGGACGGAATGTTTCGGCAAAGAAACTTCGGGCAAAAATTTTCGGACGCTTTATCCAGGATTTCGGACAAAAAACTTCAGGACAAACACGACATCAAAAAACAAGCATGATACCAAAGTCAAAACTAATTCTATCATAAATATCAACTTGTAGTAGGTACATGGTGATCATTGGACTGATGCCTTTTCGTCCCTTGTTTCCCTGCGTTCCTTGGTCAAGAGGGACTAATAACATTACTCTTAAATAGTGGGCCCACTTTAGGCCCGCGTAGGGTGGTTCCGTATTCACCAATCAAATCGCTAGAATTCAGTTTTTAACCAATCAGGGGCCGCTATTCAGAATGTTGTTGTTGTTGCTCTTAAAGAAAAGTTGAAGAAGCCTGGAATTCTCGCAGCTTCGATGGATCTATTTTGCTTCTACAGAGGAAGATTACTGTCTGAAAGGTATGAATTTTGCGTTTCGTACATCAAGACAACATCATTCTTTGTACTAAAAGTTTCCTTTTCAATGCTCGAGCTCTTTAAACCAGATTTTGAAGCGATTTTGTTGAGTGTACGAGAACTCCCACCTATTTAGGCCATTTTGAAAAAGTGGGCCCATGATATGAGCGTAATATCATGAGTCCCTATTGACCAAGTGATATCAGCAAATCAAAGAACGCAGGGAAACAAGGGACGAAAAAGCATAAGTCTAGGTGATCATCACCTATACAAGGACATCTGTAATTTTCGTTCGATTGAACAATGGTAGAACCAGCTGTAAACCAAACTAAAGGGTGCTGGCCATACATGAAGTAGTTTAAAGAAACGCTTCAAGGAACAAAAATTTTAGATAAAAATTCAAGAAACTTTAAAACTACCGGCAAAAAATTGATTTCTTAACAAGTAAAGTTACTTTCCTTTAAGCTTTTCTATTTTCAATGAATTAAAAACTTTCGGACGTAAAAATATCCGTACATTACCAGATTTCGTACAATCAACAACTTTGATCGTCTGAAAGTCTTTCATTTTAATGTAACAGTAAATAAATCTAGATATTCGACAGGCGTAAAAATTGTAGAGGCAGAGGCAATGCAAGATCAATCACCGAGGACTGGAGTTTTATGGGACAGAAAATAAACAGACTTTTGCCATTTACTGATCAACTCATGACTGCAAAAAAATAAAAAAAATTCACATATGAAATACGCACGATAACAATAATAATACTAATAGTACATAATCTCTGTTAACTCTACCCAGTGTCTAAAAAAGCTATGAAATTATGCTCTAAAAGAAATTACAAATTATACATGTAATATATCTAAATCTAAATCGAAGAGTTTTCAAGTTGGTTTATTGCTTATTACTTCGTTGGTACAGCAAACAAAACATGGAAGGGTCTACCAAAGTAAAATGGGTTAAGTTTCGGTAAAGTTGGTAGGGCGAAACATTTTGGATAAATTTAGTGAAAGTCTTTAGTCACACCGGATGAGCCCTCCTCGGGTGAGCGAATAAAAAAGCCCGGCGTTTGAGCCCAGGGGGGGACTTGGTAGTTCAAGGTGACGTACCCGTTGCAAAATTTAGGGTCTCGAAATCTGCGATTTACTACCTCTTAGGGTCAAAAAATTTTTAAATTTACTACCGCTTAGGGTTGTGAAAATTGATATGATTAGTTCAAGGAGATTTAAGAAAGTTTGATGAACTGAATTGTTGTTAGAAAGATTCTGTAACGACAGAAATCAACCAGTTATTCAATATCAAAACAAATTTCTGATCATTGAAATGATGGACCATTGCATTGACCATGCTGTCATGTACTCACACTAGCAGAAGGTCCTCCCATCCCAATCCTACCTTTACCGTAAAAGCTCTATTAAGCCCCCGGGGGGCTTATTTAATTTTGGACCTTCCAGAGGGGGGCTTAATAGAGAGGGGGGCTTATTAGAGAGGGGGGGCTTATTCACAAAATCAAGCGAAAAGGATATATTTGGTAGCTTTTCAGTTCTTTTATTCCATATTTTGCGGATTCAACACACAATTTTCCGGCTCAAATACACAAATTCGACTCAGTTTTTATCCCAAATCATACTGAAATTAACATGTAAGGTTGTATAGCTAAATAAACGGAAAATATTTTGTAAATTCTAGGATTTTGTATGAGTGGGGGGGGCTTAATAGAGAGGGGGGGCTTATTTCAAATTTTGACTCAGAGGGGAGGGGCTTATTAGAGAGGGGGGCTTAATAGAGAGGGGGGCTTAATAGAGCTTTTACGGTACTTCTACACCTGTACCATTTCAAAGTTAATAGAAGTTATTTTCTTTCTCATGTCTGTCATACAATAGCAGCATTGTTTCTGGAACAATGAACCTATTGTTATTGGTGCAAAAGGAAGCCAAAAGTTACTACCACTTAGGCTAGAAGCTACCATCACTGAGGGTTTAGGGTTTTGCAACATCTTGCAACGGATACGTCAACTTGAACTACAGTAAAACCCCGCAAAGAAGAACATAGCAAAATAAGAAACTGCAGACTGATTTTACCAAAAAAGACACCCAAAGATAAGAACCAAAAACAGACTGATTTACTTCAATGTTCTTATGAGATGGTACACTTGATTGAGAAATTTCATCAAATCCTTGTAAACAAACTCCTAACTATTGATAACTGAACACCAGCTAACGGTTTTCAGGGATATGCAAAGTGTTTTATCAAGCTATATGATATAAACTGATTTTTCAACAACAAAAATACCATGCTCTCTAATATTCAAATGCAGTCATTATACCATCAAGTTATTTAACACATATATATATATATTGTATACTGTAACTTTACATTGATCAGAGCCACAAGTCTCCTTGCGATAAGAACCACACCCTGAAAATGTCATAAGTACCTCATTTATAAGAATCTAGTCAGTCTGCTTTTTTAGAAAAGTATGTTCTTGTTTGCGGGCTTTTACTGTACCAAGTCCCCCACTAGACTGATGCCTTTTCGTCCCTTGTTTCCCTGCGTTCCTTGGTCAAGAGGGACTAATAACATTAGTCTTAAAAAGTGGGCCCACTTTAGGCCCGCGTAGGGTGGTTCCGTATTCACCAATCAAATCGCTAGAATTCAGTTTTTAACCAATCAGGGGCCGCTATTTAGAATGTTGTTGTTGTTGCTCTTAAAGAACGGTTGAAGAAGCCTGGAGTTCTCGCAGCTTCGATGGATCTATTTTGCTTCTACAGAGGAAGATTACTGTCTGAAAGGTAGGCATTTTGCGTTTTGTACGTCAAGACAACATCATTCTTTGTACTAAAAGTTTCCTTTTCAATGTTCGAGCTCTTTAAACCAGATTTTGAAGCGATTTTGTTGAGTGTACGAAAACTCCCACCTCTTTAGGCCATTTTGACAAAGTGGGCCCATTATATAAGCGTAATATTATGAGTCCCTATTGACCAAGTGATATCAGCAAATCAAAGAACGCAGGGAAACAAGGGACGAAAAGGCATAAGTCTAGTCCCCCACTGGGAATTTGAGAAAATGCTGCTCCCTGAATATCATTGACTTGCTCCAAGTCTATTTCTTTTCTTCATCAGTATCGTTAGAAGAGGCAATAATTTTACCAAAGGAAATGCGAAGGAGGAAAATTGAGGAGGCCGATCTGTTATACTTCTGTTACGGATCCCAAGTTGTACTACAGTGTAAATGGAATCAAAGTGAACTGGCTGCTCCTACGTTAACAAGCAGCGTGGTGCACAAAACATATACTTTGCAATAAAAATACTGTTCTATCAAAAATGATCTCTGAATAAAAAACACATTGAAATCATTTAAACAAATTTGTTTAAGATACACGGAATGCTTCTCAAGTACAGCGAATAACAAGGGCTTACACATTGCAGATTTAGACCGAGTTCGCAACTGAGCAGAAACTGCGCGCGCATGGACAAAATTTTGTAACTTTGAGCGCCCTAAACTCTCTGCAACTGATCCCAAAATCAGGGCACGCATGAAATTTTCTTCCTTGGGTCTTAAACTTTTGATTCATCATTTCAAATAGCTAATATATCCAAACACTTCCTTATATCTGATTGCCCAATGACGTCCATTTAACCCACTCGCCCTGTGTGTCGGCCGTTGGCAGCACAGATGCATTGTCTATGCATGTTTGGTTTGTTTATAGTCACAACACCAAAATCACAACACAATGCCTAGTAGGAGTATCCAGTTGGGGGCCTTCCTTAGTGCCTACGGATGTGATTTAAGTGTATTGCAATGTAGTCAATTTACGCAGTTTCTGCTCTGTCCGCGTTCACACGATACCGGCATGACGTGAAAACGATACAAATTCGAAGGTACCAACCCCTTTGCGATCTCTGCAACAAGGGGGCTGTGTTTTGCCTACGTTTGAGATCAAATAAATTTATCTTAGCCTAAATCAGCAACAATGCTAGTGCAGCATTTTTGCCGGTCTCAAAATGTGCATGCATCGTGTGAACCTTGTGTGTGAACCGTGTGAACCGTGTGAGTCTCGGCAACCTTGCGCATAGCAAATTGTAAATGTTACACAACCGAAGATATGGTTAACTATCAACAACGACACCTGATAAATCTACCATCTCTCAACGAAATTCTGCAGGCTGACTTTGCTTACAGTTAGTAGACTTATGACCTGAAGTCTTCTGTATGCCTGTGCTCATTGAATTGATGATGGCACTTCGGTACTTCGGTCAACCCGTTTTACCACAGGGATACAACGGACTCATCATTGGGAGGCTGCCGTGAGACCAGAATGCAAACCTTATCAAAACTGCAAATTGAGCTGTAAGAATTGCTATCAACAGCTATGATGCATCTGCCACAGACTTGATCAAGAAACCAAACTGGGGTAAAGTTATTGACATGATAATAAGCAAGACAACTATCGGGTGACCCAAAAAGAACTTCACGAGCTAGATCGCACATACTTTCTTGAAAGCAAATGTTATGAAGACAACACAGTATCAGAATGTACCTAAAAGGCTCCGCTATTTTTAGAGATGTTGCTTGGTCAGTTTAAGATATCCATACTGTCCGAAAAACAGTTTTTAAAATATGGAAATTCATTCATTTCTCGGACCATTCCCTCGCATTCCAGTCCATTTTTTGGAAAGAGTGAAAAAAGCTGAATTCCAAATTGGCTCTGGAGCATGAGATTCGGATGGGGAACAGAGGTCAATCATTTTACAAACGACAGGATTTTCCCAGACGACTTCTAATGCATCGTTATGTCGAGTTTTCACAAAATGTTGACTGGAAAATGATGGTGATTTTTTCACTCAAAATGAGGAATCTTGGATTCGAAATTTTCTTTGAATCAGGTTTTTCGGATTGTAATCATTGCTCAAAATGACCATGCAGCATCTCAGAAGATAGCCAAGCTTTTCAACTAAACTGTGATAGAAAGTATTTGGCAATATCTTTTGATTTCAGGGAGCCAGCTATGTTCTAGCTAGTGAAGTTTTTTTGGGTCATGATTACCTAAATAGCATTATTTGGTCTTGCGCACGGTTAGAGAAGCTATCTTTGGAACTTTGGAACTTATCAAGAAAAATTTTTCGTGTGACATAAATATATAGTTGTGCAATGCCACAGTCAATAACCTTGTTCTAAGGATGAATACTTGTAATGTGCGTATCTGCAAGCTATGCCTTTCCGGGGTACAAAGGCGTGGAATAAACTGCCTTTTGATGTTGAAAAAGCACCCTCCCTTCCTGCAGTTTCTATAATAATTAGCCCTTTCTAGCCAAGCTCCACCTATTATTCGATTCCATATTACAAAAATAGGTTTGATCTTTTGGCAGTTTCTTTTGGTTATAATATTGTAAAGCTTGACAAGGCTAACAGTAAAAGCAGTCTTTTCGACTAATGGGGCTACATAAATCGTCTGTTTGGCAGCATGGTACTGCGCACTTGATGCAGGCAAATTTGCCAATAGTATTTCATCAGTCAAGATCAACTTGCTACAAAACACTGCACGGATGTTTTTTACAAAAAATTCTTTGTAAGAAACTCAACTCTCAGATCATCCAAAATCAGGAAATTCGAGGACTGGAAAACGGTACCGGGTGAGCCAGAAAAAAGTTCCCACTTTTGAAAATTCATAGCTTCAAGAGTACTTCACAGATTTGAATGATTCAAAATTCTAGTTAGTAGCCAAAAACATCGAAGTGTTTTTGTGATTTTTCTGGCTGTCTCACGAGCACTAGAAATATCGGTAAATCTAACTTAACAAAAATTTCACTGTTGCAAAATGACTGAAAAAAGCCTAAAACATTGATCAAATGACAAAGGACTCCTCACGCACAACGAGAAAGGAAATGCAATTTCTCATGGGTGAGATCTATCCTCTGTACATTTATTGTCATGGGATTGAAAATCCTTAATATTTGCTTGCAAAGCTACGTCCTATAACTCTTGAGAATGGTGAAAGGTCCCTTGCCTATTGTTCTGTGTGAGGGAGAGTTCTTACGATTTGATCAATGTTTTAGGCCCTTTCTCAGTCATTTTGCAACCATGATTTTTCTATAAAGTTGAATTCACCTATACTTCTAGTGCTGGTAAGACAGTAAGAAAGTCACAAAAATATTTCGAACTTTCGAATTTTAACTGAAATTTGAATCATTCAAACCTGTGATGTACTCTTGGTGTTACGAATTTTTAAAAGTGGGAGCTTCTTTCTGGCTCACCTAGCACTTCAGCAACTTTTAATTTTGTGTAAAGCATATTTCTTTTTATGATGGCATAGGCTACCTCTCACCGATAAATACAACGTGAATCTGAGAAACCTTCTACGAAACTGTTAAACATTTTCAGTACTCAAAATCTGATAATTTTGAGAAACTTTCAATACCGGGACAGTTTCTTGAATGGTATCAAGTTCGCAGTGCCCTGATGATATCAGGTGTAATACTGTCTATATGAACAGCCAACTACTTACAAATTACATAAAAAGAAACCCCATTATCGAAAGTCATCACTTCTCACACTACAAAGCAATAACACTTCTACCTCTAAGGAGGAGAGTAAACCAACAAGTTATTCACCTTGGCTTTTCTTTGTCTTTTTTGGTGTATTCAGCTGCGCCTGCCCATCTTCCTCGCGCTTTTGCCAATGCTGTTCACGAGTCCTCCGCAGCAGTGAAGTTGCTTTCTCGTCAATCATGCTGTATTCACTCTTATATGAGTTCACAGAGTTCAAAGAACCAGCTCTGCTCGATTTCGCACTCGGAGAAGCTCCACCTTTGGAGCCACCGCTCACTAGAACATAATTCAACATTGGTACAGCTTTCTTGTGTGTCGGAGACGGTACATTAACGTACGCTCTGTCCTTTGCGACGCGTCCTGCAATGTTTTCATACGACCCGACACCGATGTTTTTGTACGATCCCATTCCTTCCGAACTATCGTTCATATCGCTTCCCATCAACGGACCGACATCATGGTAAATCTTATCATCATCATCGTATTTGTCAAAATTGAAATTCAACGGTGGTGGTTTTTTGCCTCTCCGCAGCTTGCGTTCTGATGCGCCAGTAGCGCTAACGTTCACATATGACTGCTCTTCATTAGCGTCCTTCCCTTGTATGTTTACATAATTTGTCTCGTGCGGCAGTTCACGTAAGGACGCGTGACTTTCCTGCCATTGTTGCTGCATGTTGGCAAATCGCTCAACAAGTAGAGGATCGGATAAATGTTTTGATGAAGATCTACGCGCGGAGTTTCTTCGTCCTCGCGGAACCGCGCCATCAACTTGCGATCTACTGACTAGTTCTGAGACATTTTGATATTCAGGTTGCTGTTCGTCATTGTTTTCAATTTTACTTGGAGAATGCACACCTGGATCGTAATTCACATGACCATTCCGCTCCGGCTCATGATTCCCGTTAGAAAGATGGCGTGTTCCGTTTTCAACTGCATGGGTATCAGAATTCTTCTGCTTGATCTCTATTTGAGCGATCGTCCCATTTTTAACTGGGCTTACCATAGGCCCAGTTTCGTCTGTCCTAAGCATAACATATGCTTCCCCACTGTCCTCTTTGTCTTCTACACCAGGGCTAAATTGGTAAACCATATCTCCTGATGTAATTGAAATGGGGGTTGAGGGTTCATTCCCAGATCCGTCTTCCTCCCTGGTCCGCCTTTTAATTTCACGATCAATCTCCTCCAGCAGACTCGATTCCCCTGTTTTCTTTCTTAGAATTACGTCAATTCCCTCATTTTCAGATTGAGGCCGAGCCAATCCCTGAATGTCTTCTCTATTCAAATAATTTTTCTCATTGGTAGCTTCTTTCTGTTTTACATCTACCGGAAAATCAAACACCGGTTTTGCATCGATGGGAAATCCAAGACTTGCGGGGGATCGCGGAGGCGTTTCTGGACGCATTATGTACTTCGCTTGTCGTAACTCTTTGGCTTCATTCATATCTTCCTCAAAAAACACATCTGAGCACATACTAGCCCCCCGGCTGCCTGTAGAGACACCAGAAACGGATCCAACGCTAGATTTAAGTCGGCCAGGGGGAACATTAGGCGCGCTGACTTTCCTTATGGGGGTTGTTGCTCTACTGCTGTTGGTCTGCTCTGACGTAACACTTTTATTCATAATGAACTCGCTCCTTCCTTGAGCTTTGATGCGTGACTGATGTCTTCCGGGGTCGGTCGCATAACTTTCGTGTGAGTTACTCCGGGACTTGTACGGTACCGGATTTGGTCTGCCATCAATCTCACTTGGTAAGGATCCTATTTCTGGTCTGGACGATCCTGCAGAAGGCTTTGTTCCACGCTGATGGGGTGAACCATTTTCTTTGGATGGACCACTCTCCCTGGAAGATGAGGGCTGAGATGTTTGTGGCATACGCACCCGACGTGCGTCCTTCTTCGAACCGACCGAAGCTGCTCTAGCACGCGCATGTTTCCGGAAGCGGTTACTCACCCGTAGCAAAGTCCGTTGAAAGAAACTCTGGTCGTTGGGGTTTCCAGAATCTATTGTATTCCGTCTGCCACGCTCCATGTCTATTATTGAACTTGATCCTGGGTTCAGCTGGTTTTGAAAGTTACCTCTCATATCTACAAAGAAATTTGAAACAGTCTACATCTATTTTGCATACCACCAGGCGAGAGTTTGGAAAGGTCTAGATCAACAAAATAAAACCGTCTCCCTCGTTATCAAATTTCAAAAGCCAATGTCACGTACTTTTCTTGTATATAAAAGAAAGTCTGTGCAGTGTTTAATGTCAGGCTAGGATTTCGTCAACTTCTATGTAATGTGAGATAAGCTATAGATTTCTTTTCTGCAGCAATGTTATTTTTCTGCATGATTGAATAATAAAATATGTTTTCTTTTATAATTGATCCGACAAGTTATCAAATGGTATTAGACATTCATTAATTTTTTCTTTCTATTATTCTATTTTCTATTCTTTCTTCGAACGATCATTTAAACTAGAATAGCCTAACATCTGGAGAGCAGATTTCTTCAAAAATATTACGGAATTTTAACCAATTTTTGGTCCTGGTTGCGTTTTATGAAGGCACGTAAAATTTACCAAAATCTTTACTGGTTTCTTTTCGTCGTCTTTGCTTATCTGCCGTCTGATTGGTTCATGAAAATGAGGCTTGCAGGTTTTCGGCCATGGGACAAGAGTAAAAATAGGCAAAAAAACTTTGATTCCTATCTTGAAAGGAGGTAGCTCATAATTTTGATCGAACGTTTTAAGTCTACAAACCTTTACGTATACAGAGTGCCCAAAAAAATTGTGCCCCGTTTGTGCTACTGCAGTTGAGGAGCTAAAGCATTAATTTTTCAGTTTTTACACAGTTCCAGAGGTCAGGCTTCAACTTAGAGTTTGGAACCTTATCTGAATCAATTTGACAAGTGATTGCTAATTTATGGCAGACGAAAAGCAGAATAAGTGCAGAATAAGTGCAGACGAAAAGGTAGAATGAGTGAGAAAAACAGTACTTCTATTGTTCTCCATAGGGTTCTAGCGCCATATTCAAATTTCTCAAAATTTTCTGCATTTTTATAGGGTTGATAGTGTTGTATCATATATAAACAACATTCTCAACCGTTTGAAAATTCAGAAAATATATCTATAGTGAACAGTCATAGAAGATGCCCTAGCGGGCGAAACTAGTTAGCACTGAAATATAAAATAAAAAGCGCAAAAGACCAAATTGATGCCTGCTCTCTGA
This sequence comes from Aurelia sp. 3 sensu Dawson et al. (2005), assembly GCA_964020215.1. Lineage (NCBI taxonomy): Eukaryota > Metazoa > Cnidaria > Scyphozoa > Semaeostomeae > Ulmaridae > Aurelia > Aurelia sp. 3 sensu Dawson et al. (2005). The sequence goes on along the minus strand of OZ026592.1, from coordinate 9,685,692 downwards.
AGATGTTGCCCCGCTTCTTCTCTATCACTGTTCACTATCCACAAAATACATCTATAAATACAGTGATAGATCTCTTTCTTTCAAATCATACGTAATGTTGACATTGCCAGAGAACTAAAGAAGTGCTGGTTTTGAAGTAACAATTCATTTCGCCCTTTTTCTGCCATAAATCAGGAACCACTTGTCAGATTGACTTAAGCTGAAGCCTGACCTACGCAACTGGCTAAAACTGGGACAGCTAATGCCAAAGCTCCTCCATAGAAAACTCACAAACAGGGCACCATTTTTTGGGACACCCCGTGCTTCTAATGCTCACAAAAATAAGACATACATTAGTTCAGTCATTCGGGCATCAACCATATCCAAAGTATTCTGTACGTAACGAATTTTCAAACAAGTTCTTTTTTGGTGCACTCGCTAATCCATGGATATACAAGGTGTCCGACAGAGCAGAAACTGCGCATGCATACGCAAAAACTCGTAGCTTTGAGCCTCCTCAGCTCACAGCAACAGATCCCAAAATTAGGCAACACTTGATATTTTCTTCCTTGGGCCTAAAACTCTTAATTTATCATTTCAACAAGCATATCTCTCCTAACGATTCCTTATCAAAGATTGGTCGATGACGTCATTTTACGCAGTTTCTGCTCTTAAGGGTGTCCCAAAAACATGTAAGTCGTTTAAATGACTACTGTGGAGGAGCCATAAATCCATGTTTTCGGTTTTTCAGAGTCTGGAAACGAGTTTGCGTAAATCTGAAAAGTGGTTGCTGATTAATTGAGAAAGAAAGTCAAAATCAATGGTTATTTCAAAACCAGGGGATTTTCCCCTGTACTTAACTTGAATTTTAGCATCAAGAAGACTTAAAGACCCATTGCTAACCATGACCCTTTGTGCGCCGAATGAAAAGCAAGACAGAGAGAATTTAGGCCAAAAAAGACTTTCAGATAATACGAAAGTCGACTTTGGCGCCACGAAGAATCATGGTGAGAAATGGGTCTTAAAGCTTTACAGTTACGCCAACCACATTTGAGAGTAATTACTGATCACATAAATCAAGAATATTGACCAGGCAGCCTGCTGAACGCAATTGGTTTGAGGCGACTTTATCACTTTTGAGAAACAAAATAACTGATGGACACACGTCATGGCCTGCAGCACTTGTGTTGCACATCACCGCTTCTAGCAACCCTAGATATGTTCAATATTATCGATTATCACAAAATCCAATTCATGGCTATCCGTTTCACTTATAAACATCTGAAAACTGGACTACGTACATTTTTCAACCAATTTCCTCTCATCTTTACAAGATTGAGAATAATGAATCATCTGGCTTTTAGGCAGCCAATAATTTTCACTTTCTTGCTCCATAAATCAGCAACCACTTGACAGATCTGCGCCAACTCGATTTCAACTTTTAAGTTGAAGTCTCTTCCATCAAAAATCTTAAAAACCAGAAAAATGGATCTATTGCTGCTCCGCAGCAGACACTCAAACAGCCTACAAATTCTTCGGGACACCCTGTACAGTTTAGCAAATGTCATTTCAATTTACTCAACTCTTGTCTCACAAGTAAAATTGAATTTACAAAGGAATTAAAACAAATCAATCGAAACTGATGCTACTGATAAATATTATCTTTTCAACCAAGAACTTTCTAAATTTGATGAAACATATTTTTCAACGTACAGGTGATAAAGTACTATCATTTATCTGATGAATTTTGTGACATCAATTGAAATGATGATTTCTTTAGTTGATTTATTTGTTTTGGCTGCAAGAAACTCTTCATTTCATTAGTTTGATATTTTGACTATGAACTTGTGTAACAGCTGCATTTAGAGCCAATTTCTCACTGATATTTAAGTGAACGTTACTGCCGTTCAAAAGGATAGTACAAATCAAGACTATGTCATAGACTCAATACATGTCGTGAGTTTAGCTTCAGGTTTTGACTGATATCACTACAACTGCGACTTACACCTCCTATTTTCTAATATTCCTGTTTTCAAGAAAAACTCTTGTCAATAATTCGTCCCCTTGCAAAATCTGTTTTTGGAATTCACGATCCAAAAGGCTGGTCCCATCTTGCTCAATTTAGGGTTGGTTTCAGCAAGTTAAATTTCCACAAATTCAAGCAAAATCTTAGTGATAACATAAACCCCATGTGCCCAACGAGCGATAGCAATGAGGATACGGAGCACTTTTTCTGCTCAGCCCTTCTGTCGATATTCAACGACAAGGTCTTCTCGCTGGAATTGTTGAGTAATTACGACCATTTGTGCAAATCACCAATCTTTCAAACGACGAGTTGACACAGCTTTTGTTATGTGGTGAACAAGACCTTTCTTACGACTTTAACAAAAATATACTCGAATTGACTTTACATTTCATTCACGAATCGCTTTGACTAAGATCTTCCAAACGTTAGCTATGCACAAAGCAACCACCACGTCCGTTAACGTAAAGCTTTCTTTTGCTTTGTAAAACCTGTCTCACACCAGATGTCAGGCATTTGATTTATTTTGAATAACAACTCATTGCAAGTGATGAGTTATGCTCGTAAATTTATCGCAACTCTGACCTTACATCTGATGTGGAGCAGAATTGAGCACATTATCCAATAGTTTTTAATCGTTTGCAGTGTGGTTGTAGTTAGTTTAACATTGCGTGTCTTTCATATTGGCCATGGTGTAGTCATTGTCTCTCGTTCTCCATGGGATCGTCCTGTAGTGTTGTATATATTTTAGAAACGTATAGTAGAATGTAAGATTCATTGAATAATTTCATAACAATATAAAAAACTGCGACTCATTTCCTTACATTTACAGAAACGGATTAGCCTCGTCCTGATTCTGTACGATCTGAACAATTGGGCCTATTTTTTTCTCAAAATCACGAAGTCTAAAACGCCAGAAAAAGCTGTTTTTTAGAACTGCTGTATCATGAAGCTTGCTACCAGTACTTAGACGAATGCTTCTTCAAGCCATAATCGCAAAAGCCGCCTTCCTTCTTCAAAGCAATACTCTGGCTGGAACACAAGGGCAACCAAAAATTGTCACCAATCGAGATTTTATCTGGATTTTACAGCTCTTGGTAAATAAGGCTCTCAATGGACCGACAACAACAACATCAGTGACGCTAACTATGTCACATGATAACGGCATACTCTGAAAACCAGAATATCAAGATATTTTCATGTTATACCGTAAAAGCTCTATTAAGTCCCCCCCCTCTCACTTAAGCCCCCTCTCTAATAAGCCCCCTCCCCACTTACACAAACTTCTAGAATTTACCAAATATTTTCCATTCATTTAGCTACACAACCTTGCATTTTAACTTTAGTATGGTTTGGCATAAAAACTGTGTCGAATTTACGTATTTGAGCCGTAAGATGTATGTTGACTCCGCAAACTATGGGATAACAGAACTGAGGATCTACCAAGTATATCCGTGTCACTTGATTTTATGAATAAGCCCCCCCTCTCTATTAAGCCCCCCTCTGGAAGGTCCGAAATTAAAAACGCCCCCCCGGGGGCCTAATAGAGCTTTTACGGTAAATTATAACCAAAGCAAAACTTCACAGCAAAGAGCTATCGATGAAGGTCTTACTGAGAATGATTAGTTTTTTGTCAAGGAAAGTTTGATTTTGACGGCGTTTAAAGCCTCCCCCTAAATGGGTCTTAACCAAAGGGAGGAAGGATAATTTATCACCACTCTGGTTAGGAAGAGCTTCAAAAAGTATGTTCTTTATACCAACGCTTTTTTATGTTTACCGTACCAATTTTTCAAATACCCCCAACCACATACAAATTTAGGGAGAGTTTAAAAAAATACGTTCTTTATGCCAATGTTTTATGTAAAGCATACCAATTTTTCAGAGCCCCAACCACATACCAAGCCTTTTTCACGCACTTTGCACCAAAATCACGAAATGAATATGGTTCGTTACATAAAAATTTCCAAAAATCAATACCGCTTCTTATACTATTACATTAAAGTACCGCTTTTAAGAAACCACTTTACAAGAAACTCAAACCCTGAGTCTTAGCTGAAAGAATATGAGAACAATAAGATAATTGAGAGATAACAATGGGCTTGGTTTCTTAAAAGTGTGACTTTACTGTAGTTACCTTGAAAACGATACCCTTCCAGGTAGCATGTGCAGAGTTTTTACAACACTCTAAGACCGCGTTCACACGATGCCGGCACATTCTGAAAACGGTGAAAAATGTGACGGATAGGCCTCCCGTTCACACGAAAACGGCACATCTTTTGCCAACACATTTTGAAAACGGTAGATTTTAAAAACTGAACTCTAACCGGCACATTTTGGAAACGGCATCGTGTAAACACTTGAAAATTTTGAAAATAGAACAGTTTTCGACGCTTTTGAAACAAGACTGATTGACACTTAGGATGTAGGTACCTTTCTATGGCATCAAAGTCTTGCGAAGAGTTTCTTACTTGTCAAATCTCGTACCGTTTTCAAATTGTTCCGGCATCGTGTGAACTCTAGCTCAAATTCTGCTACCGTCACATTTTTCACCGTTTTCAAAATGCGCCGGCATCGCGTGAACGCAGTCTAAAAGATCAAAACTTACCTGAACCATGATTTTCTTTGATATAATCAAATGTTTCAACAATCTCATCACTCTGCCTTGTTTTTAGCCTGAAAGTATAACTTTTCAACGTTCTTGTATGACTGACTTCAAATACGAAATCTCCATCAATAGTTGCACATCGAAGCAATTCTGAGCATGTCCAACGACCAGCACATCGATAAGATTTCTCATTGATCAATGAAAAGAATTCATTATATATGTACAGCGTTGAATCTCCGGCTTTTATCTTTTGTTTTGGGGGTATTACGACTGGAAAGATCGTTTCTAGAAGAAAGAAAACATCAATTATTAATGCTGAGGAGCAAGATGTGTAAATGAATTGACTTGTGTTGGTTTGGATGGAAAATGATTGTGGTTTCAGAGGATGGTGACATATCCTAAAAATAGAACACTAAGACTAAGAGGGACCACAAAGTTTTTTGCGCAACAGACAGCAACTTCTCATCTACAAAGCTGATGAAATATACACACATATGCCAAAAACTTTGGACTTTACCGCGTCTTCTTTGAGTTCAGCCAATCATTGGCTTCGGTGTTATTGTCACATGGCTTTGGATTTTGCTTTCATTCATCTGGTGATAAATCGGCTTGTTTGTATCGTTAATGTTTTCTTTGCACTAACCAAATTGACGAGTGTGCGATGAAACGCATTGTTGGTTATTGAACGTTGCTCTCTATTGTACCTTTCAACTTACTTCACTTTTCAGGGCTTCATGTTAATTCGATGTTTCTCCTTCATGATTTAACAGTTTTCTCCCTAGTAACAGGTTAATTCAGTTGCTATTCTTTTACCAGAGTTAACAATTTCTTTCCACAAATTACTATGTATAATGTTGTGTTTGTGACAAGCTAATCATATTCAGGCCTATTCATAAACGCCCGCTTGACAACTTTCTTCAATGACAGGATCTTTGATTTGGCGTTGCAATGTCATGCAAAGATCTTTTCCTGACATGGTTTTTGAGATAAACTATATTTCTAGGAGAGTTGACGAGGCACTCAGCTAATAACATTATGACAATGATCTAGTATCAGATCAGAAAGTTAAAATTTTGTAATAATTGAGTGGGTTGTATGACGTAAAAGAAGATTTCAATCGAAAGAAATCCCAGGATTGTTACAAATATGTCGATGATTTGATAAATAGTTGATAAAAAATTTATAAATTTCGTATGAAAGAGTAGCTTTTTTCTGAAAGTAAATTATGAGCGTTTTGGTCAACAGAAAGTAAAATAACTTTGGAGGTCTATGGTTATGGGTCATGAGCATGGCCTAATCGTTAGCCCGTCGTCAGAGATGGGTTCAGTGTACAGTATAAACCGGGTGTAAGTGTATCGATGAAACCTGTTAAGGACAAGTAAGCAATACATAAAACTACGTGAAACTGCGAGAACAAGTTGTTCTCGTTACATTAAAGGGGCAGGTGACAAAACCGTAAACAAACTTGTTATCTCTACAATCTATACTGTTGCCCACACGTGGCTTTTGCGTTCTGCACAGACTTTCGTGGATGGGGTGAATGCATAATAAAGTTACTCCTAAAAATACACCAATATCTCTGCAATCGCACAACATGGGAGTGTTTCGTTTGTTTCTCTACGAAATTCAAGAGTCCTACTTGAAAATAACACCTTCATTTTGAGAAAAATAGTGGAAAATCTCGGTGATATGGCTTATAAAAAATACTACAAGATCGTCGCTTCAAAAGAAGTTTGTTGATATTACGTGAACCAGCCTCTTCATTTCTTTGCAAACTGGACCTGACATCTAATGTCAGAATGAATCTTGTCTGGTATCTATTAGTTTTTAATCGTTGGCAGTGCAGTAGGATGTAGTTCAACGTTGCGCGTCTTTTTACATAGGGTAGTCAATGGGGTGATCCATTATCTTTCGCTCCCCATGGTATCGTCCTTGTTTGGGTGTAGTCTAGCAGTTATTAAGCATAGGAGTTGATTTACAGCAATTGCAATCAATTTGAATATAGGAGAAAAGTTGCCATTCCAACAAGGTTATTGGTCAGTGACACATGCGGTTGCGATGCCTTTGTTTATTTGTAAGACTAGAAATAGCTATCGCTAACTAATGCCCACGCTTCATCGCTTCAGTGGAAGCCTGGAACACATTAGGAAAACATTGCAACGCTGCTAAAAACGTTGTTTTGAAATTTTCACGAGACCACAGACAGCGAAAAATACTCTTGCATGGTGGAAGACCAAGCTCCTCGATTGATTCAACAGGGAGATACTAATACTTTGAATTTTGGCTTGGCCTAACTTAACCTGCCTGCTCAATTTGCAGCCAGAACACTGGCTCTGCCCTTGCATACCCAGGCGAACTTCCTGCCAGGGTTCTCTCATTGAAGCCTGCACGGTAAACAAATCCCCAATCAAAATGTCAAAGCCATTTACACATCAAGAAACGGAAGCTTTGTGAAGACTCAGACAAATGCTTCTTCGTCGACTAGTACAATATCGATTATCGTGAAATCGATAGTTATTGAGCTCCGGATATCATGAAAACATTAGAACAAAGACCTGAATTGTTTTACGTCATAATACAAAGTGGTGGAAAATTTTGCTGACGCATTTTCGTACTGATCTCTCAAACAGGCTTACCTTCCCGCGGCAGACTGCAAACCCACACGGAATCGCTATTGCGATTCCGCGTGGGCAATTATATTTGCATGTCACGTCCCCTACGGGTGCTATGTTAAAAGTTCTTTTGATCAACTTTAACTGCTTATCGCTTGGGCATCTTAAAAGTTTGGGTGGCCCTCGTTGCTATGGGAATTGAATGGTCTAATCTGACGCATATGGTAACGTGCATAGTTGCTTTTTATAATTCACAATTACAAGCAGACAGCCTAGCAGTGAGGCCCCGTTCACACTGCTACGTTTTCAGATGAAAACGGTGTAAAACTTCTCCGTTTTTGCCTTGCGTTCACATTGCTCCGCTGTGAAAACGGGGCTTTTCGAAAACGCTAATGAAAACGCATAAATTTGAAAACAGTGCATTTTGAAAACGATCCGTTTTCAGAGTGAACGCCAAAAACGGAGACATTTGAAAACGCTGCACATTCCTTTGTTAATAGACTTTTGATAACAATGGCATTCAAAGTCGCGATTGGCGCTTTGTTGACACCTATTAACAAAAGGCTTTGTTTTGAAAAGGGGATTAACAACACCGTTTTGCCGGAGCATTGTGAACGCCTATCATTTTCATAGCGTATCTATTTGAAAACGGAGCAATGTGAACGGGCAGCGTTTTCATCAACAAAAACGGATAGAAATGAAAACGGAGCATGTGAACGTAGCCTGACGTTCGAAGAAGCGCTCCTCTAAATTTACCCACCCAACCTCCACAATTGGGGATAACTGCGGAAAAGAAAGTAAAAGTAATAATCTCATTTGAATCGGTGGGAAAATGAGTCTGGGATCCGATTTGCCCAGTCAGCAGCCCTTATGATAATGAGGTATATGAGAGAATATGAGATATATATAAGATGACATATATGAGGGATGTGATCAGCACTGGTGGTCCCTTGCTAGAAAATAGTGCAAATTTGATATATCTGATGGGCTATATTGTTTCCATTCGATTTTTGGAAACATTCTTGGATATACCTTCAGGATTTCTTTTGTTTTCGAATCAAGTATTAATAACAAGTAAGATGCCATTGTAATAGTTTACACGAATAAAAAAAGGACAAATAAGCTGGCGGTAGAAATGATTCAAACTTCATTTTATATCTAATTGACAGCCCAAAGACACAATTATGTCGCCGTCTTCTTCGATTTGACAACTGTTGACAAATGGAGATTTTGTGAAATAAGTTAAATCTAAAACTCATAGAAAGCCGTCTATAGATTTAGTGATTCAGTGCAAGTCCTAAGTTTATAGCCTACGAGTAGACCCGGTATTCTATGGAACAAAGAATCTACGAAATAAGGAGGCAAAGCTTGCAACGGCTGCCCAATTTATTATGTTAATTCCTCTATTCAAATACGTCTATGATATGCGTCCAAACAAAGACAGCATAAATTACGTTCTAGAGATCTGGATTTGTAGTAGCAGGCACTACCTCATAGATTCGTAGAGCGTTTCTCCATTTGGATAACGGGTCTACATGTAGGCTATAAGTTTAAGGTTAAATACCAATTCAACTCCAACAATCTGCACAATCCGGATACTAATAACTGTCAATAAGCTATCAGTGTTCATTTCAGCAATTGAGTAATATCTTTATTGATTTTCGACGGGCTTTACAACGGCATCCTTCAACTAAATCCTTGTTTTCGACATTTTCCCACTGAAAAAATAGTAGGTACGTAGCCAAGCCATTTAGCTACACAGCAACGTTCGAATCAAAGATTTCTGCTGACTACTCTTTCATGCACACAGGGCTTTCTCGATTAACGTTTCTATTCAAAGGCCTGCTTCCATTAAAAACATCTAAATATAACACCTGCCAACAAGAAGACCAACTCTCATTGCACCCTAAAATAAAAACCTTCTTCACATCACTTCTAGATCGTCAACAAGTGTTCCCTTTGCAAACGGAAATCTGAACGGAAAACGTTCCCTTGATCCTAACATCCTTAACTTACCACTGCACTTTATGCACCACCATGATGTTAAAGAATTCATTCAGTTTTTCCTACTTCATCACTCTACGATTCTAACCTCTTGCAATGTGAACACATGGACAGGAATTTCTGTGCAGTATCTTGAATTTGAGCTCTCTTTCCAAAGTGCTTCCACATCACTGCAAAACTCACACACCAACTGATATCGTATCAGTCTAATACAGGTAAAAGCCACAAACAATAAACATATAAACTTTGTCTAAGATAAACAATGACTAACACTAGGCCCGTAAGCTTATCGGCTCCATAAGCAAGTAGCCAATCATATAACGCCGCCATCAATATGTGCAATTACAAGAATCTGCTATCTTATCAGTCTGCAGTTTAAAACCGCTAACAGAGCTCAGTCTACGATAAGCAATGACAAACAGTATGCCTGTGAGTCTAACAGTTCCATAAATAAGAAGGTTGCCCTTCCTTTGACAAAGAACGACGAGATCTTCTCGCTGGAGTTTTTTCACTATTGCGACCATATGGATATATTGATTCTTCAAACAAGTTTCTTACCGAGCTTTTATTGTATGGCGTTAAAGGTCTTTCTAATGACGTTAATAGACATATATTACAATTAACCTTGCAATATATCCATAAAACTGGTCGATTTGATTGAGATGATTGCAAACTTCGCTAAATTCCACCACCTTCCCCCCTTTATCAAAAACTTATGAGTAGATTGCATGTAGTTCTCTTTGTTGTTATCTTTGTTCACGTAATTCTATTGTCTCGTTTTCTAATCCTCTATATAAATATTTATGTCTAATGGCCTCAGGGTAGACATAGTCTTTTGCTCCTCGGGGTATCGTTATAGTAGTATTGTGGAGTCATTTCCGAAAGTAGTGTAGTGTAGCTTATATTGTAGAGTATTTCTGTAGGTAGTGTAGTGTAGCTTGTAACATATATTGCAAGTTTTTATTGGAATATTGAAAAAAAATAAGAAGGTAGCCAAATGACGTCTATGGTATATTTTCGATGTTGAATTCTTAAATTCAGTTGCTTCCAAATCACTCCAAAACTCACACAGAGTCTGTTACAGTATCGGTATTTCGTTCAAAACCTCTTACAATAAACACACAAGCTTGGTTTAAGATAAGCAATGACAAATAGTATGCCTGTAAGCAAAGCGGCCCCATAACAAGTACTGTAACCAAATAATTGTTGGGGATCCCGGGGGGGAGGGTACTCCCATACTTGACTTGACGGGATGTGCCGCTCAACAAGGTGTCCTTTTACGGTAAAAATTATGCGACAGGGTGTCCTCTTCTGATAAAAATTATGCGAAAGGATATTACAATTGACAAGAAAATTATGCGACAGGGTATCGTGTGGAAGGATGCCTTTTAAAGATCTCTTGAAACAATGGATTTTGGCAAAATTTTTATGCGACAGGGTATACTTTTGGGCCATATTTTATGCGACAGGGTACAGGGTGTGGAGAGATTTGCCACACAACCCCGTCACTTCCCTAGTCAAGTATCCCCCTCGGGTTGGGGATACGAGCAAGCTAAGTTCTGCACCTCAAGGAAGTCCCGAGAAGGGCTCCAGATCACATGCGCAGTAACGATGTATTTCAATAACGTAATATGCAAATTAGCTTGACCGTTGAGACAAGTGACAAAACCATAGCCACGATGTGTATGACGACAGTGCGAGTCCCAGCGTTGATTCGCTCACACCAAAGCTGAAACACAGTGTTTCAAAACAATAGGGTCAGCACTTTCGTCCCCCCAACAAATACCGTGAACGGTTTGTTTTCTGCGTTCAACGCTCGAATTCAATTGCTTCCAACTCACGACAAACTGACACACCATCTGCTAAAGTACGAGTCTTCAATCCAGAGCCTCTTACAGTGAACATTAAACCTTAGTCAGCGATAAGCAATGACACACAGTATGCCTGTAAGCTTAACGGTTCCGTAAACAAGACTGTAGCCAATGACTTCATCTGTCTCTTTTCTATGTTGAAATTTCGAATTCATTTGCTCCCACATCACTACCAAACTAACAAGGGATCTGCTCTAACATCAGTTTGCAGTTTAAAACCGGTACCAAAAACCACTGACCTCAGTCTGCGATAAGCAATGACACACAGTATGCCTGTCAGATTAACGGTTCCGTAAACAAGACTGTAGCCAATGACTTCATCAGCCTATCTTCTATGTCGAAGTTTCGGATTCAGTTGCTACCACTTCACTACCAAACTAACAAGAGATCTGCTCTAACATTTTAAAACTGCTACCAAAAGCCATTGACCTTAGTCTGCGATAAGCAATGACACACAGTATGCCTGTAAGCTTAACGGTTCCATAAACAAGACTGTAGCCAATGACGTCATCGGTGTATTATCTATGTTGAACATGCGAATTCAGTTGGTTGAACACAGCTACAAACGTCACTATGATATCAGTCTGCAGTTTGAAACCTCAAACAATAAACAAAAAACCGAAGTCTGTGAAGAGCAAATGAATTACAGTGAGCCTAAAAGAATTAAAGCCGGTTTTCCACTAGGCGGACTTTTCCGCGCGCAGCGGAGCGGCTGTTGTATTTGCATTGTTTATTTCTAAAAATGGTCACTTCTAGTCGATCCACTACGCGCGTATTTGAAAGTCGGATACACATAACTTCAGTGTCTAGGCCTATCGTTATGTGCGTCTTCGCGCATTTTTACTCCAGTGGAAATTGAAAATAATTTTCCACGTGTGTATTGTTTTAGAACAACAGCCGCTCCGCTGAGCGCGGAAATATCCGCCTAGTGGAAAACCGGCTTTAAGCCTAAAAGAAGTATCTAACGTATCTTTCGAAGTATCTTACGTCGTCAGTCCTATGAATCCCTTAGTGACTGCACAGTATGGATTTAGAGACAGCAACAAAACATGTCTAGGTCACTCACAGTTAATCAGAGACCTCTCAAATCGATTTATCTATTCTTTGAAATAGTTTAGACACAGGAAAATTGTATACAACCATCATTGGCTGCATTCGGTTATTCTCAAGAAACAAATAAAATCAGTTAGATGTTAAGCTTGGGCCTAGAGAGAGAAAATGCAGGTTTGGTTGAAGCGTTTCCAGAATCTAAATGTTGCTGATATCATTTTTGTTGTTGATGTTGTTGCGATAACTGGGACTACAGGCTGTCTCAAAAAAATTGTTTGGCGTTTGATTAAAATATTGTAAAATGACGATAACATGAACAGACTCATGGGAAGATAGCCCTGTCCCTAAGATTATGAAATAACTTTAGAGACCAGAATCTTGCAAATCGGATGAAATTCACTGAGTTGTGAGCTTTCAAACATCAAAAATATGCGATAACTGGCACCAGAGACCCCCATACAACTTGTAATGCAAAAAACCTCGAAGACCGAGGCAAAAGAAGCTTGTCTAAAGTCATACCTCTCGTTGATATCAGAGCAAACCATGTAGGACTTCCAAAGTAATTTAGTCCTTGTGATTCTTCTCAAAATTTGCTTAACACTGCATATGTCCAAAAACAGTGGTTCAAAACATAATCAACGAGAGACTGAATCTGTTTCCTCAAAGCATCCACATGCTTGAAAGTTAGTTTATCGAAACCCTGTTCAAATCCCATTTGGTTCGCCCTGAAGCAATTGAGAAATAGCAGAAACGATGGTCTATGAGATCTTTACCATAAATGCCATTTCGAGGCTTCTGGTTTCAGTTTTTGAACAAAGTTGAACTTCAAAGGCTTGTAGTTGTAACTCAATGAATTTTTTGCGCATTTGCAAGATTCTTGTGTCAAAATGAATTTCAAATCTAAGGAAAAGGGTCACTTGAACAAATGCCCACTCAGCGGATCATCATTTTTTAGTATTTAATCAAACGTCGAACAATTTTTTTGAGACAACCTGTATGTCGTGAGTGTAGCAAATGCCTACAATTAATGTTGACTCACTCAGTACAATCTCTTATAAAAATCACTTCAATGATCTAAACCTCCATGGATCTCCTCTACAGCAAAGCAAAGCTTCTTTCTTCTATATGTGCAACAAAAAAGTTCACAATAACGATCTACCTAAGACACTAACTACGAAGTACTTTATCACACTACAAGGACGATACCAGGAGGAGCAAAATACAATGACTACCCCCTGGTATTTGACATAGGACATACAAGACCTAAAATACAGCCTGACCTCAAAACTCACCTCGTCGTCGTTCGGAAACCTTAAACTAGGGGTCCCATGCCTGGATGCGGCATGCACAGTGGGCCTAAATTAGCTTTCAGTAGCTAGAAATCCTGGCAAGCCCGCTCCAAACAAACTGAAAACAAACAAAGGGCGTATTCTTTTGGGCATTTGAAGTCTGCAAAGTCTTCTGAAAGCGGTAGACTTCGCAGAGTAAAATGTCAGTTACCAAAAGTATGCGAATTCTGAAAACGGTAGAGTTGGCAGACTTCGCAGAGAAAAATGCTAAAAGAATGAGCATTCTGAAAGAATGACAGTTCGAATGGTGTTGTTTGGCCGAGCTAATTGAAGTCATTGCAATACAATGTACTTTTGTTATGCAAAGCACAAGAGAAAAGAATCTACAAAGTGTCATTGTTATTTCGAATGTTTCTGAAAACTTCATCATTCACGAAGCAATGCTCTCTGCGATCTTTCATTTGTCTGTCAGCTTCAGAAGCAGAAGGGTTTCGAAGCCGCGCATCTCTACTGTTTTCAGAGGAGCCCAAAAGAATACGTCAAAAATCTCTCGGAAGTCTACCAAAAACAGAATGACCAAAAAAATGGGCTTCTATAAAAAGCAATATGAAGTCTGCGAAGTCTACCGTTTTCGGTAGCAGGGTGCCAAAAGAATAGGATTTTATCTTCTACCAACTCTACCGTTTTCAGAAGATGCCCAAAAGGATACGCCCAAAGTATCCCTGAAGCAAAGCTTCTCATGTAAGGTATCTTATATAACGGAAGTCATCAATGTTTAGAAAGGTGCGAAAACCAAAGTACATTTACCTTTGCCAAATTGAGTTTGAAACACATTGTGCCATTCTTTCATCAATGATTGATTCTCAAATGCCAAAAGAATTGTACCAGTATCAGTAAATATCATCAGAACATTATCCACCTTCTCAACTTTATTGAAAACTGCACAACCAGCATATTTCCATAGTGGCAGTAGTTGTTTAGGTTGTCTGTTTTTAGCATGATATGAATCTTTATATAGTATTAATGTACTGGCAGCTAATGGATCTGCAAGAAAAAAGATCAATTGAATATCACTTAGATACAGTAGTTTAAAGAGTATCCATCCAGGGGTAACTGCCTAGACTGATGAGGTTGAGTCCCTTGTATCCCTGCGGTAAACCTTGCTCAACAGGGACTCATAATGAAACAGTAAAAAGCCTGGACCTATCTATGCATTCTATCAATGAAATTTGGATCGAACGCCTGCCGTAGCTCTGTTCAACGGTCATTCCTCGGAAAGTAAATGCGACAAAAACTACGTTAAGCAGACGTTCAACCAAAGCAACTTGGTATAAATCTGAAGAAAGAAGTTCACTTTACCTGGTGAGTGCAAAATAAGACTGCGTTCACACAGTACCGGCACATTTTGAAAACGGTGAAAAATGTGACGGTCGCAAAATTTGAGCTAGCGTTCACACGATGCCGGAACAATTTGAAAACGGTGCGAACTTTGACGGAAAAAAGTCGTTGCAAGACTTTGATGCCGTAGAAATGTACCTACACCCTAAGAATCAATCAGTCTTTCAGTCAATCAGTCATTCAAAAGCGTCGAATGATGTTCTGTTTTCATCATTTTTGAGTGTTTACAAGATGCCATTTCCAGAATGTGCCGGTTAGGGTTCCGTTTTAAAAATCTACAATGCCTGCCAAAAGTCTTGGAACACCTCTGCAAATTTGCCTTGTTTTGCGATTTCCCCCTCTCCCCCTCAGAACAATGTTGTGTTGTGGTCAAAAAATCGGCATGATAGGACGATCCGCGACTCTTCTGGAATGCTGTGACAATAACCTTCGAAATCAACATTGTTTCGGGGGCAAGGGGGTATTTGAACCTGATGGCTATGGTTAGAAATGCGGATTATGAAGAAATGGCCTAAGTGTTCCAAGGACTTTTGGCAGGCATTGTACCTTTTTCAAAATCTACCAGCAAAAAATCTGCCGTTTTCGTGTGAACGAAAGGCCTATCCCTCACATTCTTTGCCGTTTTCAAAATGCGCCGACATCGTATGAACGCAGTCTAAGTCTTTAACGCTACATTTTTCATGTTTTTAAGACCAAAACAAACCAGAGAAATCTTCAACTACCTACCATAGCAACTTCGTTCAAAATCTAGTCAACTGCATCATTCGAATTGAAAATTCGACAACATTGTTCTTTGCCAAATTTCGAAGTCTCATTGGTACATTTGGAATAGACCATTTTGCTATTCTGAAAAAGAATCTCAATCGAACGATACTTTGCTACATTTTCGAATGTGCATAATACCAATAGAATCTCTAATGCCACTCGATCGAATCTCGTGTGTGTATAAAAATGTCTAAAAATAACGCTCGATCCAGGCTCTTTTGCTGAATAGCTAAAAGGTCTATTGCATAGTTTGGGGCTAAATCGGGCGAACTTTTGAAGGTAACCCCATTTTAAAAGAGGATCACTGAACCCTGAAGAGATTTGTACAGTATATATAATGATTCTAAGGAAAAGATTTGGGACTTTGCATGCACTTAGCTGCCATTCAATTTTCTCTATCTCTTTATTGGAAAACGGTAGAATCCCATAAAACTCAGAGGCTGATATTATTTTCAGGCCATGTGAGATTCACTACTATATGCTAGAGTCTTGAGTTCACCAGCAGTTCAATGATTTTTGGCATATTTTCTGAAAAAATACCCTAATTGTTAGATTGTAGGTCGTAGGATCTTTCTTCATATTGGATGGATGGATTCCGATCCAATCCGGATCCAAAATTTAGACGATGTACAAAATGCATTACATTCCATTGGGGTACAAAGCCAGAAGTGGACAACCCATATTTTGGATTACTTGCCCACTTATATGATTCTCTAATACATTAAAGTCCAATTGTTTCCAACACAAAAGTTTCAGACGAAAAATCACATGTGAAAATTTTGGACAAAGAAATTTTAGACAGAAGTTTCTGATATTTTTTCAAAAATTGGAAGCAACGGCTCATTGATCAAATAATTTGCTTCCAATGAGTCAAGCTTGCATATGGGGGGGGGTGGTCCCCTCTTAACAAAACTTTGTCCAAAAACTTTAAGGCTGGATGGGAAATCTATAGTTTGTAAGAGAAAATATCACTTAAAATTTGAGTAGAATGCTACATGTCACAAACCTTCCATTTTGTAAAATTCTATCCACCCAGAAAATTCTACTGAGTGGGGCAGCAAGGAATTTTTTACCGAGATGCACTTCATCATTTAACCAAATTCCTATAGAATCTGTAAAGATTTGTAATTTGAATGCAATGAATCTTTGAAAAAAAATTCCTCGCCGCCATCTCATTAGCGCACCTCTCTATTCTCACCTTTGTTTCATATTTCAAGCTTCCAACGGCCATCAGCGCCCTAAACAATCTGAAAATTTACACTCAATCTAGTAGCTGTGTCACCATTCTTGCATGAGATATGACATCATTTTGCACAAATGGCTGATCTGAACAAGTAATTTCACAACGAGGAGGCAAAAAATAGAAAAAGGTATGTATACACTGCACTGTTCATTGCAGAATTATCTTGCATTTTTGTGAAAGGGCTTTCAACCCGTGAGAGTGCTTGACTGTTAAGTGATACTGGACATGCCACTCATATGGATGGGTTTTCACCTGAAATTCCTTACATGTGGGTCCGTTTTTAACCTTAATTCTGGTAGATGGGTAGCTTTTTCAGAAATTTTATCACAACTGAAGAAATTTCAATAGACCTTGCACCCTCAAATCAACAAAATTCATAGACATGGTTATGGAGCTTCCTGAAATTCATGGAAAAGGGTTTGAAATTCTTGAAAAATTCTGTCATATACAAATGAGTCCTTTTGTCAAAGTCCAGATTCACGTTGAATCACATTCACAGTCAAGTACCCCCCTCCAGGGGTGTTAACATTCTGAAATTTCTGGATTTGAATTTACCCCTTGAAACAACATTCAGACTAAGTAATTCTGGAATTGTACACATCAACATTCAGGGAATTTTGAAAACCCACCCTCAAAAAGTGCACAAATGCTGCCAGTGCACTCTCTAAGTACTCTCTTCCCTTAGATTAACCCCATCCTGCTACCGAAGTCTTTAGCTCCTGTCCAATTCTCCTTTACTATGCTTTGTAAATAAAATCATCATGTTTGCAAACTCTTTTCAAAACATGAGAGAAAACAGAATGGTTAGCTTTATTCTATTCTGAATAAATAAATCTCAAGCTTACCTGGGACTGCTGTGATTTTCCTGAAAACAGCCCATCTTGACTTCCACTACAAAAATAGCAAAAATAATTATTTATTAACATTTGAATATAACAGCTAATATTTTCAATTCAAATAAACATTTTGGTTAAAGTTTATATCTCTCAGGGGAGCTGTTTATGATAGAAAGAAATTGACAAACTTTTTCATTCTTCAAGGTGTAAGCCTCAACCTTTTCAAAATTTGCTGAAATATGCTTTACAGTATTTTGATCTTGGGTTCTGCCTGGAAATGAGGAGATGTCTCAAAACAGGGCACCAAGAAAACAAAAGAATAGAATAATTGACAGACATTGCAAAAATGCAACAAGGACTTGGTCTATATGGATATTAGACATTAACTGAATAACATGTCTGAGGAGGCCTTGATTGCAATAATTGGATTTTGTTTTTCATTGAAACTACCAGCCCTGCCAACATTTCAATGTCACCTTTCTTACATGAAAAATTTCATGTTTGACTCTCAATGATTAACAGGAAGTTGAATATGCTCTCTAACTTTGGTGTCACAACTGAATTGAATGACATCAACTTCTGCCCTAATAAATGGCAACTTTAATTAATAAAAATATTGATGAACTTCCAGACTAAGGGGCTTCCAATTAATCAACTTTCTTGAAGGCTCTAATTAAGAATTTCATGTAGATCCAAACAATCATATGACATGTGACAAAACACCTCTCAGTTTCCATCAGAACTGATTTAGAGCTGTGTAAACAAAACCAAAACAGGCTAGACATTCAATATCTGTAATTGGTCAAAATCACTTTTAGGCCAATAAGGGCTGGATGTGCTCTGCATTGCTAGTCCTGCTCTGCAAAGAAAAGCCCCTAAAATTGTCAAAATCTATGGTTTGTTAATAAATTACAGTGAAGGCCCTGTGGCACAATGGAATAATCCTCTGATTTTGGAGCTAGAGAAGTAAGGTAGAGAGGGTTAGATAGGGATTCCCCTTTTGTACATCACAAAGGAAAAGATGTCAACTCTGACTGGCTCGCCTATCAATGGGATGGGCGAAGCGCTTTGGGGCATGCGCAATTTTACAAAGGAAGGATGAAGGGCCATGACCCTGATATCGATTGCGCAGACTCCAAAGCGCTTCAACTGGTGTCTGACTCTTCTGGGGGGAAATCCTAAAAACTTTCATTGATAGTATCCCGAACAAGAACTTCACTTTAACTACAACTTCACCTACTCCCTGCACTAGCAGATTGGACAGTAGATGATGGATGCAGATCACTGAATATATTTCAAGGCAACTCCTTCTCTGTGCAAATGGACTGGGTTTTGTGGTGCAGTGAAAACATAAATGATTCAATGACAAACACTATCATGAGTAATTTCTGCTGATTTTGTGCTCTGCATAAGGACAGCTTCCAATTTTGTGGGAACCCAGTCCACTGCCTCGAAACAGCAGTAAAACCTTGCATAGGTCAAAATTTCTTTTATCCAGACCATTTGGGTAAGGTTAAGATGATGATGAAGTAGCTATGTGCTAATTGAGTCTTGTGGCCCCTTTGTGAAGCTAATGTTGTGAGAATGGGGCTTAACCCCCTTCCCACCCCACAGAGAAAGGCATTTGTTTAACAAGATCTTGTGTGTAAGGAAATTTCCCTTGCTCTCTATTGCCTAAATCGAATAGCCTATCAAAAAATTCTGGGGTCCACTTGACCTCATCTGGCTTCTACGTCAGTGGGTTGCACCACAGTTGCACCACTACACTACTACACTTTCAGGGGCAACTTACTGCTTGCCTTTCCGACTCCCTGCCCTATTCCTCAGGGCAACAAAAGAGTCCCTAATTTGTGAAACAGCAGAGCAAATCAGTGAAACATCTGGTCTAACTTCAACTTTGTTGACAAGAATGTGTAAGCAGATGTAACTGAATCATTGCGTCAGCGACAGTACTTCCTATTCAATCAAGTCATAAATTTGGCAATCAGACTAAATCATAATTGATAACCAGTTAAATATATTTCCTCTCTTTGCTTAGCAAGACAAATCATCGATCCTAACAGCGGTACTAAACATTGATTTTATTCGAATTTGCTAGATACTGTGCGTGATGACAATAAACTGACTAGCAGCTTCAAAATGTCAGCCAATCAATTTGAGTCAATTTTCTCAGTCAAGATTCTCAGCCAATTTCAATATCTTCAATTTCCAGGCTTCTCAAATAAATCGTGATAACCAGTCTGGTAAACAAATTATGATTCTCTCCGAATTGGCCATTAGTTTGACTACCAGTAACCTAGATACTGCATGTACTAGACCGACCAATAACTTCAGTCAGCCACTAGTTCGCCATTTCCCAGACCGCTATATCTCTGATGAGGCTGGGACAGGCCATCAGTGCAGCCTATTTCCTCCACTCCAAGTACGAGACGATACGTCTTACCTTCTTGCCTTTACGATGCAAAACTGCACTCTGTACAATATCCATTTGTGTTATGATATTCCGTTGGTGGTCATATTTCCAGCTAAGCCTTGCAACATTGCTAAATACTAACACTAAATACTAATAAGATGATTGGTGTTGATCCATTTAGGCCGCAGCCATCTTACTCATTTCTTCAACTGCTTTCATTTGCGATTCTGCCGTCCTCCTACGCGCGGGGCAAACGCAGTAACACGCGAGGTAGCAAACCATTGTTCTTCTAGCCAAAAAAATAAAGAAACTCATGCACTCGGCAAAAAAAACTTCAGAAACTATTCATTTTTGGAAAGAAATCCTGGACATAATTTCAATTTCAATTTCTATCCATTTGAAAGGTACTTGAAAAGGCTTGAAAGGCTTGAAAACCTTGTTTTGAATTGTTCACGAGGGCACAGGTAGTGAACATGAAAATAACTATGGAACTGTTAACTGTTACCAAACTTGCAAGAAACTCTGAGTACTCAAAACCTTCTAATTTTTATTCTGTGCTTCCAACAGGAACTTTCAGAACTCGCCTGGCCTCTGGCCAAATTCTTTAGTTTCTTGTATTCTTCCAACCCTTCATCATACTCCCGCAAAAAGTCCCGCACACTTGAGCTCAGATGTCCCGCAAAATAAACAATAGCAGATCTTACACGAAGACAATGGAGAGAATGAGAGCACAGGGAAGGGCGGGGCAAATCTCGCCCCCTCATTACGGAAATTATACGGCTCTCGGACAAAGAAACCGTTCTAACTTTTGTGAAGAACGGTTTTGATTTGGCAACCACTCATTGGAAAAATATCTAAAAATCAAATCAGAGCAGCCTACATACAGTGGAACCTCCACATAACGGACACCTATAGGACCAATTTTATTTTATCGTCCGTTGTAGAGAGGTGTCCCCTGTATGGAGGTGTCACCTTTTGCCATAGTGTATTTTGGGACGAAAATATTTGTCCGTTGTTCGGAGGTGTCCGTTGTTCGGAGGAGCCCGTTGTATAGAGGTGTCCGTTAATGGAGGTTCCACTGTATGTGGAAAGCATTTTGGGACCCAATGATCAGGAAGGAGGATTCTGTGATCTCTTATATTTTGGTACCCTGGGTATCAGACTCTCTCAAACAGAAATAATTAAAGAGTTGTCTTGTTAAGTATTTTGATACCTTTAGTTGAATTTTCGTGAGATCTCGTCTCCGCTACAAAGGCCTTGAAAGTTGTTTACATCAAGGCGAAAATCCAGCTCTTTGCCGAAAACTGCTAACAATTGGGCACGCTCGACTCTTGACAGTCTCATTGGTGGTTCTAGTCGTCAGGGGGACTCAGCTCATACGCATACGGGGGGGGGGGGGAGTTCAGCGCGGGAAATTCTTTGAAAATTCAAAAATATCAGTTCAGCTTCACTGCAACCAAAAAATATCACCTATTTTCAATGATACAAAAGCGTATCTGAAAGTTTATGCAATGCCAAAAACTTTCTCAATGATTACCAAACTAACTTTGACGCGCCTGAAGAAGAGAAGACAGAATATTGAAGTCAGAATATATCTACCAACATGAGTGCTTTCTTCTCGGTATATGTTGAGAGGCATGCTGTCCCATAGAACATCTGGAATGACACAAGATCTACCCAATCATTTCACTGACTTTCAATGGCAGCCTTTCCTGCGGACGTTTCGCTGGGGCCTCACGACCAGGCACGTCGTAGTCACTTTGCACATCAGTGTGAGAAACTCGGGTAACTTGTCTTTACCAATGTTTATGCTGATCTCAGGTCAAGTGATCATACACTTGGGAAATAAACAACTTTATATCCGTTGATACAGTTGCTTGCATCACACTTTCCATGGAATGAAGTTACTTACTTTTGCGAAAAGAGTTTCCTCGAGAGGACAATCACGTGATCAGAGTGGATGAAAACTGAAAAGAACCTTTGCCGAATTTGACTTTTCCATAGACAAACTCGGCAAAAGGTTTGTTTACACCCATTTCAAGTCATGTGATCCATCTCTTGGTGAAACATCATTTGATTTCTCTGGCATATTTCGTGCCATGCAAAGTTGTGCCATGTATGCAAAAGGTAGAATAATACGGAAACTTCCCAAGAGCATGGTCACTTAATCTGAAGTGGCAAAAACAAAACTTAGCCGATTAGGTCTATTGCAGCTTTGGGTGCGTTGGGGGGGGGGGGGGGGAGGGCAGATTCACGCAAAAATTCACACGAAGCAATGAAATAACACTTTTGACAATCGTCTTTCGAAAAATTGCCTTCTTTTGATACCCAGCGTTAGAAAAAGAGGCGAAAACGATACCCAGAAAGGAGTGCATATCCCGTCAGAAAAATATACTAAGTACTCCCACCCGAGGCAATGTTCCTCGCTTCTTCGCCAGGAGCATAGGTTCTAATTCATTAAAAAGGTTAGGGACGTGTTCTTTGAATGGCTTCAATTAAACTTTACCTATTTCGCTATGATTCTTTTTCTTTGAAGTCTTCAATATTTTCTAATTTACAGAATATTTATATTTCAATTAAAAAAAAAAATTAATGCTCGAGGTTTATAACAGTTTAACACAGCAAAATCCTTCATTCTTGTGGGATATGTTCCACGAAAAGGATAATAAATATAATTTAAGATAAAAAAAATCTGTTGATGTTGCCTCCAACCAAAACAACTACTTATGGCAACGATAGTTTATCTTCTCGTGGTAGCATATTATGGAATTCCCTACCTAATGACAAGAAGACTGCCACCTCCGTCTGTTCCTTTAAATCATGCATAAAAATTGGAATGGAGAGAATTGTCGCTGTAAAATATGTAAATAGGGTATTTTAAGTATTACGTTGGCTGTTGATGAACTGTAATTTATTTTGTTTTTGTAAATAGTTCGTCTTTATTAGTTCTCATATTAGAGCTATTTTGTAAACCAACTGTAAAGAATTTTATAATAATAATAATAATAATAATAATTCGTATCTGCCCTAGTGCCTGAGCTAACAGCTCAGTTAACGTATGAATACGCTATACTAGGTTTATGTTAGCTACTACAAACAGTATCACATGAAAATACCTCAGCAAAGGGGGGGGGGGAGTCTATCCAAGCACAGGCAGACATTTAGCTGACTCATTCTCAAACGAGAAAGAGAGCAATGCCCTCGAATTTCAAAAGTGCTAAATGTAGGCCCTAGACTATGGGAATAACTTCCGCACCCTGTGCCTCCAAATATAATTTGCCATAATAACATTTGATATTGAACACCATTGTAACATCTGCTTTGCAACTAATTTGTCAACCGACAAAGATCTCAGTTCTCTCCAAATATCCTTCTTTATGCAACCAAGCAAGCCAAAACACATAACCTTTAATTCAACGTTCCATCCATGACCTCGTAATAGACAGCAAACGCTCTCGTAACGCCCCAACTTCTCTCGAAACACGTAATCAAAGTACAAATCATAACACACAGCTACTTCGACAATGGTGCACTTCGACAATGGTGCATTATTATAAAGAATTTTATAATAATAATAATAATAATAATAATAATAATAATAATAATAATAATAATAATAATAATAATAATAATAATAATAATAATAATAATAATAATAATAATAATAATAATAGTAATGATAATAATAATAAAAATAAAAATAATAATAATAATAATAATAATAATAATAATAATAATAATAATAATAAAACCCATTTGAGAATGTGATATCATCAAATTTCTAAATCGTAAATCTGAATGGTGAAAGACTTGCGTTTGATACCATATTGGGCAGAAAGGTTTCTCTTTTAGAGGGTGATAAGTTCAAACAACTTGATGAGTAGCTGCCTGATAGATGTTTATGTCGGGTGTCCTGAAATGATGCCATCGGTGCGCACGGAAAAATCCGCCTAGTGGAAAACCGGCTTAAAGGTGTGTTTGATTGGTACCAATTCTGGAAACGGTAGACTTGGAAGACTCGGAATTTGTGTTTGATTGACTCCCCAATTCCCAAAACGGCAAGTTTGGCAGGTTTATGGCAGGCCTGCTGAACCTTCTGCTCCAAAGTGCAGAAGGTTTGGCAGACTTTGGAGAGCTTCTCGAATTTATTTGCTGAACTCTGAAAAACGAGGCAACTTTGCTCGCGTTGCTACGGTAATCGGTAACTTTATCGTTGTTGCCAAGCACCTGACTCGTCTTCGTGTTTTTCAACTGGAAACGTCATCTTCGCCAGGATAAATCTCAAACCTGCTGCTGCTTTGAAGAACTTTGTAATTGATTGGGAACTGTGTCCCCATCTCTGCGAAGTCTACCGCTTCCAGAATTTGGTAGGTTTAGAATTAACAATCAAACACACCCTAAATCACAATAATTTGAATAAAACACCAATCAATTTGTAGTAGAGAGCAAAACTTAAACTCTTACTGTCGCTATATAAAGAAAGCACGAATTATTGGCTGCCAATAATTCATTCGTTTGGTTTTCGTGCAGAGGAAGGTCATCCGCTGAGCCTTAGCTATTCGAAAAAAGAATCTGGATCGAACGATATTTTATACATTTTGTAGAACTTTCGAATGTGCATAATAGTGATAGAATCTCCAATGTCACTCAATCGAACTTTTTATATAAAAATGTACAAATATCTCTGCGAAAACAATGGATTTCATGACCGTCTCTTGTGGTGATCAAAAGCAACTGATAAAAGCGAGGCTATGACTATATTTATAGCGACAGTAAGACTTTAAGATGTAGAAATTGATTTCCCTAAAATCGGCCATACCAAACAAGAGCTACGGGTTACTTTGCTTGAGATTTGTTTTTGAAGATCTCAAAGAGAACTAAAAACCTCTGTAACATTTCTTTCAAGCTTCAGAAAATGCAAGTGAGCATATGCTACTGTAATTTTTCAAGAAGTAAGACCTGATGGCTAATATGAATTCCTTACACTTCGATGTACATGGCTCGTTTAGTAAGCTTTCTTAAATGATATTGCATGCAACTTTTCATTTTATCTTAAAGATGACTGATTTTACCAAACAAAATTTTCTTATCTAATTCTGCCTTTGACTGAAGGATTACGATTCCACTTTGAATTTCGGTCTCATAACTTTTATTCTACTGTCCGTCGAATGGCTAAACTTTTTTTGGATTCACCCGGTATAAAAATATGTATGGACTTTCTTTCATTGTAAATATTCATTTTAGGGACTTTTATTGGTATCTTATGAATTGTAAATTGTTATTAGGCTCCTTAAGTTTCTTCAACATATTTCAATTTGTAAGTTTTAAAGTGGAGGGCCCCTTGGAAATCAACTCTGTTGACATTGTTGAAGAACTACCTTCCTGTAAAAGTCCAACAATGGAATTTTCACAAAACAGATAAATTCTTTGAAGTCATAAAGTTAAAAGATACAGTCTTGAAAATTTACACCAACCATATTAGCGATATCGAATCTATGCTCTCGCCCGGCTTTTGCCTCTTGAGCGATAAACAGGTAGGACTCCAAAGACAAACCAAAATGGAACATAATAATAAAGAATGATCTAATATATACTGGGTTCATATATCTAGACGATCGAAGCATTTACATCTGGTAGCCAGATACATACCACAAAAGTTTTTGCAATGAGTGCTCTACCAAAGTCAACGATTAAATACGATGTGCTTGATACGGCAAGAGTTTACGTTGTTAGCCTACGAGAACGGTTCAAAATAAGTTCGGTTCCATGTTAGAGCCTCAAAATTTAGATGAAAGGAAATTGGTAAGAGGAAAAGAGAGAAGGAAGAAAGAAATAAAAGGACCTCCTTTCCTTCCTTGTTTTTTCTTTTTATTATTTTTTGGCTCTGGTACCCAGGGTAGTGCACCTCTTGCACTCACACGAGACCGGTTCCAAATTAATTCACTTAACCCTTATTTCCACACAGCGGCATTTTGCGACCGAGCACAATTTGAGACAATGAAAGGTCGTTCAGCCACAACTTTCTTGTCAATTCAAGCAATATGGTTGCGAAGCGGAAAATGCAGGCACGTTTTGACGTGTTCATGACGAGACATGCGCAGCGACGTAGGAAGACAATGAACTGCGCGCAAATTCATTACCTTCCTTTTCGTTGCTGTTAGCAGTACCAAGAAATCATTCTAGATTCCCTGCTAGCTATGTGTAGAACGGGGATGGGATAAATTTGGAGGAATTCCATAACAGAGAAAGTTATCTTGGATTCCTTTGACAATCATTAGAATCTCCATCGTATTCTTTAAGATTTTAGTACCGTTTTAGTTCGGAAAGGTTAGTTTCAATGTTGTTTGTGCCTCTTTTTGAACATCAAGTACCCTCATTGTGGTACCGTACGCAGAAAGATCCACTGTCAAGTATTTACACTTCATAAAAATTTTATAGTTACAAAATGACTGAAAAATGGCCTCATTCATTCATTCATTCATTCATTCATTCATTCATTCATTCATTCATTCATTCATTCATTCATTCATTCATACATACATACATACATTTTATTTAAAGCTGGTATCTACATTGTTTTACAAAAATAAAGCTAATTCACACCAACTATTTTCAATAAACCTTTGCCGCAAAGGGTGTTTTACCTCTCTCGAGAGGTACAAGACATAGATTTTCAAACAGATACGAAAGATTTGCAATCCTATGGCAATAAATGTGCAGAGTATATCTCTCACCCATGAGGAATTGCATTTTCTTAATCGTTCTGTGTGAGGAGTCCCTTGAGATTTGATCAGTATTTTAGGCCCTTTCTTATTCATTTTGTAACTATGAAATTTTTGCAACGTTGTATATATATTGAATTTACCTATATTTCTATTAGTGCTCGTAAGACAGTAAGAAAAAACAACAAAAATACTTGTATCTTTCGCCTTTTAACAGAACTAGATTCATTCAAATCTGTGAAGTAATCTTCATGCTATGAGTTTCGAAAGTGGGAACTTTTTTCTGGCTCATCCGCTACATTCACAGGACAGGTGGTGGAGAATGGTTCAGTAATACTTGCACGACTCAATAATACATACAAATGTACTAAAATTTGACTCAATAATACATACAAATGTACTAAAATTTGACTCAATAATACATACAAATGTACTAAAATTTAATAATACCTTCCAGTTAACTGTGTTAAATTTCTCTTGAATCCTAACCTCTGTTTTCGTTAGGCCAAACATTGTGTTGTGTTGTTGCAGGAAAACAGAGATTTGGGGATGGGAGTCTGTGTAACATGGGGGGGGGGGTTCTTCCATAGTAAAGGTATTTGGGATGTGCCGCCTGCGAAGGTATACTTTTTCGGACTCCTAGTCTAGCCAAGGGTGTACTTTTTGGCACTTTTAGTCGAGTTAAGTCTAGGCAAGTGTATGCTTTTTGGAAATTTTGGTCAAAGAGATGTTAAAATTCGGTAATTTTGGTAAAAAAACCCAACTTTTTTGGAATTTTGGTCGTAAAAAGGCGAAAATTTGGCAAGTTTTGCCTAGGAAATGCCAATTCAGAGCACTTCTGAAGGAAAAATTAGTCTAGGCAAGGGTATCATTTTCACAAAAATTGGTCTAGCCAACGGTTACATTTTGAAACTGTAGGCAGCACCCCCCTAACCGAAATTTAGCCGAGAACCCCCCCGTGCTGTGTAACTGATACAGGATTCAAGAGAAATTAAACATAGTTAACTGGGAGGTATGATTAAATTTTAGTACATTTGTATGTATTACTGAATCGTGCAAGTATTTCTCAACCATTCTCCGCCATCTGTGTTCACAGTCATGCAAAACGTCTATTTCCATCCAAAGGTATAGATTCTCTTGTCTTCTCAGGCATACGATGATGGCATGTGCAAAGCATGCTTGTTGAAAGAGACCCTTTAAGAGCAGGCGGTATAAATACCGGACACAGGTAAAAAGGGGCGCTCTTTAGTTAATCACCTATTGACTAGCCTAAAGATTCCAGAAGTCGTGAGACCGACCACCCACGCCTTAAACCACAACAAAGTTCACGAGAACATTTAATCATCTCGGCTTCAAAAGCGATTTCACATCTAATCTGGGATAATGGCTCGATGCGTCTTCTACCTTAGGTGGAATTATTTTCTTAGCATCAGTATTAAAATGAAGAGAAGAGACGGTTTTTTAACTGGGTGGAAAATTCTGCACGTAGCAGACATTTTTTAGGTATCTTATTGGCTGGCAGAAAAGTGATGTCGCTATAAAAAGACAGCTTTTCGAGTTGAACGCGGAATCACCCTTTCCGCCTTGTGGAAAGCTGGTTTTAGAGGCTCTTGGTAACGGGCGTGCATTTTGATCGTTAAGAAAGAATTCTCTTTGGGGATTTAAAAGGATTTCATTCAATTGAAGTCAAATGGTCGCAAATGGTTACAGAAGTGTCCCTCATAAATGAAACTATTTTTCAATCTCAGGTCTAACACTTTTCTTATAAAATGAGATAAACTTCAAATCAGGGTAAAATTTCTAGTTAGAAAGTCATGTACGATCGATCAACTACCCAGACACGAGCTCTATGATTGTGATAAAAACATTATTTCGATCTACATTTGTAACTTTTCACTTCCAGGAAATGCTACAGTTATCCCAGGAACGTGCTTTTGTTTTACTTACATACAATATTCTATCTCCCTCAAAGGCTTTAATGCACGGTTTTTAAATAAGAAACAAGTTTTTTCAGACCTGTACCAGGTTCTTACAAAATGAGGCATTTTTTGAAATCATGGTCTGTATTTCTTAAATTTGTGTTTTCTATATTTAAGACCATGGGTGAGAGGAAGCAAGATGTTTTTCTTTAATAACAAATCATACCTGTGCCTCTATCGTTGTTTCTGTGTGCCCTTCCTTCTTGCAGTTTCATTTCGATTCAAATCATGGCAAAACATGGCAAGATTTTGTTTTCTGTAAAAGCGAGGCTGCCCTTCTTGCGAGACTGCAAGAAGGGGAGACATACAGAAACAACGATAGAGACAAAGATATCATTTATTCATACATTATGTTAAGGAATAAACATCTTGTTTCCTTTCACCCATGGCACGACACTACAGTAACAAGTGTAAGGAGAAACACAACTGCATCTGGAGCTGCTGATCATACATTTGTTTTCATGCAGTATGAAATTAGGCAATCTTTACAAATATAGCCACAATGCATGCTGGTTTCCCAAAAGCCTTTGAAATTAATGGACGGAGATAACACAAGCGTACATATTTTAATTTTGACTGAGCACTGACAAGCATCATCGATTACAATAAACTCTAAACTCTGACACAGAAATACTCTACTTTTGACTATGCAACTTACCTTTTAACATCAGCGGTTAAGGTGGCAAATAGATGCTTCTAAGTTCAACAACAGTTAGATCTAAATCCCCGTTAAAACGCTCTCAGCATGGCACTGAACATCATTCAACATTTGCAGAGCGATGTTTAGTGATGTTGAGTGGTGTTGAGTGGGGGTGTTTGGACTTGTTCAAGTCTCACTTTCTTCTTTATCAGTCGATTGAGATAAAATGTGCTGCGGGGGAGATAAATGTGCTCCTTCTCTATTCCCCCGCACAACCATTCACTTTCCGCGTTTTTGTCTCAGTGGACTGATAAAAGAAAGTGAGACTTGGACAAGTCCACATCATTATCAAAACCATAGCATATCTAAATTTCTGCTAGTATTGAAGTTATGACGTCATCAAAATGCTAAATCGCAAACCATAAAAGGTACACACTCTTGTGCTTGCTACCATCCTGTAGACCTAGACTGATGACGATGAGTCCCTTGTATCCCTGCGGTAAACCTTGCTCAAGAGGGACTCATCATGAAACAGTAAAAAACTTGGCCCTATTTTCTTCAATCATCAATGGAATTAGGAAAGAATCACGGCTTCGAATCTCTATCCCATGGGAGTGTTTTCAATTCTTCAATCGAATCGAAAATTCAATCACATTTACACGTTAACAATAGTAATTCACAAATCTCGCAATCTGATTGGTACTGAAGAAATTGCTCAGTTTGGGCCTAAATAGGGCCAGGTTTTTCATACTAATACTATGAGTCTCTATTGACCGAAGCGCCATCATCAAGTCAAAGAGCACAGGGAAACAAGAGACTCATCGTCATAAGTCTACTGTAGACCTTCAAAAACTGAGTATTACGTATCTTGGTCATTTTAACTTTCCTCAATCGGTTTAAAATTTATGGCACTTTCAATCTCTGTCAAGGCTTCTGATGCCTACTCTCGTACTTTTAAAAACGCCGTAATTCCAAAAATAATATGCGCATACCGATTTTGTGTTGTACAGGAAAATATAAAGCCTTAAGACCGAAGGCTTTATATTTTCTGTACAAGGACAAAACCGGTTAGTATGAGTTTTATTACCTGACAGCTTCTAATCTTGACTCGTATCATTTTATCAAACACATTTTGGTACAATCATGTCGTTTGAGTTTACTGTAAATCTCACAGACCTAAAGCAGTTGCTGTGGCGACAATTGTATCGCATTATACAAGGCTAGGCGAAATCTGCGGGAAAGGTGCGCTTAACCAATAGGAGTGGCGGGATTCTGTATTGCCTCGTTTTTGAAACTTCAGTCAGGTAATAATGATGACATGCAAAATGCTCTTTCAGGAATTACAGGAAGTTATGACCAATGTTCATGAATTACAATTTCAACATGTATGCTTTACATTAGGGCCTTCGCCTTCGCAAATGCTTCGCTTAATAGTCTGGACCTTAAAGAAATTGGTCCTTCTCTCTTCTAAATCAAAATATTCTGAGTTATGGGTGACTTTCCAAACAGTTTACAACGTTGTAAGGTAGACTGATGACATGTTGTGGTTTTAACTCTTCCGGTCTCAGTTTTGCCAGCTTTAGTCTCATTTGGTGAGCGATAACTGGGACTCTTTGCAATCAGTCTGGTTGCAATGCAATTAAAGACAAATGACGGATATATAGCGCCTAGTTTAAAAATATAACAAAAGATGGGCGCCTACCATCATCTGTCCAATTGTTTTGACAATCTCTCAAGATCATCAAATATAATGGAAGACAACAGACTATATTTAGATTGCCCAGGCCCCTTGATTTAAGTTGCTTTATATCTCCATCATTTGTCTTTAACAATTTTTAAAAACTTGCAAAAAGTTTAGTCCAAGCGGCATTTACGAAACTAACTAGATTGATATTTATCCACGTACAGATTCTAAAACGGGGAGCAATCCTCTATTGATCTGGCACAATGACAGTACATATTTATTTTTTAGGTCTATACAGCTATCTAGGACCTGTTTATGTGACGGAAAACACCTCACCTGCCAGAAGCCGAGGCTGATAGGCGATATTCCACCTTCCCATAGAAGCCTTCGTATTTTCATTTTGCGTTCATATGGGGCCTGCAACACCACCGGTAAAGTGAAATGCCACCTCACCAAAGGTGGAATCTTGACTGGGCGAGGTGAAATTTTACCATATAAATGAAACACTACCAGTATTGTGAGGTAAATTGGTTAATTCGTTCTGATGTCACGGAAGAGAGACAGGTGCATCTAAGGTAAAACTCTCATATGAACAACGGCTGAAATATGCTTTGCCTGCCAGCCCTTGGTCTGGGAGGTGAGGTGTTTTCCTCATATGAATAGTAGCCTTGGACGCCTTGGACAACGAACCGGCCCTTAGTAGGGTATTCACGATACGAGGGCATGCAAGTATGTCCACTGGCTTGAAGCTAACCTTTGACAAAGGGCTTATGGCCATTGGCTTGCGGCTAGCCTCTGACAAGGGGCTGGGATATTAGGGTACAACGCACCACTTAATAAGTTCCCTTTGAGGATGATACAAAATCCTGTCAAGTACTGCAAACGTTGCCTGAAGACAACTAACAATAAAATCGAAACAACGGATTCGTCACCTTGTTTACGAATGCAATTTGATGTCATCTTCAATTTCTTTCTTACGCCTCATAATTTCTTCATTCCTTTCTCGAATTTGTTTGATTCGTTGATCAAGTTCCTGTTCTTCCTCTTTGTTTACTTCTGGTTGTGGGGTTTTTCCTCCTGACTCCACCTTCAGATTGATTGCAATGCTCTTTGCTTTGTTGACACGTGACTTGCCAAGGCGAGAAAAGACTTTCCTTTTGGGCTGTGGATGATCTAGTGTAGGAAAAAATAAGCCAAGAGTCACGAACGAGACCAATCCGTGTACCAAAGGAAAACTTTGTAAGACAAAGGAATGAGGTTTGCTTAACCCTATAGTGATTGGTCTATTTGATAGTTCTATTTTGATTGGGGGGGGGGCAAAAAAGCCCCCTACCTAACTATTGATTGGTAATAGGTAGAGCGACCAAATTCGGTGTGCTGAAAGCCTCAGGCATGTGCCTCCTACAAATATAAAAATTACCCTAAAAATAGCCATCAATTTCCTCACGTCGGCATTTTCCTTTGTGTGGTCAAGAAAAGCGGCAAAATTGGCCAAAATCAGGAAAATCGCGATAAAAATAAATTTGGAGCACATTTTCGATCCAAACATGATACTTGTGATAGAATGCATCAAATAACACTACGTTGCAAAAGAAATTTGTAAAATATTCCACTTCTGCTCCTTTTTTCGCGGCAATTAATATTTGAGAATTTGCGATGTGTATTAAATACAACTGCAACAACACAACAGAATTTCAACACAACAGGATTTGGGCCTAACTAAACGATAACACAGAGATATGGAGATAGGATTCAAGAGAAATTTAACACAGTTAACTAGCAGGTATGATTAAATCTTAGTACATTTGTATGTATTACTGAATCGGGCAAGCATTACTGAACCATTCTCCGCCGCCTGTGGTTGGGAAATACAAAGTGATACAAAGAGAATGCAAAATGACTTATTACCTTTTTCATCCAATGAAACTTCAACAACTGCAGTCTTCAAATCATTGCCTGATTCAGTAACAACTCTTCGAGTAGTTTTCCGATTCTCTAACCTCTCTGGTTGTTCTTCAACGACACCAAAAGTAAATTCCATTGGCTTCATTAAAGGTTCCAATCGTCTCTGGTCAACTAAAACCGTCTTTCCACTAGACAACCGTTTAACGCGAGCACTGTTATCAATAATATTTCTTTTTGGCGATCTAGCACGATTTTCTCCACTGTTTCTAATGTCTCTATGATCTACTTCCGCACTTCGTTTCCTGGAACTTAGTTCATCGTCTATGGAAACGAGACGTCTGGGATTGCGACGATTACGTAAATCATCGTCGCTTAGATTTCGCGATCTGTTTCGTTGTGTAAGGCTTACTCGACGAGACGGCCGTCTTTCCGCGCGGTCTTCCAGCTTCTTTACATTTGGCAGCGTAATTTCCATGAGCGGACGTGGTTTAACATCCTTCATTAAACGTTCCTTATCCGAAATTTTGGCATTGACAGCCCTCTCCCTGCGTACACCGTCCTTAGTCTCTCTATTATCATTTCTTGAATTACTCTCCTTCCGGTCATCTTTATTTCGCACAAGTCCTTCCCTCTCATCCCTTGATTCCCGTCGCCCATTTTCAGTTCTACGACGATCTTGCTCCTTGTCACCTTTCAACGGCGTTACATCAATCTTCTTCTCCATTAATGGCTTTGGTGATATTTCTTCAACCTTGTGTGATCGTGTGGACTGATCTTCCTTTGCGTCTTTAGACTTACTCCGTGATCCCCTCCGAGGTGGCCTTTCGTCTTTCTCCTCTGTTTTATCAGGTAGTTTTTCGGGGTCTCTTCCTTTCGATTCATAATTTCCAGAGTCATTTCTACTTCGCAGTTTTTCAGCTGCATTTTCTGATCTTTCAAATCTATCTTTCGACCCTTCCAAATTGGCCTCTATCCCTTCATCCTTTTTTCTGTCCTTTGAACCATCCCTCTTCCTTTCATCTCTGTCTCTTGATCTTTCATCTCGGCCCCTAAGCCTTTCACCTCCATCTCCCGACCTTTCAACCCTATCTCTCGGCTTATCAAATCTGTTATTTGCCCATTCATCTCTATCTCTTGACCTCTCATCTCTGTTCCTTTGCCTTACATCTCTATCCCGTGGTCTTTCACCTCTGTCCCTTGACCTTCTATCTCTGTCTCTTGACCTTACATCTCTGTCTCTTGGCCCCTCCATCCTGTCCCTTGGTCGTTCTTCTCGATCCCTCGGCCTTTCATATATGTCTCTTTGTTTTTCATATCTATCTCTTGCCCTTTCCAGCGACCTCCTCTCAGCTCTGAAGGCGCCTCTATCATTATCCCTCCGAGTATAGCTGTCTCTTCGATTGTCTCGGTTATCAATCCCCTTGTAATCTCCTCTTTCCAAAATTCTTCTCTCA
Source organism: Aurelia sp. 3 sensu Dawson et al. (2005) (assembly GCA_964020215.1). Lineage (NCBI taxonomy): Eukaryota > Metazoa > Cnidaria > Scyphozoa > Semaeostomeae > Ulmaridae > Aurelia > Aurelia sp. 3 sensu Dawson et al. (2005). The sequence goes on along the minus strand of OZ026592.1, from coordinate 9,651,220 downwards.
GATTCCTTTGAAAAATCTCTCCTTCGTTGCCTTGAGTAGTCATTTGATCTTGATCTCGTGCGATGCCTGATCCTCTCCCTTGAGTATTCCCTAGATCTGTCTCTTGGCCGATCATTAACCCCACGGTAATTTTGATCTTTAGGCCGGTCTCTGTCTCTGCCATTCCGGTCATCAATTTGATGACTTTTTTTGCCCCATTCACTTCTATCTGTCCGCAGAGGAGACACATAGCCCCTTCCTGTATCTTTGCGTGGACTTTTAGATTTTCGCCGTTTGTCAATATCAAAATTTCTGGTCTCAGAATTGCGTTTTCTCCTGCGTTTGAAGTTATCTTCTTCACTGCTAGAGCTGGATGAATCTGATGAGCTAGATTCAGACGATTCAGAACTAGATTCAGATCCGGATCGTGATGATTTGCTAGATTCAGAATCTGAATCTGAATCAGAACTGCTGCTATCTGAGCTTGAAGAATCTCCTGACGAGGAGCTTGAGCTCCTTCCTCTCGAAGATTTTGTTTCTTTCTTCAATTTTGAATCAGCGTTCCTTTTCTTCTCATTTCTTGTTTTTTCATCTTCCACCTTTCCTAATGAAACGCTTGAACTCCCAGCTCGTGAAGACTTGTCGGCTTTATCTAACTTCGCATCACCTTTCCCTTTCTTGTCACCAATACTTTCTTTATCGTCTGCATTCTTCTTCTTATCAGATTTCACATCATCCAATGTCGAGGAAGACTTGCCCAAATCACTCTTCTTCTTTGTATAAGATTTTGAGTCACTTTCAGTCTTGTTCTTTTCATCAGATTTCGCTTGTCTCTTATCCTTCTTCTTATCAAAATCATCAGTCTTCACAGAAGCTTTTCTTGCATTTGATGGACCAAAATTCTTCACTTTCTCCCCCTGATCTTGATCATGATTCTTGGAAGATCCTGGCTTCATTTTATCAGCAACATCACCAGCAATTTCTTTCTCTGGTTTAGAATACACCCTTGAATTGTAATTCTCTTCTTTGCTTTTCTCTCTCTTTCTATCTCTCTGTGCGTGCTTTTCAACTGCTGCTTTGGCCTTCCCTCCTTCAGCTTGCCCATGACTATCCCCTCCTTTCTTTATCTCTTCTCCTACTGAATTTGCAGATTTTGCTGTCTCTATCTTCTCCTCTATTGACAGCCTCTTCGACGAGGTCCGTTCCCTTTTCCCTGGATCAACTCCTTTCATTGACTTCCCCACGTCTTTGTTATCCTTACTAGTTTCCTTCCGAGCCTCCTTCACAGTTCCAGCCTCGTTTCTGACCTCCTTGCCAGCATCAGCATCTCTATTGCCAGCATTCGAGCTAGCAACCTCTCTTTTGTCATTCTTCTTACCGAAAGCCTCTTTCTTATCCTTCCCAATGTACGCAATCTTCATTACATTCCCTCGCCCCTTTCCTAGATTACTTTCCTGACTTGTGTCTTTCGAATCTCTTTCCTCTATTTGTTTTGCTTTCGCTTCAGTCCCCCGTTTCGTTGTGTCAGTATCTTTGATTTCAGTTCGTCTTCTCTCTTTGCCCCCTTCTTTGCCATCTAGCTCTTTCCCCTGCTCCTTTTCATCCAACTCTACCACCTTTGGCCCTGCTGTTTCCTTGATTTTATTGCTTCGATTTTTCTGATCAATTGGATCATCTTTCCCGCCATCCTTTTTGCGTGTCTTCGCTTCTTTCTCGGCCACAGCACCATCTTTCACAACGATTTCTTTCGTTTTCACATCTGCTAAATCCATCACTTTCTTCCTGTGAGTACCCTGATCAGCTATTTCATTCGCTCGATCTATCTCAGTTAACGCAGCCTTCTCTTCTCTCTCTGATGAGTGATCATTATCAACAGTTGAATTCTTCTTCTTGTGCTGCACAGTGACCATTCGTTTAGGTGGTGGCTTCTCTGCTTCCTCATGAGCAGGGCCACCATTCTGGACTACCACATCTCCACCATCAATGCCCTTTCCTGCATCTTCTCCACTACTCTCATCATCATTATCCTCCAAGCGAACATTCTCAAACTCCGGATCATCTTCAATATCAGGGGCATCTTTATGTTTGCTCCCATCACTATCCCCATCTTCATCCTCACTCCCTGATTCCTCATCACTTCCCGCCCCCTTGCCACTACCCTCGCCCCTACTGCTATCCTCATCATCCGACCCCCCTATATTCTTAAATTCGACTGAATACACACTGTCTTCATCATCACTATGTTTCTGACTCCTCATCTCAAACGTATAATCACTGTCCATGTCAGAAGAGTCTCCACCCTCTTCTGAATCCCTTCCCTCCCTTTTTCTGGGTTGCTGCTCTATTTGCTGAACAACGGAAGACAGCGTTCTCTTATCTCTGTTATCTACTTCATCACCAGAATCGTCTCTGGTCTTCTTATGCAAATTCTGCCCACGATTTGAAGTATCATTTTTGACCGTTATCAAAAAGGGCTTTTCTGCATCATCCTTTCTTATTACTTGCACTTGCGATGTAACTCTACTTGATTTATGATGATGATGATCATGATGCTTCTGATTGATCACAGCGTGATGATCATGTTTCTGATTGAAAATTTTATGATGATCATGATCCCTTTGATCAACTACTTTCTGATGATCACGATGCTTCTGGTCGATCACCTTATGATGATGATAATCATGTTCTTGATCGATCACTTTTCGTGATTTCGAATCACGATCTCTTCTGCTTAACTGGTGACGCAAATCTGAATTCTCGTCCGAAGGTCTTTTTCTTCTCTCCTGGAAATTAAAATGCAATGTACCGTAAAACCGCTATCAAACCCCTATGGGGTTATTCAATTTCGGAGATTTAGGCCCTGTTTATATGAGGAAAAACACCTCACCTGCCAGACACAGGGCTGAGAGGCGAGGTAGATTTCAGTCACCGTTTATATGAGATTTTTCACCTCACCTGTCAGCCCCGGGGCTGAGAGGTGAGGTGGAGTAAAGTCTCTCTTCCGTGAAATCAGGATGAACTGATCAATGAGAATCAACGAATAGATTCAATTCACCTCACCATACCGGTGGTGTTTCGTTTATATGGAAAAATTTCACCTCACCTAGGTGAGATTCCACCTCTGGTGAGGTGGGACTTCACTATACCGGTGGTGTTGTGTTCCTCATGTAAACGCGAAATGAAAGAACAAAGGATTCTATTGGAAGGTGGAATCTCACCTCTCAGCACCGGGCCTGGCAAGTGAGGTGTTTTTCCTCATATAAACAGGCCCTTAGGGCGGCGTTTAAAAGAGAGGGCGCTTATTGGAGCGGGGTTTATTCGCACACTAAGGCTGCGTTCACATTAAAAGCTTGTTTTTGCGTGCATGATTTTGCTTGCGTAAACGCGCTTTTGTTTGCATTTCCTGTTCAGATTGACATTTCCCTTGAATCCCATATAGCAGGTCGCTTTTTACTTGTGAAATGAAGAGCTTACAATAGATTTCGCTTGCACGCGCGTGTAAGTAATCTGCTTGCTAACCAACAAACTTTTTCGCATGAGCAAGCTTCTTTCCGCATGCAAATATTTTGCAGTCTGAACACTCTAAGGGATCAGTATGGCGGCTTACAAAAGATTGTGCAATGTGAACGCAGCCTAAGATGAGAAGGATATAAACGCATATTCTGTGGAGTTATCATAGACTTATGACCTGGAGTCCTTTGTTTCCCAGTGCTCCTTTGACTTGATGATGGCGCTTCGGTCAACCGAGACTCATAACATTACTCCGGATTTATGGGTATAATTTTAGGGAAATCTAATGATTTACGGATCTATGGGTATGATTTTTGGAACTATATCATTTAAGGGTATAGCTTTTTTCACTTTCTCCGGATTTATGGGTATACTTTTTCAGGCTTTGCCAGTTCTCTGGTATGATTTTCAGAAATCTTTCCGGATTTATGGGTGGTACTTTTTTGGCTTCTGAATGGCGCAACCTCATACCATGGAGACCTAAGTAGCCCCCTCCGGAGGGGGGTCCGTGGTAAGATAACCAAGTTGCTGAGATTATAACTTATATTATGAGATTTTAGAGGCCAGAAGCTTGCAAATGTGGATGCTTGGGGGAATACCGTTAAGCAAAATCTGAAATGACCCCGGCTCTAATAGATTAAGTTTCATTCAATGATTCGTATACTTGCATTCTTAAGTAAATTTTCAATGTTTACAAGGCTTACAAGAACTAAATTAATTCGTGGTCCTGTTTGGCTCGCTCTGACATCATGACATTGGATACGCTTCTTCTACCTCGATTCTGGGAGGACTTTTGTAACAAAAAGTAAGTTGAGGGCGTCTATTTTCAGCTTTTGTACACACTTGAATTTCAAAAGCTTGTAATTCCGTGAAATTGTGGCGGATCTGCAAGATAATGACGTTAAAAATCGATTTAAGACTTTCAGAACAGGTTTAGCTAACTAGAAGCTAGACTTATGACGATGAGTCCTTACTTCTTGTTTTTGAAATGATGGAAAATGTTGTCTTGTCACGCATCCATCCTTGCCAGCATTGCAATGACAGTTGTGGGCAAAATTTGTCAAAAAAAGCCATCTTCACTTGACTTCGTAAAAAAATCGCGAAAATTTTCTACGTAAAGCCTCTACTTAGAACTTTGGCAAGCAAGAGTGTCAGCAATAGACTGAAGTCCATTTTAGAATAGGCTTGCAAAGTTTTCTGAAACATAGATTTTTTGCTTCAGTGTTGAAATCGGGTTTGATAATTCAGGCGACCTGGTTTTCAATAGTTGGATACCATTATGAATTCACAAAATTTCCACATTCTAAAGCCAAAATCGTTGATCAACTGATTTAAGTCATATTCTACGAGGTTCAATCTACCAAACAAAAAAAAGATCATTCAAATCGAGCACATACAAGCGATGGATCGGAAATTTGAAAATTCATGCTACTTTGTGACTTCTTCTGGTCTAGCAAGAAGCTTACTTTACCCAACTTAGCCCTAACTTCAAAAAATGTTTCTCGGGCTCCTGTTGCTTGATTTGCAAATCGTTTGCGTTTTTATATGCTTCAGGGTACGGGGAACAAGGGAAAAATACATTCGGTGGAATTCTAAAATGTTCATTTTTTGACATTAATTACACAAAACGTGAAATCTGGAGCACAGTGGATTGATCGAATCAGGATTGAACGACTGCTGTATCTCTGTTCAACGGTCACTCCTCGGAAAGAAAACGCAATAAAAACCAAGTTAAGCAGACGTTTAATCCAAACAACTTGGTATGAATCTGAAGAGGGAAATTCACTTTACCTGGTGAGTGCAAAATAAGTCTTTCAACGCAATATTTTCCCTGTTTTTAAGATGACCAAAACAAACCAGAGAAATTTTCAACTACCTGCCGCAGCAACTTCGTTCAGAATCAAGTGAACTGCATCATTCGAATTGAAAATTCGACCGCACTGTTCTTGGCCAAATCTCGCAATCTGATTGGTAATTTAGGAATGCCCGAGTCTGCGCCTAAATGGGGTCAGGTTTTTCAGAGTGATATTTGAGTCTTTGTTGACCGAAGAGCCATCATCAAATCAAAGAGCACAGGGAGACAAGAGACTCATCGTCAGAAGTCTAACCTAAAGCCCGTTCCTTTATCAAATGTCGAACAATTTTTTCGGGACACCCTGTATAAACAAAACAATACCTTCTCCCGCTGTGAATCATATCTGTGGTCCTTTGTGTCACGATGTGATCGGGATTTTCCAGAACTTTTTACCACTCTCACATCTTTCGACTTCTGTTGAATAAATACACATTGCACTTGATAAGCAGTCACTAGAATGTGTCTTATAATTCTGATCAGCACAGAATTGACTTGCACCGAGTCTATTCCGTGGCATATCAGCACAAAGGAAGATAATTACTTCTGCGGGAGCGTAAATTATGAAGAGGACGCTGCGAGGGAATTCCACTTCGCTTTTCCTTCGCAGCGTCCTCTTCGTGATTTACGCCCCCGATGTAGTAATCATATTCCTTAGTGCTGATATACCAAAGAATAGACTTGGATCAAGTCTAGCACAAAACAATAGGAAGTTTACGAAACCACGACGGCAACGGCGACTGCAACGCAAAATTGCTTTTGTTTATGAACTTTAAATTCAAAAGGTTCCTTGCTTTTCGTTCGAATTTGCTTCCCATGAGAGAATCTGAAGTTGTCCTCTTCAATTTCACAACTGGGAAACCGCATTTCTGGCGTTGTGTACTGTAGATCTAGGCCTGCGAAGTAAAACTCAATCGTTTCAAATGGGTTTTCAATGTTTGTCTTCAAAGTAAAAATATCGTTTTCAGGCATCTCTGAGTTATAGGGGGCCTTATTTTGGCCGTTTGGATGATATATTAAAGGTAGCGTACGGAAACAAGACTTGCTATACGGAAATTCAGATGATGTTCAGGTTGGTGTTGCCGTCCTGGTTTCGTAAACTCTCTAATGACAGCCAAGAAACAGTTGACAGTTAACTGGCTGAGAAAGAAATTTTGGGAACTTAGTATTATCATTATCTTTTTATTTATTTTTTCTATGGTGATTAAAAAAGAATCCTAAAAAATTCTCAAGAAGTTTTGAAAATTCGTGTCATTTTAATATGTGCAAGGCCCAAACTGTAGTTTCCTTGTTCACTATATTCTGACTTGCTAAAGCTAGAAATCACAATATTCATGCTGAAATATACAGCGTGTCTCAAAAAACTTCTTCAACGTTTGATTAAATACTACAAAATAAAGATATGCTGAATGGGAACTTGGTTAAGTAACCCATCTCCTGAGATTCTAAATTAATTTTTGACACCAGAATCTTGCAAATCCGCTACAAATTCATAGGGTTATAAGCCTTTCAAGTTCAAGTTTGTGCGAAAACTGAAACTAGAGGCCTCTAAATGGTATTTTTGTTGAAAGTTCCATGGTCCATCATTTCTGTTGTTTCTCAATTGTTTCAGGGCAAAGCCGAGGGGCATATCACTTGTCAAAATAGCGTACGTGACTTTTGTGATTTTAAAATCACATGATTTTCTTCTGTGATTTTTTTTAGATTTTACTGATTTTTTTGTGATTTTTTGTGTGATTTTTCAGTAACTTCTCAGTGATTTGTGATTTTTTGTGCTTTTTGCAAGTGATTTATTTGTGATTTTGCGATTTTTGTATGTGATTTTTTTTGTGATTTCAAGATAGGTGAACGAAAAAAAATCAATGATTGGACCGGTCAATATATATCTGCTAGGGTGGGCTGGAGGGAATATGGCTGGGCCACGAAATACCTTCCAACAAATTGGGTGGGCTACCACATAATTTTTGCAGTTTTTAAGTGGGCCATGAAGCAAATACATTGATTTGTTGGGTGATAAAGTTTAAAGAACAATGTATCTTCTTTGTGATATGATTCTGACTGATGTGCTTGATCTTGGACAATTTTTAAAATTCTGAAATGTGACACTGTTAATAACAGACTGTTTCAAAGAGAACATTATATATAATTCCGTTGGCAATGAATTTTATTATGCAATAAAGGGGGTTGACTGTCATTTCAGTTTCTAGCGATTTCTCTTGATACAACCAACGACACAAGGATGGACCATGAAAAATTTCCTTACATGGCGGATGGGCCACAGAAAATTTTTGTTTCTTTCAGGTTGGGCCACCAAATTCTTTGAGAAAATTTCGATTTTCCCTCCAGCCCACCCTAGCAGATACTTAATGACCGGTCCCTTAAACAGGTTTTCGATATCCTAACGCCCAAGCGTATGACTGCTTTGAGGTCGGCGATTATTTTTTAAACTATTGTTTTTGGGTACATGCATTCTACTGTGTTTGGGTACAAGGAAATTGTGACGATGGTTGTAAGGATTAGATTACTTTAGAACTTTTATTTGGTTTGCTCTGATATCAATGAGAGCCTCAAAGGTAAGGTATGACATCGGACAACCTTCTCTTACGTCGATCTTCGAGCTTTCTTGCACTGTACGTAATCCAGGGGTCTCTGGTTTAAGCTGTTGCATATTTTTATCTTTGACAGCGCGAAACTCAATGAATTTGCAACCGATTTGCAAGATTCTGGTCTCTAAAATTATTTGAAAATCTTAAGGATATGGTTACCTTTCCATCAGCCAGTTCATCTTATCGTTATTTTTCGATATTTAATCTAACGTTGAACAATTTTTTTGAAACACCCTGCACAATTTTATTTTTTTGCCTTAATCTAGTTTTCACATCAATGTTTCGGAGTACTTGTCAAACTATGGAGCAATGACAGGATAAGTTGTGGCAACTACAAAGTTATCTACTGTATGTCCCAAATATACAGTATACAGATTTGATTGGGTCTACCTGGTGATAGAATTTAGCTTTAACCAATGGCTAATTAGTGTCAAAATGTTCCTTGGTAGGTAAGTTGAACATACAGCAAATACTTCATTCATTGACATTGGCAATCTTAGTGCTGACAAATTTAAGCCTAGTTTTCATTAAATCGTAATTCATCGCCGATCATTGTCTTGCAGTATCGGCGATGATCGGCGATGCTCTAAGACAATGATCGGCGATGAATTACTATTTAACGAAAACCAAGCTTTAAAGTTCAAATGTTTGTTTTCAATTTGTTTTGAGTGGGCTTGTCAGGATTTCTAGCTACTGAAAGCTAATTTTGGCCCACAATGCATGCCATATCTAGGCATGGGACCCCTAGTTTAGTGTCCCTTCCAAAGGACGATGAGGTCAGTTGTGAGGTCAGGTCTCCGAGGTCACCCATCCAGACTTTGACCTCACTTGACTGAGCTTAACTTCAATCACTTGACTGAAGTCAAGATTTCTGTGAAAATATTGATCAATTTGAATGTGATTTTTCACAGTTTTTATGGATTAAAAGCTGCCTTGCATCGTTTCCACAGATAAAACATATGTCCAAAAGATGTCTCGCAAATTAAAAGTTGTCATGTTTTCCTTTGAAATTCCATGTACATGTATATTACTTTCAAAGAATTTGACAGCTTTTACCAGTGATACAATTCATAATTAATAGAGTTTCACTTTGCTAAAACTAACCTCTGGTATTGAAGAAATAACTGCCCTTCTTAATTCCTGCAAATCTTCTTCCTAGAAAACAGAGATCTACAGTTAAAACTCATGGTTACCACAAAATCTCTATTAAGCCCCCAGGGACTTATTTAATTTCATACACTCCAGAACGGGGGGTGATGGGGGGGCTGATTCAAAAATCAAATGACAAGGATATATATGATAGCTTTTTGATTCTTTTATTCCATATTTTGAGGATTCAGCATCCCATTTGATGTATCAAATTCATAAATTTAGCACAAAAGAGAAAATGTTGTGTAAAATTGTTTCTTTTTTGTGATTAGAGTGGTGTTGCCCATCATGCCTGCATGACAACTTAGTAGATTAGCAAGCAGGCGTGCATAACCATGGGAACATGGGAACAAAATTCCCAGGCAGCTTTTTCCAAAGCAATATTTTGCAGGCAGTTTTTGTTAAATAGTTCTTTATGAAATGCAATTGTAATAAGTTTCCAAACCAAAACTTTGCAGGCAGCTTTTTCAATTGTTCTTTATCAAATGTAATTGCAGTAAGTTGATGAATAATAGCACCAAAATTTTGACACATTGCTTTTTTCAAGATAAAATGCAGAAGGGGCTAGGCAAAAGATTTCACCAAGGTCTTATGAAGAAAATCTTGTTTAACAAATGCATCTAAAGACCGATTTCAATGGGGAAAGGTTTATGATCTCAGTTAGACTCTTGGCTGCACACAAAAATTTAGTTCATGACAATCAGGTGGCTAAATGCGATATCACAGTCCACCAAACGCCCAACGTTTTTTTCTAACTCTCCCAGTTTATATACTGTTTACTGCATTACTGTATATTATTTTGATATAGTTTCCGTAAATTGTTTATTGAATCTTTTATGACATTGCTGCTGTCCATTTGCTATTTAGCATGTTCCGTTGTTGAATATAGTATGATTAATCGTTTCGTTGCTGCATGCTTTAAAACTTACTGTTTAATGCCTACATGCTTACTGGTTATGGTAACAGGCTTCTCTTTCATAGTAGTAAAAAATTGCTACACAGGCAGGTTTTCAGAGAATTCTACCGTTCCCAGGCAGGTTTGAACTTTATGCACGCCTGTTAGCAAGGAACCTTATACTTGCTTTCTCCTTTGACAACTCTTAATGAGGTTTCACTCAAAATTGTCATGCTATGGGCAGAATGGGCAACTATTTTTCTAGTTTAATACCTTGTAACAATGTTGTGATATTTGTGTCTCCATGTTAAGTGTAAGTCTTAGGGTTGTTATGTATTTCAATGCTCCCTTAGCTTTTGTATCGTAATTGTTTGTCTTTGTAAATTTAATGAGAATATAAAAATAAATAAATTGAGCACATTCTCCATCCCAAAAACTATTAAAACTTACATGCAAGGTTGTATAGCGAAATACATGGAAAATTATTGGCAATTTTTGGGATTTGACATAAGTGGGGGGTGTAATAGGGGGGCTTATTTAAAATCTTGGCTCAGAAGGGAGGGGCTTTTTAGAGAGGGGGCTTAAAAGAGCTCTTTACAGTATTGCCTGTGCTCAGTCATAAATGATACACAATTATCAAATTTTTAAAAAGCTGGGTGTAAATTCTACTGCATTCTTCTGCAAAGTAAATGGCTTCACAAGAACGCAGGGCCTTTGTTCCAAATCTGCCATGAAAACTTTTCTATACCTTGATTTTGCTCAAAATCAAAGTATTCCAATCATATTTCAAAGAAATCATTAAAAATGATGAAACAGAAATAAAATCAATGCAAATCTAAAATCAGTAAAGAAAAATTGACACAATCTTCTAGAAAACCTAAACTAAGACGGTCTACAATATGGTGGTAAGCAGAAACCTGAATATAGCTCTTCTGGATTTAGAAATTTGATGATGTCCAAGCTTCAAAATAGCATATGCCACTATTTTGATTCTAATTAAGATATCAAAAGATTTCCATGGCAGATTTGCAACAAAACAATTCAATGCCAAGAAACATGTAACAGAATTAAAGCCCACCTTTTTAAAGATTTGAACAAAATGCTCTAAAATCAGGGTGTCAATTACTTGAACTATTGAAAGAGATCCTCCATTGAATAATTCCCTCAAGATACTTTATCTTACTCATTGGCATCAATAGCTTATTAAAGTGAAACAGATTTGCAAGAAAGAAGCATAGATTTGCACTGTCAGCCCTCAAAGCATGCTGAACTTAGCACTTCACTAAGTGGGATGAGCAAATCTTAAGCCTGGTTTCCATATGATCGTAACAGTCGGCGACGCGTCGCCGAGACAGGCTCGGGGACACATCGGGGATGGTTGCGTTAAATGGGAACATTTTCTGAACGACGTCGCCAACATCGCCGATCAGACGGGGAAACGATTACTGTTATGATCATATGGAAACCACGCTTTAAACGCATCTCAACTTTTTTGATGCATCCCCGTACGTTTCCATATGTCGCCTACTGATCGTGGACATGTCGCCGAAGCGTTGCCGACTGTTACGATCATTGGCTTTGCTGGCAGTGAACACAAAGCGAGGCGGCTTGGCAATGTCATAGACAATGTGGTGAACGCTACTTTGGAAGTGAGTGAAATTTTACGAGGCACTGGTCAATGGAGAGAAGGAAAGCCAATTTATTGCAGTTTTAAAGAGACAATCAAAGGACCTTTGGGGTGACTCACGAGACTTTGTCATTTGGTCCAACAAAACTCTGAGTTCAGACTACTGTATGTGATCAGAACAAAAATGGAAAAAAAACAAATAACACAAAAAATCATGCAAAGCACTAAAAGATTGGCTGTTATCCTGAAACTCCACCTTAAATCGAGGACTGGATCCTAGTTATCCTGTTGTCTTATTGTATTTTAATGAAATGAATGTACCATTCGGTCGCAGTTTCGCACCTGACAGCACAACTATGAAAGACCTTGCAAACGGAGCTTTGATACAATCTTGTCTCTGGTGGACAGAAGCAAAGTTGCAAGGCTTGACCACGACTATTTGTTTTTGTTGTTCATAGCTTCATAAAACTCCTTCAAACAGTCGCCATTTCCCGTGTTTATCAAGAACAATTAGAAGCAGATTACATACGATTCTTATCAAAATTAAACTTTTATACTAAAAACTCCAAAATGTTAATGATGAGCAGATGGCCTCGTGGCATCGCCGTGACCTGACAGAGTGAAGATTGTGGGTTCAAGCCTTACACTGTGCTATGTTCACTTTTTGCCCTCTCACATTTTATATCGAAATTCTTTGCTTTTCTTTATCAAACCACATTTCATGTCGATTTGGGTACTAAAAACAGTTAAGAGTCCTCTTTATCATTTATGGAATTTCCAAAGTTTAGATTTTACCGTTTTATTTTAGTTATTCAATGTGGTGTGGTTATTCATTTCTTTTGACAATAATCGTAATTCTTTTACATTAAAATTTGAAGTTTGCGATAGAGTAAAATGTAAATTTTTTCCCATTATGAATAGCTAAATCTTGCGGTCCAATTTCAAAATTATTTCTAGTGATCGTTTCGTCCATTCTGCACCCGGCATTTGAATCTGTAAAAATTTTGGCAAACACTTCTGATTTTCGATTTATTTTCTGTCAAATGATACCAAAAATTTGCAAAAAGACTATGGCTTGGACACTGCGATTCAAATGACTTTGCTGTGAATTTATGAGAACTTTCACTGCAAAAGATCACGCAACACAAATCCCATCCACAGCCTGCCAAATTGCAAATGGCCGCGAGTGCAGTGTTGCTGCCTCTTGAATCGCATGATATATGTCATCCCCAGACTGAATTGGCTTACAGAGTCTAATGCTTATCTGGCATCATGGGTGAACATCTCACCATGACATCGATATAAGAATGCAATTTGTTGGTCTATCCTCTCCGCCAATCAAATAAAACCTTTAAACAATGCTCATTCTGGACACAAGGAAAGTCGCAAGGCATGATCACGGCTATTTTTTGTTGAAAAACAATCAAAAAAACAATAACTGTTTGTTAAAAAACAATCGAATTTGGACGACACACACAGGAATTTTTCCCCCTCCATAGACCTCACTTGGACTTTGTCCTCGTGAGTCAAAAAGGAACATTTGGGCTGAATTCAGGATATTCAGGAAACTTATATGAATATTAAAAAGAAACACCTGAAGACACTTGAACAATTGCGCCAGTAGAAGTTTCAGGGCGAGTGTTGAGTCACACGGGCTTGATTGAGCGCCTCTCATTTCAGGGCCTGGTTTATTTTATGACTTGATCAATGTTTTATGCCATTTTTCAGTCATTTGCAACCATGAAATTTTTGTTAAGTTGAATTTACCTATATTCCTAGAGCTAGTAAGACAACAAGGCAGGGTGAGTGGCCGAGTGGCTTATGTAGTCTTCGTCAGGTGACTGAAGTTAAGCTCGGTCAAGTGAGATCAAACTCTGGATGGGTGACCTCGGAGGCCTGACCTTACAACTCACCTCGTTGTCCTTCGGAAGGGACGTTAAACTAGGGGTCCCATGCCTGGATGCGGCATGCACAGAGGGCCTAAATTAGCTTTCAGAGCTAGAAATCCTGCCAGGCCCACTCAAAACAAATTGAAAAAAAAGCAAGAAAAATCACAAAAATACTTCTCAATCTGTTGGCTTTCAACTGGAATTTGAGTCATTCAAATCTGTGAAGGCTGGTGCTATGAATTTTAAAAAGTGGAAACTCTTTTCTGGCTCACCCAAATGACAAATTTGAAAACAAAAGCTGCAATAGAATTTACAGTTTGGAAGCCTACTTGACAGCGAATGCCAGAAAAGCTGGTTGGTCAGTTATCAATTGATGAATGCAAAAGACTTTAGGCAAAAATAGCTGCCGGTCTGCTGGTGCTGACTTTATGGCAAAAGCATCGCTGTTCAACTCTTGGGACAGGGCAGTGGGATTGGCCACAAGTTAAAGTTATCAACGAAGAGCAGCAGGTTATAAAAGTTTGGTGCAAACTTTGCAGGAGACATTCCAAGGCTGTTCCATCTTATTTGACATGTACAGCCAAGCTCAAATGACAATGCTGGCCTTCATTTATTTTTCTGATTCTTTTTCAATGATATTGATGTGATTTTAACTGAAAAATTTCAAACAAAACAGTTTCTGTAGCTCGTTTCTCCAGAACATTCCATTTGGTTTAACTCAATTCCCATTAAGACAAAATAATCTAGGAGCTTGATCAAGCACCAAGTGGATTCAGGAGATTGATCAACAAAGCACCTACAGTAAAGTTTGCTCATTTCATGGCCTGAAATAAACAAGACTGGTGTGATGGTGGGGGTGTATAAAATTATTTAATATGTTTTCATCAAACTCCTTAATTTAGGTTTTGTCCTAAAAGGCAATAACCACGGATTTTTTCTGAGCCCCCTCCCCCTATCACGGCCAGAAGCCGCGATGAAAGACGAAACCTAAAATGTCAATGTCCCCCAAACCTCCTGCCAGATTGGAAAGTTTGCAGAACGCGCAGGGGATCTCTCCTACGTCGAAATCGCATGCGTGGCTGTATTTGTGTCACTAAACAATACCTCTATTGCTTCCTTTTGTTGTTTTACAAAAATTTCACGGCTGGAACCGCGGCTGAAATTTAAAGTGCATGGCAGTGAAATCGGCCGCGCAAGGCAAACTTTCCAATCTGAACCTCCTGCGCACAATATTTCCTTGTTTTCAACAGTATTACAATAACTTATTTAACCAAGATGTAAATGATACAAACATCTTATAAAACGGGTTTCTTGAATTCTTGAACCTATTTTGAGGTTTTTAACTTTAGGCCCAAATTTAAAGGTGGAATTATATTTCTCCCATCAATACCACTTTTTTCATTTTTTCCACAACAGTAACAAGAATAAGGCTTGGAAATATTTCAAAGCCCACAAAGCTCCGTTTCTAAACAAAAAATTTAGGACTTAGAGACGATAAAAGAAGGAAAGAGTGACAAAAACAGGTCTTACCTCGTCCGCCATTTTGGATTTTCTCCAATGGATTTAGAACACAAATTTGCGCATGCGTATTTCTGGAAGCACCTGGTGGGCGCATGGGGCCAAAGGACGTGCTCTGAACGCTGGAGAGGCTTCGAGAAACGTGTCCTGTGATCCTGTGACATAGCTTTGGTAGCTTTTCATAGCTTTATAAAGAGAAATCGGTCGCAAAAGTTTAGTATAAATCAACCAAAATGGCAAGTGGAAAAGGACGTACTATCATTCTTCCTGTAGATGGTTCTGAGCATAGCGAAAGAGCGTTTAATTGGTATTTGAGCAATCTCAAACAAGATGGAGACAAGTTGCACATCCTAAATGTTGTCGAGCCTCCAAAGATCCCAGCATCATTTTTCAGCCCTGTTGTCGTTTCAGATGAATATAAAGATAGTATCGAAGATGTTGTAAAGAAATCGAAGGAAACAGCGGAGAAATTTGAAGCAAAATGCAAGCAAGCCGGCGTTAGTTGCACGGTTTCTCATGAAGCAGCCGACTTCGGGCCTGGTGAAAAGATCTGCGAAGTAGCAAAGAAGCACGATGCAAGTGGCATAGTTATGGGCTCAAGAGGTCTGAATCTTATAAGGAAAACTCTTCTTGGAAGTGTCAGCTCGTATGTGGTGAATCACTCAGAAGTCCCGGTGATTGTAACCCCACCTACAACGAAGTAAACCAAACTGCTGGACTGTAGTGCGACTTCATAGGACTAGTAACGTTCGGTAAAAAGACGATTATTTTTGATGAGAGAATTTGATAAAATTCTGTGAACTGGTTGACAAATTGTTTCTTTTCGCATTGACACTGTGCTCGATTTGTTCATTTATCCAATTCAAAACTTTGCAAACGTGCTCCTGTACATGTTACGATGATGGCTGTTTCATCACTAAAAAGCATCTGTCAGCCCCTCTGTTGTCTGGCTGGGGAGGACTGACGAGCAAGTGGACTTGCTACAAGTCTGATCCTCTGATCTTCGCTCGCTTTCTCGAGTTTTTTTCGAGAGATCAGAGGATGAGACTTGTAGCAAGTCCAACGAGCAAGGGAAATTGTAGGGCTGGACAACTTTTTTACACCACAGAAATGGTTTACACAACGTTTCGCAAACCCAAAAAGTCTTTGGCCCCCCGTCATCCACTAATAGGGAGTGCCCTCCTGGGAACTGATCCAAGTTTCTTGTGAGGAAGTGAAGTGACAAAGTTTAGTTTGTTTGCATCATAAAAACTGATAGCTTGGAATTATCAAGTATGGACATTGTCTTCCTTGTAAATTTTGGTGAGGCGATGTCATTGATCTGGAACGCTGCTGTGTTTGGAATGTTTCGCATGGTTGCTAAGCTTATTTTTAGCATATGCTGTTTTCAAACAGGCTATTTTCAAACGCACCAAACAAAGGGCTGATGTTTGGTCGATTCTGCAGATGTGCTCTGTGACCCATCCACTGTGTCCTCACTTTTGACACCAAAGAGAGGTCAAATCTGGCAAGTTCTTCAGCTTAGGCCATCCAGCTTCGAGCAGACAGAAAACACCACCAAGATGTCACAAGAAAGGTTAATTTTGATACCGGTCGACGGCTCAGAGCATAGTGACAGAGCTTTTGATTGGTATTTAAAACATATGCGCCAAAATGGTGATAAAGTCGGCATCGTTAGTGTGGTTGAGCCGCCAACACTTCCAGCAACTTTCATGATGATGGGGCCTGTTGTTGTCCCTGAAGAATGGAACGCAGAGATACAAGAAAGTATGGACAAGGCTAAATTGATAACAAACAAATATGAAGCGAAATGCAAAGAGCAAGGTCTACAGCACACTGTGCTGCATGACAATGCCAGCGCATTTGGAGGACCTGGAGAGACAATTTGTCAGATTGCTCGAGAGACGAATGCAAATGGTATTGTGATGGGATCAAGAGGGTTGAGTTTTGTCAAAAGAGCACTCCTTGGGAGTGTTAGCTCATATGTTGTGGGACATTCACCGGTGCCTGTTGCAATCATGCCTCCAAAACCAGCAGAGGGCTCATGATTAAGGATCATGCAATCTTGCTTGCTGACCAGACGAAAATATTGGCAATATTGGCTGTTGCTTGCGACTAATTTGTAACGTTGTGTTGTGTAGGTGGGGTATTTTTCTGTAAAATTATATGGACAGTGTGTGCTTAAAGCTGCTGAAATTTTTAAAAATGATATTTCTTTTGTGTAATGTACTTATCCGCTTCATTTTTGGGGAAAGTGGGATGGATGAAGTGATGCAAATAGGTTAAACCAAATATATAGACTATGCTTTTTGGAGCACATCAATTTCGTTAAATAAAGAATATAGCCTAGAGCTTGAATTTCTATATGTTTCGGGCTTGACCCTTTATCAGTATGAAGGGTCAAGCCCGAAACGCATAGAAATTCAAGCTCAAGGCTATATTCTTTATTTAACGAAATTGATGTATTAACTGGTTGTTTTTGCCGCATGTTCAAACAAACATTTTATATCCCTTGGAGCATTGCAGCATTTATAACTGTTAACTGTTTTCATCAAAACTATCCAATGAATCTACATTGCAAAGACTAGACTTGGTGATCTTTCAACTGTCTTTTTCAGCCCCTTACTGAGCAGTTTAAACACTCATAGCATAGGTTCCAAATCTTTAAGTCAGTGTAAAATGGTGGGTGTAAAATTCTGTAAAATAATATTGTTTTTCTCTTTTTGATGTTCTGGTACTCAGGGTACACGTCCAGTATCACTTAACAATCAAGTACCCCTGGATCTATGTTCGGTTATTGTTCATTTTCGTTATTCATGTGATTATGTCTGATTTGATGAATGCAATGTACTGCTTAATGTTTTCCAAGAAAAATTCCCCAAATGACTTGTGGCCATCTTGTTTCAAGTTTAAAAATTCAAATGAGAGCTTTTCTCTAGTGAGTGATCTTTATATTTATGGAGGAGGGTCTCGTTCTTGATATCGGGTATGAGCGAAGCTTTGCGGCGTGTGCTACAGCACAAACTTGTCTTGTGCTGCAGCACAAATTGTTCCATATCACCTTGTTTTGGAGGGGCCAAAGGCTACACGAGGCAAAGGCCAGGGGCCGAATTCTCATTCTGTCTGCAAAAGGCAAAAGCAAACCAAGATGGTCGAAGAACCAAACTCAGAGAGCAGGTTAATCTTGCTCCCTGTTGATGGATCTTCGTCGAGTGAAAGAGCGTTTCAATGGTACCTGAAACAATTTCGACGAGACAACGACCGTTTGGCAATCGTCAACATAATTGAACCACCTGTAGTTCCAGAATCCTTCATAATGATGGGGCCTTCCGTAATTTCGGACGATTGGCAACATCAACTCGAAAAAAGTATCGAAAAATCGAAGAAAACTGCATCGAATTTCGAAGAGAGGTGTAAACAAGCAAATGTACCATGTACTGTTATAACTGAGACTTCAGATGCTGGGCCAGGGCAAAGAATTTGTGAAATAGCGAAGGAGAAAAATGCCAGTGGAATTGTGGTTGGATCAAGGGGCCTAAATTTGCTGAGAAGGACTTTGCTTGGTAGTGTTGCTTCGTACGTTGTCAATCATGCTGATGTTCCTGTCGTGGTCACTCCCAAAGAGTAGAGAAGTGCGAAATGAAATGACAAACATGTTGCTTATCCGCTACACGTTTTTTTTTATAAGAAACTAGGATCAGGCCATAGTACTAAAATTTTTTTAATTTAACAAGAAATTTTGTCCATTTTAGTACTAAAAGTTTCTTAATTGGTTTCTTATTTTTTGAATGCATGAATTGTCAATGTGGTCGCTAACACTGCTGCAGATATGAATCTTGACATTCAAAACATCATATAGGAATAAACAGTGTTCTGTTATGTTGCAAACACAAATGGTTAGATAATATTTCCCAATAATAAAGCTTCAACGATCTACTTGCTATAAAATTCATGCTTTTAACTTTGAAAAGTTTCTTAGCACTTCTCAGACATAGTACTAGAGTTTCTTAAAATTTTGGCCATCTTAGTACTAGTTTCTTATAAACCAGTTTCTTATAAAAAAAACGTGTAGTGGCAACTGAAGTGACCCTCCTACTTTGCTGGAGGACTGGAAGGGCTTGTCATCAGTCCATAAAAAGTCTTGTACTCCTGTCATAAAAGTAGTTTTTATCCTGGCCTGTTAACCAATGAATCCCTCGTATCCTATCATTTTAAAGTGTTTTGTTTACTTTGTATTGTACACCTGTTGGAAATGGTGACACCCCTCACTTTTGTTGCAGCTGCTGTGCCCCCCCCCATTCTCCAAGATGATGGCCCCAGGGGGGGGGGTACATGACTTGCGGATGGACGGGGGTCTGCCGCCCGATTTTCAAAAAGGTACCCTCTTCTAATTACCGAGAGTTACCGTCATACCCACTTTTATGATGAATTTTGGCGGAAAACCACCCATTTTTTGCTATTTTTCGCCAATTTCTGGATAACCCACCCTTGTTTATGGAAAATCTGCCGAAAAGGGACCCTTGTTTAGAGAATTTGGGGCCCAAAAACCCACCCATATGGGCGGCACATACCCGTACCCTCAACATGTTATGTACCCCCCCCCCCCGGGATGATGGCGCTTTGTGGGAGTATCAGTAAAGTCTTGTCGTGGCCCCTGACTAAAGCAAGTCTTCATTTTGTGCTTGTGGAGAACTAGAGATAGCAAAATATTTACAATTAAACGGAGACATAGTGACATAAATGAACGGAGATATAGCGACATGATCTAAACATAGCACACAAGAACGGCAGCTGCCACTTATCTTCTCATTGTTTTCATAGATCGAAAACAGTACATACAATAGGTTATATTTAGACTGCCCAGTCCCCTTAGCTAAGTTTGCTTGCTGATTTACTTTAAAACCTCAGATCAGAACTATCATTTTATCGATCTCTATTTTGATGATGATGTAGCATTGACAATTTTGAAATGTATGCATCTGCTAGTTTCTTTGTCGGATGAGCTTGACTTTCTTTTGTACATGGGTGTGTACTCCTGGAAGATATTTCATCCACCATTTGCCCCTCCCACATTTAGAAAAAATTGGCGAAAAGAAAAATCCAAAACCTACAAGATTCATAGCAAATGCAGCCGTCATGGCCATTAGCCAACAAACAATGACGTGTATGGGGTTTTCCCAGTCTTCCTTTATTATCTATCACCACATTAATCGAAATTTCGGGACGAAATACTCGTCGCCAACTTGCAGGTGCTTATGCACGTGCATCCAGTCACGTTTTGGGAACCAACGCTCGACCCAGTCTCCTCTTGGGCTTGAAGTGACCTTTGTCTTCTTTGTTGTGCGTTGAAGGGTCAAGTTGGTGTCTGCATTTGCAAGATTTGAGGTGATCAAGTTAAAGTTTGTCTGGAAGTTAGTGAAGTTTACAACGCAACGGTAGGCCCTTCATTTCGCTGATCCTTTTGTAAAGATGTCGAGAGTAATTGTTGTTGCTGTGGATGGCAGTCAGATTGGAGAACACGCATTTTGTTGGTATCTGAGCAACTTGTACCGAGAAGGTGATGAAGTAAACATAATCCACGTGCATGACATGTCCGAGATCGAAGTTCCGTACATCTTAGGCCCAGAACCGATTATCATCCCGGACAGTTATGAAGAGTCTATCAAAGAAAGCTATGAGAAAAGTAAGAAATTGCTTTCGGAGTACAAGCAGCGACTTGAAGACAAGAAAGTCAAAAGTGTAGGCCATTTGAGGACATCCCATGGCTCAGCGGGAGCGGAGATTTGCAAAATAGCTGAAGAAACAAAAGCTGATTGTGTTGTTCTTGGGTCACGTGGTTTGGGGACAATTCGCCGCACTCTTCTTGGGAGTACAAGTGACTATGTGTTGCATCATGCAGAATGTCCAGTACTTGTTTGCAAGCACCATCCTGCAGCCAAATAGCAAACAAACATCAAAGTGGCGTCCTATGACCTTTCTTTGACCTGTACTAGAATATAAACAGAGCATCAATTAGCAAACAAACATTTTAAAGTGGCGTCCTATGACCTTTGACCTGTATTGAGACATAAACAGAGCATTAATCTTATGTTTGGCTGCATGGATGAATTGATTAGCCGTTGGTTTAACATATGTTTGTCCAATTTTTCAAATAATGGTCCCAATGCTTCAGGTATTTGAACAGCTTTAGCCCCATTGTATTGGGTAAAAACTGTAGTGAAGTACCCCTATCCTTTTTAGGTACTCTGCTTGAGGCAGGAGTGATTCCAGAATCCACCCTTTCAAGATAAGAGGTGTGAAAACGGAAGCATATACAATCTCGTCTCGTTTGAGAGTTCACATTTGTTGGTTAACTATTAATCTGCATACATAGTCTAGTGTTCACAACTTCATTCCCAGGGCCTGTTGTCGCATTTGGACGGTCCAAATATGACAAAAGGCCCTGGGGACGAATTTTCACATTCATATCTGTGTTCGTTGGGAAATTATGGCTTTGACCGTGATATAAAGGTTTGGACAAAACTTTTCCCAAATCGCCATGATTTCAATATAAAGACAGACATGGATATGAAAATTCGTTGACTTACCAAACTTTGTGCACAGAACAAGATTTCATCCAAGATCTCAAACAAGAAAAGACTTCCGTTTTTGTACCTCATACCTTGTGAAGGTGGATTCTTCGCAAAGGGCCTGGAACTGCTTACAAGGGAATGACTAGAAAAGTGCAATGGCAGTTTATGCGTCGTTTTGCCAAACTCCGTTAAAGGTGGTCTGAATTTTAGCAAACATTAGACTGAAATCTGATGAAATATAACAGAATCCCTCACATCTTATGGAACTTCACTGAATTAAAAATTGTGTAGAAATGTTTTTGAACTAACCAAATAAATTTTTTGATAGAAAATTCTTATTCAAACAAGATATTCAGATAATGACTTCACGAAAACCTCGTCCCAATGCCCTAAAAGCAGTCCAGGAAACTGCGAGGGAAACTGGTCCTCGGAACCAGATTTGACTTCATTGCAAAGAGACAATTGCACTAAAGAGATAGCGTCAGAAAATCTTTTATCAGGATCCTTTAGGTTCAACAATAAATCAGCCCTCAACTCAATGACGATTCTTGAAAATGCTCGGGTCCCCGTAAAATATTTTTCCGTAGCGCTTTCTTGACGCAATAGACTCTTCTTCGAATTTTTAAAAGCTCTTTATCCTTCATTTTTTGCATGACTTCTCAGAGAAAAATGAAATACATAAATGTCGTATAGCTACATCTCAATTCTTTTGTAGCCTGTGCCCTCTTCCCTTTTGGAACTTGGGTCTGGGACATAGGCTATTCTGTTGCCCTAATACAAGCTAAAATCGATCACCTTTGCTTTTTAATGAAAATTGAAAAATATGTTTCGAAGGGTATGAGTGCAGCAGGAAATTATCTGATGTCGCATTTCATGGTGGAAGTGTGAAATTTAATGCTTGCCCAAATATACTTGCGCAGAAATCACATTGTCATTCCTTGCTCATCGTCCGATGTTTCCACGACAACGGAACACCATTCGAAAGTAAAGTACCCCCTGGTAAGTGCTGCCCAAAAAGCAAAATGTATTTACCATCAACACTTTTACATCATTGTGCATGTCAAACAATTCTGTATTCTGTGCATTCATGAAGGAGAGTCCTGAATAAAGATACAGTTAACGTCTAAAATTTTGATGAAAAATTTAAAATCACAATGCATCATTGGATCATTTGCTTCAAATTCCATCTGACACTGGCCACCATTGATCGTCAGGTGTGTGATATCGGTAACTGTATCTCGGTATCAACAGATACACTGAGATGGTGGTATGGTCAGTTGACCTGGCATAAACAACGTTTGTTTTGTTTGTTTGTTTTCAATTTGTTTTGAGTGAGCTTGTCAGGATTTCTAGCTACTGAAACCTAATTTAGGCCCACTGTGCATGCCGCATCCAGGCATGGGACCGCTAGTTTAACGTCCCTTCCGAAGGACGACGAGGTGAGTTGTGAGATCAGGCCTCCGTGGTCACCCATCCGGAGTCTGACCTCACCTGACGAAGACTGTCTAAGCCACTCGGCCACTCCCCACGAAACGCCTATTTTGTCCGTAAATTTTGGTGTGCACCCGTAGAATTATGACAATGAGCCCCTTGTATCCCTCTCCGGTAAACCTTGTTCAACAGGGACTCATAATGAAACAGCGAAAAAGCTGGTCCTATTTTCTGCAATCATCAATGGAATTATGATGGAATCACGGCTTCGAATCTCAATCCCGTGGGAGCGTTATCAACTCTTCAATAGAATTGAAAATTCTATCACATTTACACCGTAACAATGGTAATTCACAAATCTCGCAATCTGATTGGTACTCTAGGAATCGCGGAGTTGGGACCTAAATAGGGCCAGGTTTTTCAGGGTATCATGAGTCCCTGTTGACCGAAATGCCATCATCAAGTATAAGAGCACAGGGAAACAAGAGACTCATCGTCATAAGTCTACTGCAACTGTTCTCCCAACAGCGTCCTTCAGCTTCGCCCCCCTGTCTTCATACGCTTTTGAATTAGCCCTGTCAAAAGTTTGGGTGCAAAAAGTTTACTCTGCAAAAGAATTTAAAATTTTCATGTACGCGTATTTTTTATAAGAAACTGCTTGCAACCAACTGATTTCTCATATCACGAAAAAATTGAGAAATTCCAATACTGGGGAATGTGACTTCAGGAACTATTTACTTTGATAAAGGACTTCCTTGACAATCATTTACTTATTTTCACTTGTTTCTAGTATCGTGTTAACATTGAAAAGGCTTCCAAAATCCTTATTTGGAAATGTTTAAATTTTTAGTTCCTCATAGAAAATAAAATGATTCACGTCCTGATAGTTTAAAATGTAGGATTCTGATTTTGATTTTTAATCAAAGTTTCACACCCAGGGGGGGGGAGGACTTGGTAGTTTGAGGTGACGTACCCGTTGCAAAATTTAGGGTCTCAAATTCTGCGATTTACTACCTCTTAGGGTCAAAAAAGTTTCAAATTTTACTACCGCTTAGGGTTGTGAAATTGATATGATTCGTTCGCAGAGATTTAAGAAAGTTTGATGAACTGATTATTGTTAGATTCTGTAAAGACAGAGATCAACCAGTTATTCAGTCTCCTCACGTATGCAAACCTATGAAAACAAATAGCAATTAATTCCTGAGAAGGTTCTCCCATCCCAATCCTACTTTTACTTCTACACCTGTCCTGTACTATTTCAAAGTAAATAGAAGTATTTTCTAGCTCATGTCTGCCATACAATAGCACTATTGTTTCTGGAACAAAGTTACTACCGCTTAGGCTAAAAGCTACTACCGCTCAGGGTTTAGGGTTTTGCAACATTTTGCAACGGATACGTCACCTTGAACGACCAAGTCCCCCTCCCCTCGGGTTTCACACCACCTGTAAAGCAAATTGCTCCCTCTTGTTCTTAAAATGGATGAGTTGGGCAGGCTTTAAACGGTACGTTTAATATTTTGGCAAAAACATGTCTCATTTAGGTATCTTTAAAAGAGATGCCTTTGCAGATGATGATAATGATTCATGAAAACATATCAGTTAAGAACTAACTACATACGGTTTCATACGCCCCAGAAGAAGCAAAGCTTATCGAGTCTGGGGCGCTTACAACAAAAGAGAACGATATAAAAACATCAACAAAATTTAAGGCTTACAATAATACACTACAAATAATTAATTGTTTCTAATACTATTCAGATCATAAATGAATGTAAAGACGTTAACAGCAAGAAGTCTTTAAGTGTCAGTGAAATAACTATGAAATGACTATGCTTTTGATACTACTAAGATAATGTATTTGAATATGGAAAGAAATGAAAAAAAAAACACTAACTTATTTACTGCTTAAGATAGAATTGTCGTGAAGAGATTGCTTGACAGCGCAAGTTTCTGCTGCTTGGATCGTGGCTAAGTCAATACAACAGCAGCAACAGGTCTTGATAGTTGATGTCACTTGATGGGGAGGCGCCACTTAGATGTTAAGCACTGTGTTAAAATATCCCGAGGACAGTTGACAATTTTTTACGAAAGATTTCAGAATCATCTGCAAACAGTAACCATTAGACGCAAAAAAATCCGCACATGACAATCTATGGCTGTAACGGAACCCCCCCCCCCCCCAATAGGTCGAAAAGACGCCTTATCACCTTTCCCAAGTCCTTACATGCACTTGGCGGACCTTCCTCCTTCTGTGGACTTACTGTATGCGTCGTAGTTTGGGTCTTTCTTCAGCTTTCGCCGCGCCATTCTTCCGTAAACGAAACTGGCTTTTGAGATTTCGATCAGCGCGTAATTCTTTAATTACATACAAAACTGGGTCACTTCTTTTGAGTATGTTTTCATCATAAAGAAAAATTTCATTTTTAATTGGGAAATGCAAACTTGTACCTGAATTGGGAAATTTTGCGTCACTCTTGATAAAGCAGATAAGCTTTAAATCCTTGTTTGCAAGTTTTCTGAGCCAAATCATTAAAATTTTATAAGAAATTTATCGAAAAGTGAGAAAAAAGAGATTATGGCTTAAATCTAGGATAGCTAAAATGCATGATTTGGTCTTCAACGAAACCACGAAACACTACAATCGAAGCTATGGAAGAGTAAAAGGCCTGATGTTTTCCTTGCAATTAGGTTTTGTATCGAGCTAGTTAATCTGTATGGTTTTGTTGTAGCGAGAAAACGTTCTCAGACTTTTGGAAATCTTCTAAATATCTCGTTAATTATAAATAAGGGACTAACTGTTTGAGTATGCAGATGAGTTATTGCACAAATCATAAAGTTTTGTGTGAATTTTCATAAAATATTTATCCGTTGATTGGGCCTAAATTTGCGCATGTAACAGGTGCTGTTGTATTCAGCAACGGGGGGCTTTCTATCTCACTTGATTTATTTGTGGCTTAAGCTAAAAACGGCAATCGAAAACGTTTTGACCACATGAAATTTTACCTCACATAGATAATGTCTTTCTATCACCCCAAAACTCTACCTTTGAAGTAGAAAAGAAAAAACCACGGGTGGCGCCAGAAATATTCCGCAGAGGGGCTGAAGCTTCCGAAAGGGGGCTGAAATGACTGAAAAATGGTGTTTCCGTGCGTTATTTTGCCAAATTTCCTCCGACGAGAACCCAAAAGTTTCTCCGACGGGGGGCTAGATGCCTTCGACGGGGAGCTGTAGCCCCCTAGCCCTCCTCTGGCGCCGCCCTTGGAAAAAGTGCAACCCAACTTTATTCGAGGTTCTTCCGGCAATACTAACATTTGAATAAATTTGATGCATAAAATTTAAAAGCACAGTCTATCTTCTTTTTAATGATATCCAGGTTGTGAGTACCTATTTGATATTTTCAAACCAGAACACCTTTGCTCCTATCTACAAGGATGTTAGGACACGGATGTTTTGAATGATCATTCATTTGCGTTGTTTTGACCCTTGTGTCTTGTTTTCTTGTCTTATTTTCTGCTCTGTTTCGTCTTCAGCTGACGTGTACAACTGAACTTGGGTTTAGGCCCAACTGCTCTCAAATTGTTCGAATGTTACTCCCTTGTATTTCTGTGTTTTAGTGCCCCTTCGCAAAAGAATGGTTTCAAACCGCGAAGCCTGAAAAGTTTGCGACCTTTCTTTACCGAAGGGGCACGAATGGAGACATCAATAATGGAATAAAGTATCCCCCATAGATGTCCTACACTACCCTTGTTTGGCTCTGGTACCCAGGGTAGTCCTACACAAGAATTGAGCGATATTTTTTGCATATTTTGCAGAAATCTGGCGATTTTTCTGATATCCATGATAGATAGTGATTGTGTCTTCAAGATCAACCTCGTCCCCAGGGCCTTTTATCATATTGGGACGGAGACGAAAATATGATAAAAGACCCTATACAGTATTACCCCGCCAATTAGAAACTCATTTTTTAAAACCGAGGCTGCTTTGTTTCTTACAAATGGAGAAAAGAAGATAAAACAGGCTGAATGATTTCTTATAATTACAGCAAGAAAGTCACCAAATGTGCATCAAAAGAAACCATGAAATTTGTTTTTATGTGGGTTACATTAAACCAAATGTTGGACATGATAAGTTTTGTATTATGAAGTGCTTGAAAAGTATCATTTTTCCAATCAAAATTATTCTTAAGAAACCAATTCTAAAATTTCAGGCTGATTGTGGGGTCATCAAGGGGGGTAGAAATCCGCCGTTCCGCACGATTTTCAGTTAAAATCCGCCGTTCCGGTCAGTTTTAGCCAAAGTTCCGTGTCCCGCCACTTCTTTACCAATTATGGCACAAATTAGTATTGTTAGACATTTTCCATCGATCCAGGTGGAAAGAGGAGGAGAGTGGCAGTTAAAATTCTTGTGCAAGGCTTGAAAAATATCCTCATAGTGCTGACCGGAAAAATTGAGATGTGACCACGACCTTTTTTGCAAGACAACAGATTAAGGATCCGCAAATCCATAAAATTTCATGAAAATTCCGCATTCCGCGTATCATTTTCGACAAAAATCCGCGTCCGGTAGGGATGGAGAATTCCGTCGTTCCGCCAAGAAATTGCTTAAATTCCGTATTCCGGGACAAATTTTCCTCAAATTCCGCTGTTCCGTAAACCCTGATGACCCCCACCTGATTGGTTTCTTATATCAGGACAGATGTCGGGCCATCTGGCAGGCTGCAGTTTCTCGGGGTAATACTGTATGACAAAAGACCCTTGGGATGAGGTTGCTTCAAGATATCTGTCGATCCATACTCCTTCTAGAAAGTAATGTTTCAAAAAACAGCTTTATCAATGCTGATAGACTGGATTGATTTCACGTCTCTCTCAGACATGAAACCAGTTCAATTTTATCTCCTAAACAGCTCACATCTATTGGCATTGCATTCCTGATAAGATAATGTGATCACGCAAACGCAAGCTAAAGCAGCACAAAGCATGAAAGTTTTCATTTGGTACAGTTTCCTTTGAAATTCTACGATTCTTTGTGATCATAGTTGTGATCTACTTCTAGAAGATACTGGGCCTTAGGCCTTGAAAAGAAACGAATGTACGCATCTTTTTTCATAAGAAGTTAGTTCATAGGAAGCTTATAAGATAGCTAAAATCTTAAGAAACTCTAATACTATGTCTGAGAAGCATTAAGAAAGTTTTGAAAGTTAAAAGCATGGGTGTTAAAGTAAAATCGTTGAAGATATTACTTTCAAAAGACCTTTTAACCATGCTACAAAAAGAATCTGAATCGAACGATTTTGATACATTTTGTAGAATTTTCGAATGTGAATATAATAGTGACAGAGGCTCGAAGGCTGCTCAATCGAACCTTGTGAATGAACATATATATGATATCGCTCGATCCTACACCCTGTTTTTGATCTTTTTCATTCGAATGAAAGTGAAATAGACCTTTTAGCTATTCTGAAAAAGAATCTCAATCGAACGATACATTGTTACATTTTCTAGAATTTTCGAATGTGCACAATAGTGATAGAAGCTCAAACTCCACTCGATCGAATCTCGTGAATAAAAATGTATAAAAATAACGCTCGATCCAGGCTCTTTTGCTGAATAGCTAAAAGGTCTGTTCAAGAACCGTTAACAAGGAAATCCTATTCTATTCTTCATAAATTAATCAACCTGTAGTCCCTCCATTTGGAACCTTTTGGCCCCTTTGGGCTGCCTTGGTTAACCTGAGGCAAATTTGATCTGTTTTTTATCGCTAATCAACTGCCGTTACCTCTAGTAAACTGCCATTATGTAGCAATAAGCAATCTAGCCTAAAATAGAACAAAATAATGTCACGCATCACTTATTTCGTTATTGTTCAGTGATGGGATCAACAGATCCTTCCACTAAAACCCTAATTTTATTCTGGTTGATATTTGCTGCAATAGGAACAGTCTTTCTTTAGCTGGAAGTGGTAAAATCTGAGCTCTCCCCCGGCTAAATATGATATATATTCAATACCCCCCCGCATTGATAACTCTCAATTTGCTGATTATTTATCGATTCGCACTCAGAGCTCGTAAAGCATAACTTTGAAAGCAACGAATCAACGACACTGCTTAGCGGCAACGAAGAAATTTTCACCAAGAAGCTATCAAATAATTGACTGTCTACTAAATTAGGAAGTCTCTCAGGTATATTGTATATTATTTCATATTATTCTTCAAAGAACCCTGAGTTTAATTTCAAAATTGTTTTCAGGATATTTGTGGACATAATATTTGTCACGGAATAATTTGTGAAAAATATGTAGTATCTTTGATAGTATTTTAGTGGCCGCAAACATTGTGATAAATATGATTGATCGAGAGCGAAGCGAACAACACCTAGTGGCTTCTTCTTTAATGACTTCGTGCTGGACGTAGGATATATTTTCTTTTGAAAGAAGTAAACCATATTATAACTGTTTCCTTCGTGCAATACCAAAAATATTAACCGTCAGCGTCTGTACAAGACCTCACGCTTTCTCGTACTGCCTTTGAAGCAGTTACTTTAAGGGAAAAGATTTTCGCGGGAAGAAAATTTCGATTTTTTTTAGGTTTTGCCGAAATTCGCAAACTGTCATGAAATTTCCGAATGTGTGAAATTCGCGAGAGTTTACATAAACCCTTCCTAAAATGAAATATAGAATCCAATATTCATCTATATTACCAAATATCGAAATTCGTCTTATCATGTTTTTCGCTTCACTAGATGGTCTCGTGTAAGAACCAACCATTTTGTGAGCCAGGCTGAATTAGGTTCTTTCTTTCACGTTTTTTTATAAGAAACTAGGACCAGGCCATAGTGCTAAAAGTTTCTTAATTTTAGATGAAATTTTGTCAATTTTAGTGCAAAAAGTTTCTCAATTGGTTTATTATTTTTTCGAATGCATGAATTATCAACGGTCGCTAACATTGCTGCAGATATGTTTCTTGACATTATACATAGGGATAAACACTTCTGTTATGTTGAAAACACGAATGGTTAGTTAATATTGCTCAAGAATAAAGTCCCAACGATATTTGCTATGATATCCATGCTTTCAACTTCTAAAAGTTTCTTAACACTTCTCAGACATAATACTAGAGTTTCTTAAGATTTTGCCAAGTTTCTTAACTGAAATAGGTTCTTAATTGGAAGGCGCATAATTTGGAAAATACACCCTGTAGGTTCTTATAACAAGCATAGGTATGGAAAATTGAGACAGTTGAGACATAACAAAAGTTAAAGTATATTCTCGCAACAGTGCACCGACTCGCAAATGGTAATTCCAAATGTTTCGCATCTTTTTCAACAGGTAAAGTGAAAGTTTATCATTCCCTCGAAAGCTTCTTCTCATAAGTAAGAAAAGCTCACCCTGTTGAGGGAATCACATTTATTCGTTAAATACAAGTTGCTACAATATATGGAAAATACTATTCTACGTGACCAAATAAAGCATCGATTATCTGGCTTGGGCCTCCAAAGTAAAATACTGAAATAAACTGACAACGAGAAGGATACGGGGCTACTTGAGGTGCAAAGGGAGTCAAAAAATTGCTTCCTGTTTGTGTGACAGCTGTGGAGGAGATGTAGCCTCTATTTGCTCGGTCCTCGCAGGTTAGGCTCCAACTCCAACTCAAACTTTTTGACCTTCTTCGAGTGTCAATCTGATAGCTGATACACTCTTGTTTTACCATACAGTAAGCATACAGTAAGCATACAGTAAAGACCAGCACATAAGAACCTTCATTTATTAAGAACCTACAGCCTGAAATTGTTCGTTTTGTACCCTATAAATAAGAACCATTTCAGCCTGATATTTCAACCAATTTCATTCTTTCATTCACTGGGAAATATATCCGTTTTGTCAATCAACTTCTTTCATGGATGGACTTCAAACATATACAGAACTGTGATAGGCAGGGCCTGCAGGAGTAAACTGGGTAAAGCTTGAGGTAAGGATTGGTCAGGAGATGAGAAAATTCATCCCCAATGACTTTTTAAGTTGTTAATTCTAATGCTAAACCTTCCACTATCCTTTGTTTTTGGCATTTGGACCCTATGTTAAGAACATGCACCCTGATTACGGGATGTACCTCATAGCATAAGAACCTAAACAGGCTGAGTTCAAAATCTAGGTTCTTATGTGCGGGTTTTTTACTGTATTGTTTGTAAGAATATTCAGGCTCAGAATCATCCAATTTTTAAGGGTATCATAAGAAAATTGCTTACCCTGAACTTGCGTATTTGTGTCTCAATTTTCAGCATTTGCATGTTTCGCGATCTTCATAACAGAGAATGCTTTTAGACAGAGAACTAACGTATCTCGCTTTTCAAAAAGCGTTGTTTCTATGCGAGATGTTAACTTTGTTCCCCTGAAACCATATCACATTTGACAAAATAAGAAAACTTTAAGAATCCAGGCACAGAAAACAAAAAAATCTCAAGAACTTCCAGGCTCGACAAACTTTATCCCGGGTGCGGGTGAGCTAGGAAAAGTTCCCACTATTGAAAATTCATAGCACCAAGAGTACTCCACAGATTTGAATGGTCCAAATTCTAGTTAAAGCCGAAAATCGAAGTATTTTTGTGATATTCCTCACTGTCTCATGAGCACTAGAACCTATATTTCTACTAGAAATATAGGTAAATTCAAAAATTCAACTTAACAAAAATTTCATGGTTGCAAAATGACTGAAAAATGGCCTAAAACATTGATCAAATCATAATGGACTCCTCGCACAGATCAATGAAACAAAAGCAATTATTCATGGGTGAGAGATATCCAATGCATGTCTATTGCCAGGAGACTGAAAATCTTTAGTATCTGTTTGAAAATTGATGTTCTATAACTCTTGAGAGAGGTGAAGCGCCCATTGCGTATTGTTTCTGCGTAAAGAGAGTCCTTACAACTTGATCAATGTTTCAGGCCCTTTTCAGTCATTTTGCAACCATGAAATCATTACAAAGTTGAATTTATTAGTACTTCTAGTGCTGGCAAAGACAGCGAGAAAAGTCACAAAGATACTTTAACTTTGATATTTCGTCTTTTAATTAAAATTTGAATCATTCAAATCTGTGAAGTACCCTTAGTTCTATGAATTTTTAAAGTTCGAAGAAGTTTTTTTCTGGCTCACCCGGTTGTACTATTATAGACACGAGCGTAAGTAGTTGCTGAGTTATGGTAGAGGAAAGACAAAGTATAAGTGGTTGTTTCAAAAGCAGCATCTCTGTTGTTCTCCAACAATGTCAAAAATAAGTAATATTTGAAAGAATGGTTCCAGCATCATATTTAGGTTTTTTCAAGGGTTGACCGCGTTTTCTGCCGAGGAATATCATCGCAACTGAGGGGAATAATTAGTACTGCGGAAGAAGCCTTTTCAGTATTTTCAATATTCCTCTGCAGTAATTAGTAGCTACCAACCTCGTTCCCAGGCCCTAAACAGTCTTCTCGCAGTCTCAACCGTCGACCGATTTGGACGCAGGAGTAATGGCCGTTAAATCAAGGTTGAGTAGTTGCTGAAGATCCTCCTCAGGACTGCAGTTCTGCACGCCATCAGTATCATCCCTCCGCAGCAACTGTTGCAGTACTGATGATACTCTTTCGTAGTTCTGATAACATCCCGCACACATTTCAACTAATGTGACAATGCTATAGGGAAGGGGAGTTTTTGCAATTTGCTACTTTTTGCACTCATGGTAGAACTTCGAATGGCACGAAATATCTTAGAAATCAGAGGATGTTTTATCGAGAGAACTTATCATATAACTTGAAATGGGTGTAAACAAATCTTAGCAAACCTTTTCTATTGGCTTCGGGACATCAATAAAACTTTTGAATATATAGCTTACACCTTACATTACAGTTAGGTTCATGAGGAAAATGCTCCAAGTGTTCCTACCGATTTTGCGTAGCTATATTCAGTTTTTGATTCACGTGTAAATGAAGTAAATAAACAAATTCGACTGGTGTCATCTTGAATCAATTTTATCAATGAAGTTTCCACATGCCCTATTTCTCTCAAAACGTCTTCTTGCATTTCTGCGCTACCTGCTGTTCAGGCAGCCATTCTTCACATTACGTAACAGACTTTATTGTATAGTGTCATCTGTTGATATTCGATGAGTTAACTCTTCTCTTCCTTCGCATTCTTTTGTTTATCATCAAGCCATTTTCATCTTCTTCCCATACTGCACTAGACTTATGACGATGAGTCTCTTGTTTCCCTGTGCTGTTTGACTTAATGATGGCGCTTCAGTCAACAAAGACTCATAATATTACTCTGAAAAACCTGGCCCTTTTTAGGCCCAAACTTCGCGATTCCTACTGTTAGTCTAGTACTGCACTACGGAGCGGGTTGTGTTCAATGGGGTGCAAAGGATGCTGGGTGCACGTCACTGAACATCAGACTTACTACAATACTTCTTTGTTTTCCATTTTGGTACAAGTGAAACGAAACAAGCTAAGATAGAGGTACCGAGGAAAATGCTGCAGTTGCATGTATGTGGACTTGTTATAAAACTGTATTTTTGACATGTGCAATGGTATCTTCAGCGCACTGTGTCGCAGATTAGGAAGAGCCCTTGTAGAGCAGCATGGGCAGCATTATTCACATACAATTCCACTTAATCTGCAAAGGATGTCAGATTAGATAATGCCCCTGTGAAGCAGCTTTCATACAAAGTTGAATCTATATGCTATGATATCTAAAACTTAATTCAACAGAACATTTATAAATTTAACAAATAATATTTAGCTTCGCGTAAACTGAATTTATTACGACACTAGAGTTTTAGATTGAATAGAACCCTTGCGAAGCAGCATTCATGTAAAATTTTACATCTAAACTTGCCACTGTTTCTAAAAGAGTTGTCAAGTTGAAAAGATCTCTTGCGAAGCAACAATCACATGCGATTTTAAATCTCGAAGCTACTGTGTCTACAAGAGTTATCAGAATAAATAGAGCCCTTGTGAAGCAGCTTTCAATGTTTGGATAATTAAGAATTCTGCTTGAGTCAGTAACGACTCTGTTGAATTAAAATTTGATAACAAAACTCTTAACGAACACCTTGAATATCTCACTATGGTCAAATGGTACCCATAGTAAAGAGTCGGAAATTGCTATACAGTGGCCTTGTTTCTAATGACAACGGAGCCATGCACTGGAAACATCGCAGTTTTATTAACCTCAACACTTTAAGTCATTAATATTTTAAATGACATCGCGAAAATTTGAACCAAAATCACCACAAATGATTTGCGGATACGGCTTTTTGGGAATCTCCTGTCAAAACAAGGCGTATTTCGAGAGATAACCACGTACGAAATTTCAAAGCCAGGACTCGAAACTGCTGTCCACAAAACTGCGTAGTGAGAGCGTAAAAAGTAAGTATGTGCCAGAGTTATTAGCACCAGGAGTAGCGTACATGATGCAGTAATAGGATTCATACTTTGAAGAACATGGTCGTTACTTCTGGCGTTTGAATGCTTGCAGAAGGAAGGGGAATGGGCAACACTTCATGTTTGTAGAATGAAAATATATGAGAAGTTCTTTGGACATTCTGGGATGGTTTGATGTTGAATCATTGGTGATGAGATAGCTACAATGTTGTGTTTTAGAAAAGACGCAACCAAAGTTCATTCGAGATCCTTCAGGAAGTGATAAAAGTTGAATCAATTTGACCCATATCATCAGAAGGCACAATCCATCTTCTTTTCAGCAGTATCCAGGTTGGGTGGATTCACTGAATTGTTCATTTCTTAACAGACGTTTTCAAAAGCATGGCCTGTTCCAGATGCCAGAAAATGATAGGGCATTTAACCCTTTAACAGGCAGAGTTGCCATATGGCAACTAAATGTTCCGATGCTCCTAAGTTCCACTGGTCCGGATTTTACCCCCTGCTTTGCTGATCTTATCACAAAGGAACCGTTGTGCCATTGGAATGCGGTAGTTGTTTGATGTTTAACAGTGGTTTCGTGGACAATTTTGAACATTGAAAGGAGAGGAATTTTGATTTCTGAAATGGTCCTCTTTATGATAATTGGTGTAATTTCAACTGAAAATTGTAAACATGGCTGTCAGGTTCATTCCCAAGGTAAAGGGTGCCCTCTATCGCAAAGCAAATCAGATTTTTTGTGTGGCAAAGCCAAGGCAATGGAATTCGTTTCAAATATTTAGTTGCCATATGGCAACTATGCCCAATCAGGGTCAAACTGAAGAAAATCAATAGGAATTTTGAATTGGAAAATATTAAGGTGGAAAATGCTGAAAAATAATCATGCTGATTTTTTGTTGAAAATGAGTTATTGGATCGATAAACAAACGAAAAAACAGAATAAATAATTTTTTTGACAATTTTTTCAAAATTGGAACGATAAAGGGTTAAGGAAACCCATCTTTGGGAGAGTGTCTTTTATCATTAAATGATAGATAATTCAAATTAAGTTTTCAATCTTGCATTAGAAAGAAAATAGATTGTTCTTTCAGACCGTGTACATTACATCTACTCCAGTTTCATCAAGTTTTCAAGGTTTTGAATAGCTGGGCTCTTTTTCTGAAACACCCTGAAGGGTAGGTCTATTTCTAACGAGGAAAAGACGTTTCAAGGCTCAAAGAGAGTTTCAAAGAAGTTCGATAATATGACCTCAGAAAGTGTTGCTGGTTACAAAGAAGCAGCAAGCGAACCGAAGTTCCAATGTACTTCATTCAGTTCGCGGCTGTTGAACCGAGCTAAAGTGGGGCTAGGGGAGCTCTCACGCATTTATTAGAGAAGAACAAAAGGCCTGCATTGGCCAAAATATTGCCTTCACATCAAGTAAAAAGCAGAGAAATGTTGAAAAAATATTTCAGCTGATGCCTCTGTGGAATCATGGGTTCTGTTCTGAAGAAATTTTGTAAGTGTATGGTAATTGCATGAAATTTTTCATAAATTCCCGAATTCTTTGAAATTTTCGAGATTATGGTTGCCACTTTTTCTGGGAATAATGACACGTCCACGTCAGATGATGGGTCGAGATCTAGATGACAAACATCATTCCCAGAGTCTTTTTTCTTATGGGGACAGAGGCCCTGCAGACGCGTTTTGGGGACAAAAAGACTTGGGCACGAGACTACCCCCCAGGAGCCTTCAGTCCTTCCTTTACAAACCAAAATTGCGCGGGAATCTGACGCGCGGAGGAGAACTTTGGGAATGCTTGCTGACGCCATTGTCTTGAAAGGAGCATTCTGATTGGCAGCGCAGCGTTAAAAATAAAGATGGTCACCTGTAAGTGTAAAATGCCTAATGTGAAGACGACAATATGGCCTACTGGAAGTTGTGGTGAATTTGTATCGCTCTCTTCGCTCATTATTCACTTTTATTTTCCTTCAGAGGCGTCATTATCTGTAGGCTAAAGCAACGAAGAAGCATCAAAAGAAACGCCAACAGTTCAGTTTGCTGGAGAAACGACGAAAATGAGTGAAACAAAGCGAAGAAAGAATCCCTCTGGTTCTCATGCAAGTCTTGGCGGCAGGTCGCTCAGGAATGAGATGGAAATGCATGACCGTTCAAGGCCGTCATCCGGTTAGTATTCAACCAAAAGGGTCTGTGGATATTCGAAGATTAATGGAGGGTTCAGTTCTTTAGATAAAACCGATTAGGTAGAACTGTTGGCCCGTGATTTGAATTGAAACAGTAAAGTTTGGCCTAACTAACTCAGACACTGCTTCTGTTTGTGGCCTTCCCTAACGAAAACTTTGAGCCCGAAAAAACACTAGGCCTAGCAACATCACGGAAAATTTCATCCTTCCGAACTCTTAATTGGCTATTGAAGCGCAGCATAGGTAGAGAACTCAACATGCCATCATGTCCTTTGTTTGTGTCAAATTTGTGTCAGCAAAATATAAAATTTTTAGAAGTGGAAAACCACCTTACTACAACACTGTGAAGATAGGATCACCCTTTTTAAGTGGGGAAAAACGTCCAGGAGAAGGTGACAGATAGCAAGATATGGCAATTGTTTTTCTTTGTTTTCCTTCATAGCATAGTTATCCAAAATGTTCAGAAATTGCATAATTCAAGGATATAGAGTAATGTTAATCGTCTTTTTGTGGTGCATGTTCAGACTGCTTTTTTACCCTATTTTCTGAGCTATTTGTGTTTCTTATTCTCAGTTCATCAACTCTGACCAAGGCAATATTCTATGCAAAGAGTACATATTAATATCCAACTGTTTTGGATACAAGAGCTTGGGACAAATAACTTCAGACAAGAAATGTTTAAACACTTTTTGAAAAATCAGGGGAACTCTCTTTTTTAAGGTTTATTGACCAATATTATGTTGTGAGCAAGACAGATAAAGTCTGCAATACTTATTTTTAAAGTCAGTTTGGACAATATTCTATTTGTCAAATCAAGAAGTTAACCATCCAGTTTCAGAAAAAAATATTTTAACAAAAGGAGTTCATTTCAGTTGAAGGTTGTGTGTGTCCAAAATGCTGGTTAAATATGGATGAGATGAGACAGTAGGCCTGTATGGAAAATGTGGCACTCGCACACACCCAAAGACAACAACAGGATGTTAAAACAGACAGTAGATAAACACCAAGGGACTCTCTCGCACACTCTAAGTCTTGGTGAAAGTTGCTCTACCTTCCATAGTGGATGACTGGATTATCTCTGTAATTTTCTGAATTTTTTCCCCGTTTCAAATTTGTTATCATTTGAAAATCTGTAGGTGCAGCTTGGTCTGATGATGGTCCAGGACAAGATGATGTGGATTTTAATCCAAGAGCCCCAGCTGGTGTAGACATGCCCAGTGCTATGGAAGCAGAGCCATATAGTTTCCAAGCCAATGTAACCCAAGATGTCCGCGCTGATGCACCAGAAAATCAACCAGTGGATTGCTTCACCAGATTCAAGAGAGTCGTCAGAGGTACAGAAATTTTTTCATGAATTTCTAGGATATTAAGTAATAGTGCAAGCTACAGTATTTGTACTCTATATGACTAAGCATTCTACGTGGGCAAAGGTTTCCAATCGTCAAAGTACCAAGAGTATACAGACTTAGTCATTTTGAGCAACAAGAATTTAGCTTTAGTAATTGGCTAATCAGTTTCAAGCTTGTTATCCATGAAATTATGCCAGATGGGTCAATAGAAATGCTTGGCATATGGAAGCAGTGATATTGTAACTGCTTGTTGTATTCCCGATATGTCCAATATGTTCAGTATGTTACCTGGCTTTAATGGTTGATCCCTTCCATGGATATGGGAGAGGGAGATTTTCTGCAGAAAGCCCTTTTTAGACGCTGCAAAAATGAATGAAAATGATGATGAAAATTTCTCTTTGTTTTTCCTACTGGGAATAATGACACATATTCATTTATTCATTCATTTATTCATTCATTCATTCATTGATTTGTCCCCTCTGGAGAATGGAATCCTCCTGAATGAGTTATTCATAGTAGGGGGAGGGACTTTCTGATTCTCCCAAGAGGACAGCAGTGCATGAAGAAGTCATTGCTGTAAGGTAAATTTGGTAGGGAAACTTGCTTGTAATTTTTCAGGATTCTCAAAGGGATTTTTTCAAAAAACCCCTTGTAAAATCTGAGGAGAGTGACCGATTTTAGCCAAGAAAAATTCTAAAAATTATTGAACGTGTTAGCTCTTCAATCAAATATTGCAAAACATCATTGCTTATATGCTCAAGGAGCAGCAGCCTTTCAAATGCCAATCCTTATTTTACTCATTTGGAAGTGTGAAAACTTTGTAACTTTTATAATTTGACCCTGTTGTCAATTACCAGTTTTATCAATGTGTCTGTTTACTTGGTAATTTCAAGCTTGCCAAATTCTGGAAACAGTAGACTACGCAGAGACGGAATCACATGTTCAAATGAGACACGGCATTTTTCAAAACAGCAGGTTTCAGAATCATCGTGACGAAAATGAGGTTTCCTATTGAAAAACATGAAGTTGAGTTGGCAACAAATTTGTACTGACTCCATTACTGTTGCAACACGGCCAAATTTGCCTCATTTTCAGAGTTTCGTCCATAAGAACAAGAATCTCTCCAAAGTCTGCCAAACATTCATCGTTTTTGGAGCAGAAGGTTCAGCGGGCCTTCCAGACCTGCCAAATGTACTGTTTTTGGAAGTTGGGAGTCAGTTAAACACCAATTCTAAACCTACCTCTCTACCGTTTTCAGAAGTTGGGAGTCAATCAAGCACCAATTCGGAGTCTACCAAGTCTACCGTTTTCAGAATTTGTACCAATCGAACACATCCAATTTTTGATGTGATCAAATTATTACTCATTATTTTATGAATTGATCATGATGTTTTCCTTAAGAACCAGCTGTTTTTCTAATCTGTGAACAACAAAAAGTAAACCATTTGCAAATTCCATGCTTGCTTTTAATTAAGGACTACCTAAGAACAGTATGAAGCTGTTAATTAACAGGAGACCTCTCAATTTTGCTTTCCTAGTTATCTGATTTAATTAATTTGCTCGTTGCTCACTTAGAATCATCCTTTGAGTCAACACGTTTACTTCAAGGATAATACAGGACAGTTCTTTCATAACGTGAAAAGCTTTTCTCTCCCAAGAATTCTTTTTAATTTTGAGAAGCAAAGCTCACAGTACAATGCAGTAAGGTCATGTGCATGTTAACATGGTCTTCATTCCAAAGAATTATTTGAGAATATTTTCAATTTCTTCAGCATATCTTTTATATTGCTTGAGGAATCATATCAAAATATGATGAACTCTTGCAAATTCTTTATAAGACTTGAGAATTCTTTTAATTCTAATGTGTGCAAGGTCTGTACCGTAGAATGTATTTAGTATCTTACAAGATGTTGAAAATTCTTAATGTCCTAAGAGTTCATGAATTAAGTTATGAAAGAACTGCAGTACTGTATTGTTACTGTAGTTCTGCAGTGAAACAAAATAGATTCCCTGCTATTGCCAACTTTTGGTCAATTTTGAATCTGCCTGCATTCACTGGAGTTTTTATGAACAGTTTGCAAGGTCCATGGAAGTACAGTTTGCAAGGTTGGGATGGCCTTGTTGGTTAGCTAGTTAACGATGTTTAGGCCTTTAGACAATTTGTCCTGGGACGAGTTTTATACACATAGTTCTGTTATCAAACTGCTCTAAGGAGAAGCATGCAGGAGAAGCTGTCATTTCTTGCCACTACACAACAAACATTGTGTTTTCTCTACTCTATTTTGTATAAATTTTGCTTGTCAAGAGATAAATTCATATTAAACATCACAAAAACAATACCCCTTATCAAAATATTGAGTAATTCAATCAAGCTTAATTGTAGTATATTTGAGAATAATTTTAGCATGGGATTATTGTCAGACTTGATCAAGCTCTAATCATACGTGCAACTGACCAAAATTATATCAAACATACTTGATTCAAGCTGTCTTGCAAGCCAAAAGCATGTTTCTTCAAGCTTGTGTAAGCTTGTTGCAAGGTGAACATTTTCTTAAGGGTACGTGCCTTTCACATGTATGAACATTACGAGAGTGCTCGAGACTTCATCAGAATTTGCAAGAATTATTCACATTTTTTGAAACATATGAAAGACTATTCTTCTTAAACAAGGATTCTTAAAAGATTAAATCAATCTCATAGATTCCCAGACAGTACTGTACTCTATATGGACGTTATTGCATTGCTATGTTGCAAAATGTATACATTCTGTACATTTGAATCATTGTTGGTCAAGGGTTTGATGTTGGAAGCTTAGAGCATAGTGCACCTGAAAGGCCTGGCATCTAACATGAAACAGGTGTCAGTATCTATCTGTAGTTTGTAGTGATTGTTTATGCGTATTTATCTGTAACTGTGTATTTAGTTGTAATTACGTTGGATATCTCTTTATGTTAAGACCACAGGGTAGTCATTGTCTATTGCTCCTTGTGGTATCGTCCCTGTAGTGTGATATAGTCGTATAGTAATTAGAAAGTATAGTAGTATATAACCTTGTACTGTAACATTTTAGATGGATAAATATATACATATATATATTCATATAAATAGTCCTGCTGTTGACTCCCCCAATTACGATGCATACCAGTCCCTGTAAATCACAATCATGTTCTGAATATGAGCAGCAGGTACTATGCAGATGAAGTTCAAATATGTGCTGTATTGATTATAAAGCAATAACAGGTTGCATCATTCAATAATGACAGTTAAATTGATATGCAGAAGTTATTGATAAGTTGCACAATGCTTCTCTTGTATTCAAAGGGGCTAGATAGGGAATCCTTGGCAAGATTTCTGATGAGCTATTTTTTCATGATGACTTCATGTGATCACGGGCTGTAGGAAACTCTGATGTACGTTTCATACATCGAGATAGAGTAAAAGCTCTGTTAAGTCCTCCTCTCTATCAAGCCCTCCTCTCTAATAAGCCCCTCCCCTCAGAGCCAAAATTTTGAATAAGTCTCTCTATTACGCCCCCCACTTTTATCAAATTCCAGAATTTACCAAATATTTTCAATTTATTTAGCTAAAAAAGCTTGCATGTTAATTTTGATATGGTCTGGGAAAAACTGTGTCGAATTTATGTATCTGACCCGTAAAATTGTATGCTGATGTTGCAAGACATGGGGTGAGACAATAGAAAAGCTTCCAAATATGTCTTTTTCATTTGATTTTGTGAATAAGCCTCCTCTCTAATAAGCCCCCCTCTCTACTAAGTCCCCCTCTGGAGCGTCCAAAATAACACAAGCCCCCTAGGGGCTTATTAGAGCTTTTATGGTAGTCATGATCTATGTTTTCTTTCTGTGTCTACCTCTCTTTTGAAGATGCCATTTTGATCCCCGCATGTGGCAGTTTGACATGACCTATAAGGCCCTGGAGCAATTAAGCCACTGTCACGGTTGAGGAAGACATTAGCAAGCTACGAAAACATCCTAGAATGCTCCATTAAGTGTTGATATTTATGTTGCACCTGAAATTTTTATGTCACTCTGTAAACATTTTTTTACACCTGGTAATGTGAGAGGAGCCACAGCTCTCACTCCCCTCAAGGTTCCCCTGAAATGCTTGAGGGAAGCTGTAGAATGCTCTCCAAACTTTCAGAATTTGTATTTATTTAGACTGCGCTCAGATGATGCTGGCACATTTTGAAAGCAGTGAAAAATGTGATGGATATGCTTCTCATTTTCACACAAAAACAGCACAATTTTTGCTGGCAGAATTAAAAAACAGTTGATTTGAAAACGGAACTCTAACCAACGCATTTTGGAAACGGCAACATGTGAACACTTGAAAATGATGACAGCAGAACATTTTCAGGACTTTTGGAAGGAGACTGCTCACTTCATAGAATGTAGGTACTGTACACTTCTTTGGCATCAAAGTTTTGCAAGGAGTTTTACCATCAAATTTCCTACTGGTTCAAATTGTTCCGGTATCATGTGAATGCTAGCTCAAATGTTGCTACCATTGCATTTTTCACTGTTTTCAAAATGTGCCTGTATCCTGTGAATGTAGTCTTAGAAAAAGCTCATCTGAACATCTGAACATCATCAAGAGAGGTAGGTACTGCTCTCCTGCTACAGTACAGGCCTTGCAAAGATTTAGATGGTTTGTTTGCCTTGCATTCTTGTTTAGAGAAGTTGACAAGCATGTGATTTCACTTCCAGAATGTACGTGTTTTCACTTTTCACCTTTCTAAACTAGGTTTGTGGAGGACACGCCACACAGAGGATACTGACACAGACAAGGAAATGTATGTGAAGACAACTTTGAGGGAGCTTGGAATCTATCTGGTTTTCATGCTGGTTCTCTGTATTTGTAAGTACCTTTACAAAGTCAAATTTTGGTGTGCTTGAAATGTTGTGATTTGTATGTTTTGTACCCATTTTGCATCAATTTGATCTCAGACATGTAAAGGTGTGATCGGTGAGTAAACATGATTGATCTGTGGACCTGTCGGAATCCCCTAAGAATTCCTTACAGTAGAACCCCACATAAAAGAACCTACTGTAGGTTTTCTTGGGCAGCTGGCATAGGTTCTTAATTAAGTGGCTGTTATTCTAAATTCCAGCCTGCCAGGTTCTTAAAGAGGTTCTTATATACTGCACTCATCTTGCACACATTAATCCTGTTTTCAGCTCAAGAAACTAAGAACTTTTTTAAAAATTCCTTGAGAATTATTGAGGACATTTTTAGGGTAGAATTATTGTTAAAAATCTCAGAGTCTATTGTACCACTGAAGAATTCTGATCACAATGTCAAGAATTCTTGAAAGTTCTGTTGAAT
The DNA here is from genome assembly GCA_964020215.1 of Aurelia sp. 3 sensu Dawson et al. (2005). Lineage (NCBI taxonomy): Eukaryota > Metazoa > Cnidaria > Scyphozoa > Semaeostomeae > Ulmaridae > Aurelia > Aurelia sp. 3 sensu Dawson et al. (2005). The sequence continues at coordinate 9,607,911 of OZ026592.1, read as the reverse complement.
TCTGAAGACATGAAACCTGTTGTCAGCCTGTGAGAGGTTCTTATTTAGGGGGTTCAAAATATTGAATTTCAGCCTCAAGGTTCTTATAAAAACAGGTTCTTTTATGCAGGTTTCTACTGTATAATACAGTTATGTGCAAGGCATAGGGCTTGGTTTTGATCCTGTAAATGTTTTCTCTTTTAGCAGCCTTTGGTTAACAACTTTTGATGTTTTAATAAAGGTTTTGACGTTTTCTAAAAAATGAGCAGACCCCTGGAAAAATTTAGTTCAAGGTTGTTTATATATAACTACACAAGCATCTATTTTTGGAGTGAAAAATGAAGAAGTTACTGCAGTAATGCCCCATTTTGGTATAGAGCTTCTGAGTCTGTGTACGCACAGCCTTGTCCTTGGTTACTGCAAATCTATTAGCTGTTCGATTCTTCCTTTTCAGTGACTTTTGGAATGACAGGCTCAACCATGTATTACTTCACCAAAGTCATGAAAGGTTTGTTGCAATCTGCTTTAGAAACTTTGATTTCTAATTGTGTACAGTCCCTTTCTTGAGAAAAATGGCACAAATGCAGCATTCTACACTCATAGATCATTTCGTGCATGTGATCTCACATGCTGGAAAAGTGTGAAAAATGTTATCAATGTTTTGTATACCGGGTGTCTCAAAAAATGTGCCCCCTTTTTGACTGGAAATAGGAACGAAGCGATAAGATATCATTACTCTCCGAGTGGACAGCTAAATTTATCAATCTTCAACTTAGATCCACATACCTTGCATTTAAAGATTGGCCACCAAACACTGGAGATACAAGCTTGCAAAGTCAAAATTTACAGTGCAACCGAAACCAGAGGTTCTGTAAAAGGGCCTAGCCATGATTTGCTATCACAGGCATGTTGCACAGGAATTTCGACTTTGACCTTTAGCTTTCTCCATTGAAAAGAATTATACCTTGAAATACTTCAATTGTTCTACAAATAGTTATTCCTTTGAGGAATCAATCTGTGCATTGCATTCCACTCCAAGTGTCAAAGAAGAACAAAAGAAACACATGCATGCTCATTTGGGAGATGTTGCACAACTTCATCATTCTTACCACATTTTTGTTATATCTGTTTTTCAGGGCGATTTCCACGAGTCTTTTTTATTCTTTTCAAAAGCGAAAAACTGAAAGTTAAAGTTTACAGGTGCATTGGAAAGATCCATAATACAAATCATGGCTAGGCCCTTTTACAAAACCTCTGGTTTTGTGTGCACTGTAAATTTTGTCTTTGCACGCTTGTATCTCTGGTGTTTGGTGGACGATTATTAAATGCAAGGTATGTGAATCTAAGTTGAAGATTGATAAATTTAGCTAAATACTCGGAGAGTAATGATATCTTATCACTTTGTTCCTATTTCCAGTCAAAAGGTGGTACTTTTTTTTGAGATACCCGGTATGTTTCAAAACATAAACAGAAACATAATATGTGGCTTATTTGAAAGATCAGTGTCCTGAGTTTCAAATTTGTGTACAGGTAAGATATTCCGTGAAACTCAAAGAAACTTGGGTAAGCACTAAAGAGTAGTTTTGCATGTGGGGCTGATGGCATTTGTAACTCAAAATCTGCAAATGTGCCTGTGTGAATGTGATCGCAAGCATCAAATGGAATGGCCTGGTTCTAAACTCTTAACTAAAAAGCTGTTTCAGATTACTTGCAAGGATTGAGGCAATCAGGTCTATCTGGTCACACTAGTTTCAAAAGTGGTCACACTAGCATTTACTATCACTGACTTACTACTGCCTTCTTTAACATAGTTTCAGTTTAGTTTCTGTTTCATTTTATTTAAATTCACCATATACAATTTATGCTAACAGTACAAACAAATAACTAAACTACGAAGATTAAGAATAATGTCACAGAAAATTGATACAATGATACAGAAAATTAATACAATAAACAAATACAAGGAGGTCTACAGGGTGTCTCAAAAAATTGTTCGAAGTTTGATTAAATACCAAAAAATAACGATAGGCTGAATGGACACTTGGTCAAGTAGCCCTTTTTCTGAGATTTCAAATTAATTTTTTTTGACGCAAGAATCTTGCAAATCTGCTAAAAATTAATGGAGTTACAAGCCTTTGAAGTTCAAGTTTGTGCGAAAGCTGAAACCAGACTCCTCGAAATGGCAATTTTTGTAAAAATCCCATAGGCCATCGTTTCCGTTCTTTCTCAGTTGTTTCAGGGCGAATCAATTGGGATTTGAGCAGGTTTTCGATAACCTAACTTTAAGCATATGGATGCTTTGAGGAAACAGATTCATTCTCTCGTCGATTATGTTTTTAACCACTGTTTTTGGACATATGCACTGTTAAGCAAATTTTGACAATGATCACAAGGATTACATTACTTTAGAAGTCCTATTTGGTTTGCTCAGATATCAACGAGAGGTATGACATTAGACAAGCTTCTTTTACCTTGGACTTCGAGGTTTTTTTGCATTACAAGTAATCTGGGGGTCTCTGGTTTCAGCTATCAGATAAGTTTTATCTTTGAAAGCTCGCAACTCAGTGAATTTTCAACCGATTTGCAAGATTCTGGTCTCTAAAATTATTTCATAATCTTAGGGACAGGGTTATCTTCCTATGAGTCTGTTGATGTTATCGTTATTTTTCAATATTTAATCAAATGTCGAACAATTTTTTTGAGACATCCTGTAAATAAATTGCATGCAGGGAATTACTTGAAGGAGGAGCTCTCTCAATAGGTAAACTAATCAAGGAGAGACCCCCCCCCATCCAAAGATATAAATAATCAAACAACTTTATATGAATTTAAATAATTGTGCATAATTTTGCTTGGTTTCATTTGAGCTCAATCATCTATGCTCTTCGAATTACCCAAAATTTTCGGGACATGAAGTATCTTTCTGCTTTCCTTCTAGATCTGTTTGTGAATTCTCCAGGTTATACTGGATTCACAAAAATGAGCGACTTCTGGAAGGTAAGTAGATTAGGTATCTTTCTTTTTCTCATTTGAACAAGAATAAAATGAAAAGCTTGGGGGGAGGCAGGTAGCTACCATATATATATATAGGTGTTGCATTTTTGGGGTGTCTTTTTCAGGCAGAAAATAAATTTTAGGATGCCATTTCAGAAGAATTACTCTTTGACGTATTATTTTGGTCTGATTTCAATTTCTTGGTTAGAATTTTGCGTTTTTTGTCACAATTTAGGGAGCATATTTTGAGAGGCCTGTAATTTTTGGAGTGTTGTTTGGTTGTTGTTTGTGGAAAATTTGTAGATTTTAGGATGTGATTTCACAAGTTAAAATGGTGGACCCCCGTCACCTGCCTTTCAAAGTTACGCCCTTCCGGGACGAAAAACGTTATCTTGCCTTGTTAAGTATATATACGTAAGTAAATTAGTACTGGGAGAATAATGCTATCTTAAATTAAATTGAATGTTAAATTAAAACTGGGAGCAGCTATTGGTATATGTTAGACAAGGAAATCCTTAGCATACCGGGTGAGCCAGAAAAAAGTTCCCACTTTTGAAAATTCATAACACCAAGACTACTACACGGATTTGAATCATTCAAATTCTAGTTAAAAGTCGAAAGATCAAAGTACTTTCGTGATTTTTCTCGCTGTCCTACCAGCACTAGAAGTATTGGTAAATTCAACTTTATAAAAATTTCATGGTTGCAAAATCACGGAAAAAGGGCCTAAAACATTGATCAAATCGTAAGGACTCTATTCAAATCGAACAATAGACCATGGGCGTTCCATCTCCCTCAAGAGTTATAAGACATTGATTTCAAACAAATACGAAAGATTTTCAATCCCAAGGCAATTAATGCCTAGAAGATATCTCTCACCTACGAGAAGTTGCATTTCCTTCATTATTCTGTGCGAGAGGTCATTTATGAATTGATCGATGTTTTTCGCCATTTTTCAGTAATCAATGAACCATGAAATTTTTGTAAAGTTGAATTTACCTATATTTGTAGTGCTGGTAGGACAGCGAGAAAAATGACAAAATTACTTTGATCTTTCGGCTTTCAACTAGAATTTGAGTGATTCAAATCCGTGAAGTAGCCTTGGTGTTATGAATTTTCAAAAGTGGGAACTTTTTTCTGGCTCACCCGGTATTTTGCTATATATCTAAACATTGGAAGGCTTGAAAAAATTCGTTTTCAAGTATTCCAAGGTCACAGGGAGTGAAGATGATTAGGAATCTCGTAAGAAACTCCGAGTACTCAAATGATGTTTTTCAAGAAACTTCCAGTCCTGGCTATGGGGGCATGAAAACCCACCTGACCATGTGACCGGGCGGTTGCAGGAAATTTGCCATCCCTGCAAGAAACTTTTCAAAATATATCAAGGCCAGGCAGATGACACCTATCTAGTTGTATCTCATGTAAAATTCATTTTCATGCTGTATAAAACAAAACAAATTATGAGATCACTAAATAGCTTGATTGTCTTCCAACTTCATCTGCATCTAATATTTTGTATCTGATTTGGACATCAGTTGTTTAAGAGCTGTAGCTGCAGTACATCACTATGTGTATACCAACAAACAACAATAACTGTTTTGCTTTGAAGACTGAAAAAGTTTTCTTTCTCTTTTGATTCAGTGCTCGCAACTAAGAGACGGGTCATTTAAATACTTGTCAATGAGGTGTTAAAAGCATTTTCATTTAGTTGATGAAGTTTTGGCCCGCCTCTCTAATGGGGGGGGGGGGTCTAATCTACCTTAAACCTCCAGCCACGTTCCATCATTGCAATGATGAAAGAAAGTCAGTTTTAGACTATGTCCTAACCAATCAAAAATGCTACCATAAGGTGGAACAAATGCATATAGATGAAGATAGAAATTTTGTCATGCAAAAATACTCTAAAGATAGGGTTAAAGAATCAGATCACAATGCAATAATCATAAATTTAAATCTTAAAGCAAATAATCCTTTCACAACAAATCCTAAATCAAGTAAATGGATCCTAACAAAGAAATCCCTTGTAGAATTTAAGAAAAGAACAGAAGACTGTCAAGTAAATGTTGGCAAAAATAACAGTGATATAGATAGCATTTATGAAAAATGGGAAGAAGAGGTTAATAATGTAAGTAAGGAATGCTTTAGAAAATACCATAAAAGGAAAGGAGCAAAGCAAGCTGTGACAAAAAATGAAAAAGAATTAAGAGAAAGAAAGAGACACTTAAAAAGGAAACTCACAAACTACATAAACAAAGGTGACTTGATAAAGATACAAACTAACAAAATTAGGATTAAATTAATTAATAAAAGAATTCTGAGAATAAAAAATGATTTAAAAAAGATAAATTTGGAAAAGAATATTGATCAAGTTAAAAGAGTGAAAGTGAACAGCACAGAATTCTACAATATTAGAGCAAACATACTTGGCAAGAAACATGAATACCCAACCTCATTAATAAATGACCAAGGGGAAGAACTGACCGATGTTGGTTTCTAAAAGAACATGAGGAATACTTCAAAAAACTATTAACAAACAGGGAACCAGGAAAACAATATAGAAGGCACATAAAACTTAAGAACAAATTATTTTTAGGCATTATGAAAAAACATGAAAACACTTGGTTTTCCACTGACAAGCCTTTCAAAAAATGGGAGCTACTAGAGGCAATTCGGCAACTAAAAACAAAGAAAGCACCTGGAGATGATAACATCTCTAATGAGATATATATGAATATAGGAAAAAAGGGTTTAGATTTCATGCTAAAAATATTTAACATTTCATTTGAGAATGGGATAATTCCAAAAAAATGGAAGAAAATAATTGTTAAAACACTTTACAAAAAGAAAGGAAACAGAAGACTACTAAAGAATTGGCGTGGAATATTTCTAACATCTAGTATCAGTAAGATATTTGAAAAAATGATTTTAAATAGACAGAGTACTAACATAGATAATAGTTTTTCTGAAGCAGCTGCTGGTGGAAGAAAAGATAGATCAACACTTGACCACTTATTCATTGTTCAGGCTATCATTGATTATCACAAATATATAAAATGTAATATTAAATTCATGTTTCTTGATTTGGAAAAAGCGTTTGATAAACTACATTTAAAATCATGTTTGATAGACCTATACAGAAGTGGAGTAAAAGGAAAATGCTTAAAAAGTATATATGAACTTAACAAAGAAAGCTCCATAAGAATTGATTCCCCAAATGGAACAACAAAACATATAGGAATAGGAGAAAATCTAAAACAGGGTACAATTCTAGCTGCACCGATATGTGCCAACCACATTGATAAAGGAGTAAAGCCAATATATGACGAAAACTTAGGAATAAGGTATGGAAACATCTTGATTCCACCATTACTATATCAAGATGATATCATGATTGCTTCAATTTCAACTAACAAAATGCAAGAAATGTTAAATATTCTTGAAACATATGAGAAACAAAACTTACTTAATTTTAACATGGATAAAAGTGAATGTTTGACAATGAAATTCAATAAGCTCAAAAGATATAATCAATCAAGTGAACTGAAATTAAATAACTCCATAGTTAAAGAGGTAGAAAGTTACAAATATCTTGGAGACATGAAAAATAGCACAGGAACATTAGGTGATAATATATCAAACAAAAAGAAAGCAGCAATGGCTATCACTAATGAAATTAAATTTCTTGTTGATCAGCCAGCTTTCAAAAAACAAAAAATGGAGATCACTCTGAAGCTTATTGAAACTATACTAATCCCCAAAATATTATATGGATGTGAAACATGGACAAATATATCAAAGCAACAATTAAAAACATTAGAGAAAATGCAAAAAGATGCAGTAACAAAAACTAATTCCATACCAAGTACAACACCATATCAAGGTATAACATATGAATGTGGTCTTATGCCAATTACATATAGGATAAAAATGAAAAGACTTGTATACCTTAGAAAGATGATAAAAATGAAAGGCAGTCGACTAACAAAAAAGGTTTACAAAGAACAGAAACGTCTAAATTTAAATAACTGCTGGAACTCAGAAATAAAAAATGATTTAAAAGAACTAAACATAAATATCTCAGAAAAACAAATAGGGAAGCTGACAAGCAAAGAATGGAAAAATATGATAATAAATAGAATAACTTCATTGATACAAAGAGATATGAAAGAATGCAACAAAACGAAATTAAGATTAATAAAAGATAACTGCTTTGGAAAAAAAGAATACATTACTCATAAAGACGCAGCAAACCTATTATTGTTAAAACTAAACATGACTGACTTAAAAGCTAACTATAAAGGAAAACATGAAGATACCCTGTGCAGAAGGTGTGGAGCTCAAGAAGAAAACATTGAACATTTATTTCATTGCCAAAATTTTAAAGAAAAACCTTTGAACTCAAAAAATTTACTGAAAACTGACCCAGCAAAACTCGGGAAGATCTTCGAAAAAGTGAAGACATTTTTGTCATAAATAGGAAAAAAGAAAACACATACTTTCTCCCAACTAAAAAAACAAACAAACAAACGCCTGTGTTACCGTTACGTTTAACTGGTAACTGCTCCGAAATGGAGAAATAGGTTGTTATTATTATTATTATTATATTGCAGAAAACTTTGTCCTCCCAATAGCTGTGTAGTAAAAGTGTCATTATACTGCCACCATTTTAGTTGCATGAAGATTTACATCGTCACAAATGAGAAAAGAATGCAGTCCTGATGGAGTTAGGGCATCAGTTTACCTTCAGCACTGCTAGAAATAAACATGCTTCTACCTAGAAACTAAAGAAATATGCTCTACTTTATGAAAATCCAGTTTTCAAGACATAGAGCTATGTTCATACCCCCTCCATGAGCTGTGCTAAAGTTTTCAGCCCCCATCTTTGAGTAGGTAAAACTTTGAACCCCCCCCCAAGTGCCGTCCACCCCTCCCCGGGAAGAAATAATGTCCGTTCCCTAATTAGGTCGTGCCAATTTAGTGTATTACAGTACTTCCCCGCATACAAGAACCTACGAAAATAAGAACCTGCATGCTGTATTTCCTGAATTATGCATCTTCTAATTAAGAGCCTGTTTCAGTTTGATAAACTTGTATGTTCTTATCACATGGGGAATGTCAGTAATTTTTGATCGACTGTTAAAATTCGGGCCTCCTTCCTTGCTTTTTGTAAGCTTAGGAGTTATTTAAAAATTGATAATAACACTGATGAAATGAATTGAAAGGGTTTAAAATCCCTGGTAACGCCTCCTTACTTAAAGGAGGCTTCCAAGAACCTTTCTACCCTGAAATAAATATGAGTACTTTGAAATAAGAGCCTGATTCAGTCTGGCTCTGTTAAAGGGACAGGGTCACATAATGTAAACAAACTTCTTTCGAAATGACAGTTCTGCAATATTTTTGTTCGGCCATATCACACAATTTTCCACTACTTTTCTAAAATGAAAGTGGTATTTTGAAGATGAGCTCTTGTACTTCGTAGATAAACAAACGAAACACTCATATGTTGTACGATTGCAGAGATATTGGTGGATTTTTGGAGGTAACTTTAGTGTGGATTCACCCCATCCACAAGAATCTGTGCAGAACACAATGGCCACGTGTGGGCAACAATATGGATTCTAGAAATAACAGGTTTGTTTACGGTTACGTGACCTTGCCCCTTTAAAAGTAGGTTCTTAAATGCGGTGTTTTACTGTACTGGTTGGCTTATTAGAATTTTTTTCAATTACTAGTACGCTGAAGGGTCACTACTGGAAGGGATGTACTGGGAGAAATATTACAACGGCAAGAATGTATCAAAGGACCAACAAGGCTACATCTACTTTGAAAACAAGATTCTTGGACGCCCTCGTGTCCGTCAGCTTCGTGTTAGAAATGACTCCTGTGTGTAAGTTGTTATCTAATTCGTCTTACTCTTTGCCCTTTCCCTTTACAATTGAATTTCATGATTTAAAATTTTTTGCTTGGATTTTGATGATACCACCACCTTGAATATTAATAGCTTGTTTACTCTTAAAATTATTGGAATCATACATAAATATACTCGAATATTTATACAGAAATAAGATATACAGAAATATACTCGAATCGACTCAAGATTCTTTGCACGAAATTGGTCGATTTGATTGAAGTCTTTTGCAACTTCAGTACTAAGCAACCACCAGGTCCCTTACCGTGAATATTCTTTTTCTTTTTAATTCTGTTTCACATTGGATGTCAATCGTTTTATCCGCCAACAACTACAAGAACCAGTTGCGCTTGTGTCTTTTTATATTGGCAATGGGCAGGACTCAAAAGATACTTTTTCATCCTGATAGTGAGCTAAGCACTTCCGTTTCTTCTTTCACACCTTCTTCTGCTCTGTTTCGTCTTCAACTGATGCGTGCAGCTGAACGTAGATTTAGGCCCGATGGCTCTTAAGTCATTCGAATGTAGCTCCCCGAGCTTTGCGGTTGAAACCTTTCTTTTGCGAAGGCGCACTAATACACAGAAATATAAGGGAGTTATATTGGAAAAACTTGAGAACGGTTGGGCGTAAATCTACGTTCAATTGCATAAATAAGTTGAAGATGAAACAGAACAGAAAAAAAGAGAAGAAAACGAGACACAGGGATCAAAACAAGGTAAATAAGAATCAATAAAAACATCCGTGGCCTAATAACTTTGACCAAACGTCACACCACGTCGCGTCGCGTCATTGCTTATTTAAACTGTATTGCAGCAACAACAACTATCTCTTTTTATTCTAATGAACTGTTCTTGCTCAATTTGGAATATTGATGATTGTCTCCAGTGTTTGAATGGACCATGGTCTGAAGCACAGTATTAAGTTTTAGTTGAGAGAATAACACATTGGGACAAGTATACTAAGTCTATAACTTACTCATGGTGTTTTCACTTATCTTACATCCAACACTCTTTCACTTTCGTAGGGTTCACAGTGACTTTAAGAAGGACATAAAAGAATGTTATGCACCCTACGCAAAGAATGTTGAAGATACTAGACCTTTTGGAAAGATGAACGGAACTGCGTAAGTTAATATAAAAATCTTCATTTCTTCACAGATTCATGGGTAAATTTTCTATATTTCTACCAAACGTTCGAAGGCAGTTTTAGGATGCTGAGAAGCTTAGGTGCAGAGAGGTGGAAAAAAATGTGTGAAGCTGCAAAGCAGCTTCGCAGGAAGCTTGCTTCCGTGGAAGGAGGAATAGGGAAAGAGAGAATAGAAGATAGAGATATGTTCCATTCCTTCCATGTTTTACATCACAGGTGTGAAGGCATACAGCTGCTCGTCAATTTCACAAATTGGTATATAAACTCCGCAATATCCTCAACTGCGGACCACTGGACCTTGTCTTGTGCAGTATTCTTTTTCCTCGAAGATCAAACGAAATCGTGCTTTTTACGGACCAAAGAAACATATATGTATGATTTTGTGCGTCTTTCTGTGGAGTTAAAGCTCCATACTGTTGGCATTAGAAGAATTTCCGCGGATTTTGAAGTGCATGTTTAACGATTATATTGATAAACCGTTGTAGCTTCTTCTTGAGCGTTTCAGGTATTACGTTTTTCAGGAAAATAATTGTAGAAAATCAATGCTGGCAGATACTGAAATGAAACAAATGCTCAAGTCTAAGACTGCGTTCACACGATGCCGGCACATCTTGAAAACGGTGAAAAATTCGACGGATAGGCCTCCCGTTCACACGAAAACGGCACATTTTTTGCCGGCAGATTTTGAAAACGGTAGATTTTGAAAACGGAACTCTGACCGAGATATTGTGGAAACGGCATCGTGTAAACGCCTGAAAATGATGAAAACAGAACATTTTTAGGCACTTTTGGAACGAGACTGATCGACTCTTAGGGTGTAGGTAAGCTTCTTTGGCGTCAAAGCGTTGCAACGAGTTTTGCCGTCTAAGTTCCTACCGTTTTCAAATTGTTCCGGTATCGTGTGAACGCTAGCTCAAATTTTGCAGCCGTCACATTTTTCACCGTTTTCAAAATGTGCCGGCATCGTGTGAACGCAGTCTAAGTTGGGCATTGTATAATAGATTTCCTTTATAACTTTTGTCAGATAACATGCATTTTTACTAGGGACACCCGGTAGTTTGATTTCTTTTGAATCTAGTTTTTTTAAATCTCCTCATCAATTATCGTAGTTGTGGTAACTGTTCCTCACTTTGATGTTTTTTATCTACTTTTACTTGCATTCATTGAACTCCTCTCATCATGTCTCCTGTCATTTCTCTTTTCTTTCCCCGGGGAGGGAGGGGAAGGGGGTAGCTACCATAAATGCAGGTAGGGGATGTGCCATTTTTGGGGTGCCTTTTTTCGAGCAGAAAATTAATTTTGGGGTATCATTTTTGGTAAAATCACAAGTAGTAATAAGTTTTAGGGTATCGTTTTAGAAGAATAACTCTTTAGGGTATTAATTTTGATCAAATTTCACCACTTGGTTAGAATTTTGGAATGGCTGTCACAATTTTAGGGTATACATTTTCAATGGCCTCTAAATTTTGGAGTATCGTTTTCGCGAAAATTTATAAATTTTAGGGTGCGATTTCAGGCGTCAAATGGCACACCCCCCGTCACCCGCCTATTGAAGTTGGAGTCTGGGAATCTTTGGAGTCTTGGAGTATTGGAGTCTTTCACTTCTCCTGTCTTCATATCTCCACTTTTCTTGAATCTAATTTTTTTCTTGAATCTATCAAAGAAAAAGCACGCAAATTCTGAAGATATTGAAGGTTTCGCAGAATTATAGTGAAATAGCTATACTTTCTCTGAAGCCATTCAATCCAAAGAAATAGGGTGTAAGATTTTAAATCAACATTTTTGAAAGGTTTTGAACCTATTCCGGGTGACTCAAAGGGTGTCCCTTGTTCGAAAATGATTTATACAAAAGCAGTTGTACTTTAATCGTCAAAAACTAGTTTTTTTAATGTTCAAAAGATTGAAGTGTTTTTTTTAATTTTTTTAAATGATTACCGGGTGTTTTTGATTGGTACCCATTCTGAAAACGGTAGACTTGGCAGACTCGGAATTCGTGTTTGATTGACTCCCAAATTCCGAAAACAGCAGGTTTGGCATGTTTGGAAGGCCTCCTGGACATTCTGCTCCGAAAAGTAGAAGGTTCGGTAGACTTAAGAAAGATTCTCGTATGCATTTCCGAAACTCAGAAAACGAGGCGAATTTGCTTGCGTTGCTATGGTAATCGGTAACTTTAATCTTTGTTGCCAAGCACCAGACTCGTAATCGTGTTTTCCAACTACAATCCTCGTTTTCGTCAGGATGATCCTGAAGCCCGCCGTTTTTGAAGAATTTTATGTTTGATTGGGAAATGCATTTCCATCTCTGCGATGTCTACCGGTTTCAGGTAGGTTTGAAATTACCAATCAAACACACCCTACAATATAGCAGTCCCATAGTAAATTCGAAAGATAAAAAATAGGAGACATGCATAACATGCAGAAAACAACCGAAATGCATGATCAAAGGCCCCTGGAAATAAAAGAAAAGCCCCTTGTCAGTTTTACTGTTTACAGTAATCCTTTTATCAGAGCAATGAGCAAGATATTGATTTCTGCTTCCGTCTCAGTTTATCATTTTATTAGTTATGGTAATTCTCAGAAGGATTTGAAATGGACCTCCAAAGGCTCAGAAGATTTGATAGTGCGTTTTAGGGTACTTTCTGACTTTTATGTAAGACTGATCTGCGAATGTATTACTATTTTGAAAATTACCAAAAAATACAAAAAATACTTCAGTTTCTTCTAAGGCCCCGTCCATATGTATCCGGATATTTTTGAAAACGCCTCTTTTTTATCCGTTTTGGGTTAGCGCCCACATGGAGAGGCCATTTTCGGTCACCAAAAACGAAGCTTTTCGATAACGCTCTCCAGAGTGAATCTTTTTGAAAACGCCGTTTTCATGTTGTCGTGTGGACGGGTGAAAATGGAGCTTTTCGAAAACGCTGACGTCACAGCATCGATTTACGACGTACCAGAGCATGCACAAAGATGTTTGGGGATCACGCAAGGGGATTTTGATTGTTTGTTTTCTTTTGTCAGAGTTCGAACGGAGGAGTTTGAATGCAGCAACGTCTTCGTGTGGACGGAGATATTTTCGAAAATGCTCCTCGTGTGAATGCGGATATTTTTTATACGGATAAAAAAAGATGCGTTTTCAAAATATCCGGATACGTGTGGACGAAGCCTGAGAGAAAAATCGATTTCCATGATTATTGCAAAACTGCTTTGCTGCAATAATTTTTCAACCAGGGGGCATTTTTCTAGGTGTCAACCGATATGCTGTCGTCATTCTTATTTTTACTGTCTTTGAATTTTACAGATGGACATATCAGACAGAAAAGCAACTGAATGGAAGGGGTGTCTGGGGTCAACTGACAACATATGGAGGAGGTGGTTTTGTGCAACAACTTGGGAAAACCAAAGCAGAAAGTAAGAAGATATTCGCCGATTTAAAGGTAAGGGAATGAAAGTGTACATATACCGTATAAGATGGTAGGTTGGCTTAATTGTTGACACTCGCACCGTCTGTGTGGAAGGCCGCCCGCCCGAGGCCTTGGCCGTCCGCGTGGAAGTAATGCCACCGCTCACTGTAAAGGTACTAAATGCGTGTCTCCTCGGAGAAAGCCTTGGCGTCCTTGGGTTGCCCGTAGGGATGGTCTGGTGCTATGGAAATGGTTTCTTTTCAAGTCTCTTACTTGATATTTGCCGGATCAAAAAACACAATTTGGCGAATACACAAATCTAAAGTAGTTTTAATTCCATGCGAAAATTGATATTCAAACTAGTTTCAGCAAAATATATGGCTAATCTTTGGTAACTTTCTGCATTTGATGCAAGTGCAGTGGCCGGGGGGAGGGGCTTGAAACTGAAAAAATTTTTGGCTTAGAAGGGAAGGGCTTTCTAAGTATTTACGATGTGATTGTTGATACCTCTTACTTATTTTTACCCTTTTCCTTTAGAGCAACCTCTGGAGTAACCGTGCTACAAGAGCAATTTTCATTGATTTTACTGTATACAATGCCAATATCAATCTCTTCTGTGTTGTCACGTGAGTATTACCACGCTTTTGACGGTTGCGTAACGCCTGGTTTCATGAAGGCAAGTCAGTCAATTATGTTACAAGTCCATGTACATTATTCACTAGAGATAGTGAATACACCACCGGAAAAATTGAGTCCTTTTTAACGAAACAGAACTATTTCACAATTAAATTCAGCTGGAGGCAAAAGATGCGATTCCCTGTACAGCAAGAAATCTACACCACATCATTTTGTTACAAATACACGTACAAAGCTATTTCATGTGTCGCTGAGAGCAATGCCGTCCTTATGGACTTAGATCCACATTATATCGGGTTAATTGATGTTCCTGGGATTATTTCAGAGAGCTTCCCGTAAAGGAAAAGTCTGGGGTTGCTTTGATTAATGCTAGAAAACAAACTCACCAACTGCTGCCGCGAATTATTGACTTCTTTGCACATATTGACGATCGTGACAGCTGTAAATTAGTTAGGCATTCTGTGAATTTAGGCCAAACATCATCGCCATGTTTCAACACACGAGAAAGGAAGCTAGTAGCGATTAAGAGGCAAAGAAACAATAGGGCGGCCTCGTTTTCGTTGAGCGTGACGTCAGTAAAGCAGAGATTTTTTGCTTTTATGACATCACTATCCGCTGGGCAGTTATTTAAATACGCAATTTCGCAGAGAAAGACGAAAAGAGGTAGGAAATTGCACGATATACCATTCATAATGGTATAACTTTGTATTTTATCATCAATCATAACAACCCCCTTGTTCTTGAAGTTTGTGAAACTTTTCTTTATTGAAACTTTGTACTCTAGAAATAAGACAAACAGCAGCACGATAATGAAATGCTGTTTTATAGGAAGTTCCTGCATCTAAGAAAAGAACTCACCTTTTTGAAGGTCATGGAGAATTACGTTCATATACGAAAGATACATGGATCAATTATGAAAAATCATAAGCTCCTTTCTATTAACTGTATAAATATAATTGAGAATTTCGAAAATATAGAATGCTCAAATGACATTTCGCTTTCGCTTCATTAGAAAAGCGAAACTGATAATTAAACAAGATTTATTATCAGTCGACAGTCCCATGCTACGATAAAATTTTCGCTTCATGTCACCTATAATGTCTGTTTGTTTATCTGTATTTAATGTTTATTTATCTATCTGATAGATTGGTCTTCGAGTTCCCTGCCACAGGTGGTCTGATTCCATATTCCATATTCCGTACCTTGAAGTTGATTCGTTACGTCACACCAATGGATCATTTTGTCATGGCTTGTGAGGCAATCTTCGTCATGTTCCTTGTCTACTATTCTATTGAAGAGTTCATTGAAATCAAGAAACACAAATTGTCATACTTCAAGAGCTTCTGGAATATTCTCGATGTTGTTGTGATCCTGCTTGGTGTTGTGTGTATTGTTTTCAATCTTTATCGCACACTGTCTGTTGGTGAACTGTTGCGTGGTATCCTGTTGCAGCCGAATAAATATGCGAATTTTGAAGTGCTTGGTTTCTGGCAAAGTCAATATGATAATCTCGTCGCAATTGCTGTTTTCATCTGCTGGATTAAGGTATGATGTCGTGAATTATTATACAGCAGAGGGCTCCAATCTTTCAAATCTTTGAAAAGACGGACGCAGCGGTGGGAAAATATTTGCGTTCCTGTGAAGGAACCTCAACAAGAATTGTTCCCTCTATTGTTTCGGGAAGGTACTTTTTCCTTAGTTTATATACAAATTCTTGTTTTCATTTCAATAGGTACTGTTCAATGCAGGAAAATTTTTATTTAATAAGCAAATTTTCTTTCAGACCTGTACTAGTTTTTTTGCAAAGTGGGGTATCACGTTGAAAATCAATTTCTCTGTTTCTTAAAGCTGCATTTCTTTTATGCGGGACACTGTTGTATAGTCGAGAGCTTTGTGAATTGGACCTTCTGCGCTAAAGGGTACGAGTGATTTTTTAGTGAAGATAGCTCCAAGCATGTTTCTACAACTGCTCTTAGAAGAGGGCATTCGTCTAACAGAAATTAAGTTATAATTTCTTTTTGTCATTTTAGGTGTTCAAATATATCAGCTTCAACAAAACGATGACCCAATTGTCCTCAACACTCGGAAAGGTATGTATTTCAATGCTCATTAATCCCTTCACGTCCGGCTAAAATTAACCTTAACAGGAAAACCTAATGTAGATTGTCGTTTTCCAGGGGGTATCATAATCAGTGATTCAGTAAGCAATAGATAAATGCAATGTTCATAACCTTTCAAATCAATCAAAATTCCAAATGCTTTACCCCCTGAAGGATTCGCAGTTCTCAATGAATACTGTTGTGCTATATGGCCCTCCCGGGGGTGAAGGAGTTAATATCAAATGTGTGATTACATTGTTTAGAGACTTAAATCTAACACTCTAAGGCGTTGCTTTAAGATTTTGTACAGGAAAAAGCCCGCAAGCAAGAACACAGGCAGACTGAGTTTTTTAAAGATCCCCAAGGAAAAGAACTAAAAAGAGACTGATGTCTTGTCACGTTCTCATTAGATGTTACACAAAGCATCATCAAGGAAAAATATGAGACATAAAGCCACAAAGATCACAAGCAGATTAACCAAATTATTTGGAAGTTATTACCTGAAATAACTGAGTTTGTGAATCTGGCATCGGAATATTTTGACATACCTGCTCATATCAGTTTATACAAAAAACTTATATACAATAGTTTTTAAACCCAAAAACCTAAAGGAACTTTAAGGGGTTAGCAAATTTGTGATGATTTTGTGTAGTATAATTTTTTTGTCCACAAAATATTGTTATTTCCTCCAATGTTTATAGTGCAATCATGCCTCCTATGGTGAGTTTATCAAATGGCCATTGGGTAGCTTGGTGATTATCATTGTCATAAGGGTCCTTGGTATGAGATTCTCACCGTGGAAGCAGGAAGAGTACCACATTGATAAGAACGTAGCCAGTTATTGTTTGCGGGGTCGTATACACTGCTTTCGATATCTCCAGCGAAGATAATTTTTTTTACTATTGATTATTCTATATTTTTATACTATATCCCATGACTACAGAATTAAAATGCAAAACTTACAAATATGTCATGAATTGATAGTGCAGTCAAAAACATTATGCTTTTTGTTCTCAACAGTGCGCAAAAGATATCGCTGGATTTGCTGTTATGTTCTTCATCATCTTTTTGGCCTACGCTCAATGGGGATACCTCATATTTGGAACACAAGTCAAGGATTTCAGCACTTTCGAATCCAGCATGTAAGCACAAAAAATATATTTTTGTCGTCTTTATAGCTATGGTAATTCCCTATTTTTGAAATTGTATATTCAGTAACAAAGTCTCTCTCAACGTAGGTGCCACGTGGAAACGTCTGAGAATAGAAACAATTTAAGTGCTTTGATAGGCTACCGTTCCTCGTGCGATTGTCTTATTCATTTTACTTCACTCTGTTTGAATTTGAAAGTCTAATAGACCTTTTCGCAATTTGGAGAACGGGAATGAGGAGAGCGTGGCCTTTTCTGACAACCTTGCCAAAAGTAGTATTTTCATCTTTTCTTAAGGGGGAGGGCTTTGTTTTAAAGACAAATAATTTTACTGTTCAGAAGAACAACCCAAACAGTCATAACTCCCGGAGATTTCCCGATATTAATGGATTTACACGGTCACTTTTGATGGCTTGGCTCAAGCCACTAAACAAATTGCAAATAACAATAGATAGACAATAAACACGTGTGGCGTTTACAAATTTTTGTAAAGGTTGGCGACGTAGCCCATGTGATACAAAATGAAAGGGAAGAAAATGTTTATCGTCGTCATCGTTTTCCTGAAATTTATTCTCTCTGTGAATTAAACTTTTAGTCAATTTTTAGTCAATTCGCTCTGCCTACCTGACCTTGAGCTCTTGTTTTAACCAGTAGAGACACATAAAACCTTGTGTGTAGTCAATTTGTTGTGATTATTCGTATGATCTCTCTTCCAATAGCTACACCTTGTTCCGTATCATCCTTGGTGACTTCAACTTCAAAGAAATTGAAAATGCAAACAGAATCCTTGGGCCTATTTTCTTCATCACCTATGTCTTCTTTGTATTCTTTGTCCTCATCAACATGTTCTTGGCTATCATCAATGATACATACGCTGAAGTAAAATCCGATTTGGCACAGCAGAAGAGTGAGTTCGAAATCTCTGATTATTTCAAGAGAGTAAGTATTTGTTTGCTTGTTTGTTTTGTTTTCAATTTGTTTGGAGTGGGCTTGTTGGGATTGCTAGCTAATTTAGGCCCACTGCGCATGCCGCATCCATGCATTGGACCCCTAGTTAAATATCCCTTGCGAAGACGACAAGGTGAGTTGTAAGGTCAGGCCTCCGAGGCCACCCATGCAGAGTTTGACCTCACTCGACCGAACTTAACTTCAGTCACATGACGAAAACTGTACAAGCCACTCGGCCACTCACTCCATAAAAGTACATGTATATCTTTATGATCTAGTGACAAAAAATTATGACTCTTATACATTAATCCTGAAAATTTTGGGACAGAAAAGTTTCAGAAACACAACTTCGGACAAAAAACTTTCGGACAATTTTTCGGTAATTTCGGACAAAAGAACTTTCGGACAAACACTTACCAAAAGACAAGCATGAATACCAAAATATATGTTGAAGCTAACTGCAATTATATCATAAATATCAACTTACGTGCATAATCATAATCACATCTACACGAACATTTGCATGAAATTTTTCTGATATTGAAGGATGAAAACTAGTTGTGAATCAAATTTTGAAGGTCCTGCCATTCCTGAACTGTTTGCAAGAAACTCTTCAAGAAACCAAACTTTCCGATCGCAAGGTTCAAAGCACTTGAGAAATAGTTGCAGATCAATGAAAACTTAACTGAAAACTTAAGCCTTTCTCCAGAACCAGTAATAATGTTGGTATCAAGGTATCAAGTCTTTACACATGGAGCAACAACACAATTAATTCACCATTTTCAGCATTTGTTGGTGATATTTTTGCATCTTACTTCAATTAAATTTCACTAAGAAGTGAAAAACTGCCTGAAAAATATTGCTTTGCAAACTAATTGCACCTGCATTTCATAAAACACTATTCAAGGAAACTGCCTGCAAAATATTGCATTGGAAAAAGCTGCTGGGGAACTTTGTTGCCATGATCCCATGGTTTATGCACGCCCGGATACACTTCTTTTTAAAGAGAATAGCAATAGCTTTATCAAGTGACCGCTATAAATAGGCCAAAGAAGCTCCTCCATACCCATTGCATCTTTAGCTACGCAATGAAATGGCCTTTGTCAAAGTACAGTTATGAGGGTATATATATTGTTTACTTGGCAAGGGCCAGTTTTTAAGCATATCGATTCCCCTTAAGGAAAATCGATTTGACAATTTTTATTTAACCGAGTGGGGTCAGAGTTGTAGAATGTATTCTTCAAAAATACAAATCGTTTGTCTTTTCGGAAACCTGAATCCTTTGTCTTGCAAGTTTGCCCTTGCCGTCCTTGCCACGAAAGACGATTTTTGAATGTTCCTAGCAATCCATGAACATTCCCAGCAAAGTATGCATTGCTTCCTTGTTAAATTCTCGTAGAGACTGTAATTGCATTTTGCTTATCATTAATCTTTAGGGATACGAAAAGATGATGAACAAGATTTCATTCAAGAGAGAAAAGATTGTTGACATCCAGAAGGCCATTCAAACTGCAGATACCAACCAGGATAACAAACTCGACTTTGAGGAATGGAGACAAGAACTCAAAATGTAAGCTTAAGACTTTCGAAAATGTTTAGGCAACACACTACCAGTATATAGGTATAGCCAGAATTGAATAACAGAATTATGAAAATCTCAGAATTGAAAAATATCGAGAATTCAGCTAAATTTTCGGATTGCCCGTTTGATAATAAGCAATATTCTCAATGTCAGGTTCTTAATGTAACCACAGACGAAATGCTTTGTAATTTTGACTTCGGTGATCTTCATATTGTTCAGTTCTCTTGGACTGACGTGCCTATTGTGCCTAAGTAGATAAAAATGAAATGAAATGGGAAAGATGAAGAGTTTTCCCTTTGTACGACTACGGTTAAAAACCAGGATATTTCAAAATTCTAAACTCCAAGTGGTTCCATCACTACGCAAGGTGGTAAACTCACATATTAGATTTTGATGTAGCTTTATTGAAGAGTAGGCCCTTTTCCTCCAGTTCCCCCATTCTTGCCTCCTCGAATGGTTCGCAATGTCTACTTAGGCTGCACAACGTTTTTATTGACTTTCGTCGCTAAAGTTACCTTCATCTGCACCCTAGTCACACTGAACCCAGTACTAAATTTTCTAAGACGTGTAGGAACATGTTCTTCGGTGAATCTAGTTGACTTTTTCAATTATTCATTGATGTTTCCAACGCAATACACAACTTCCCATATACTCCTTGTACAAACAAATTAACTCGACCAGGCATTTAACTACAGGTACTAATGCGTATTGCGCGCCGCACTCGTGATGACGTAATTATGGGGATGGTCTATTCAATCCATCTACTTTTTATGTGTTTCATGAAGGCTGTGATATGTGCTGTCTTCTCTAGGCGTGGACATGCTGATGCTGAAATTGAAGCTGTGTTTGCCAAGTATGATTTGGACGGGGACAGAGTGCTCAATGAAGACGAACAAAGGAAAATGCACGAGGATCTTGAAGGACAAAAGGTAATTTGTCACTATTTACATTTATGAGTAAGTAACGTTCAAATGGTCTTTTTTTAGTAACGGTCTAATGGTCTGTTTTTTATCCAGACAAAATTCTACCATGCGAGTTACTTTCTACTCTACAAGTTAGGACTATAAAACTGCATAACACTACAGGGACACGAGACCTCGAGAAGCAAAATAGAATGACTGCTCCATGGCCATCACATTTAACAATAAAAGACAAGACGCTACCAGGACAATACACAAGAAAACGAAACGATAATTACTTGTAAATTAAATTCTATACGCTAATTTGATATAAGGTACATATGAAGGTGTTTGTGGTAAAGACTGCGGAGAGGAAATTCTAAATAATGTACCGATGCATCGTATCAAACAGAACTTAAGTCGACTTGATCTGTGGACTTCATGCAAGATGTAAGTGATTTATGCCACCATTGTTACAACAATCGTTCATTTAAATATAATACACCACTTCAATTAACAGCCTCGTTTTGGAAATTATTCAAGATTCAGTCATATGAAATTTTAAAGGCCAACTTCAGATTTAGTACCCAAACTTTAGTCTGACCACAAGTTCATGTTGCTAGCTGTCGTCGTGTTCATTTTATGATGATTTAAAGTTTGAAAATCTGTGGGGGGATTTGACCGTGAAAAATGACTCGGGGTGTAAAGTCACCCCGAACGATTTTTTAATAAAATCTTTGAATTTTACATTGCCATTAAGTCAACATCACGATTGCTAGCAGTTTAAAAACATGTAACAAGACTAAAGTTTGGTTGCTAAATCCGAATCTGGGCTCAAAATTTTCATATGAACTATAGGAAGAGATCTTGATAAATTTCCAAAACGAAGCTGCTTAATTAAAGTGGTGTATAGATATAATGTTTAGGAAACGTAACTGCTACGAAAGAGAACGAAAAAAGAAAACAACCGTTGCTGTGCATGAAAATGCAAATGGCAATGACAAAGCCCAACCAACAGACGGCACGTGCAAGGAATGCTGGATGAAACAGACCCTTAAGGCTGATTTCCACTCAGTAGAATTTTCCAAGTGGACTGAATTTGCCCGGGGGGGGGGGGTAACTACCATATATACAGGTACGGGATGTGCCATTTTTTGGGTTGCCTTTTTCGAGCAGAACATAAATTTGGGGTATCATTTTTTGGTAAAAAAACCAGTAGTCATAAATTTTGAGGTGTCATTTTAGAAAATAGCTCTTTAGGGTATTGATTTTGATCAAATTTCACTTCTTGGTTAAATTTTTGGATGGCTCTCACAATTCTAGGGTATACATTTTCAATGGCATGTAAATTTTGGGGTATCGTTTTCGCGAAAATTTATAAGTTTTAGGGTGCGATTTCAGACGTCAAATGGCACACCCCCGTCACCCACCTATTGAAGTTACCCCCCGGGTAAATTTGACATAATGAAATGTTAGTCACGCGTAACATTCTGCTTAAATTCAAGGCAACATTTTGTTACGTAAACAAAGGATTTCCTGAACAATGGATAGAACAGATTGAAGTTGAGGGCGAACATAAATACCGAATCCTTCACTCCCATTATATGAAGAAGATTGGCAGCCAAAGAGTAACTAGCAAAGAATCAGCACTCTCGATGCAAACAAAAATCAGTATAGTGGTTTCTGACTTAGTACGAGTGATGAGAAATGTATCAGAACCATGCGATGAAAAAGAAAGATCAACGCACGTGCAACACTACATTCACCGGATCCAATTTTCCGGATATCCACAAGAAGATAGGGTGCTGGTCTATAAGAAAGCTAAGAAGGTATTCGAGAACATAGTAGAGCGTGATAGAATTGGGAAGTGCCCAATTTACAGGGGAAAATTTTGGCAAAGAAATGAAAGAGACAAGAAATATAAGTGGTATGAAAAGGGGGGGGGGGGGTCATGAAACGGTTATGTTCATAGAAGCAACACCAAATGAACAGTTGGCAAAAACATGTAGAAGAGCACTGAAAGAAGCAGGGCTAAAGATTCGGGTAGTTGATAGAGCAGGAAAATCAGTAAAAGGAACACTGGCCAAATCAGATCCGTTTCGGAAAACAGTGTGTAATCAAGATAAATGCAAAATGTGCAAATTAGATTCGAATGCTAATTGTAAATGTAGAGGCGTTGTATACCAGATAAAATGCCAAGGATGCATTGGGAAAAGAACAAATTATGGGTTGTACGTTGGTGAAACGGCGAGAAGTGTAGGGGAGAGAATAGGGGAGCACCTAACCAAATATGAAGTAAAGGACAAAAACTCCGTGTTCCGTAAACATGTGGAAGAAAAACACGGCGGTGAAAGACAAAATGTTAGATTAGGAGTGGTTTCATCTTGTGGCGATGACGCTATGCTAAGACAGGTGACAGAAGCTGTGCTCATTAAGGAACTGAAACCGGAGCTGAACACAAAGTAAGAATGGGGAAATTCGAACGCCCTGTGCGAAAGAAAGACTTTATTCGACGTGATAGATCTATCGAATTTGAACGAAGCGAACTTTTTGAGAACATAAAAATCGAAATCAGTTCTCACTGAGGAGGTTGCCGAAGGGCAGTGAAAATTCTGAGAAAGATAAAGAGAGTGTAAGTGTGTTTGTTATTATGGTTATTTGAGTTTCATAGTAGGTATGAAACAACCTAAATACAATTTATGTTATAACACACGGGATCTTATCAAATCATTGGCTGAAAACACCAATGACCGAAAGGATTTCCTGTCCAATCGGAAAATTCTACTGAGTGGAAATCGGCCTTTAACCTACCGGGTGAGTCGAAAAAAACATACACCTGTTCAAAGATTGCAGTACAGAAGCTATAACATTGATTTGAAAATCCGATGGAATCGATTATTACTCTATCATGAAAGATATTGCCTGGATTAAACAAAATTTGAGACTGCTAATAGGCGAAAGATCCAATGCAAGACTTTTGTAGATCAGATTCGAATTATCTGACGTCAGATTTATTTGTGATGGTATGAATTGAAATAATGCTCATAGTGAATCAGAGGGAAGTGTCGTTGCCACAGAACAATGTTTACATCAGAAGCCCATAAGATGGTTTGTGTACCTTATTGATTTTAGATGAGGATAAATATTCGGAGATAGGCTTGAAACAGATACTATTGTCTCGAATAATTGCCCCCTCCGTCGAATGTGCTAGCGATTCCCTCAGATATGTGCCAGGGTTGCCAGATTTGAATTCTAAACATAAGCCAAAATGTGCTAAAAAACAAGCCAGATGGCTGGAAAATAAGCCAAAACGGAAAAGTTAGCGCATGATGTCATTGTTTCCTTCACTGCGCATGCTCAATAGTTTCTACGGTGCATTACATCATTGGCTTTCTTCGCCACGCATGCCCAAACAAGCCAATTTTTTGAGTCTTCCTGTGTCGTTGAACTAAATGTGGCATCCAGGAATGGCCTAATTTGCTAAAATGGTGCATTATTTCTACCATAAACACCTAGACAATGAAACTTTTGAAAAGAAAATACGAATTTCAAAAAAGCCAAAAATAAGCCAAATTTAAGAAAAAAGCCAAACTCGAATTTTCAAAGCCATAAAGAATTGAAAAAAGCCAAAATCGTGAAATTTGGCTTTAAAAAAGCCAATATGGCAACCCTGATATGTGCTCCTCCGAGAGACTCGCCTTATTAATTTATCAAACATAAGGAACTGTTTGAATTACTGCAAAATATCATATGAAATTTTAGGAACTTTAAGAAAATATTTTGAATATTGATATTAATAATTAAAACCTATATACAATAATGTCTAAAATTTACAATCAAAGCGAAAGAAAAGAGTTTCTAACTGTAGCCCAAGTTCCTTTCAAGCCGTAAGACTCAAGGAAAAATGTGAAAAAATTTACACCCGCCTTCATTAAGATTTGGGTCTATTCTGGAAACACGGTATACGAGGGGACTGTAAACTTATTGACAAAGCGTCATAACCTGTGTGCATCTTTTTCATAGGCTGAACTGAACGAAGAGATGGAGGAAGTTGAGCGTGCCAAGGATAACGAAATGCCATTAAGAACAACTCGAAGCCGTGTAAGCATGAGAGACAGTGATGATGATGATGATGACGATATTGATATTGAAGGAAGAAGACATGGCGGTGGAGGAGGTGGTGTGTCATATGAAGAATTCACTGTGTAAGTAGAATCGTCTTCTGATCTATGACTTTTGAGGAATAAGCATTGGTTAGTGGTGCCTGAGTACATATGCTGGGTGAGTCAGTAAAATTTATCCTTTGTTTTGAAAAGTTCTGCTGAAGATTCTATGTAGCAAATTTGTAAAATGTAGTTCCATCAAACCTTGGCCTAATTTGCAAAATTTTAATCATAATTTTAGGTGCATTTTGCCCTTTGAATCGCATAAGATGGTATGTGGCGGTCGCAGTAGATTCCCGTGACTTAACGCTGGAATTCTAGAGTCTACCAAGTATATTGTATCGGAACTGATACCAAACAAGCACGATCTTTTTATTGAGTCAATTGGCAGCTTTCTTATTTGATTTGAACATCAGTGTACTTTTCAATTGAGTTTTGCTCAACAAAATTGGAACTCAATCCTACTTTCATGAAGGAGATCTTTGTTGAAAAGCACAGTACTTACGGGTTAAGAAGCTGCCATAATCTACTGCTGCCACAAGCACGTACTACGTGTTATGGCTTAGAGACGATCTTGTTTCTAGGAAGTAGATTATGGCAGGCACTTCCCAATGACATGAAACAATCAGATTCCCTCTCCACCTTTAAAAGGAGAATAAAAACCTGGAAAGGAGAGGGATGCAACTGTAGATTGTGTAGACCTTTCGTGGCTCAGGTTGGGTTCTTGAGTGGATAAATGTCGCATCGAAAATTTTAAAAGAAAACATTCTGTCAAAACATGGTAAAAATCTGTACATATGTATATTCATAGCTATTTATTCTGAATTATAGATATATATATATATATATATTTTTGCTTTTTTATAAAATTATAGTTTGTAGTAGGCTTGAATTAGCTTTTCTATAGCTACTTATGTATATGCCTACTTTAAATAAATAGTTAATAACAAAATAATAATAATAATAACTGATACCAACCAAGCACAGCCTTTTAATTGAGTCAATTGGCAGCTTTCTCAAGTCATACCGCTGATTTGAACATCAGTGTACTTTTCAATGGAGTTTTGCCTAGCTCGGTGCATAATTTTCACCCACGGCCCTTTGGGGTATTTTACAATTTGAGACTGTTTGGAAACCAATTTTAGCCTAAACGGAAACTGTAGATCGACAATGCGGTAACTGAATTGATGGAACAATTGAACTGGATTGAAATTTTCTACCAGTACAATTACCACACCCTATTACATGTCGTAGTTTCGCTTTTTGCCCAAACTGATAACGCTATAACTATGACTCATTGGGGACTCATTTCCCTACTCTTGCAGAAACGGTAAAGCTCCAGACTGATTCTATATGAAACCTTTCAGCTGCTCTACGAAAGGTTCGATTAACTAGTTTTGGAGCTTCTATCACTATTGTGTACGTTCGAGCCTTCCACAAAAATTATCAATCTTTAGTTCGATTTGCATTCTTTTCAGAATGTGTCTGAAAGATCAATTGGGCCTAAATCACCTGCTGCTTTTTTCTCACGACTACCGGGTCTTAAATCCGTCAATAGTTAGTTTTCTGGAACTGCTGTACCATAAAACTTGGTGTCAGTACTTCGTTGAAGGTTCTTGCCATAATAGCAAAAATCGCCTTCCTCTAAACTACATTATGACCAGTAGTAGACGACGGGGTGACAGAAACTCGTCTCCGATTGAATTTTTTCGCTGTTTTTACAGCTCTAGGGAAAAAGGCCCCCAGTGGAGCCACAAAATCATCAGCAATTCAGCTCAATGAGATAAGCTTAACTTGAGGGTCATTATAGAATAGAGTGAGGCTATACAATGACTACTGTTTATATCCATGGTTTCCACTCAGGCTAAAATCAGATCATAGACTTATGACCTAGAGTCCCATGTTTTTCCATGTACTCTTTGATTTGACGATGGCGCTTCGGTCAACAGAGACTCATATAGCTTTACTCTGAAAAACCTGATCCTATTTAGGCCAAAATTCAGAGGTTCCAAGAGTACCAATCAGATTGCGAGGTACGTAAAGTACTATGACGATGGTAAGTATAATATAATTTCGATTCAATTGAAGAACTAATAATGTTCGGACGCGATTCAGGATTCGAGGTCGTGATTCGAGATTCGAGGCTGTGATTCTATCATGATTGGATTGATGAATGCAGAAAATAGGGTCAGTTTTTCACTGTTTCATTATGCGTCCCTGCTGAGCAAGGTTTACCACAGGGATACAAGGGACACATCGTCATAAGTCTAATTTGATCCGAGACAGTCTGAAATTTCAGCGTGAAATGACACTGGCTATTTAAATCATCAAATCCTGTCGCTACCTTTTCGCACAGACGTTTCCGCTTATGATATGATTTATCTTGAAGCAATATTAAATCCCAACTCATTTTTTTGTAGTTTGAGCAGACGTGTCGACCGTATGGAACATAGTATTGGAAGCATTGTATCAAAAATTGATGCCGTACTCGTGAAACTTGAAGCAATGGAAAAGGCTAAATTGAAACGACGTGAAACCATGGCTAAACTCTTGGACAGCATTGCAGAGGTAAAACATTAGCTTTATTAATTTCTTACTTCTTTTTCAACCTTAATTAAAACTTGTGTTTCGTTCCAAGTAATTATTGAAGTAGGAGGTTTCTTCAAAATAAACCTTTTCGCAACAGACCTTATAGCAATTTTAGAAAAGTTACTGAGGAGAGCGCGACCCATTCTGACAGCCTTGGCAACAGTAGAAAATCAAGGGATCACCTCCTTGCGGCTCGGTTGCAATTGCCTGCAAACTCTAGCTGTTTTCGACTTATTTGCACATTTCAACAGTTTTACGACACTTTTTATCATGATAAATGTTTTTCTCCGGATTATTTAGCCATCTGGTCATCCTTTTGCCCTTTGGTGAGTGTATTGTGAGCCACGTTATTGCAGGTATATGTCCTAGGCTTTGCAGCGACTCAGTTTAGGCCCAGCTGATCTATAGGCCTAACTTCAAACTTGAACGAACACATACAGTAAAGTGGCTCACAATACACTAACAAATGGACCGAAGGATGGCAAGACGCCCAGTTAATCGAGAGAAACCACTTACCTTCCTAAACAAGTATCATGCAACTTTTGGAAGGTGTAAATAAACCTTGATCTTGTGTCCAGGCCATACCACAGTTTCGCCTCTCTAAAAGAAACGCATTTTTGGAACGGGATACAGAGATCGGTTTCTTTCTTGCAAAGTTCCCAAGCACTGGCTTCTGACAGCTTGTCGAGAAGGCATGCAAGATACGAGGGTACCTCTCCTTTTGTACATTTGTATACCTTTTTCAATGTTTCCGATGCAATCAAATGATTCACTGGCTGCCAGCGTAGATGCTTTATAATTAGCAGAGCAGGAGCGTTAAAATGGCTATTGGTTACGATTCCGGCCGCACGATTTGATAGCTTTTGTAGCTTGTCTATTGTCGTGATTCCACATACCCTCCAAACTGGGCAATGATATCGAAGAGATAATCTCGCACCTATTACAAATTATGCAGTTTACTTGTCAGTAAGATTCTCCTCAACTGTTTTCAGGACGACAGACGCGACGATGACTCTCGCAGAGAACACATGGAAAAGCTTGTACGTGAGGAACTTGAGCGTTGGGATAGTGATGCATCTTTAAGAGAGGGTGGTACCAGACCAACCAGTGCTTCATCCCGTGGCTCCGCTGCAACATCCAGGAAGAAGGCACCCAGATCAGCTACTAGTCGAGGTAGCCCCAGGGGAAGTGAAACATCTGTGAGAATAAACACGGTGAGATTTACTTTCATTTATTTGTGGATTTGATATCTTAGCAGGTTCCCTTGAGAATCAAGTAGGTAAGAGTATCGCTATAACTGAGACCGGTATGAAGAAATCAGAAGAAATTAAAGGGAGGATTTAGATTTTAGCATAGGCTTCAAATCTTTGAAAAGCTGGGTGTAAAATTCTATGACCTATTTCTTTGAACTGAACGGCTTCAAAGAAACTTGAACAATCTTACAGTAAATCTGCCGTTGGACTTTTCTGAAATCTTCAATATTTTCAGAATTACAGCGTTTTTCTTCTTTTAAGAATTCAAGAAAATTTTCGTAGAAGACTTAAAACTACCGTAATTTCTAAACCTGTTTACGAAAGATCAAATAATTTTCAAGAAAACCATATTTTATGGATGCCTACAATATGGTATCAAGCAAAACTCTTTCACTCTTCTGGTTTGTGATTTTGAAATTTGATGACGTCACATGATAAATGAGCTGAAATATAAAACAGGCTGAAATTTCGACAAATGTCCAAGATTTCTGAAAAGTCCAACGGTAGAATTATAGAAAAGTGGCTAAAGTTTCCTTCAAGTCATTCTGTTTAAAGAAATAAGGCATTGAATTTTACACCCGCCTTTTTTCGTAGATTTAAAGATTTGGAACCTATGCTAAGAATGGTAATTCCCAGCAGCAGTCAAATTTTGGAAAACATGGTACCATTGGTTGATGCATCTTCCGTTTGATTTAATGGCCTCATGAATGAAATAATTCCTTTATTCCCTAACATTTGTAATTTTATGGAGAGACTTTATTAGCAGATTCCATAATGGTGAAACTCCAGGGTTAAGAGACTTAGGAAGACTTACAAAATATGCAAGCCGAGGGCGGTAATTACGTATTCAAGCGTACGTTTAAACAGGGTTCTGATTTTCAAATTTCCAGTAACCAAGCTGTTCAAAGTTTAAAGGAGTTGGCAGATTAAGGATCCCAATTAGGCAATAATGCGTTTTCAGGTCTTTTCCTTCCAAGATGGAACACCATTGAATAGATGAATGAAAAAGAGACCATGATATTTGTTACAACACCTTTTAGCTATTCCGCGGAAGAGCCTGGATCGAGCGATATTTTGTACTTTTTCACACTAGAGTTTCGATTGAGTGGTTTGCGTAGTACAACTCCTTCTTTCTTTGAAAATATGACTTGATCGTCATTGTTAGGATTGATATGAATTAAGAGATAAATTTTGTATTTTTCAGGATGATGATGGTGTGCCCAAGGTCTTCAACGAACATAGCAAGATATGATGAAACCAGAAGAATGTGAGAACCATATATAAAAAGAATATAATAATAATGCACAAAAGTTTGCGCACGAGATATAGCAAGTAAATAGCACTAAGATTATATGCTTGGTGCACTTAAAAAAGGTGTTCTTTTCGTTCAAGAAAGTCGTTGTATATAAGACTCGTAGCATCTCAACTTACGAGAAAGTTTTAGTTGTGTACTGAGGGTAAAATTCGAGATATTAGGTATATACTGAATGAAGTAGTGCGTTTAAATTTAGGCCCGAGACTTGTGGTGTACATTGTTCGAGTAAGTGCAGTGTCCATTTTTTGGCATAACAAGGGTTTATTACAGTGGATGGGAAAACTGAACTGGGAAGAAATAACCAGAATGGATACATGTCCAGGGGGTTGCCTTTCAGAAGTCTGTTTTATTTTGAACTGTATTTCGTCGATGTTTCTTTTTCAAAAGGATATGATAACCTCTGGAAAGAGGATATTTTTAATTGAATTTAAAAATCGAGTGGTTTTTTATACAGGGTGCCTTGAATAGTTTTTTGATCTGATGTTTGCTTATTTTTTTTAAAGTGAAAAGATGTTGTCGTCGTGAATTAAGCCATGTTCCAAAACTGCCATCTTACTTCGGCCCTCAGCTGGTCCTAATTGATCGAATTTTATCT
This sequence comes from Aurelia sp. 3 sensu Dawson et al. (2005), assembly GCA_964020215.1. Taxonomy (NCBI): domain Eukaryota; kingdom Metazoa; phylum Cnidaria; class Scyphozoa; order Semaeostomeae; family Ulmaridae; genus Aurelia; species Aurelia sp. 3 sensu Dawson et al. (2005). The sequence continues at coordinate 9,577,257 of OZ026592.1, read as the reverse complement.
TCATTATGCTGTTGTTATTGTGGAATTTAAAGGAAGTTTACTGTGAAAATTATAGAACGGGTATTATAGTATTTAAGTACAGCAGAGATTCAATTTATTGCATTCAGTTATAATACATAAATTCGTCGTATGTTTTAATTGTTTAGGTGCAACACAAGTGCACGGTTTCATGAACAGTTGTGTTGAGTGGTGGTTGTCCGACTTTCGTTCTCTTTTTATGGTAGCATAACGGTAGAGTAGAGCAAGCAGAGCAGTAAGGGATGGCGAGGTGGCTATACCCCCCCCCCCATACACATAGAGACAATGCGGAGCAAAATCAGAAAAAATTTTGTGCTTTGCAATTCAAGGGCCGTTGAAGAGCGGCAATAAGGCACCCCTGAAAGGATATCTAAGCCTCTCTATGATGGAGCAAAGTTCCTCGTTGGGAATTTTTGCGCCAACTCAGTATTTTAGTGCAATGAAAGTCCTCCGCAAGTCGAGCAATGTAATTGAATGATTTTGCTTTTTATTTGTAATCTTTGAAATACCACTCCCATCCGTACAGCTCATAATTATAGGCGAAGTTTTGATAAACTAAGGAAGCTGAAATGGGTTTTATTGGTATTATCAAAAACTTTTGCAACCTTAGGGTACTGAAGAGAAACGATTGCTTGTCGCTGAGAATTTCCGAGTCTCAAGGCGGAAAATCTATCTGTTGAAGCCCTGACTTCTTCAAATGAGCCAGCCATCGTCTCCCATATTATCAAAACAAAGACAGTGGTATTTTGGCCCATAAACAAACATTTCTTTGCACTGTGTGTGTCAATGACAAACTTCTAGTCTGAAGGGATTGATTATTGTTGATTTTGTTTTTATGTCAAGTATTTTTATTTTCGCGCACATGCCAAAGTCCTCTAGGTTTGAGAAATTGTTGCAAGGATTTCTGTACTTACAAGGAGTGCTGTTGTGGGTTTACGTTGCCTTTAGAGATCATGAAATATCCCTCTGTTAGTGCGAACGGAGTACGAAAAGTTAGGAAATTTTGGGAGAGTTTAACTAAGACTATTAGACCGTTTTAGCAGGAAAATAGCCTCAGTATAGCAATCAGAATCCTTTTGTTGTAAGAATGGAATGAAATCAACTACCAGCAAAACTTCAAATCCCTGGAGAGTTTGAACTCTTTCTAGTTTTGAAATTAAATTTGACCTGAAAAGTTTTATTTTGAAAGACGTTTGTTGTGCACACTCGAATTCTACAAAATGTGTAGAAACATCGTTCGATTGAGATTATTTTGTAGAATAGCTGGAAGGTTTATGGCTCCAGAGACTTCTGAGTAGAAAATTGAAGATTCTGAGCCATCTTCAAAGGACTTAGAGAAGTGCGCGCGTTTCTTTCATGTTTTGTTTCTTAAAATTATTCTTAATCTGATTCTTCTGTTAAATGATTAACATATTGCACTTAGAAACTGTTCATGAAATGAAAAAGATTCGCACAAAAAGCTTGTCTTTTATTATGTTGTTGGTTTTGATCTTAATCGTACTGGTAGCCCCATTTTATTTTAAGCGTTTTTTGAAGTGCCCATTTTTAGTGACAAAACTGAATCTAAGGCATACCTTTTTCGGTTAAAATCGTTGTCCAAAGCGCCTATTTTTCTGAAAAGATAGTAAAAAGATAGTACTATTTGCTTACCATTTCCCTAAAATCAACCTTTTTCCAAAGTGCCTATTTTTGACGAGAAAGTAAGGTTTTGGGCATACCTTCCCCCCTAAAATCGGTGTTCTTCCAAAGCACCTATTTTTGATGAAATGTAGAGCTGTAGGCTGACCTTTTTCGCCAGAATCAGTTTTTCCAAAGAACCTATTTCTATCGAAAGATAAGGCTATAAGCTTACCTTTGTCATTAGAATCTGTCTTTTTTCAAAGAACCTATTTCTGACGAAAAGTAAAGCTGTGTGCTTGCTTTTTCTCTAAAATCGGCATTTCCAGAGTGCCTCTTTCTGACGAAGAAGTAAGATTATAGGCTTACCTTTTTCGCTAAAATCGGTCCCTTTCCAAAGAACCTATTTCTGACGAAAAGTAAGGCTGTATGCTTGCTTTTTCTCTAAAAATCGGCCTTTCCAGAGTGCATCTTTCTGACGAAGAAGTAAGATTATAGGCTTACCTTTTTCGCTAAAATCGGTCTCTTTCCAAAGAACCTATTTCTGACGAAAAATAAGGCTGTATGCTTGCTTTTTCTCTAAAAATCGGCCTTTCCAGAGTGCCTCTTTCTGACGAAGAAGTAAGATTAGAGGCTTACCTTTTCGCTACAATCGGTATTTTGCCAAAGAACCTATTTTCTGACAAAAAGTAAGGCCACAGGCTTGCCTTTTCCCACATCAGTGCTTTTTCAAAGTGGCTAGTTTTGACGAATAAACAGGGAGGCTATAGCCTTACAGTTTCGCCATAATAAGGTCTTTTTTCTAAGTGGTATTTTGATGGCAAAGTAAGGCTGTAGCGTGGTGTTCTTCGCTGAAATCATTCCCAGTTATTTACCAAAATTTAAAAAGTAGAAACAAAATCGAATTTGACTTCGATGGAACTTTTAACTCGAGGCATTTAAAAATTATCTCATTTTAGATGTCAGGCGGTGATATCCGCGAATGAAAACAATTAAAGAGTTCTGTATGAGTAACTTCGCGTTATTGCAAGCCCAGTATCTAATGGAATAGAGAAATTAGCTTTTATCAAGTTTACTAGGAGGCAGAGGACATGAAGAATTATATCTTCAAAAAAAGATACAGATATTTACAAATTTGCAATTCATCTTACCCTTCTATATAAACGCAAAGGAGGAGGAAGGCTCAAATCTTTATCAAAAGCTGGATGTAAAATTCTGTTACATTTTCCTTTGAATCAAATGGCGTAAAGGAACTTCGCATAACATGTTGTAAATCTCTCATGGAAATTTTCGCATATCTCACCTTGCGTTCCATTTGCAATCAAACAATCATGATTGTATTGTTTGATATTTTAACATTGTTTTGTTTCAAAGAAATGAAATCCAGCTGGCTGACTTTGAATGAAATCATGATTGTTTTGATCACCAAAGGAACTCAAGGCTAATAGACCTTTTTACTTCTTAAAAAGAGGTTGGATCGAGCGTCCAAATCCGGTAAATTTGTGAAGGAAAACAAAAGCATGACCCCCGTTCTCGGTACAAACACTGCTAGCTGTGGCATGAAGTTGCTCCGGATTTCAGAACACATATCAGAGAGTTGATATTGATCAATTATCTTACTCAAAGGAAGTTAGGAATGATTTAGTTAATACACGGGAAGTTTTATCTGCCCCCTGTTCTTGTTCTCGCTGTTTTCATTCATTGTTAGCTGATTTGTTCTGTAACAGTTGCGCACTAAAACTGCAAGCATGCAAGGGTTTCATTTTGCAATTTGCAAATCGAAGTTTTCTATTTTCAATCGTTGATATTCAGCCGAAAGAAAAACCAGCTAAAAATGAATGAAAAATAACGAAAAGCAAAGCAAAAATACCAATAACACTTGCCTCTTTGTAAAATGAACCATTCCTAACTCACTTTGTGCAAATTTGTCGATAACTAACTCTCTGATAAGTGATCTGAAATCCGAAGCAACTTCTTGCCACAGCTAGGCCAGGTAGCAGTGTTAATACCAAGAGCGGGGGCCATGCTTTTGTTTTCCTTCACCAATTTACCAGATTTGGATAATCGATCAGAACCTCTTTTTTCCATCTAATATATTTGAAGGTATGACGTCATCATATTTCTAGATCCGATAGCAGGAGAGCGACATTTCTAACTGCAACCATATTGTAGCTTTTCATAAACTATGGTATTCTTGAAGATTGTACCATTTTCCGCTATAGATTTATGACCAACGATGATTTGAATTTTTCAAATTTTCCATGCATTCTTTAAACAAAAATAATCAAGGAACAAAAAATTTCCACAACAGATTTACAGCAAAGTAACCCAAGTTCTAGACTCATTCCACTTGTCCCAAAGTTTTCACTCTATTCCACTATCACTGGAGCGCAAATACTTTGTTACACAGGAGCAGAAAATACCGGTTCGTTCAATAACAATTTAGAATTTAGTTCAATTACAAAAAATTTTGTAGTTGTTGTAACTGAGATGTTGTATAGAGTCTAGCCAAGTTCATTTCAGGCAATTCAATTGAAAGGAAATATATAAGTGTATTTGTAATCCACCATTTTAAAGATTTGATTAAATTTGAGCCTTTTGCTCGCAACGAATTTTTAAATAACGTGTCTTAAATAATTTAATACTCTGATAACTTGACTTTGGTTGGCGGAGGGCGAAACCCCCCTCCTAACTCTTGACTGGTAATAGGTAGGGCAACCGCATTGATAGAAAACATATTTATGTTCTTGCGAAGCGACCTCAGAGCAGTAAAAGAACACAGCCAAGCATTGCCAATGTCTTTTGTTCTGTAATCTTAAATCTCTATGTTCTCCTTTCATCCTGCCTTCTTCCCCTTTCTATTATTCGTTCTTTGTCATCTCGTTCCTTTCTTCCTTTTCCTTTTATCTTTCCTCCTTCACCCTTTCTGTCATACTTTCTCCTTTTACTCAGTTTGCTCTTTGTCTTTCTCTTTTATTCCTTCAAGAAAACGAGCTACTTTGCGGGTTCTTGGCCTTTTCTAGCCCCTTGCAACCAGATTATGTGGGCGAATAGCTTCATGCATGTATATTAAAAAAACAAAAATTGCCCTAAAATTTGCCACTGTTATTCCTTACATCAGCATTTCGTGTGTGGTCACAAAAGCGGCCACGTTGGTCAAATTAGGAAAATGGAAAATAATTTTGTGGATGTATAATGGAAAGGAGATAGCTTTTGCTTTCAAACGGTCACAGGGGCACTCCCTATTTAATAGGGGACGAGGGGTCAGACACTTTTTGGATTTGCGAAACGTTGTCTGGTATAACTTTTGGTATTTGGTGACAAATCAGTACATTTTTAGAGTCGCAGGTGAAAAAAAATTGACAAGGTAAGTGCTAGGGTGAGTTTTCACCAAAAAATATTGCAATGCAGTTGCCGAAAAAGTTATGAAACCTCTAGTTTTTGTGTCTCATGAAGCAATGTGTATATTTGTTGGGGTCAAAAAGTGTCTTAGATTTAGTATATTTTTGGGTTTTTCAAAAATATGCTGTGCCTGACCCCCCGTCACATATCAGTAGAAGTTCCCTCCTGGGCAAACGGTATATATTTCGATTATCAAAATCTTATCATCTGCTGAAATCTCCAGTCATTGTTCGGTTGCATCATTCTAAAAGACCCTCCAGTACAGAAATTTTGGTTTTAACTTTGTTCATAATGTTTCCATACTATGGGATTGTCCTCATTCTTTTCCGTTGAAATTCTGCCGGAAACTTGTTCAGGAAAAATGTCCAGCTTCATGGGTTGGATCTTTTGTCGACAAAAAACTACGAAGAAAAATAAGTGTTACGTGTGACTTGAATAAGTTAATGGTACAGTAAAGGGTTTCCAAAAATACGGGGTAAGCTAGAAAACCTTTCCACTTTTGAAAATTTACATCACCAAGAGTGCTTCACAGATAAGAATGGTTTAAACTCTAGTTAAAAGCCGACAGACAGATCGAAGATCGATGTCGTTTTTCTCGCTGTTCTACAAGCGCTAGAAGTAACATAAATTCAATTTTATAAAGTTGCATCGTTGCAAAATAACTGAAAAGGGGACTAAAACATTGATCAAATCGTAAGGAATCTCCTCACACAGAACAATACGTACAGGGCGCTTCACCTCTCTCAAGAATTATAAGACATAGATTTTCAAACAAAGACAAGGGTTTTCAATCCCATGGCAATAAATGTGCAGAGGATATCTCTCACCTATGAGAAATAATGTTTTCTTTGTTGCTTTGTGCGAGGAGTCCTTTATGATTTGATCAATGTTTTGCGCCCTTTCACAATCATATTGCAACCATGAATTCTTTAAATGTTGAATTTACCTATACTTCTATTGTTTGTAAGACAACTTAAAAAAAAAATCATGAAAATATTTCCATCTTTCGGCTTTTAACTAAAAATTGAATCATTCAAATCTGTAAAGTACTCTTGATGCTGTGAATTTTCTGAAAGTTGGAACTTCTCACTGGCTCACCCGGTACATGGCTACTGCCAAGGAGCCATCAATCCACTTTCCCGTTTTTCAAATTCATTAATAGAATAGCATTGGTTTTTAATCTTTAAAAAAGTTGATGTAAACTCCATGAATTATTCATTTAAACTGAATTTTGCATTTTGAAATTTGTGTTATCTGGATTTTCAAATTTGAACTTGTAATATGATATCTTTTAATTCTTTTTGGTGTAAGTTGAGTTGACCAATTTTACCTGCATAGATTATTATTATGTAAACAAAACCACCATCCAATATGAACAGAAAATAAGATACGAAAAAACTGTTTATTAAGATACGTTTCGATGTTATCATCTTCTCATTTAAACTAAACCAGAAGACAGCCAAGTATTTATGCATTTGAAATTTATTTACATAACAACACATATACAAATCCTAAGCTAAAATCATTCCAAAATTTTAGCTTAGGTTTTATAGTGAATTGTTATGTAAATAAGATTTAAAAGTATATAAATAGTCGGCTGTTCTCTGGTTTAGTTTACCTGAAGAAGATTTTAATATCGAAAATTATGTTAATAAACAGTTTTTATGTCTTATTTTCTGTTTATATTTGATGGTGATTTAGTTTACATAAATTAGCAACTGCTCTTAGGCCGCAAACGCATCCGGATCTTTTTGAAAATGCATCTGATTTTATCGGTTTAGGTTTGCGTCCACATGGAGACAGCATTTTCTGTCACGGAAAACGAAGCTTTTCGAAAACGCTTTCCAGAGAGGATCTTTTTAAAAACATCGTTTTCCCGTTTGCGTGTGGACGGATGAAAACAGAGCTTTTCGAAAATGCTGACGTCACAGCATCGATCTACTACATATCAGAGCATGCGCTCGGGTCTTTGGGAATCATAAATGGGTATTTTGCTTGTTTGTTCTATTTTATCGACGTTCAAAGTTCGAATGTTGAATACTATATCATCAACTATTGAATTTCGAATGTCACAGCGATTACGTGTGGAAGGGGATATTTTCGAAAACACTCCTAAGCAGTTGCAAATTTATGGAGAACACCACCGTATGATTTGAATTTAGGGAACAAATAAAATTGACATCAATTTCACAACAATACCAGGGAACACATTTGGGACTGATAAATGGAGAAATCATAAGAATAACATTTTCCTGCTAAATTGTACATTGTTAGATTGTGTGTATAAGAACAAAATAAACTCTCAAAAAGATTTAGTTTATGAATGTTTATAACATGGCATCAAACGAAATTCTTTCACCCTTCTGCTTTAAGATTAGACTGATTGCATATTCGCAGTTATCGCTATTGATAGACCGATGGACGCTCAAACTATGACTCATGGCCTTTCACATTGAAAATTTGGACGAAGTTTCCGCCTAGATTTCATGACTGCATATACAAACCATAGCAACACTGTATCTGTGCATTGCCGTCTCAGTCTTTATATGAAAATCTACAAGTCCCTGTTTGAACAAAAATAAAAAGGTTATTGTTGTTGTCATCGTTGTTGTTGTCGTTGCTGTTGTTGCGATAAATGAGGCTATGTCGTGAGTCTAGTTTACAATTTAGAAATTCGATGACGTCATATCCTCAAATCAGCTGAAATACAAAATAAGCTGTAATTTGAAACAATATTCAAGAGTTCTGAAAAGTCCAATGGAGGAATCATTGTTAAATGGCTAAAGTTTCTTTCAAGTCATTCAATTCAAAGAAATGGGCAAAAGAATCTTCTAAAATGTTTTCAAACCAATTAAAGGATTGCAGCATAGGTTCCAAATCTTTAAATCGGTGTAAAAAGGCGGGTAAAAATTCTATGATCTATTTAATTTAATTTAATAGTTTGACAGGAACTTTAGCTATTTTTCAATAATTGTACCGTTGGAATTTTCAGAAATCTTGAATATTCGTAACAATTACAGCTTATTTCATACTTCAACTAATTTAAGGACATGACGTCATCAAATCACAGTGGGCCAGAGGGTGGACAAAAATAAAAAAATAAAAAAATTTAAATAATAGTTTTATCAGTGGAAATTGATATCATATGCCTCATCGAGTAAGGAAATCACATTCAACGTTATCGAAAACATTGCTTTCTATTAATTAATCAATTTCAAATCACGGGATGCTAACTGTTATTGAATACTTCAAGCCGTTAACTGTTTTCAACTTCAATTTTACCAACTGCGTCTTCGGGCACCGATTTGTCTGCAAGCGGCATTTCGATAGCATCTTCATAACGTTCACAGGCAGTGATCTAAGTGTGACTGACTGCATTTCGATTGAGCACAGACTCCTATTCCAAAATTGTGATTTTGTTCAAAGTACTTTAGAAACACGTTGCTGCACTTTGTACGCTGTGTTTTAAAGCTAAGTTCAAAATTTCGCTTGTAAACGCCAAACGTCTTCTTTGTATATTTACAAGCACTGAAGCATCCTCTAACCGTTTGACTTACATTTGGCTGCCGAGAGGTGCCGTAGAAAATACAACGATGGTTATTGCCACGGCAAAATTGAGGTGTATAGGGAATAGGGCACTGCTGAATAACTCTCAGATCGATGTCAAATTCTATTCATTTTTTATGCCAAGTTTATTTCAAAGCCTGTCCTTGTTTAAGAATCATTTCAGATTATAGATTTATAGTCATTAATTCTGCTTTCCTTATTATGGGTACGTACTTATCAGAAGTTATTTGATGCATTGACTTTGGCTGTTTCAAATAAGGACTTAGAAGAATTTTCCGACAACTGCAGAAATAACTAAGCAAAGAAATTTTGTCCTAACGACGTTTTTCTTCGTATGTTTCCAACTTTTATAGCATTCTTTACCATTTTATGCCTTATGCGATTTATGTCCAAAAAAATCGTAATCTGGCCCACTGTGCAAATGTCTGAATCATTAGCCAGTGGAGTGAAAGAGTTTTGCTTGATAACATATTGTAGGCATCCATTAACTATGGTTTTTCTGAAAATTATTTGATTTTTCGTCAACATGTTTAGAAATTATGATGGTTTTAAGTTTTTGTCGAAAATGTTCTTGAATTCTTGAAAAAGAAGAAAAACACTGCAATTCTGAAAATATTGAAGATTTCAGGAAAGTCCAACGGCAGATTTACAGCAAGCATAGTTCAAGTTTCTTCGAAGCCGTTTAGTTTAGAGAAATAGGTCAGAAAATTTGACACCCACCATTTTAAAGATTTGAAACCGATGCTAAAGATTGTCACCTATGCTGTTAGTGGCTACATGTAAGGAGGTTTGCGTTCACATAGTTCCGGTTTTGTGAAAGTCATTGTTGAATGTTGGAGCGTTTTCAAAAACCATCGTTTTTTTTTTTGCTTTCATCTTGACCAAATGCGTTTTCAAAAACCTCCAATGTTTGGTTATTCACTTTTGACAGCGTATTCGAAAATTTTCGTTTTTGTGGCGTTTTCGTGCGGATCAGAATGAGCACTTTCACAAAAATGGAGGCTTTTGTACAAAAGAGGAGTAGAGTGAACCGGGCCTAATATGCCTCATGCTTCCCCTAGAAACATATTTGCAAGGTAAGAATAATACAGAATAGATAAAATAGTAATACCTTGTTCAGCGCTGCAAATGCAGGACCAAAACGAGGATGAACGTGCAATCGAGACTGTATCCAAGATGGTAGCTTATTTTGGACAGATTTCTTACTGTATCTTTGATCAAGTAGGATGATGCAAGCATAGTCTTGCCTGTGTCTGATTGCACGACCTGAAAGAAATGAACTGCAATCAGCAATGTTGGGCAAATCGACCTTACGCGGGTGTAAAGACGTAACATGGTGGCGTGGGGATAAAGGCTAAAGAACATTGCGCTGGATAACGGGGTGACTGTCTGTCTCGAAAATGGTTTCGTCCGATTGACATTGCCTTTGAATATTTCCCAACATCAGCTTTAAAGATATGACATTAGAAATAGACATTAGTTAGTGTCGTCCGACTGACCGTCTTCTGAAATGAAAAGTATCAGATCTTTGGGGAGGGCGTCTAAACACAAACTACAACAAGGATTTTCAGTTTTTGCATAAACTATGCGATTCTTGTGACGTTACTTGAGCTATAAATAAATACAAGGATGAATCCAAATAAAACGGCAGTCAGTCGATTTCAAACTCCGAACTTTGCGCTATCTAATGTCATATCTTTCAGATGGTGTCGGGAAATATTCAAAAGTAGCTCTTACATCTGAATACGAGGCAACCTACTTCTAAACCATGACACTCGTATTAATAACAAGCTTCATGCACTCGGTTTCTACGAAGCTTCGCGAGTAGAAAACATCAGGAGAAGCCGTTTCCAAAAGCTTTCAAATTTTACCTATGAAGGAAATACTTTAGAAATATATTTAAGAATTGAAGATCACGAGCAATTTTAACGTGCAAGCAGAGTGTTTTGGAAGCATTTTGCCGACTTGTTTGTCGCAGGCAAAACCGTCCTAAATTTCCTTGTTCTTAAAATCTATACTTAAAAATATAAATTTGATCAAGTTGCCGACTGACGGACGGATGGACGGACGGATGGACGGATAAAAAATTAGAATAATTAGGAAAATTAAATTCAAATAACTAGAAAATGGTTTGATCAAATTTGGGGAACAATGCTTTAATAAGATTCAAAACTCAATTTGAAGGCTACCAGATGGAGTGGGAAAACAAAATTTTGCCCCAAAGCCCACTAATCAACATACTTTCAGTCCGTTGTAGGCTTTAAAGCATGCTTTATATCAATTAAATTTTAAAGCCATGGTTGTCCTTCTTGGGTCTATTAACCTGATCTTGTATCCAGACTATCAGCTAGTCAGAGCTAGCCAGCTACAAGCTATCATTGCTCTTAGGCCCAAAGGGACAACATTTTAAATTTGGTCCCACGAGCAATGGTGGCTAGTATCTGGAAATCTGACGGTTTGGATGCGAGAACTGGTTAACAGACATAAGAACGACAACCATGGCTTCATTATCGAATTGGTATAAAGAATGATTTAAAGCTAACAAAGTACTCAAGGTATGTTGATTAACGGGCTTCAGGTCTTTCTACGTTGACCAGTGGCCTAAGGTTTTGTCTTCCCACTGCCCTTGTACATACCGATTGACTGGTTAACTGCTTTCATACAGATATTCTCGTAATGCTGCTGACCAGATTTTTGCTGAAAAAGAAGAGAGATATCTTCACAAAAAAAAGTAAGTTTGGAGCTTCATTGTTGCAAAAAATTTACTTTCATGAAGATAGGAAATAGTTCTTCTGAAGGCAATTTGGTTTTGTAAACTTTCATGGATTGACACTTTAAGGACTACAATACTTTTCAACTTATGTCAGCCCCCGGGGGTACTCCCATTGTGGACTGACAGCGGGGTCCAGTCAGGGTTAAAGAAGGGCAATGCAAAAATTTCGAAAAATACCCTTTATACAAAAATATAGTATCTTTATACAAAACCCTTGAATGGCAGTTCACAAACCTGAAAACTGGGTCATTTGGTAACATTTAGTAACGAAAATTTTCCATGGTTTTTCATAATTTTTTATTGCAAAACTGATGGAACAAAGCAAGAAAACTTTCAAAATTCATTTATAATTAATGCTGCAATGACTAAATTGCAATGCGGAGGAGCATACCAGGTTGAAACATAATAAATGACTAGGAATCTTAGAATACCCCCAATTGGCAGTATGTGATTGACAAATAGGGCCAATTGGCAGTCATTTGGTTAGACCCTCAAATCAACTGGACCCCCCTGTTAGGCCGTAATGGGAGTACCCCCTGGGCGTCAGCCATAATGCCATTCTTCATTACGAAGATCTATCGGAAGGTAGGAACCTTGAATTCCGTTTTCGAGCCGTATCAAAGGCCGATTATATGAGAGATTTCAATTCGGGTTAAAATTTGAATCAATTATATGGTGGTTACAAACTTTGCGCTGGAAATAATTTCAAATTATTACCACGTAACATACGAACACTCCAGGAATTTAGGTACTGTTATAAAAATTATGATTTACGATTACATGGAATTAGTCACCAAAATTGATCGAAGTGAGTGAAACTTAGTATCTAAATACGCTACAAGAATCCTATCAGTTAGGGCACTTCTCCATAGATTTAAGATGCTGACTGCATAACTTAGGGTATGTAGAGGAAGAAAAATCATTTTTTAGTGTCTTCTCCTATGCCAGCAGTTATTTTCTTGGGTCGATGTGTCATACCCCAGCCTCATCATCCCTATCCTAATTATACTAGAGTAGAGCCCCTGGGAAAGTAAGAAGAGTAATGTGAACTTACTCCAACGGTTTTATCTAGGTAGTCCATCTTTTCCTTTAACTCTGGCGAATTTTTGTTTGGATATGGAAGACCAACCATCAAAATGCACCTAAAAAATCACAACAGAAAGAAAGGTACATTACTCACGTTGTAACAAATAAGTTTGAAATAATTTGTGGTACAAAATTTTAAGATAGCCTTACACAACGAACTCCACAAACTTAACTCATAAACGCAACAAAACACCTTAATCTGTAGAAGGAGGACCGTTAACTCTTGTAAAAGAACAACAGCCAAATAAACTTGTAACTAGAGAGAAAGATGTTGAAACCTGCAAAAGAAAACGAATTAATCTTTATATTTGAAAACAGAAATGAGTTAGTAACTCATCAGTAACTGAAATAAAGAACAACATCGAATAGCCAAAACGCGTTTCGTCGCACACTCGTCAGTTCTGTTCATGCGAAGAATATCTTCTATAAAGTTTAAGATTAATTCGCTTTTCTCTTGAAGGTGATCAACGGTGTTCTGTCTAGTTACTGGTTTAATGTGGTTGTTCTTTTCTGGAAAAATCAGCTCTTAAGTCTCCAAGCAAATAAAAAGTATATGCTAAGTGAGGAAATTACTTATCCTTTCAGCGCACTTCGAAAAAAAAATACAACAGATTTTAGCCAACTAAGTTTGATTAACACATTTAACATGTAAGCTACAATATAAGAATAATTCTAATGAATCTGATTAATTGTTAGCAAAATGCATGCTTGTAAACATTTTGACTTTTTGACTCACTAAGTATTTGACGAGTATACAGTAAATCCCCGCGTATAAGAACCTACTTTTTTGAGAGGCAGGCTGAAAATGGTTCTTATTTCAAAGGTATAAAGACTAATTTCAGGGTTTAGAGGTTCTTCTTTGAAGGGTGCCTCATGCAGTCCCCTTAAGAGTTTCAAAAGGCTGTTTTGTCCTATTATTTGTTTTAGAAAGGTTCTTTCGGACCTAATAAGTAATTGAGGAGGAGTATAAAGCTTTCAAAGCCAATTGGGACCACAATGACCTTCATAACATCAATCAAAGATCAACTTTGCAGCCCCTGCAATAAGAACCTATGTTTCATCAAACTGAAACAGGTTCTTAATTGCAAGGTACATAATTTAGGAAAAACAGCCTCTAGGTTCTTATTTTGGTAGGTTCTTATATGCGGGGATTTACTGTAGATGATAATATGTTCCCCATTGCATTGAACAATTTGGATATGGAAACAAAGAAAGATTTTATAACATAATAGCATCAGTTGAATTTGATTGACATCGCCATTCAAAGCGATTAGCGATTGCAGCTAAAATAAATCCTCTCAACCTATAATTCAAAACAAACAAGGCCGCAAAAGCTGCTCTGAAACCAGCAGAGCCAACTATCGCCTTGTGCACACGAAAAGTGGTTTCTAAGAAAACTCATCAGTTTATAAAGCAAAAGAAGAAGAATCAAGCTAAAGATCTGTCTAGCGAATTCTGTTTTTTATTCTTGAGCTGGATACCAATTATTTCATTCAAGCCCTAAATACGTGAGAATTACAATGCCTTCTGCTTGGCTTCTGAATCAAATAAAAATATGCCAAGCAGAAACAGGATCACTTAGCAGATTTTCCTGCTTCTTTCGATAAAAATTCACAGCTTCTCTTAAAAACCACCGAAGTGAAGGTGAAGTTGCTTGGTTCGCAGAAACAGAGCAGAGCTAATCGAGTCCGCAACCCCTTGAATGGCGCGCAAGTGGATGAGCCGTACCGGGTATCGAGCCCACTTCGCCTGACTGTTATAGCTGCAAAGTCAGAGGAAGATTCTACACCATTGCGCCACAACACGTTTCGACTGGTCTCAGGACAACTTTTAGGGTTATGTCAGCTTTGAATTATGGATTGAGAGAATTTCCTTTGCCTGCAGTTGCTAATCACTTTGAATTCCGGTGACAATCAAAGCAGCTGATGCTGTTTTATTACAAAATCTGTCATTGTTGAATTTAAAAGTAAGTGATAATACAGACAAAAAGTATGGAAATAAGGAACAGCATATTTCCTTATGATTAGAGTTTGCAAAGTCAAAAGTCAAAATTTTCACTCACCTTCCTAAATCATCGGAGAAATTGATCCCTTCACTCATTTTACCTCCTACAACACTAAACAGTACTGCACCATTTTGCTTTGATTGTGCAGTTGGCGATCTAGGGCCTGCAAAGCGCTGTGTGAAGAAATGAATAATTTTCACTAATTAAGTGTAAAAGTAAATATTAGTAACTAAGTAAATATTAGTAACTAAGTAACTAAGTAAATATTTATCGAAAATTACAGGGTGGCCCAAAAAGACTTCACGAGGTCTAGTTTTATTACCAATATATCCAATTAGATTCAGTAACTTAGCCAGCTTTAATCGTTAAAATCACCCATGGAAATGGGAGATTTTCTGCAGAAAGCCCGTTTCGAAAACAAGCAGAAACTAGTGAAGACAACAAGCAAGATTTCCTTTAGTTCTCCATCCTAGCAATAATGACACATGGACGTGTTCATGTATTTTGTTCTCTTAGGAGAATGGAATCTTCCTAAAGAAGTTATTCATACCAGGGGGAGGACTTTTTCATTCCCCAAAGAGGATAGCGCCTGCTAAAGCGTGCTTAAGTCATCGCTGTGAGGAAAGCAAGGGAATTGTCTTAGTAAATTAGTTGCGAAATCTGAACGGAGAGACCGATTTCAACCAGGAAAGATCCTAAATATAATTGAACATGTTAGCTATTCAACTACAGGGTGTCTCAAAAAAATTGTTCGACGTTTGATTAAATACTAAAAAATAACGATACGCTGAATGGACGTTTGGTCATGTCACCCTTGTCCTGAGATTTTAAAATAATTTTTGACACAAGAATCTTGCAAATCCGATAAAAAATCATGGGGTTACAAGCTTTTGAAGTTCAAGTTTGTGCGAAAGCTGAAACCAGTGGCCTCGAAATGACATTTTTGGTAAAAGTTCCATAGGCCGTCGTTTCTGTTATTTCTCAATTGTTTCAGGGCGAACCAAGTGGGATTCAAACAGGTATTCGATAACCTAACTATCAAGCATATGGATGCTTTGAGGAAACAGATTCAGTCTCTCGCCGATTTTCTTTTGAACCACTGTTTTTTGACCTATGCAATGTTAATGAATTTTGAGAATGATCGCAAGAAATAATTTACTTTAAAAGTTGTATTAGGTTTGCTCTGATATCAACGAGAGTTATGACATTGGATAAGCTTCTCTTACCTCCGTCTTCGAGCTTATTGCAATACAAGTATTCTGGGGGGTCTCTGGTTTCAGCTATCGCACATTTTTGATCTTCGAGAGCTCGTAACTCAGTGAATTTTCAACCGATTTGCACGATTTTAGTATTATTTCATAATCTTAGAAACAGGGTTATCTTTCCATGAGCCTGTTCATGTTGTCCTTATTTTTCAATATTTAATCAAACGTCGAAAAATTTTATGAGACACCCTGGAGGTATTGCAAAGTGTCATTGCTTCTGTACTTGTAGAGCAGTTGCCGTTCAAACACCGGACCTTTTTTGGCTCATTCGATAGATCACAACCAGTTCTCTCAAATCAAAAGCTGTAGATAAATCCTTTATTTCACGGTTTAGTTTAAAGACGCAGAAATCTTTGAAGATGATGTTTGGTTATTCTAATCCATGGGTACCGTATGAAAACAAGACAGAAAAAAATTTCGAGTTATGCAGAGTGAAGTAACAGTCATCCTTTCCAGTTAACATTTTGTGTAAACTCAAAGCAGACATGAATTTGAAGTCATCTGATGAACTTTTTTGATTGCAAAATAATCAATCTCTGTTCCTTACTCCAATTTCGTGCTCCTATGTAAATTCACAATTCAGCTTTCTTCACACCTACCTAAACATGGACAGGAAAGGACAGGGCGGGAAAGTGAGAGAAATAAAATGGATTACCATAATTTTGAAATGAGTCTTTCGGAGGAAAGTTATGACTAAAATTGGCCAAGCGACGACTAAATAGATAGCTAAGCCTTCAAGTTAAAATTACTCACAAAATTGTTGAGCCACCTAGAAAAAATGATATTTTTGTCCCCCTTCCCCCATGTCCATGTTGTTGAAAAAAGCACCTGATCGAGATGACACGCGTGATATGGCAACTTTTTGTCGTACTACAACATTGACTAGGGGGAGAGGGAAAACAGCGGAAAAAATCTGAAAATCTTGAGGTGGCTCAAGAATTTCGTCAGTGACTGTACATACTGATACCTCGTTTGTGTTCATAATATTTGCCTTCTGGAAGTTAGGCGTGATCTCCCTCGTGAAGCATTTTTTGGGTAATCGGTACCTATTCTGCCCAAAAAGAAGCTCTCTTGTAGCTCTTTTTCCAGAGCATAGGGAGAAAATGGTTGAAATTATCACATACCTTGATGCATTGGGAATAACTTCCAAGAACTTGATCAATGCTTCCTGATTTGCGAGGTTCGCGGAAGACCTATCAACCAAAATGAATTTAATTATAACTGACTACTAATTTTCTAATTACACATTTGATTAAATACACATTATTACTAGCTAAATTAGGTTACCTTCTGCATTAACATCTTCACCTTCTAGAATCTGACTTCAGGATAGGGCATTTTTTCAGATTCCCCAACTTCAGATTCAACAGAATATTGCATATCCACCAAAATATGTGAGCCAAATGCTCCCCCTCCCCTAGGAATCCACTAATCAGTAAAGATTTTCTTATACCTTTGCAAAGAATTTTGAAATTCTCCGACTCTGTCATACCTTTTTTCGAGCCTCTATCCTCTGCATTATTCCACTGTCAATCCATTTCGTATGAACTTTCTCTTCATAATCATAAGAAGGGAAAAAGCAAACAACACCAGCAGGAACAACAGTGCAAACATTTACAATCAATCGACCAAGCTCTTCAATCTAAATGTGGATAAAAAACAAGGTTTTGGTAAAAAAGGCTGAGGCTAGATGCACTACGTTTGTATCAATATTGCACTCCCGAAAATTTTATTGCACCAGATCATACAATCTTCAGTAGATAGTTATCGTTGTTGCTATGCGCATACTAACTGGTTTTGTGTTGTACAGGAAAATATAAAACCCGAAGTCCTTAAAGTACAAACCGAGCTTGCGAGGTCTGTGCATTAAGACCGAGGGCTTTACATTTTGCTGTACAACGACAAAACCGATTAGTATGAGTTTTACTACCTGATAGCTTCTAATTTTGACTCGTATTATTTAGTCAAACACATTTTGTTACTGTCATATCATTTGAGTTGCTTGTAAATCTCACAGGCCTAAACAGTTGCTGTGGCGACAAAAACGGGTCCTTGTATCGTATTATACAAGGCTACGGGAAACCCGCGGGAAAAGTGCGATTAACCAATAGGAGTGGCAGGATTCTGTATTGCCTCGTTTTTGAAACTTCAGCCAGGTAATAAAAGATAGTAATAACTAGGGCGAATGTAATGGTAAGTGTCCCAAAAAAGTTTCCATATTTGAACACTTCCAGAAAAACAACCATTGTCTAGATTCGAGTGATTTAAACAGCAATCTCTTGCTAAAGACGAACTTGGATCCATATAATTTTTCTCAATTTTTAAATGATTAAAAGAACTCCAAAATATGGACTCTCTGAATATCGTCACCTTGAGAAAGGTCACATGGCATTACCTTCACCCTAGTTATTAATATCTT
Source organism: Aurelia sp. 3 sensu Dawson et al. (2005) (assembly GCA_964020215.1). NCBI lineage: Eukaryota > Metazoa > Cnidaria > Scyphozoa > Semaeostomeae > Ulmaridae > Aurelia > Aurelia sp. 3 sensu Dawson et al. (2005). Next base: position 9,559,105 of record OZ026592.1, on the reverse strand, counting down.
GAAAAGCAGAAGGATATTGCGATAAAGGTATGCTCCATTTCTTCCATGTTTTACATCGTAGGTGTCAACAGCATACAAACGCTTGTCAGTTACATAGATTGGTATCCGAACTCGGCAATAGGGAAACTGCTGCCCACAGGGCCTACCTTGTCAAAAGAAGTATACATTTTCTGCAAACATAAGCAAAATCGTGCTTTTCACGGACAAAACAGACAACGATTAATCTTTCTTGGGTCCTACTTTGGAGTTTAAGCGCCACTCTAAACTGCTGGAATTGGCTGAAAGCTTCAACTTTGTGTTGAGTTGCAGGTTTGTAATTCTCAATGATGTACTTTTGTGGCTCTTTCGTGAACTTTTCAGGTTTTCTGCTTTTAATTGGCAGATACAGAAATGAACGAAATGCTCAGTTCTAAGTTGGGAATTCTGCAATTTTTATTAAATAACACGCATTTTTACTACGATAACAGCTCAAATCATCAAAGTTTTTCTTCATGCCCAGTGTGTCTTAGCAAAAGTTGCCGGGTTTATAAAACAATTTCCTCGCGCTTGATCAAGTCTGCTGGAAGACACAACGTACAAATTTTTCCGCTCCAAAATTCCGATTTGAGACACTCTTTGGCAACTAGTTTCTCATTAAGCAGGCCATCAGCAACGACAACAACAGCGAAATAGAGAGGTTAGTGGAGCTAGTCTAACAGAATTTCACAAGCAGCCCCTAAAGACTTGAACCCCGTGCTGAATATTACCAGCTTATCTTGCGATTCAGCAGCGAAGCAGCGAGTAAGTAATGAACAACAAGAATTGATGAAAACCAGGCTCACCGCGCGTCGCCTGTGGCGCCACGCTGGCCCGTCAACGTACCTTGCTTTATTACGAAAGGAAATTCAATCCTCCTCTATTACGGTCCTTCCCTAATAAACCCCTTCCTTTCAAGCTGAAACTTTAGATATGCCCTCTCTCTCCCTATTAGCAACTTTTCCCACTAAAGTGAAACACAAGATGCTGCAAACCGTTTTTCTAAATATTTCCCATGTTTTTACCCTGACAGGGAGGGGCGTATCTTAGTATGTTTTTAAATAAATATCGAAACATGGCTTACCATATTTTTTTGGTCTCTACTCTGGTACGTGAAATCGAGGTCAAGTGAAGAAGGGCCTTTACTCAGAGCGATAGCAACCAGATTTTCCGGAGGAATGACATGACCTAGAAATTCAATAAAATGTTTAATAAAATAAAATGAATTCGATTTATAATGATAGACAACAACCTGTTCTACCTGCTAACCCAAAATTCACAACATCAGATCTTGAAATCATTATGAATGTGTGCAGTTTTAAAACAAGTTTTCGCAGTTAAACGAGTTTGAAAAACAAGTTTTCTTCAGAAAAGTTTTGATGTAAACTGCTCATTCAGCAACGACAACAACTATTTTGACAGCACAACAAAACCAACATACCGGGTAAGCTAGAAAAAAGTTCTCACTTAAGAGTACTTTACAAATTTGAATGATTCCAGTACCAGTTAAAAGCCAATAAATTGAAGTATCTTTGATCAAATAATCAAGGACTCCTCGCACAGAACAGTGATGAAAGTGCAATCTCTCATGGGTGAGAGATATTCTCGGCACATTTACTGCCATGCGATTCAAAATCCTTAGGATTTATTTGAAATCTATGTGTTATAACTCTTGTGAGAGATGCAATGCCAGTTGCACCTTGTTGTGCGTGAGGAGAGTCCTTACAATATGATCAATGTTTTAGGCCCATTTTCAGTCCTTTTGCAACTATGAAACCTTTGTAAGGTTGAATTTACCTATGTTTCTGCTGCCTGTGAGACAGCAAGGAAAATCACAAAAATAATAAGATCTTTTGGCTTTTAAGGGCGTGTTTGACTGGTAATTCCAAACCTACCAAATTCTGAAACGGTAGACTTCGCAGAGACGGAAACACAGTGCCCAATCAAACACAAAATTCTTCAAAACACGAAGACGAGTCCGGTGCTTGGCAACAAAGACTGAACTAACTCAATTATCATAGCAGCACGAGCAAATTCGCCTCGTTTTCAGAGTTTAGCAAATGAAAACGAGAATCTCTCCAAAGTCTGCCAAACCTTCCGCCTGTTGGAGCAGAGGGCTCGGCAGGCCTTTCAAACCTGCCAAACCTGCCGTTTTTGGAATCTGGTATTAAATCAAACACAAACTGTGAGTCTTCCAAGTCTACCGTTTTCAGAATTGGCACCAATCAAACGCATCCTAATTATGTTTGAAGAATGAAAACATTATGGAGGGGCTTTTGCTCCAACCGGAAGGAATACACCTATATACCTATATACCTACCTACCTACCTATAGTGGAAGGAATCAGGAATGTTGTAACAAAAGGCATTATTTATGCACACAATCCAAACAATCGATAAAGCATTTCAAGTATTTATTGGCATTGTTAATTTACACAATCAAAACAATTCAGAGATATTTGGGCCAACAATCAAATTTAGGTGAACTGCCAAACTCTGGCTGTTAATGAATTCATCAGTTGAGCTGCCAATTCATTAAAAGGTAATTTTCCAGAATCTGACCTCTGTGACCTGGCAAAGTTCCCTTACTGTTTGAAATCTTCAACATGGACGACTGTTTTCAAGGGGCAAGCAACTCATACTATAAGCTATCAAGGAACAAGTGTTGCACTGTTTAGGTAGCAACTGGTTTCTGGCTAAAGTAAAAATACGTCAGTAGTGTCCTCCGCCATTTTTCCCCTACATCAACATGTATGATTTTGAGTACACAGAGTTTCTTACGAGTTTCTTAAATGTTCCATAACAATCTTCATGTTGATTACTATCTGTGCCCTCGGGATGATTTCAAAACAAGGCTTTTTGAAGCCTTTCCAGTGTTTAGACATTACTCTAGTAATTTCTGAGCAAAGTGATACTGGACGCAAGTGAAAATAAATTAAGTGTAGGATAAGGATTTTCTTTGTCAAAATAAGTAGTTTCTTGAGCTATGTTTCATGTTTTAAGAATGAAAACATTCTGGAAGGGGTTTTAGGCAAACCAGAAAGAATATACTTGTATGCAATCAAAACAATCGAGCGAAATAAAATCTCCATCAAATTTTGATGAGTTGCCAATCGATTTCTCCTGATTAAGGCTAATTACTACGTGTTCCTAACAAACTCTCGCTGTTAATGAAATCATCAACAGAGTTGCAAAGTCATTAAAATGCTATTTGCAAGTTTGACCTGGCAATGTTCCCTTACTGCTTGAAATCTTCATATGGACGACTGTTGTCAAGGAAACCAACCAACCCATATACTACAATCAAGAAACAGGTGTGGCACTATTGCAGTGACAAATCTTGTCTGGCAAAAGTAAAGAATTTGTCAGTATCATGTGCTTTTCGATACATCCAATGTAATAATTATGACGCTTATCAAATCCTACATTAAACAGTTGCTATTGCAGATAAATATTCTTTACTACATGAAGCAAGCTACATGCATGATCTCATTCTTCAAACATGGCTAATGGGAGCCTTTAATTAATATTTGAATCATTCAAATATGTGAATTACTCTTGGTGCTATGAAGTTTCAAAAGTGGGGATTTTTTTCTGGCTCATCCGGTATGGTGTGATAATCAATCATGGGCAGTTCGGACACTATTGTAGTGCTTTGTAAACTAACGAAGAAACAATAATGATTCAATATTCACCCCGATGCGAAGGCATTTCGCTAGGGTAAGCTAGGGAGGCGAAATGTTGTTGCAGTTGGGTTGAAGCTAGGGCCTAAGTAGAAACCAAAGCACGATTTGGGAACGGAATACAAGCACTGCATGGCTTGGGTGAGTGTTGAATCATTATTGTTTCTTTGTTAGTTTAGAAAGCACTACAATAGTGTCCGCACTGCCCATGAATCAATATGATAACTTCATAGGCTCTTATTTGGTTTTTCACAGGTTTTTACAATGTCTGCGAAAGTCTTGGAACACCTCTGCAAATTTCGCCTTGTTTTGCGATTTCCCCCTCCCCCTCAGAACAATGTTGCTTTGTCTTAAAAACTTGGGATGACAGGACCATCCGCGACTCTGCTGGAAAGCTGGGACAATAACCTTCCAAATCAACATTTCTTCGGGGGTGAGGGGGTGTTTAAACCTAATCGCTATGGTTAGAAATGCGAATTATGAAGAAATAGCCTAAGTGTTCCAACGACATTTGGCAGGCATTGTAGTTGAAAGAGAAAATGCATTGAAAAAGTTTTTGGTTATCGCTATCAGAAACAATGATTTAGTTATCGTGTAAAATGAAAAATTTCAACACTGCTCCTCAATCATTTGAAAAGAACAAACACGTTCGATTCCACTACATTGCTAATGCCCCGTCTCTTATCACAGTAGAGTTTACAGCGGGGGGGGGGGGGGTACTTCACTATGAATTCATACGGGGGTGTGCGCCGCAAGGATTTCTGTTACGACCCAATCCCAGAAATTTGGTCCGATATTGATACCCAATCCCAGAATATATGTCAGATATTGATACCCAATCGAAGAAGTAACAAAAGCAATTTGACGTCAAAAGGATTAGGAATTTTCAGGCCAAAAACTACCCAAAACTGGCGCACATCCCCGTCTCACCCATAGTGAAGTACCCCCCCCCCCACGGAGTTTACAGTTCTCCATTTTATTCTCCTCGAAATCTAAGTTTTGGTCAATCATCCAATAACTTGTGGCCACGATTGTAGTAAGCAGTGTCTATATTAACAGTCATTTTTACATTTTAAATTGTAGGAGCTGAATAAACATCGCAATGCAGACACTTTCCGTCGTTATTTTCTTCTCCATGAGTCTGTTCCAACTGCGCAGCAACATACCTGTTTATGACGACTAATGTGAGACTGAGACCTTACTTTTCAAGAGCGAAAGTGTAGAAAAGGCAATCAAGGTTGTAATATCTGTAGATTTTCGCTAAGTTCTTTCTTTGTATTGCAGGGGATTGGCAATTTTCAAAGTAACAGTGAAATAGGAACACCCAGTCCAGCCAGATTGTATGTGGGGTTTTTTTTCGATTTGTGCTCTATTTTCCAATGTGTTCTATTACCTTTGCACTCCTGCGCAGTGAAGGAAGTGAACATATTTCTTTGAATTCTCCATTTTATTCTCCATGACATTTTTGGGACTGGAAACAAGGGAACATCATGGTAAAATAGCTTTTTGGGGAAATTAAGTGGGGACACTGCCAAATATTCGGGGCAAAGCTATTGTTTCAGTACAGAGCACTGTTTATTTCTTTTGTTTTCGAACAAAAGATCTTTGTTCTAGCCAACAGTGGGGGGCGATCGGAAACCCCTCGCCCTCCAAAATGTCCGCCACTGGAGAAAATTTAAGAACCTACTATCTGATTTCATGAATGTTATCCATTGCATAAGAATAAAAAAAGCCTTGTTTGGAAAATGTAGATTCTTATATGCGAGTTTTTACTGTAACTTAGTTCAGTCAAAGTTAAATAAGAGATTTTCCGAACAAGATAAACTTTTCCGGACTACTGAGTGAAACGTTGTAGTTACCGCATGAAAATTCAACGATTCTCTCGACAGGTACGCCAGCAGAATAGAGCAACACATCTTTGAACTCAGAGATCTATGAAAGAGATGAAAGACTAGCATTGGCTTTCATAAGAATTTATAGAAACAGACATAAAATCACAAGACGATACCACAAAGAGCATGGAGCGACTCTGAGGCAATTCATGATAAAAGGAGAGATTTGACGAACTACCAAAATGATTTTACCAATGAATTAGAAAGAAAATATTTAAGGAGAGAAGATTTACAAGTTTTCATTACAGAATCAATCAAAATGTTTGGAGGCGTAGAAATATTCTTTGAGAAATTTTGCATTTGAACCAAACAATAACTGTTTCCTGCCATAGGGGATAATTTTTAGCACCTCTTTCTTTGAAAGGTTCTAAATCTTTAAAAGGTTTCAAAAATCTTTAAAAATTCTATCAGCGATAGCCTGCGTGCAGACTCTACTGATCCCATCAGCGATCGCTATGGCTTGAAATAAACGTTAGCTACTTCAATATAATTCTAGAGAGTCTTTGTCTTTTGGGCCTCTCTGCACGACTCTAACGACTCAAAAGACCTAGTGTGAAGCAGGCTTAACTAATTCAGTATCCCTCGATAATACCACGTGTACCTGCAACTCTGGCAAGACTAACATGCTGAAGGGGCTTGGTCTAAGATTGCATCAGTTTGCAAGACTCCAATACAAGGTCCTACTATGAAAATTGTTTTTAAAAATGCATCAAATGGGTTTATGATCTAAGCTAGCCTCTTGGCTGCACGGAAAAAATTAGTAAACGACAATCAGGTGGCTAACTGCGATGTCACAGTCCGCCAAACATCCCATGTTCTTTTTAACTCACCCGGTAGAGCTTTTGAAAATTCGAATGAGGGTTTATGCAAGGTTAAAAGCTTGCATTTGCAAAGAACAAAAGAATCTAAAACAACCCATTCAAATTGAAGCTGCACATTTTCTTTTCTATCAAGATTAAAAACTACAATATATAATGTTATATTACACTGTGCCATCCATAGTGAAAAAAGACTTTAAGTCACCGGGTCTTTACTATGTGTGGCACTTACAAATCAAATTAATTTTCTATACAAAAAACAAAGAACGAAAACCACAAAACCAAGAAAAAAATACGCACAAACAACAAGAAAACAACTGAGCCAAGGCAGATTACTGGTCAAAGAAATTTAAATTAGAACTATTCAACTCGTAGCTGTGAAACGAGCGAAAACTATTCAGTACATAGTTTATCCCAGTAATCCACCTCAGCAAAGCGGAACAAAACAAGAGAAACAGAAAAGGGCACAAACACGATGATGGGGAACTAGGAATATGGAGCTGCTGCTGCTGCTTGTTTGATATTGTTGCATCAATCAAATCAGCCAGAATTTTTTATGAATGAGGTCGTCGCTTCCTGTATTACTCTGTTTTCTGTTAACGATAAATCATAAGCTCCTTCCTATTAACTATATAAATATAATCAAGGATTTCAAAAATATAGACTGCTCATATGACGTTTCGCTTTCGATTCATCAGAAATAAACTTTACAATAATTTGGGGCCTTCCTATAAACCTAAATTACAATGGGGTCACATGGGTACAATAACTTAACAGCGGGACCGACCTAGTACACTCTGTCAAAATAAAAGTTGATTATAAAGGGGAGAGGGCCGAAAAGAGAGAAGACAATAGTTAGAGAATAAAGGAGCTGTACAGAGGAACAGATGAATGGCACCGTCTGTCCCCGAGGGAGGCAACAAATTACAACGATATAAGATGAAAATTAAGAGGTTAAAGACCCATTGCTAACCATGATCCTTTGTGGCGCCAAAGGCGACTTTCGTGTTATCTGAAAGTCCTTTTTGGCCTAAATGACCAAAGAAAGCTAAGGAAATAACAACTGAGCCTGAGTTTATTTCTTGTTTCTTTTTACAGATTACCCTGTTTACCTGCATAGGTTCCAAATCGACAGAGCAGAAACTGCGTAAAATGACGTCATCGAGCAATCTGAGATAAGGAAGTGTTTCGATAGATAAGCTTTTTGAACTGATGAATTAAGAGTTTAAAGCCCAAGGAACAAGGTATCAAGTGTTGCCGAATTTTGGGATCTGTTGCAGGGAACTAGGGGGGGGGGGATTCAAAGTTACAATTTTTCGCGCATGAATACGCAATTTCTGCTCTGTTTTCCAAATCTTGAAAAAATGTGGATGTAAAATTCAATGACTTATATCTATGAAGTGAATGGTTTCAAGAAACTTTGGCTATTTTGTTATAGTTCTGCCGTTTGACTTTTCTGAAATTTTAAGTGGTTTCAGAATTAGTGTTTCTCTTCTTTTTCAGGAATTCATGAAAAATTCCAAAAAAAAAAAATGAAAACCATCATGATCTAAACCACCATCATGATCTAAACCATCTAAACTGTTTGACGCAAAATGAAAAAAATTCTCGGGAAGAAAATAGTTTATGGATGTCTACCACTTGGTATCAAGTAAAAGTACCGTAAAAGCTCTATTAAGCCCCCGGGGAGCTTATTTAATTTTGGACCTTCCAGAGGGGGGGCTTAATAGAGAGGGGGGCTTATTAGAGAGGGGGGGGCTTATTCACAAAATCAAGCGAAAAGGATATATTTGGTAGCTTTTCAGTTCCTTTATTCCATATTTTGCGGATTCAACACACAATTTTCCGACTCAAATACACAGATTCGACTCAGTTTTTATCCCATATCAAACTAAAATTAACATGTAAGGTTGTATAGCTAAATAAACGGAAAAATTTGTAAATTCTAGAATTTTGTATAAGTGGGGGGGGCTTAATAGAGAGGGGGGCTTATTTCAAATTTTGACTCAGAGAGGAGGGGCTTAATAGAGAGGGGGGCTTAATAGAGCTTTTACGGTATGTCATTCTTGTGGTTTATGATTTAGAAATTTTATGACGTCACATGCTAAAATGAGCCGAAATATAAAAAACACAGTGAGTTCGCAAAATATTCAAAATTTTTAAAAAGTCCAACGGTAGAATTATGGATGGGTAGCTAAAGTTTCTTTTAAAGCATTAAGTATGAAGAAACAGGTCAAAGAACTTTGCACCCACCATTTTTCGCTGATTTAAAGATTTGGAACCTATCCTCTGTTTATCATTAAACATCACCTCTTAAAGTAATTCGATTTTGTAAAATTTCAAATTGAAGAAAAAAGCAAACGCAGCGATGGACTTACGGGTTGCATTGTTCCTCCTGCAACAATGACAGCTCTGGCTTCCTTTGTTATCTCAGCAAAATGCACGGCGGGATTGAGGAGCAGGAATTTCAAACTGCATTTGCTAAGCAGTGCTGAGTGAGACAGAAATTAGATTAGTTATTCTATGGGACACAGTCAAATAAGAAATGATTCCCGCCCGTTAGCCCTAACCTTCTTCCCAAGTAAGGGAGCTGCCATACAGTATGGAACAGAGGTGGCGGAAGGGATATGACAGGGTCAGGAAAACTATTGGATGGAAAATGTTGGGCTAAAAAACTATGCCAAGCGATAAAAACGGGCCATGAAACTATTTGTTTACAAATGATTACAAATCACTGATCATTTCGACCAGAAATTAGGAAATGCTGGTAAGGAATTTGTATGGGAACAAGGATTAGGATTCTACGTTCCATTCTGGTTCATGATTTACCATTCTGGTTCATGATTTACCATTCTGGTTCATGATTTACCATTCTGGTTCATGATTTACCATTCTGGTTCATGATTTACCATTCTGGTTCATGATTTACCATTCTGGTTCATGATTTATCATTCTGGTTCATGATTTACCATTCTGGTTCATGATTTACCATTCTGGTTCATGATTTACCATTCTGGTTCATGATTTACCATTCTGGTTCATGATTTACCATTCTGGTTCATGATTTACCATTCTGGTTCATGATTTACCATTCTGGTTCATGATTTATCATTCTGGTTCATGATTTACCATTCTGGTTCATGATTTACCATTCTGGTTCATGATTTACCATTCTGGTTCATGATTTACCATTCTGGTTCATGATTTACCATTCTGGTTCATGATTTACCATTCTGGTTCATGATTTACCATTCTGGTTCATGATTTACCATTCTGGTTCATGATTTACCATTCTGGTTCATGATTTATCATTCTGGTTCATGATTTACCATTCTGGTTCATGATTTACCATTCTGGTTCATGATTTACCATTCTGGTTCATGATTTACCATTCTGGTTCATGATCCACTTGCCATTGAAATTGAAGTTCTATTTCAGGAAATGAGAGTTGTATTTAATTTATATACCCATAGCAACTAAATCATGGACCAGAGACAAACGTGGAATTTTCGCTCCCATACAAACCACTTATCAGAATTTTCCTAACTTTCCTGATTAACCAGCATTTTCCTAAAGTGAGTCGCTTGGTCAGGCACGGAGAAGATCAACCATCCGGACTCTGACGTCACACGACCGACCTTAACTTCAGTCACCTAACAGAAACTGTATGAGCCACTTAACCATTCAAGCGAAAAAATACAATTTTACATTCATACATAAATAAAGTGTTTGTTTGTACGTGCGGCTATAATAACCAATAAATACACAAATTACGTTAAGTAAAGTATATAGCCTAGGGCTTGAAATACTATACGTTTCGGGCTTGACCCTTCATCAGTAGTAGCGATAAAAAGTACGTTTAAACTAAAGAAGCAGAGAAAAACCGATTGAACGATTTTAAACTAACGGTTTTTGTGGAGGGACATCTTTCATTCATTGAAGCTCTGTGGCAGCCATTTACCAGAACAAACCGCTCTCCCTAGTCTCCTTTTTAATTGTCCAAATGGTCTATTATCGAACTATTCTATCAATCGTTCTGTCTCTGCCTCTTTAGTTTAAACGTACTTTTTCTCGTTACTACTGATGAAGGGTCAATTCCGAAAAAGCGTATAGTATTTCAAGCTCTAAGCTATATACTTCATCTAACGTAATTCATGTATTACATTCATAAACTTACCATTTTTGATGACGAGGATACGACCATCCTCATTGGCATTAGTTAATGCGTCTAAAAATGCTTCAATATGATAAAACTGAGATGTTCTCATTGCGTCAGATTCATTACTGGCTGTACCTCAAAAGCAAAGACAATTACAAATATAAAAATTTAATGCGAGCTACTTTTCCCAACTTTAATTTTGATTCAGGCAGTATTGTCGTCTACACCTCCTTTTAATTAGCCTGTTCTCCCACCATAGGTTCCAAACTTTCAAATCGACGTATGAAGGTGGGTGTAAAATTCTATGACCTATTTCTCCTAACTAGCCTGCGTCGCAGACCGAATTCTAAAAGCTTCAGCTGCCTATCCATAATTCTACCGTTGGACTTTTGAACAAATTCGAATATTACAAGATATTGCAGCGTATTCTTTATTTCAGCTCATTTAAGGATATGACGTCATCAAATTTCTAAATCATACACCACAAAAATGGCAGACTTTTGCTTGATACCATGTTGAAGACATCCATAAACTACGGTTTTCTTGGAAATTACTTCATGTTGCGTCAAACAGTTTTGAAATTACGATGATTTTCAGTCTTTTTTGAAAATTTTACTTGAATAGACCTTTTAGCTATCAGAATCGAACGATATTTTGCAACATTCTGTAGAACTTTCGAATGTGCACAATAGTGATGGAAGCTCTGATGCCACTTGATCGAACCTTACGTATAAAAATGTATAAAAACAACACTCGTTGTAGAATAGCTAAAAGGTCTATTCCTGAAAAAGAAGAGAAACAATCTAATTCTGGAAACATTGAAGGTTTCAGAAAGTCCAACGGCGGAATTATAGCAAAAAGCTAACGTTTGTTTGAAGCCATTCAATTCAAAGAAATAAATCATTGAATTTACACCCACCTTTTTAAAGAAATCGGAGTATTGGCAGGGAAACGGAGCTTGATTAGAAAACGAAGAGCAAGAATTGCGACGATAATCATGTTCATTTCTATTATTTCATTCCAAATCCAAGTAAATTACGACAAATCCATGTGACAAATCCGTGTGACAAATCCGATAAATTAATAAAGACTAGGCCATATTTATAATTATTTACGTTTCGAAGCAAACTTGCTTCATCATCAGAATATCAAATTTCCAAGAGCACGAGGCTATATTTATATCGATAAAGACAATGAACTACCAAAAGTGCGTTTTTACAAATCCTACGTGAAAAATAAATAATGAGAACCGATTTTTAAAGATTTGGAACCGATGCTAGTTCTCCTTAAGCGGAGACCAGGACTCAAAAAAACGAAGTAGCGTGGTAGCGGCGCTACCAAGATGGTAGCTGAAATGCTAAGATTTCCTAGGAAGAAAGGAAAAACGAAAAGAAGGAAGGGGAAAAGAAATGTAGGGGAAAGAAAGAAGGAGAGAAAGGTAAAGGGATAGAATGGGGTGGTTTATTGGGAAAGGAGAAGAAATTGTGTAAAAAGTAATAAAGGTAATTGGCTTGCTACCAGGAAGAAAAATATTTTTTTGAGCCCTGGAGGAGACCAACAGAAACTTTGGCATAGCCTGCAGTATCTGTATTGTTATTTGTTAAATCATTACGGGTAGCCATACCTATCATGCTCCCAATGGTATTGTCTTTCTTAGCATATTTTTGCTAAATTATACATTTTTAGATTGTGTAAAAAGTCTTCACAAGAATTTGATGCCAGAATATGTCTTACACCAAGAGAAACGATCAGCCTCGTTGTTAAAGTGTCGCAAAATATCACGTTTTCATCGTTTTCGAGTGTTCACAAAATGCCGTTTTTAAGATGTGCCGGTTAGAGTCCCATTTTCAAAATCTACCGTCTTAAGAATCTGCTGGCAAAAACTGTGCCGTTTTCATGCACTGCGTTCAAATTGTGCCGGCATCGTGTGAACGCAGTATGAAAGACAATAATTTCTGAGCTTAGAAAGTTAAATGCTAAAGGTCTTCTATGTTAAAGCTATATAAGTTAACAGGAAAGAGAAAGAAATGAAGGCCTACATACCAACTGCATTCTGATATTTATCAACAAATCCATTAAGCTGCAATGAAGTAACAAAGGGAAACAATTTTAGAAAAGAGGGTGGCCGCAATCAGGGAAGCGTTAAGTTTGTAGGGTGCCCTGGGCCCCAAATTGATTGGGGCCCCTTTAAATACAACCTCAAAAGTTCTTGTTGCATGCAGTGTCCTTTATCGTATGATCGTATGCAGTAAAATGGAAAAGGCTATAGATTCAGTAGCAAACAAATAAGGTAGCACAGGCTGTCAGAATAAACATTTTGGGGCAGGCATTCAATGCGAGTGGAGGGTACAAGAATGAGGGTCCGAGGCTTACCCCTGGGGGGACTTGCCCAAGTCGTCCTGGATTACTTGGGCAAGTCCAACCCCTGGGAAGACGTCTTGCAATCATACCTTTCAAATCATTGGAAAATGCCTCCCTTGTGAAAAACGTAAAAACTAAATGTGTGCGATTGACGAAAGGCATCCTCACAACATTGTAGAAATAGGGCATGTAGAAATCAATTAGAAATGAGATGTATTGTCACACAAGCTATCAAGGTCAAGGAGCGAGGAAGGAGGAAAACGCAGGAAGGAAAACAGCCAGTCCTCCGCATTGTTCCTATGTTTGATGGCCATGGAAACGAGGTGCACTAATTTTTGAGTGAAACTTGTGATGGAGCATACGTTAACTTTGAGGGATAACTTCGGAGTAAAACATTGTCCTTCACAATCATCGTTAAACTACTAACGTGATTCCTTCATTTACTTCCCTAGTAACATTTAATCTTCATACTTTAGCTGCTGTTGCAAAATCATCTCAGGGTGGTAGCTGCGAGGATAATTGCTCTAATTACCTTCTACTGGGAAGGTGGTCTGAATGTCATGTGATCCGGTCCAGTTCAACAACGGTGGCTTTATTTCTCATGCAAGGTTTCCTGTTGAATTTCTTGGTTGATTACAGCGTCCTTCGTTGTTCCCTGATTAAACTTGCACAGCTTTGCGAATTTTCAATATTTACTCGGATCCTGAGCCCAGTGGACCAATGGTTAAACTCACCACAGGCCGCAATGACGATATACACTAACCTTTTTAGAAATCATACTCCTTTCGCAGTATCTTCTAATCTGCAAGAAAATAGATATTTTTCGATAATCAGTCAGCTCCTGAATCAATGAATCATTCAATCGCTTGATCGATCAGCTAGTCAACCATTCGTCAATAACTGTATTAATGACATATCCAAACGATCTTAACATCCTCAGAGTGACAACTAGCAAAGGACAAAATGCGATGTCTTTTCGTGGCGCTAAAACTTGGAATCAACTTCGTCGGATATAAAAGAAGCAAATTCACTTAATTCGTTTAACTGCAAACTAAAACACCACTTGCAGCCTTTTATTTGAATGTAATATTTCGTTCCATTCACCAGTTTTGATTTTACTCCTTTTTCATATGTACTTTAGTTTGACTTTTTAGATATTAGCACTTGTATTAGGTTATCTTAGGTTTTAGCTCTTAAGTTATTTTAGGAAGGTATTATCAATTGTGTAAGTTTTTAACACGGCCCCCTGTAAAGCAGTCTTAGACTGATGGAGCCACCGTGTATAAAAGATTTAAAACGCAAATAAAAATAAAATGAAATATCAAATTAATTCATTAATAAATCAGTCATTCTTTTCCAAAATGAAGCTTTTTCAAAATGTTCTCCAGAGTGGATCTTAAAACTAATGTAATTCTTATATTGCGTTTATATGAGTATTACAAATAGTATCACCCAGGTGAGGTTATTTTTGATTGCCGATATCTCACCTGAGCGAGCCAATATATCGGCTTGGTGAGGCTATTTTTTCTCATATAAACACAAGCAAGAATAGCCTCACTTCACTGACACAAATTGCAGATACTCCGCAAGCACAGACCATCATTTTCATTGTCATATTGTCAAATTTGGTGCCAAATTAAGATAGCCCCCAGGAAGCCGAGGCTATTTTTCTCTCATACAAACAGAAGCTGAAAATAGTCGCACCAAAAAATAGCCTCGGGTAGCCGAGGCTATTTTCTCCATATAAACAGAGCCTTACTGAAAACGCCATTTTCCTGTTGTCGTGTGGACGGGTGAAAACGGAGCTTTTCGAAAATGATGACTTGACTTCTGTTACAGCGTCGATTTACTGAATATGAGAATATGCGTTCGGTTTCTTTGTGGATCACGCGAAGGCATTTTGCTTATCTGTTTTCCAAATTCGAATATCACAGTGCTTTCGTGTGGACGGGAATATTTTCGAAAACGCTCTTCGTGTGGACGAGAATCTTTTTTCATAAACGTCACTACTTTCAATTCGCATCAAAGTGCTTATATTTTATGTAATTTACTTGTTTGATAAAAAAGATACGCTTTCAAAAATATCCGAATACGTGTGGACGTGGCCAGAGAGCAAACGTAACAAACGGTCTTTCCGGTGGGCAACTCAGAGTTTTGTAGCACAACATCTGCAAGCGGAAGTAAATTTTCGAAGTTCCCGTCGCGTAGGCTTTGATGTATTAGGTTGATTAGAATCTATCTTACTCGTTGTTCAAAAGGGACGTCAAACCAGGGGTAATATGCTTGAGTGGCCGTGCTTTGCTCACAGCAGGCATAAATTAGTTGAAATATAATTACATATCTCTTCGGCCTAATAAAAACACAGTAACGATACAGATGTTGTTGTTGTTGTTGTTGTTGTTTTTTAATGATGATGATGATGATGATGATGATGATGATGATGATGATGATGATGATGATGATGATGATGATGATGATGATGATGATGATGATGATGATGATGATGATGATGATGATGATGATGATGATGATGATGATGATGATGATGATGATGATGATGATGATGATGATGATGATGATGATGATGATGATGATGATGATGATGATGATGATGATGATGATGATGATGATGATGATGATGATGATGATGATGATGATGATGATGATGATGATGATGATGATGATGATGATGATGATGATGATGATGATGATGATGATGATGATGATGATGATGATGATGATGATGATGATGATGATGATGATGATGATGATGATGATGATGATGATGATGATGATGATGATGATGATGATGATGATGATGATGATGATGATGATGATGATGATGATGATGATGATGATGATGATGATGACGATGACGATGATGATGATGATGATGACGATGATGATGATGATGATGATGTTGATGATGATTATGATGATGACGATGATGATGATGATGATGATGATGATGATGATGATGATGATGATGATGATGATGATGATGATGATGATGACGATGATGATGATGATGATGATGATGATGATGATGATGATGATGATGATGATGATGATGATGATGATGATGATGATGATGATGATGATGATGATGATGATGATGATGATGATGATGATGATGATGATGATGATGATGATGATGATGATGATGATGATGATGATGATGATGATGATGATGATGATGATGATGATGATGATGATGATGATGATGATGATGATGATGATGATGATGATGATGATGATGATGATGATGATGATGATGATGATGATGATGATGATGATGATGATGATGATGATGATGATGATGACGATGACGATGATGATGATGATGATGACGATGATGATGATGATGATGATGTTGATGATGATTATGATGATGACGATGATGATGATGATGATGATGATGACGATGATGATGATGATGATGTTGATGATGATGAACATTACACACCTTGAACAGGTTCAAATTGTCGATTCTTGCAGAAAACACGAAGTCGTTGATAGTATGCAAAGTTGACTCTATAACAAGACAAAAAAGAAAACTCATAAGTTCAAAGAATTTAGGATTTCAATTTGTAGCATACAGTAGTTGGTACGGTCAAAACCAGGGAACCAATTCTATGGATTATGGAAATTGTGAAACATACAATTATGAGCATTAAAATCATTTTTACACAAATTTACAATGCAAACCTTACAAAGGCAAATACAACTTTATCCCGTGTCTTAACTTTCATGATGGATTAGAAACAATTAAATTTCACAACTGTCATTGAAATACGGGGTCAATGCAAGCCTCCACTTCAGTCCAAGCTGCTTGGAGTAGAGATTTGAAAGTTAGTCAAACTCAAGCAAACGTTGGACTGGGCCATTTCTTAGAGCCTAAATTCATCGGCCGGGCTGGCCATGCCGACCAGGCTGCCTCAGTAAGATGGGATGAAATGTTGCGTGTGATACATGTAGAAATGTACCCCTCCGCTGCGAAGTAATTTTGGTGCGAATAATCAAGTCATCGGAAAGACGATAGCTTGGCGTTCTAAACTATTGGGAAGCTAGCCCTGTTCTTTTTTTCAAGCAAAACCCTAAACTAAATATACTATACATTATTTGTCCCATCCACAGCGGGAAAAGACACGAGGTCACCTAGTTCCCACTGTAGATGGGACTTACAAATTAAGGCTCACAAAGTCCAAAAAGAAAATCAACAAACAATGCCCTGTATCAACAAAAAAGGTCTGTATCTAGCCCTAAAAAGCAATCACATGAGAGAAGCATCATTATTCTGTCCTTTTAAAACAGGATCAGCTCTGTTACGCAAGAGTGGAATCCCAGCTGCCAGGGCTGGCTTAGCCTGTAAATAGGCCATAATTACTTTGAAGCCTGTCGACAAACTAGGGCTAGCTAAAGCTATTTTTCAGATTTATTGTATGCCTCCTGTTGACCATGGGATCTCACCTAAACTGTCCATTTCGGATAACATGGCCAACCCTGCTCACTTAATCAAGCTCTTAGTAACCCGATAGGCCGACAATCTCAACTCATAGAACTGTACATACCATCTTCTTTGGTCTTTGAAACGTTGCAGTTCTCTTTCAGGGTGTCTGTGGTACAACCTGCAAATTAGATATCAAAGACTGCCAATAAAGTATTATAACCGAACGAAATATGCATTGACAAATCGTGCAATGTTTTTTGAGGATCTGATTAATTTGCTGCAAATTAGGAAGTAAAGAGTACAAAAACCGTTAGTTAGCTCGTTGCCTTTGAGCTTTGTGGCAGCTTGCATCCTGGCTACATTATAAACAACCCTTGGTAAATCAAACACTTTTTGCAAAGGCCAAAGAAATCTTAGAAAAGAAACTTTCCACTGAAGAGAAAAGAGATGGGACAAACCTCCAAGGAACTTGATAAATGTGTCCATGGCAGAGAGCAGTTGGTTGATGTACATCAAATTCTTAGCTTTTAATCTTGACCTGTAAGTACATGGAATCGACTAGCTCTTGACAACAAATCCCCACATAATAGGCAACACTTTCCTTGAGCCTTAAACTCTTGATATTACGTTTCACAGAGACCCTCTTGATTGACATGTTTTTCCTTTACTTAGGTTTTTTGCAAGTTTTTGCTCTTTTTTGGTATCCATTGTTACTGCCCTATTTAATGGCTGTTTACGCCCTATTTTACACACTGATGATGGACCTTGGAATTGGTCCGAAACGTTCGTTATCAAATTATGGCTTAGCCACTTATAACATGGATTTGTTGTTATAACTTTATACTCTTGGTCACATGGAATTGTCTTAACTTTATACTACCGGATTGTCAACTCTTTGAAAATGGAAAAAATAGAAAATTGACATGCTGAGAATACCACAGCTATAAATTTTTTTGTCGTCGTGCTTGCCCTCCGATAAATGACGTCAATTTAAAAGGGCATGTCCCTGATGTGAATAGTTGGTGTTATTTTTTTCTTTTTTTACATTCAATCTAAAAAACTACAATACATATTACAACTACACTTCTTACGAAATACTATACCCTACTACTAATACAATACCATTTGGAGCAAAAAACTATGACTACCTCATGGTAACATAAAACAGGAAACACTAACATAGCACTACACGTAACGGCGAGAAGGAGAGAATGGAAGGAAATGGAAGGAAACGGGACAATTTCTTGGGATGATATGAAGATTCTTTAATCAAGACGTTCTGTCTTGAGGATATACGTAATAGTCAATGTTAGAATTGATCTGTTTGCCTCATAAGACAGACTCTGATCACCGTACAAAAGAAGTTGCAAAAAGCTGTTGCTCCAGACAGAATGCCCACTATTTTTGTAGTACAGCATTAACATCAGCGAGAAGATTACATCTGTGTTCTTTAAAAGAGTCGCAAAAGAGTTGGTCTTCATCATAAGGGGTCAACAGGTGTGGGCTATTTAATGCCTTAAAAGCGTACCCCTTAAAGAAAGGATTTATGAAGTACATTTTAAAGAACTTATGAAGAACAATTATTCAAATCAGGCCATGCCCTTTCAAAATGACCTCATTTATCTCTATCATGTATCAGTTTATTTAGCAATATTTATATATAGGTTTGCATAGGTTTAGTTTGTCACTCTCTGATGATAACATAGGTTTGAAAGGCTTTAGTATGCCAATTGCTTAGCCTGTTTTTCGTTCTTTGCATCTGCAATTTTTAAACCATCTTTTCTCGTACTGCCTTTACCAATGTATACATAACTATGTTTTATACCTGTAGCGACTGAGGTATTGCCATAACTGGTCACGTGATGTTGATATCTAGCACAGAGAAAAGAGGCAAGTCAAGATCAAAAGGCTATTGTCACCACCCAGGGTCCTTTGTGGAAATAATGGATCGATACTGCAGAAGTTGAACAGACAGTAATATTTTAATGATCTCTGAAACTGGAGTTGCTTGGATAACGATGAACTGAAGCTTCCTGTTCGACGGCTCAAGCAGAACTCCTATTGAAGAGCTGTAATGAAAGATCATTGACGAACTTGTAACTGATGAGTCTAACACAATGGTCTTAAAGTCCTTAGCTGAGCTGGCTCCATAATACCTGTGACCTCTTCACTTGAAATTCGCAGTGTTCATCTTACATCTTACATGATTTAGGGACTTAGGGTTTAGGGTTTTTGTAGCTTTATTTGGGAAATTGTAAAATATGTTTTTATTATCTTGTTGGCGTTAATTAGCTTATTAGCTATGTGTATTTTTTCTTGCCAACGTAAGATAAATTGTTAATAACAATGATAATAATAATAATAATTACAGCCTTCGCAATACATGAACGGATCTTAGTAATTTATATAACGGCCAGTTTTTTTTTCCGGTGGAGGTGCAAAACTGTGGAATAGCCTCTCACCTGAATCAAAGATGGAATCCTCTTTGTATAGTTTAAGAACACAATATAGAAACAGGTAGAAATTTTCTTTTAAAAATTGGAAATAGCGAAATTATTGTACGCAAGTTTTAAACATTGTAAATAAGGTTTCACAGTTTGATAAAACTTGCTTGAAGTCTATTCCATGGTTTATCAGCGCTAAGGAATAGAATTACCATTACCTCTGCGAGTGCGTAACCAACGAAGAGGACATTGCGAAGGAAAAACGAATGTGAAAAAATTGAATATTCCATTTTCTTCTCGTTCAATTCTCCTTCGTGGCTTACGCTCCCGCAGAGGTAATTTATTGATTAGAGCTGACAAACCGCGGAATAGACTTGAATCAACCATCTTAGCAAAGGTTTTGCCGGTGCAGTTTTTCTTTCACATAAATTCAACCACTCGGGTTAGCGCATACTAGCGCTTGTCAAGGCGGGAGGCGGGGAGATGTCATGGTGCACAGAGTGCTTAACTTCCTTTCTTTTGCTTTGCTTTTCTTGTTTCTTTTTTTCTTTTTGATTGTTGTTTAAAAGTTTGTTAAGTGCCGTTCATAGCCAGAACCAGATGACGACATGTCTATTTCTGCTATGAACGGCACAGAATATTGTATTGTATTTTTCTAGTTTAATTGACATTGATAAAAAAAGCACGTCTATGCTTTGATCTGATTAATATCTTTTCAACTGGTTTTCTTACATTGTCATTAACGTTTTTGTCGGAGAGTCCTTTAAAAACCAGATTAAGTTGCAGGTTAACCCTACTTGCTCAAACTATAAAACTGATAAAACTATAAAACCCCATCTACGATGTTTAAAATTTATGTACAATAATTTCGCAATTTCCAATTAAAAGAAAGCTCCATCTGTTTCCAAATTGCTTTCTTAAACTATGCAGAGGGGATTCCTGCTTTGACTCTGGTGCGAGGCATAGTTTTGCACCTCCATGGGAAAGCCTATCTGGCCATTATTTAACTTTTTCCTTGGTCAAAACCCAAAACTACCAATAGTTGTAATTTTTAAGATTTGATAGCAAAAAAGCCTGAATAAAGAAATGAATGCGAAAATACATGACATAGCATGAGCGGTAGGAGACTGCTGTGTTAACCTAAAATTGCTTGAATCGCCTCATAAAGAAACATATTCATTCAAACTTACGATGATGTGGTTGTCTCTTTCTTCCTCATTGTCTTTGGCCATACATTGATTCTACGCATGCGCATGTTGTGCTAGGGCGAATTCCCAATCCCTTCTCGTTTTCGCAATTGGGGGCTTCCCAGAAACCCATATCGAGGCACAGCGTAGAATCAATTCAACATGGCAGCATGACAACGCCTACTAGGCCACAGTATACTTGCATATTGGTAGAAATATTTGGCCAAAGACAATAAGGAAGAAAGAGACAACAGCATCGTAAGGATGAATGAATAGAACTCTTTATGAGGCAATTTAAGCATTTTTAGGCTAACACAGTAGTCTCCTCCAGCCCATGGACATAGGGAGTAGTTTTTGGGATAACCCGTAGAAAAGATAACTTACGTGTGATCCTGAGATTTCAACGCTATGCAAGGTATTTATTGTGTCGATGAGATTATGAGCTTCATCAACAATAATCACACTGTCTTTTAGTTTTATTCCAACGGCATCACGTGTTGATTTGTGTAATAATGTATTGTATGGCAACACAACAACCTAAAATCAACAAAAATATTCATTAAAATCTTATCCATCATAAAGTAGCGGGTGACCCAAAAAACTTTACCAGCTAGATCATATCTAGCTACCTGAAATAATCAAAGAACCCTTGGGGGGACTCATGGAGCCAAGCCTCATTTTAAAGATGACATTCATCTTCCGCTTAAAAATTGACAAACTGCAAAGAATAAAATTTCAATCGTAATAGAAACTCCTGCCGAGGTTTCTTTTACTCGTGCCTTATTATTTGTGATATCTTTCTCCGTAAATTGGAGGCGAAAATTGTCGGCTTCAGAAATCAAAATACAAACTAAAAGTGAAAGGTGTCCTATTTCCTAGCCTGATAAATGGATTACGAATTCAAGGGTCCAAAACCCTGATATCGCAATTGAAATTAATCCTTTTATCGTCAAATTGTTTATCTAACCTAATTAATGGATGCAGAGTCCAACTTCGGTCGTAAATATTGGAAAAAATGTGCTTCCTTTGTTCTATTGCGGCAATAGACGTCATAGCTGCTTAAATGTCATTAGTCTGTATGTTGACTCCATCAATGCCCTATTTACGGCCCCATTGCTTCCAAAATGACTCTTTGAACCATGAAAAAACAACAAAACCACAGACGACGGACGACGGACGACAGACATGGGACAAATTCAGTTTTATGTCTCCATGAGTCAAAAAGCTATTGTCAATGCTTTTGTATCACAGTTTATTTGAAAGGCTTCGCTATCTATAACACGGGTTCAGGAGAAATCTTAGGCCACCTACGAGTGAACTAAATTGGTATGACAGGAAGAATATAAATCATCTTCTCTCCTTCATTCTTGTTTTTGTCTTTCTCTTAGCCTTATGGGGCAGCAAATAAGCTTCTTTCAGGTCTAACTCACTGCAAGCGTTTAGGTCCTTCGTTTCAACTTCCCGCCAAAGTCTAAAGTTACGAAGTCTCGCTTTGGCTTGCTCCTTCGTAGCTATGATGCCACGCAAGGGAGAGAAAAGAAAGCAGATGTGGCATCATAGCGACGAAGGAGCAAGCCAGAACAAGACTTTGTAACTTTAGACTTTGGCGGGAAGTTGAAACGACGGACCTAAACGCTTGCAGCGAGTTCCCAGTCCATGTCCAAGTTGACTGCGGAGCACACTTGTAAAATTAGTTTGGCCTTCACTAATTGTTTTGCAGGCCATGCTTGATGACAGTTAGAGCAGTAACCATTCACCAATGCTTGCGTCCATACAGTGGCATAGTAAACACGGAGCTGCAGAGATATATTTAAAAATCTATGGCAAGGTCAGGTGAAGTTGCGCTAGACTGACGACGTGATTCCTTGTATTCGTTCAACATTTATAATCTGATGCTCCCATGGACTGACGGGGCTACCGTGCCTAAATAAGTAAAAATGAATGAAAATGAATGAATGAATGATGTTCTACTTTCACTCATACAAAGGACTCACGACCAACCGGATTCTAAACAGGGACTAAAATCTTTCGAAAGATCAGAAGAAATTTAGAACATCTTCCATCCTATGAACGTCGAAAAAAAAGTCGAACGTCCCTTTGAAGGTCACTTCGAGCGTCGCTTCGCTTGGAAAAGTCGAACTTGGGTTGACCATATTAAGAAAGCAGCGATCTGATTGGTCGCGCCGTGAACGCGGCGGACCTGGTCTAATTAGTCCCTGCATTGAAGCGTAAGGACATAAGTTTCTCAACTGAAGCGACAACAACAACAACAACGAGCGTAAGTTAGAGGGACTTATGTAATGTTGTCTAAAGTTGCGTCCCTATTCTTCTTTTCTTCTTTCTTTCTTTTCCCTTCCCTCCTGCGCAGCCTATTACTAAGCAACTAGGACACAGAGGATAAAGATACAAAAATGACCAAGAGTAAAGTGGACAACTAAAGACAATGTTTGTTTTAGCAACAATCATTTCCTGGTTTTCCTGTGCAAGAGAATATACCAAATGGGACTTGCTGATTAAGGCCTCGTCCACACGTATCCGGATATTTTTTAAAACGCATCTTTATTTATCCGTATAAAAAATATCTGCGTCCACACGAGGAGCGTTTTCAAAAATATCCCCGTCCACACGAAGACGCTGCTACATTCAAACTTTGTTGTTCG
Source organism: Aurelia sp. 3 sensu Dawson et al. (2005) (assembly GCA_964020215.1). Classification (NCBI taxonomy): domain Eukaryota; kingdom Metazoa; phylum Cnidaria; class Scyphozoa; order Semaeostomeae; family Ulmaridae; genus Aurelia; species Aurelia sp. 3 sensu Dawson et al. (2005). The sequence goes on along the minus strand of OZ026592.1, from coordinate 9,535,437 downwards.
AACTTCGATAAAAGAAAACAGACGATCAAAATGCCCTTGCATGATCCCCAAAGATCCGTGCGCATGCTCTGATGCATTGTAAATCGATACTGTGACGTCAGCACTTTCGAAAGCTCCGTTTTCACCCTTCCACACGAAAACATGCAAACGGCGTTTTCAAAAAGATCCACTCTGGAGAGCGTTTTCGGAAAGCTTCGTTTTGGTGACCGAAAATGCCGTCTTCGTGTGGACGCTGACCCAAAACGAATAAAAGAGATGCGTTCTCCAAAATATCCGGATACGAGTGGACAGGGCCTAAATTGTACTGAATACCTGAGCTTGTGGTACAGCTAGCCTTGAGCCATAATAAGGGCATGTCTCCAGGTCTTTTCCTAACTCCACGAGTTGTTCAATATCTTGTACATCAAACTGTAACAAGAAGATATCTTTGTTTTAAGGTAACTCTACTTTCCGCTCTAGTGAGCTGCAAGTTGCCACTTTGCAAAACCATTCTCCTCCGAAATAATTAATTTCTCCAATATCATTCGGCCATCGAAAGGGGTAAAAATGATCTTCTTCTGCATAGTCTAGGCAATCAAAAGATATGTAAACTGCAATGTTTCCGTCAATGCTGGCTAAACAAGATATTTTTTAAAACTCCTTCTTCATTTCAGAAGAGTGGATTCAAAACGAGGAGGCTTCTAGGGAAATGGCAGGGAGTAAAAAAGTAAACTAGGGTACAACAGTGCAGGAAAATTGCTTTTCGTGGCGTTTTACACTACACCAACGAGCCCCGTTTACACTACATCAACTACCCTGGGTTCAGTTGCGTTTACACTACAAAAATCTAGCCTAGATTAGTTCTAACCCAGGACGAACCCAGGTTAGTTTGTGTAGTATGAACAGGGCTTAAAGACCCATTGCTAACCTTGATCCTTTGTGGCGTCAAAGGCGACTTTCGTGTTATCTGAAAGTCCTTTTTGGCCTAACTTCCCTTTGTCTTGCTTTTCAATCGGCGCACAAAGGATCATGGTTAGCAATGGGCCTTTAAGGCTGATTTCCACTCAGTAGAATTTTCCGAGTGGACTGAACTTCATACAGTAAATATTTGTGGAACGTAACATCCCATTCAAAATTCAAAGCGATATTTTCACTCGCCAACAAAAGATTTCCAGTCCACTTGGAAAATTCAGCTGAGTGGAAATCAGCCTCTAGGCTGGATGGTTTTGAGAAAAATGTCGCCAGTGGATTAGGCTCAATTTTTTAGACCATATTGAATCAGCACTACAGGGTGTCTCAAAAAAATTGTTCGACGTTTGATTAAATACTAACAAATAACGATACGCTGAATGGACACTTGGTCAAGTGACCCTTTTCCTGAGATTTTAAATCAATTTTTGACGCAAGAATCTTGCAAATCTGCTAAAAACTCATGTGTTACAAGCCTTTGAAGTTCAAGTTTGTGTGAAAACTGAAACCAGAGGCCTCTAAATGGCATTTTCGGTAAAACTTCAGAGACCATCGTTTCTGGTATTTCTCAATTGTTTCAGGGCGAATCAAATGGGATTTGCACAGGTTCTCGATAACCTAACTTTCAAGCATATGGATGCTTTGAGGAAACAGATTCAGTCTCTCGTTGATTATGTTTTGGACCACTGTTTTTGGACATATGCAATGTTAAGCAAATTTTACAATGATCACAAGGAATGAATTACTTTGGAAGTCCCACTTGGTTTGCTCTGATATCAACGAGAGGTATGACATAAGACAAGCTTCTTTTTCCTCGGTCTTCGAGGTTTTTTGCATTGCAAGTAATCTAGGGGTCTCTGGTTTCAACTATCGCATATTTTTTATCTTTGAAAGCTCGTAACTTAGTGAATTTTCAACCGATTTGCACGATTTTAGTCTCTAAAATTTTCCATTATCTTATGGACATGGTTATATTCCCCTGAGTCTGTTCATGTTATCGTTATTTCTAAATATTTAATCAAACGTCGAACAATTTTTTTGAGACACCCTGTATGTTCATCTATCTGTGTAAATGCAAGGAAAAGAATCGCACTTGCAGCAGTATCAGTTCAGGCAAAAGGCGAAACACAACATATATTGATTCTACCGGGTGAGCCAGAAAAAAGTTCCCACTTTTGAAAATTCATAACAGCAAGAGTATTTCACAGATTTGAATGATTCCAATTCTAGTTAAAAGCCAAAAGGTTGAAGTATTCTTGTGATTTTTCTCGTTGTCTCACGAGCACTACAAATATAGGTAAATTCAACTTTACAAAAATTTCATGGTTGATTGATTACTGGAAAATGGCCCAAAATATCGATCAATGCATACATGACTTCTCGCACAAAATAATTAAGGAAATGCAATTTCTCATGGGTGAGAGATATCCTCTAGGCATTAACTTCCTTGGGATTGAAAATCTTTCGCATTTGTTTGAAAATCGATGCCTTATAGCTCTTGAGGGAGGTGAAACGCCCATGGCCTATTGTTCGATTTGAATAGAATCCTTACGATTTGATCAATGTTTTAGGCCCTTTTTTCGTCATTTTGCAACCATAAAATCTTTATAAAGTTAGATTTACCAATACTTCTAGTGCTGGTAGGACAGTGAGAAAAATCACAAAAATACTCCAATCTTTCGGCTTCTAACTAAAATTTGAATGATTCAAATTTGTGGAGTAATCTTGATGCTATGAATTTTTAGAAGTGGGAACTTTTTTCTGGCTCACCCGGTATATACAGGGTGTTCCGAAAAATTGTGCTCCGTTTGTGTGGATACTGTGGAGGAGCTGTACATTCAAGTATTTCTTTATTTAAACAGTTGCAAAAGTAAAGCTTCAACTTAGATTTTGAGACCTTGTATGGGTCAATCTGATACGTGGTTACTGATTTATGGCATAGAAAAGGGCAGATTTTGTAATACAATAGCATCAGTCGCTTTGGTTCACACCTCAATTCGAAGCGATTAGCGAATGCAGACAAAAGAAATTCTTTCAAGCAGAAATTCCAAAACAAACGAAGCCGCGAATTTGCCCTGAAACCAGTATGGCAAACTCTCGTTCGGTGCGGGCGAAGGGAGGTTTTTAAGAGAAGGCATGTGCTTATAACGACTGAAGAAGGGTAAATCTGACACGTGGTTGCTGATTATGACATAGAAAAGGTAAAATAAGACTGCGTTCACACGATGCCGGCACATTTTGAAAACGATGAAAAATGTGACGGTAGCAAAATTTGAGATAGCGTTCACACGATGCCGGAACATTTTGAAAACGGTTGGAAATTTGCCGGTAAAAAGCTCGTTGAAAGGCTTTGATGCAAAAGAACTGTGCCTAAACCCTAAGAATCGTTCAGTCTCGCTCCAAAAGCGTCTGAAAATGTTCTATTTTCATCACTTTTAAGTGTTTACACGATGCCGTTTCCAAAATGTGCCGATTAGAGTTCCGTTTTCAAAATCTACCGTTTTCAAAATCTGCCGGCAAAAAAAGTGCCGTTTTCGTGTGAACGGGAGGCCTATCCGTCGAATTTTTCACCGTTTTCAAAATGTGCCGGCATCGTGTGAACGCAGTCTAAATGGTTGCTTCAAAAATGGCAGTTCTATTGTTATCCAGCAATGTCGAAATAAAGTAAGTTTTCAATGAGAGGGTTCTGGCATCGCAACACGGGTTTTAGGAGAAGTTTAGAAGAAAATAAAATCATTATGACACGAAGAATATACAACTTTCCTCCTTCTTATGTTTGTCTTTCTCTTTACCTTCTGGGCAGCAAATAAGCTTCTTTCAGGTCCAAAATAACAGTGAGAGTGTGCAGTTAGGCCTTTGGTGATGTCAACTGCCACTGCCACTCAAAGAAGGGTCAAATTACAAAACCTTGCTTTCGATTTTTGCTCCTTCGTAGCTTACGAGATTCCTGCGTGGCATTGTAGCTACGAAGGAGTGAAAAATCAAAAAGCGAGGTTTTGTAATTTGACCCTTCTTTGAGTGGCAGTGGCAGTTGACATCACCGAAGGCCTAACTACACATTCTCACTGTTATTTTGGACCTGAAAGAAGCTCATTTGCTGCCCAGAAGGTAAAGAGAAGACAAACACAAGAAGGAGGAAAGGTAATGTTGTGTATTCTTCGTGTCATGATAATTTTATTTTCTTCTAAGCTTCTCCTAAAACCCGTGATCGCATTAAAATTTTCACCACATTTTTTAAAGGTAGAAAGTGCTCTCTTATGAGTAGACAGCACTGCTTACCCTTTAAAAGATTTAACAAAAATTTAAATACGACGCTAGAACCCTTGCGTTGAAGACTTACTTACTTTTGACGTTGCTGGAGTGCAATAGAAGTGCTCTTTGGAAGCAACCACTTATTTTGCCTTTCTCTGCCATAATTCAGCAACCACTTATCTGATTGACTCATACAAGGTCTCAAACTCTAAGTTGAAACCTGATCTATGTAACTGTGTAAAAACCGAGATCATTGAATCTACGGCTCCTACTCAGCAGCCACACAAACGGGGCACGGTTTTTTGGGACAACTTGCATCTTGGTCGTGGTCATTGTTAACTCGATCGGGAGTTCCTCCATGCTCTCAATCGAGAAGATTTGTATTTGTAGGGAGGGACGGAACTTACGACAGGGAGCTCCTCTATCCCGTTTTGTCTTTGTTATATCAGGTAGTTTCTTATCTGTAATTTTTTTTCTCTGTGAAAAATGTAGTTTTAATTCAAACTATATGTAGTGGAATTTTAAATCATGAAACTGAAACTGAAATTAAAACTTACAAATACATTTTCAGCGAATTCTCTAAGTTTCTTTTTCTGATAAAACTGGCATCCTTTTGGAATTGTTTTCCTTCTCTTGCTTTTGTCTTTAATCGTCTTTTTTTCTGGAAAAAGATAAACTATAATTCATACATACCATGAAAAAGTCCTCGATAACAGCGACAAAGAATTATTTCATGGCAGGAGGCTGATTCGTCACAATTTTGTTACGGTTCCAAATTATAAAGGTGCAGTGTAATCTTGGTCGCTGCACATGACAGAACTGTATATTTAATTTTAGTTTAGTTGCATGTTCTCTACGTATGTTAATGACTGCGGAGTTGTCATGGTCTCTTGCACTCCGTGGTATCGTCCACGTAGTTTAGTAAGGTAGCTCCTGTGTAGTGTCTTAGGTGCTTCGTTTTGTAAAATTTTGTATTGAGCACTAATGGGCCACCGTACTATTGAGCACAAAAAAAGATAGAGTTACCCTAAAAACTCTACTAAGCCCTCTCTCTATCATTTTGATTTTAAAATCATTTACCCCGGGTACAAATTCAGTATAAATACTGTTTTACCATTGGCCCTGCAAAAAAACTACTTTTAAAATCAATTATATCTATAAAAATTTACAATAAATATCAAGGGAACTAAACGAAAGATTCCTATATGAATTTACAGATTTCTATACGGCGATATTATTTTGTCTTGAACTTGGATTTAAAGGCATTGAATGAAGAAGCCACTTTTTATCCAGCTCAAATCTATTCCAGCGACTTATTCTGCGATACAAAAAGGATATTTGGCCATTCCCGGCCCTCAAAAGCGGTATTGCAAGGTCTGCTCTGCAGTTCCTAAATTCTCTTGGATGTAGCTCAGATAATCTTATGCAAAGATTGCTGGAATACTGAGGTGCAAGAGAATTAAGAGATATATTAACCACAGATGTTTCTTTATCGACCAGATCTTGCACGGATGGCCAACCAAGTCTCTGTAGCAAGGGGGCTGCTGATGCATCGAAAGGGCTATGTGTTACTACTCTGACGACTTTATATTTTTATTTTTGAAGCACGTTAAGCTTTGTATTATATATGTTATCATTAAGACCCCCTCTCTAATAACCCCTTCCCCTCTGAGCCAAACTTTAAATAAGCCCCCCTCTCTGTTAAGCTACCCCCTCACTTATATCAAATTCCAGAAATTACCAACGATTTTCCATATATATTTTCGCTAGGCAAGCTTGTATGTTAGTTTTCATAGTGTTTGGGATGGAGAATGTGTCGAATTTATGCATTTTGACCCATTAAATTGTATGTTGAATCCGTAAAACATGGCATAAAAGAATTTAAAGCCGACATATATATCCTTGTCATTTGATTTTGTGAATGTAAGCCCCCTTCTGGAGTTTCCGAAATTAAATAAGCCCCCCGGGGGGGGGGCTTAATAGAGTTTTTACGGTAATTCTACGAGTTCAAAGAAGGAAGTTCGAGAAGGATCTCCAAGAAACAAATTTCTGTTAAACTGTTTATACCTCAAGGTAAACAAGTGCACAGTTTGTAACAGTTGTATCTGTTGTTTTCGCTTACGCACAGCGCAAAGGATTAGCTATTCAACCAGATTCAACCACGCGAAGTAGGACACAGTTAGGTTGGATTAGCTCGGATTGTTCCATTTCGAGCCCACTGCGAAGGACAATAAAGCGCAGGAGATGGCAGAGGCAAATAGGCTCAAGCAACACATGTGGCGGAGTTTTGCAGTTCCAGGCAATAAAATGTGGCAGAGAAAGGCTGCAAATATCAAGGGTCAAGGAAGAGAACTTTGTGGTATTTCTATGTAGGCCTAGAATCTACTCCGATCTAATTCAACCTAATTGTGTCATACCCACGACGGGGGGGGGGGGGTTCTTCCATAGTAAAGGTACCTGGGGATGTGCCGCCCGCAAGGGTATACTTTTTCGGACTTCTAGTCTGGCCAAGGGTATACTTTTTGGCAATTTTAGTCGCTTTTAGTCTGGGCGAGCCTGAATTTCTTTGTGATTGTGGTCCAGAGAATGCGAAAATTTGGCAAGCTTTATCTGGAAAGCGCCAACTCATGGCACTTCTGATGTAAAAGTTAGTCGAGCCAAGGGCATCATTTTCAAAAAAAATTGGTCTGGCCAACGGTACCATTTTGAATCTGTGGGCAGCACACCCCTACCCAAAATTTAGCACTCATGCTTAAACTTCAGCTTGTCCCTCACATATAGGTATTTGTTGATTGGGTTCTTGCAACCGAGGAACGACCTATTGACCAATAAAGAGGGCTCCAGTTACAGTCCCATTTATGTGTATCAACCGGACCATAATAAGTACGGTATCCACTGATCAATGGATCCAAGGGATAACGGGCTTTACCATCAACTAAGATAGGAATGAATAACAGAACCTGGAAACAAGCATCAAAATTTGCAGATGCCCGAAAACCCTCTAGAAAAAATACACAAAGAGTGGATCCTGCACCTTTCAATGCAAAGTTTGACTTTTTGCCCACATCTTGCTTTCGGCGACTCTCAGCCTGTTAATCCTACCTTCACTGGAGGCCAAGACTGTTGGGGACCAGTCGTTATTAATGCCGGGTAGGGGGCCAGAAGATACTTCTATTGATGATGAAAATTTTTCATAGCTCCTCCATCTCTTCACTAAAGTTTTCAAGGACCCCTGGTCTTTTAGCTGTAACTTTTCGTGGCCCCCTTTGTATCAAATTTGATGACAAATCTCTAAGGAACATATTATATTTTCTGATAACAAGTAACGCAAAAGAGCATGGAAATTCTTTCAAGAGAAAAAAATGATTCCTAAAGATTCATGAAAATATTCATTAATGATACAGTGATGAGAAATGCACGGCTTTACAAAGATCATAGAAAGAGGAATTTTTTGTTTCATATAGCTCATTTTAGCTTTGTAGTTTTCATGGCCCCTTTTTCAGACTTAAGATTTTTAATAGCCCCCCTTTCACAGCCCAAAATGTTTGGCTGCCCCTCTAAATATCTTCTAGCCTCCTACCCGGCATTATTAATGACTGGTCCCTTATTTGTTAGATCCATTGATCAGTTCATTATTTTTGATTGGCAATTGCAGACAAAAGGATTTTCATGGATGGTTTGTCGGGCCATAAAGATAATAGGAGGAAGGAATGATCACAGAAGAACAAGCCAGTCTATGAGTGTGAAAGGGTGTTCGAGCAAGCAAAGAAATTGTCGAGGTTTGCTTCTCTTATACATTTCCGAAGCATATTGTTGGTTAACACATGCTTTATAAACCTTTCAGGTATCCTTAAATTAAACGAGTCAGTTTCTTTGCGGGGTGATTCGAATTCGAGCAATGTTCTTTGATCATTTTGCAAAAGCCTGAAAACTTTTCGAAGGCGCACAACAGTGATATTTAGAAGCCGTAATGCCACTTCAAGTGAATAACCTTTACCCGGCGTGTAATAGGACCATATCAATAGGACTTTAGAACTGCCTTTGTTATTTATGCTAATCAACTTTTTCCGCTTCGTTTTGTATACCGGGTGAGCCAGAAAAAAGTTCCCACTTTTGAAAATTCATAAAAACAAGACTATTTCACGTATTTGAATCATTAAAATTCTAGTTAAAAGTCGAAAGATTTTTTACTAGGAGTTGATTAGCAAATGGGCTCATGATTGGAGGATGTCATTTAATCCTGATCCACAAAAGCAAGCAGTCCAATTGATATTTTCAAAGAAAAAAGCTGAAGCTAATCATCCTGTAATTCTTTTCAATAACTTACCAGTGATGCAAGTAGTCGAACACAAGCATTTAGGACTAGTCCTGGACTCAAAGTTATCTTTTTCCACCCATATTAAATCAGCTATATCCAAAACAAGGAAGGGGATTGGCATGTTAAGGTTTCTCTCTAGCTGTCTGCCTAGGAACACCCTCAATGATCTGTATAAGCTCTATGTTCGACCCCATTTAGATTACGGAGATGTTATATACCATGATCCACCAAATCTGTGCGAGTTCAGTGGTAATACCACCTTGTCTAATCAAATGGAAAAGATAGAATCTGTTCAGTACTCTGCTGCTTTAGCTGTGTCGGGAGCATGGAGGGGAACATCTAGAGAGAAGTTGTACGCAGAGCAAGGATGGGAATCGTTAAGTCTTCGCAGGTGGAGTAGACGCCTTACTTTGTTCTTCAAAATTGCAAATAATCTCACTCCAGACTATACAAGGGATCCAATTCCACCACATCAGCAGTTTCAATCTCTCTTCGCAAGCGCGATGTAATCGGGCAAATAAGGGCAAGGACGTACAAATTTAAAGCTAGCTTCTATCCCCATTGTTTGTCCGAATGGAATAATCTTAAACCTGAGATAAGACTTGCACCATCTGTTGCTGTGTTCAAGAAAAAGCTGCTGTCAGCTATCCCCCCCCCCCCCTGGAAAGCCTTTTTATGGGATCCATGATCCAAAAGGCCTATCCTTTTTAACTCAATTGAGAGTCGGTCTCAGCAAGCTAAATTATCACAAATTTAAACACAATTTTAGAGATACCACAAACCCCATGTGTCCAACAAATGATGGCATTGAAGATACGGAACACTTCTTGTTGCTCTGCCCTTATTTTGATGTACATAGACGGGACCTCCTCGCTGGAATCTTTGCATTACTACGACCACTTGGATATGTAGATCTTGCACATGATTTTTTGTTAAAACTGCTATTATATGGTGATAAAGATTTTCCTGACTCAGTGAATAGGCATATCCTTGAACTTACATTAAATTTTATACATAAAACTGGTCGATTCGATTGAAGTCTTATACCAGACCCTTCCATAAGCCATCCAATTGTAGCGTTGTTTTGTAACCATTGTTTTCAACTTTAATTTTTCCTTTCTTTTTATTTTATTTAGTTTTCTTTTGTCTTTGTCTTAGATATTGTACCGGGTGAGCCAGAAAAAAGTTCCCACTTTTGAAAATTCATAACACCAAGGCTACTTCGCGGATTTGAATCATTCAAATTCTAGTTAAAAGCCAAAAGATCAAAGTAATTTTGTCATTTTTCTTGCTGTCCTGACAGCACTACAAATATAGGTAAATTCAACTTTACAAAAATTTCATGGTTCATTGATTACTGAAAAATGGCCCAAAACATCGATCAATGTATAAATGACCTCGCGCACAGAATAATGAAGGAAATGCAACTTCTCATGGGTGAGAGATATCCCCTAGGCATTAATTTCCTTGGCACTGAAAATCTTTCGTTTGTGTTTGAAAATTGATGTCTTATAACTCTCGAGGGGGGTGAAACGCTCATGGCCTATTGTTCGATTTGAATAGAATCCTTACGATTTGATCAATGTTTTAGGCTCTTTTTCCGTGATTTTGCAACCATGATATTTCTATAAAGCTGAATTTGCCAATATTTCTAATGCTGGTAGGACAGCGAGAAAAATCACAAAAATACTTTGATCTTTCGACTTTTAACTAGAATTTGAATGATTCAAATCCGTGTAGTAGTCTTGGTGTTATGAATTTTCAAAAGTGGGAACTTTTTTCTGGCTCACCCGGTAGTAGAACCGTATAGTATTTTTGTAAGTGACTTAATTAGCAAACTGTATCGTAGTTGTTAGTTTAGTTCCATGTCTTTATGTTATGGCCATGGTGTTGACATTTATTTTTGCTCCCATGGCATCGTCCTGTAGTGTTGCATAGTTATTTAAAGTATAGTAGAATGTAGCCTTGTAGTAATATTTTATATGGATATAAAAAAAAGAAAAAAAAAATCATGGCCTGGGAGGTGGGATGAAATTGCTAAAAGGTGAGATGAAATTGTACATATAAACACACGCAGATTTCATCCCACCTGACAACTCACAGCCTGGAAGGTGGGATAGTTTTCCTCATATAAACAGGCCCTAAAGGTTCTTAATCACTACGTTCTTATACCCGGGTTTTAAAGTATTTCAAATTCTCTTCATATGTTTTTATAGATGTCAACACAAGAAACACAAAGCGCACTGTCTGCCTTCGAAGGGGAATTAGTAGAAATGCCTACGCAGATGAGAATATTTTCACTTGCCATGCGTTCTCTTTATGCGGAAAACGCTTGAGGAAGCAACAAAATACCAAGAAGCATGTAGAGTCCTTGTGAAGCTTCATGAGCAAATCCTCGTACCTTTGAAGAAAAGGGCGGATGAAGCGAAAGTCTTAGCTAGGGAGATGATGGATCTTACAGGGGAGTTTGAAAAGCAGGCTAAAAGATTATGGGACAAGGCCGACAAAAAGAAATGGTGGGCTAGATTCCTTATTTTTATTCCAGTTGTTGGGCAGATCGCAAGTCCTATTCTGCATGTACAATCTGACGACGCCTTGGCCAGTTCAGTAGCAATGACGAAGCAGGCATCTATCAATGCCCTTGCAACAAGACTGGTGTCAGAGTCACTGATCCCAGCACTTCAAAACTTTGTCAATGGGCTTGAAGAAATTGCTAAATTTTTTGAAATTGTGAAAAGAGAGTTGGAAAGCTTGAAATATAAAGGAGAAGATGCACATGCAAGCAAGCAAGCCGGTGAAGGGCCTAAAACATTGCATTACAAATTCATGCAGAGCAAGGCCACAACAGTCAAGAAAGGCTGCTTTGGGTTTTACGCCATGTTGCCTTCCGTGAGAACAGATTTCGAAGCTATCCCAACAGAAGGAACGGATGAGAATTATGTTGACAGGTGGCTTGCAGCACAGGAAAGGTTGATTGAAGACAACCTTGAAAACTGCAGTGTTAAAGGGTTGAAAGCAATGTTAATGAAAGCTTTAAGGCAATGAAAGGACAAAGAACAAAGAAACTGTTTTAACTCATTATTCGATGAACTGAAAGACAATCTCATTTTCCGGACTGTATTCCCGATAGTTATGTAACAACCTGTTGTGCACCTACGGTCGATGTGGCGAGACCCATATAACTTCACCAGCAGCTAAGTTTGGGTTTAGTTCTATATTTTTCATTCAACATTCTTTAAAATTGCACAGCTTATTGTTGTCATTTGAAATAGATTTCAATATTAAGATTATGGCTCGCGTCAAATGACTCAATTCGCTATTTAGGGCTTGACTTATACCTTCCAAACTTTTAGAAGAGTTAGAAATATTGGTATCATCTGCGCCAATCATCACTTTACTTTTCTTGAGAGAAGAAGGAAGGAAAAGCATACATGTATGAGGAAAATTCATTCATCTGAATCAATCTCGTCCTCAGAGTGAGTTCGTTGATTTTGCTCCACTCTGGGATACAAGAGGCCGTCCGGCGATTTGATTGGCAGTAACTCCATTTTGCGCGGTAACTCCGTTTTGCGCAGGGTAAATGGCCGCGGCATGTCGAAATTCAACGGGAAACCACATTCTTTACCCATCACTTCAACCATAATTTGCTACTTATACTACAAAAGAAACCAGTGGATATTTTTCTAAATTTTACCTTCTTTCATAAAATACAACCAGGACAAAACACTGCTTGAAATTTCTCGAATGTTTTCAAGAAATTTACGCTCCAAATATTTGGGTATGCATGCTTGGCTGCCGGTGTAAATATTCTATTGGTTTCCAGGAGTTATGGCCTCTCCAAAACCCATGATGCACTAACATTAAAACAATAGAAATCCTGAGGATCATTTACACCACTTCAAGTCAGGTGATAAGACGTCTTGATAAAATCTCTTTGAATTTTATAACTTACTTCGCATCAGGAAGACTTGTGCCATGAATACCAAAAGCAGTATAATATAGAAACATCCCTAGAAAATTGTCATATGAGTTAGAATGCATAAACAAACCTTTGTACATTCTTTTCAATTCATATAGAAATCGCAGGCGTATTGAATCCCAAGGTGGAGCAGTCAGCCCATGCATATACGGGGAGGTAAGCCCGATATCTTTGGGTCAGAATATTGCCAAAAGTGATATTTTTGAGTCCAAATAAAACTAAAACTATGTTCATGATATTTTTGACACCAAACATCGTGTAACTGATACTTCTGGGTTCGCTAGAGGCAATCCTGACTTCTAGTTGCATTGTTTTGGGATATTTTATGCTTATGTACAGGTTTCGAAGTATAAAATGAGCTGATACTTTTGGGTTGCAATTATGAAGCTGAAGTGATACTTTTGCATTGCCTGAAAATTTCTTGGTATGCGTATATGGTGAGTGTCCCCCCTGGGATTGAATCTTGAAGAAAAGAAACTGTAGCTGAAGGATAATGGCAAGAACGATTGAGAACACAGAGTTATGGCACTTCGAGCCGTTCTTAATAATCACCATTGTTACTACTATTTGCTCTCGGCCGACAAGCCTAACCCGAGTTTGTCCAATTACAGAAGCTATTACTTCCAGAAACAGTGAGATATGTGAACCAGCATCCAAACAAATATACCCAAACATCTGGAGAGTGGATTTCTTCAAAAAACTTCAAGAAATTTCAAGCAGCATTTTTTCCTGGTTGCGTTTCATGCAGGTAGGCAAAATTAAAAAAAAAAGTCAAAGGTTTCTTCTGTCTACATCCCTTATTCGCCGTCTAATTGGTCCGTGAAAATGATGCTTTGGAGGTTTTCGGCCATGACACCCGGTATTACGAGAACAACACGACAGATTTTGAAAACTATTGGGGTCTCCGAAAAAGTATAAGCCCTTGAACAGTTCTTGCGGAGGAGCCTTACTTCAAAAAATTTTAATTCTAACTTTCTGGTAAAGATGAGATTTCAACTTACAATTGGCGACCTCGCATGATCAAATTGGGTTTGTATACACAGGGTAAGTCATTAGAGAAGGGAAAATTTCTGAGGCAGCCAATGTCATAATGATTATGAATTATTATGCTGCTATTAACATAAAGGTAATCTTGAGCCAGATCAGCCATTAAAATTTCTTTTCTTCAAAGTTTCTTGACCAGTTTTACTGTTATAACGGGTGAGCCAGAAAAAAGTTCCCACTTTTGAAAATTTATAACAGCAAGAGTATTTCACAAATTTGAATGATTCCAATTCCAGTTAAAAGCCAAAAGGTTGAAACATTTTTGTGATTTTTCTCGTTGTCTCGCGAGCACTACAAATATAGGTAAATTCAACTTTTCAAAAATTTCATGGTTGATTGACTACTGGAAAATGGCCCAAAACATCGATCAATGCATAAATGACTTCTCGCACAAAATAATTAAGGAAATGCAATTTCTCATGGGTGAGAGATATCCTCTAGGCATTAACTTCCTTGGGATTGAAAATCTTTCGCATCTGTTTGAAAATCGACATCTTGTAGCTCTTGAGGGAGGTGAAGCGCCCATGGCCTATTGTTCGATTTGAATAGAATCCTTACGATTTGATCAATGTTTTAGGCCCTTTTTTCATCATTTTGCAACCATAAAATCTTTATAAAGTTAGATTTATCAATACTTCTAGTGCTGGTAGGACAGTGAGAAAAATCACAAAAATACTTCAATCTTTCGGCTTCTAACTAGAATTTGAATGATTCAAATCTGTGGAGTAATCTTGTTGCTGTGAATTTTCAAAAGTGGGAACTTTTTTCTGGCTCACCCGGTATTTATAAGAGAAAAGTTAAGAAAAGACGCGGTTACATTTTGACAATTCAGAACGCAACTTTTTACAACTGAAGAAACGACGTCAAGTAGCGCCTCATACTGCTAAAGGAACTTTCTCACCCAAGTTTTTTTTTTTTATTATTCACAAACAAACCATACTGAGCTAAAACAACAATATATTTACATTCAATATGCCATTCACAGCGGGAAAGGACACAGGGTCATCTAGTTCCCACTGTCAATGGCATTTACATTTCTTTAATAATTTACAAATTCAAAGAAGATAAAAAAAAAAATTGGGAAAGGGGGTGTCGCTGCGTCGGTGTTATCATGCCCATGGAGAAACGTACAATCCACCCACCAGAGGCACCAGGCCCAGCCCATGCGCGGCACCGACCACGCCCGCCCACGCCGAATCCCCCGAGCACACCCCAAGCCGAGCCGCCATGCAACCCCGAATGCCCACCCCCAAACCGCCCGAGCACAGCACCCCGCAGCACACCGCGCCACCACAGGAAAGTCCTATGGTGACTCACTGCCCCGCGAAGCACCACGCACAAGCAGCCAAAGGGGCAGCCACCCAAAGCAACACCACGACCAGGCCCCGGAGGAGCACGGAAGACCCAACACAAACAAGCGAGAACAGCACCGCACACAAACCAGGCCCGCAACCACAAGCAGGCAGACCACACGCTCCCCCATGAGCAGGTACTCTTTACAAAAATTTTCATCCGAACCGCCTCGTCTTTTCAATGAACGAAATTGTAGCTTCAATAATCATTCTGTTTGTTGAGATATTCAGATTATCACTTCCATATAAAAGTAGATCACACAAATTTTTTGAATCCATGTCTGTAATATCTAAGTCTGGGACTTCTGCAAGCTGACGGAAGAGATCCATACGTTCCAAACCAAACTGGGGGCAGTGCAGGAGAAAGTGTTCATTATCCTCCTCTCCCATTCCACATAAACAGCGGGGGCTAAAGCAGTCAAAATGGTGCCGAAATCTGTGCTCGTTGAGTGGACTAAATTGTAGGCGCAGTTTTGTTAAATTCTTGATACCTACTCTGTCATAAACACTGTAAACCGATCTTTGTTTTGGTCTTATTACTGCTAGTAGTTTACGCTTGAATTCTGAAAATGTTTCAGATTCTTTGATATTATTTTCCAACGAGTGCCACTCAGAAAGGACGTTTTGAAAATAAGTATTTGAGAAGCGAACAGTACGCTCAGCCATTGGTTCATATTCGCGCTGATGCCTTAAATTGTATGCAACAGGACGTTCGGGGGGAATTTCATCAAATAGATATATATTTCATCAATAGTTTCGCTTTCAGTTTTGATTTATGGGGTGAATGGCCGAGTGGCTTAAACGGTTCTCGTCAGGTAACTGAAGTTAAGCTTGGTCGAGTGAGGTCAAACTCCGGATGGGTGACCTCGGCGGCCTGACCTCACAACTCACCTTGAACGAATACAAGGAATCACGTCGTCAGCTAGCTTCCTTCCAGGAAATGTTCAAATGCCTATAGTTATTTGGGACAATCGGTAAGTTGGTTTAACCAAGTTTATAAGTTAGCTATATCAGTAATATCAGCTTTCAGGAATCTGTTGAATGTTTAGCCTTCAAACATTCGAGGCCCTGTTCACACCGGAACGCAATCGTTCCGGCCAAATCTTTCCATTCTGAAAATTGGAACGCTCAAGGGTTACGTTTCTGCGAGGAAGCTTCAAATAACATCGTTCCATTCCAAAAGGTGGAACGATAACAAAAGTAGTAATACGAAGAGTGGAACAATACGCTATCGTTCCACTCCGTTCCCGTGTGAACAGGCATTGAGGTGTGGATCTGTTCCAAAAAAACGTAACAATAAAATTTTTGCCCTAAGTGCACGCGTGGATGTCGTTGTAGATGGAAACAACGGAAACAACTTCAGAAACGACTGTGGAACGGAACGATTGCGTTACCGTGTGAACAGAAACAAAGCAGTTCTGTAATTGTTCCATTCCCGTGCGAACAATCTAATTTTGTGTTCCAGAAACTGGAACGAAGATGAAAAGGAACAACTGCGTTCTCGAGTGAACGGGGCCTAAACATTGCTTTGAGTGATCCGATGGAAAAAAGATGGAAAAACATACCATTCTTCGCTCGTTGTAATTCCAAACATCTTTCATTTACCCTGTTAATACTTCTTAATCTTCGAACATCTTCATTGATACAAAAATTCTGAAAAGAAATATTTTCGCAGAATAAACTTCGAGAATGGGAGATCATATCCAGAGTGTCTCAAAACACACCTTCGCCCCACTGTGAAGGAATCCATGAATCCAATTTTCCTGTTTTTCAGATTTATGAGCAGATGAGACTTCAACTTAGAGTCTGGCAAAAAGTTTGAGTAAATCTGAGGCTCCATTCACACTACTCCGTTTTTGTACAAACACGGAGAGTAAAACCTCCGTTTTTGTAAAAGTGTTCACACTGATCCGCACAAAAACGCCACAAAAACGGAGGTTTTCGAAAACGCTGTCAAAAGTGGATATCCACAAAAACGGAGGTTTTTGAAAACGCATTTGATCAATGTGAACGCACAAAAACGGAGGTTTTTGAAAACGCTCCAACATGCAACAATGGGTTTCACAAAAAAGGAGTAATGTGAACGCACAAAAACGGATGTTTTTCGCTGCGTTTTTGTTATCGGGCAGATCAGTGTGAACGCACAAAAACGGAGGTTTTTCTCACCGCTTTTCTACAAAAACGGAGTAGTGTGAACGGGTAGCTTCAATGCAATAAAAACGGATACTAACAAAAACGGAGTAGTGTGAACGGGGCCTAAATCTGAGAAGCAGTTCCTGATTTATGGAACAAGAAATCAAATTTACAGTAAAAGCAAAAGTAGCGTACCATATAAATTCGAAGATTACTTAGATTTTCATGATTGGATGACTATTCGAATATTGCTTTGCTTTTTGCTTCCGTCCGATTCGAATGTTGCTCCCGTTGGGCGGAGCGTATGAAGGATTACAATAGGAATTCTTTTCCTTGGAAACCACAATGAATGAGAATGTTCAATGATTTCTTTACGAAGAGAAAACAAATTCCAATGACGATTCGATTCTATTTTGAATATTGACGAAATGGGTGGTACGCTCCTTCCGTTTTTACTGTAAGTAAATCAGGTAGTTATAGATTAGATTTTGTGAAAAATAATTAGTACGAACACGTAAAAGCTGCAGGCCATCGAATGCAATAATCAGTTACTGTATTTTTCTTCTCCAAAGTCATAAAATCGATTTAAACCGATCATATTGCTTCCCGAAGACTAAATTGCCAATATTGTTGAGCCTATGGTTATTTATTATTCCTAAATGTGTTTCCTGATAAAAAATGTAAAGATAGGTCCAATTGCGGCTAAAATTCAAGTTATTAGGTTAAGCATTGAGTTAAAATCCTCTGGTTGTGAGGCAAGCATAAATTTTGATTTTCTTGCCCCATAAATCAGCAACTACTTGTCAAATTTACTCAGACTCGGTGCCAAACTCTAATGTGAAGTCTCTTCCATTCAAAAATCGGAAAAGCGGGAAAATTGGATTCATGGCTCCTTCACAATAGCTGCTCAAACATGTTTTTGGGCACCCTGTAAAAATGAAATTCTAATACAAGTTTTCATTCAAAGGTGAAACCTAAGGCAGCAATTCTCTATAAATCTTGCGAGTCGGGGGTAAATAAGACCATGATAAGACACTTTCAAATATTGATCACTGCGAACATTATCGATTTTTATCCAGCAAAAATAGTTTTAAACGGTTGCAAGATAGAAAGAGGTAAACAGTCTTCTGTGACATCAAAATTCGACGAAAATTCTCCCAAATGACGATCTATTTTTGTCAAGCCAGTGCAACATAGCCTTAGTCACAGACCCTTTTTCGGAGAGCCTGAAACACATGCTGTGCTCCCCAATCTCTTTCATAGACTTATATCAAGTTTGAAAGATATTTCTGTCTAAAGTTAGAGATTTTGATTGCGATTGAGAAAATTAAGCGGACTTTTGATCGAGGTATTACACGCTGCAATGATTTCTGCAAGTTGCAATGATTCAGGCCACGCATCAGCATAGGTTCCAAATCTTTAAATCGTTGTAAAAAGATGCGTGTAAAATTCGATGACCTATTTCTCTTTAACTGAATGACTTGAAAGAAACTTTAGCCACTTTCCTATGATTCTAACGTTGGACTTTTCAGAAATCTTGAATATTTGTCGAAATTATAGCCTAGCTTAGGGATTTTATATTTCAGCTCATTTTACGATGTGACGTCATCAAATTTCTAAATTACAAACCAAGACAGTGAAGAGCTTCTATACCATATTGTAGGCATCCAGACACTATAGTTTTCTTGAAAATTATTTGATCTTTCATTAACAGGTTTAGAAATTACGATGCTTTTAAGTTTTTTCGAAAATTGTCTTGAATTCTTAAAAAAGAAGAAAACACTGTAATTCTGAAAATATTGAAGAATTCAGAAAGGACCAAAGACCGATTTACTTTAAAATAGTTCAAGTTTCTTTGAAGCCGTTCAGTTCAAAGAAATAGGTCGTAGAATTTTATACCCAGCTTTTTGAAGATTTGAAACCTTTGCTCCATGCAGCTATCATGGAGAGTGGCCAGACTAAATATTAATTCTTGTGCATATGTGAAATTGAGGTTTGCAATGCAAGTTGCAAAACAAGGTGTCGCACAATGCTGTGGCCCTAAAAATTCATGCAATCGTCGGAGTAACTAGACGTGAGTCCTACTTCTGGCAATCGTTACAAGAACGAAAAAATGTGTTGCAAGTAGCAGAGCTGATATGTTACACTGGCAAATCAGCCATCTACTTCTTTCTTGTATGTCCGTTTTTTTCATCGAATTCCAAGTATATCAAAAACTGTTAACGGATATAGAATTTTGAATGTTACAGCGTTTTTTGTATTCATATAAAATGCTACAATACATGTAAGATTCCACTATACTTTCTAATTACTATACAGGGCGTTTCAGAAAAAACGCAACCCAACTATAATTTGTAATCTTAAGACATTGCCAAAACTTGAGTACATGTAACGCAAACCATCTGAAAGTAAAATCTTTCTTCTTTCTAACTATAAGCAGTTTGGATACCTCAATGGAATTATTTATCATTTAATTTATATTTTAGTACGTATACCCAATTTCAAATGCACAACCCCCCCCCCCCTTTCTGGTCAAAATAAGAAAGAAATTTTTTCGAGGTATTTCAGGCCTACAATCAGTTGCAAAATTGTTGAGCCATTAAGGAAAAATAAGGTTGTTTGCCCCCCCTCCCCCCATTGCAATGTTGATTGGAAACAAACGTGACTTTTCTGCTGGTAACTAACGATTTACAACTTTTATGACTGATTTCAGCATTGCAAAGGGGGAGGGGGGCACAGTGGTTAAAAAACCTTATTTTTTAGAATGGCTCAACAATTTTGCAACTGGTTGTAGAAGCACTCGATGTGATATCTTGAGGAGGGAAAAAGACAATTTCATCCTCATGAGAAGCATTTGTAGATAATGATAAAATATGCTCTCACAAATGTGGATTATCGTTTATATAAATGCCCTATCACTTTCCAGCATCTAAATAAGGCCATACTACGAAAACGTCAATTGAGCAATGAAAAATTCAATTAACCTGGATATCATTAGAAAGAAGATAGATTTTACTTTCAGATGGTATGCCTCATATTGATTCAAATTCTATCATTTTCTGAAGAAACTCGAGTGAACGCGGGTTGCCTTTGTTCCGCAACACTCTGTACAGCTATGCAACACTACGTGGACGGAGCCACAAGGAGCAAAGGACAATAACTACTTCACAGCCATTAATGTAAGGACCTGCAAATGATCAAAAACCTATAAAACGTTACAAATACAATTAATTACAGATAAATACTAGAATCCGCTTCACATAGGATGTCAAGCCAGCATAGGAGCATGGTGCTGAACAACAGGAACACCCGCGTGAAAGAACAACAACGACAAGGGGGCGGGGATATTTGCGAAAACGCAGCACAGAGCTCAAATCTTTGAAAAGGTGGGTGTAAAATTCTATCACGTCATTCTGTGAATTAAAAGGCTTGAAAGGAACTTTTGGTAATTTACTGTAAATTTACCGTCGCAATTTTCTGATACTTTGATTACTTTCAAAATGGCGGCATAAATCAATTTTGAGGCTGTGGCGTCATCAAATTTGGAAATCCTTAATCAGAGGAGCTACAAATTTCTGCTTGCAACCATATTGTAGACCTTGATAAACTATGGTTTTCTTGAAGACTGTATCAATTTCCCTTGAGTAATTTAAGATTTACGATGGTTTTAATTTCTTCAAAATTTTCGATGAATTATTGCAAAGATAATCAAAATGCCAACATTTTGAAATTAATCAGGATGTCAAAACATTGCCATGGGCAGCAAATTACCCAAAGTTTCTTTAATTCAAAGAAAAATGTGAAACAGCTTTACACCTGCCTTTTTAAAGATTTGAAAGATCTGAGCCCTATGCTTGAAAACGCTCCTCTTGTGGAAGAAGATCTTTTTCATAAGGATGAAAAAGGTAAGTCTTCAGAAACATCTGGATACGTGTGGAAATGGCCTTAGACTGCTGAAAAGATTTGAGAAAAATTGAAAAAATACCTGTCTGGATCCCAGTGAGACAACATTCGTATTTTGACCAAATGGACTTTTCTTTATTTCACTGACAAACTGAGCCAATTGAGAATGAGTTCTGCTGCAGTAGTAAATCTGTAAAGGTGAAATCAAGGAGGAAAGCTAGAAGCCGATTTAGAAAATTTAAATCCCAAAGACTGCCGTCTTATGACTGTCGCCTAATGTCGAGTGGAAGCCCTTTCCTTCCAACGATAGGTAACAGAATGATAATAAAAACAACCATTCAATATACTGAAAATTCCCAACATTTGAAGTAGAAGAGGCTGTTCATAGAGTGGTTGATCGATATTGCCCGTCCGAACAGGAGTAGGTTTTCTTTATTACGAAACTTATCAGTTGGGAAGTTGGTTTTGTGGGACAACCATGCCCACCTAACCAGACGTTGCTATGTGGCAACTGGAGAAATATTCAGCACGAATATTTCCCCATTGTTCTAGCGATTCGTGTTGGGTGGACGGCTTATCGGCTGTTTATCAAACTGCTTCGGTACTGCACAGTAACAGTGATTATGCTTTCGTTTTATCCCCCCCCCCCGCTCACACTAATCCGCTTTCATTTTGAGCATTTTGAGCTGCTTTTACTCCTAAGAACGGAGCTATATTTTCTCTCCGTTCACAAAGCTCGGTTTTCAAATAAAAGCAAACGTCTTTCAAGTGGTGTTCACACTTCTCAAAATGGACCTCAGTGTCTCTCTTTGAAACCAGGCTTGTTGTTGTTAGCGTATTCAAATTCCTCCGTTTCTGTGTTCACATTACAAAGATGTGTTTTTATTTAGCTACGTTTTCATTCAGACCCGATTTGTCAGCGTATTCATTTGGCTACGCAAAGCCATAAACGGAGCTAAAGACATCCGCTTTAATGCAAAAACGATTTAGTGTGAAAGTGGTCTGAAGCGCACGTTTTTTCTTTTGCATTTAATTCGTTAGTTGATTACCTGTCCTTTCCTGCAATGAGTGGCACAGTAGTTGTATTCGTTACAAGTTTCCATTCTATTTGAAATAGAAAACAAAGATGTGGAGCGTAGGCTCCTCTAACCCACCTTACTCTAACTCTACAAACACAAAATTGAAAATACCTTAACTGCATTATCATCTTCTTCTGGTGCACAATCACTTCCTGAACTGAAAAAATGGGGCAAATAAGCAATCAAGCATAAACTTCAAAGTTTGTTTTAAAAGTATTGAGAGGTAGAGTAGATTTCATGATATATTGAAACAAATCATCAAGCTTACATACCCATTGCAATAAGGAAAGGTACTGATAGGTGCAACGGTCGTTGTCAACCCAAACGGAAAAGTAAAGCTAACCAGCCTAAACCAGAAAGTGACTCAGCTATTGGTATACCCACCTGCTGAGCAGTGTTGAGCGTGGTAACAGCAACAACGAGGATTTTCTCCGTACTTTGAGTAGGGCAAGGCCTGCATTTCATCTTAAGGCTTTAGAAGCTGTGTTTATCAAACTTCGGGATCCCTCGCTTTGCCGACAGGAGGAGTTTGTTTTCGCTCAGATACTGTTCTGATGTTGGCACAAAAAGTTTTGGCGCTTGTTGATTGGATGGTTTCTGTTTGAGATTTAGCCAATCAGTGGCTCAGGTGTTGACGTTCACGTGATTCTCAAATGTCTTCGTTTTGTTCGCGATAAAATAGCCCGGTCGTGTCGTTTGTCTGTTATTCGCATGAACCAAACTGATGAGCTTGCAAAGAAACGCGTATTTGGTCTAATAACGTTGTTGATAACTGATTACTTGATTTTCTTGCAGGTTTAACAGCTTTCTCTCCAGTTACAGGTTTATCTTATATTATTAGAGTTCTTTTGCAGGATATAAGCTTATTGTGCGTCCATGGTTTGTTCAGATGAGTCCGCTACTTAAAACCATTTTAAATTTTGTACCATTAATCATTTGTTTACATAATTTCATAAATGCAATTTTTTGGGTCTTCGGTGAAAAACAGCTGAATCACAGACATAAGTGTTATGGACTCCCTATGGACGCTATCATTCTGGTATTCTTATGTAATCGGTGCCATGATTCACTTGGATAGTTATGCATGTTATGTTCGGTTCAACAAGGCCTACTTCTTGATTTCATAACACTACTGCGGATATGCAGAGGATATAATAGTAAGTTAGCAAAATGGGTGGTTGGGTGGGGTGCAACAAATTGCAGTTGCATGACTACTTTCTGCGTAAGCATCAATGCTAGAGAGCTCTAAAAAGCAGGAATTCGCACAAGGGCTAAATACAAGGAGAGTTCACAACATTTGCCAAATTAATTTGAACCTTGATATCAATGCACTGAAAAAAAATCGGCAGCACAACCAAAGTTTGATAATTTTTCAAAAAGGTTTCACTTTTTCAGGTCACAACTGAATTCATGATATAGTCCTAGTTACCACAACAACAGCAACAACAACTACAACCAAAAGTCAATAGCGATAATTACGAATATATAATAAGTCCAGGCGTCCAGGCCACACCAAGGGTAAAATGAAACGCACAGTTCCATTCTTCTAGCGATATAACTCCGAGGAGACTGCTAGACTAAAGCTATGGGAGAATGTTTGCAGAGGCTAAGTTAAGCTACAATAATAGGACAACAAGTGATACAGATGAAGTGAACATTTATTAACGCTAGCCGAGAAGATAGAAGATTAAAATGTCAAGGAAAGCAGAAGAGAACGAAATGCAGGATTTGACTGGTTTTTTCTACAAGGACAAGTATAGACTGATGACGATGAGTATCCCTGCGGTAAACCTTGCTCTGGAGGGAGGCATAATGGAACAGTGAAAAACTTGGCCCTATTCCCTTCAATCATCAATGTAATTATGATGGAATCACGGCTTCGAATCTCCGTCCCGTGGGAGTGTTTTCAATTCTTCAATCAAATCGAAAATTCTATCACATTTACACCGTAAGAATAGTAATTCACAAATCTGGCAATCTGATCGGTACTGGAGGAATTGCGAAGTTTGGGCCTAAATAGGGCCAGGTTTTTCAGAGTAATGCTGTGAGTCTCTATTGACCGAAGCGCCATCATCAAGTCAAAGAGCATAGGGAAACAAGAGACTCATAGTCATAAGCCTAGGAAAAGTACAGGTTTATCTTGGGCCTGATCTACATATCTCATATAGTCCTTGGTCAAACGGTAGTATTACCTGGACTCACTATCTTTTCTCTCTTCAGCATCACTGTTATAATCTTTCAAAATAAGGTCTTCATCTTCTTCTATGTATTCAGCATCTTTCACCGCAGCCTCGTTACTACCAACCTCTCTTTGGACATCATCATTAGTGCTTTCTTCTCGCTGTTGTCAAGAAATTATTGTTAGTCGAAGTTCACTCAAGTTCGGTGAGTCTCAAGCAAATGAAGAAAATTATCACGTCCTCGTTTTTGCTATCGATTGCGCCTTTTCGTCCCTTGTTTCCCTGCGTTCTTCGATGGCTCGCTTTAGGCCCACGTAGAGTGGTTCCGTGTTCACCAGCCAAATTGCTACAATTCAGTATTCATCTAATCACGAGGCGAAGCTACTTAGACAGTTGTTCTTGTTGAATACCAAAAACATATTGTGTTCCTTAGAACTCTCACTGCTTCCATGGATCTATTTTGTTTCCACAGAGGGAGATTACTGCATGAACGACAATTATTTCAGGAACGGTATATCATATGTATTATGTGAAAAAACGTCATTCTTTGTACTAAAAGTCTGCTTTTTAATGTTCAAGCTCTTCAGACAAGATTTTAAATCGACTTTGTTGAGTCTACAAAAACTCCCGTTTGTTAAGGCTATTTTGAAAAATTGGGCCCATTTTTTCATAGTAATATTATGAATCCCCTTTGACCAAGTGATATCAGCAAATCAAAGAACGCAAGGAAACAAGGGACGAAAAAGCATGAGTTTAAATGATTACTTCGCGGTATTCTAACATTTGCAACGAACCCAGAAGGCTGTTGCCTGAAAGAAATTTTTAACTTGACTGAGATAAAAGATAATGGATATCATGTGAACAGTTTCATTTTGTTGAATCTTGCATACCTTTCTTTTCTTCCTTGCGGCTGCAAATTTCCGAAATTGTTCTAGCTTTGCTTTGCTTTTTTCTTGTTTGGTTTTCTTTGACTGCAAATTAATAACAGATACAGTTGAAAAGGTGCACCAAGCATTCTGCAATACACGGCTCAATACTTCTCACTACAAAGCAGCCAGTCGTAGCAACGCTTGCTTAGTTTTACTTGAAATTTATGAAAAATTAGTTTGCTGTACACATTCTAGCATTAACTGTTGAATGGTGTATCATAAAGAGAAATTTCTATTTCCATCCGATTGTGTGGGGCGTATTTGAGTAAATGGGGTAAAATGGGTAGTGTTGATTGTTGCAAAGACGGGGAACTGATATATCAACATTGACTATGTCAAGGAGACGGAGCAGAAATTGTGCACGCACGCGCGAAAACTTGTAACTTTGAGCCCACCTAGCTCCCTGCAACAGATCCCGAAATTAGGCAACACTTGATATTTTCTTCCTAGGGCCTTAAACTGTCGACTTATCATTTCAAAAAGCTTATCTATTCAAACACTTCCTTATCTCAGATTGGTCGATGACGTCATTTTACGCAGTTTCTGCTCTGTCAAAGAGGTAGTTCAAGCAGTTCCAGCGAGATGAAAACACTGAAAAATTTTTGCAAAATTTATGCAGACTTTTCATCCCATTCATTTTACCCGAAACAAACCCATTTTATCCCAGTGGACCCTAAAGACACTTCCTAGACTACATTACATAAGTCCCTCTAACTTACGCTCGTTGTTGTTGTTGTTATCGCTTCAGTTGAGGGACTTATGTCCTTACGCTTCAATACAGGGACTAATTAGGCCAAGTCCGCCGCGTTCACGGCGCGACCAATCAGATCGCTACTTTCTTAATATGGTCAACCCACGTGCCTATTTGTAGCGTTTGATTGGCTCATTAGTTCAAAGTTCGACTTCTCGAAGCGAAGCAACGTTCGAAGTGGCGTTCGAAGAGACGTTCGAATTTTCTTTCGACGTTCGTAGGATAGAAGATGTTCTAAGTTTCTTCTGATTTTTCGTAAGATTTTAGTCCCTGTTTAGAATCTGTTTGGTCGTGAGTCCTTTGTATGAGTGAAATTAAAACATCAGATTATAAATGATGAACGAATACAAGGAATCACGTCGTCAGTCTAATTCTATTACATATCAATTTGAAATGAATTGCTTGAAAGGGACTCAAGCCTCATTTCCACACAGCTGCATTTTGGAAACGAGCTAAAATTTTATTCTTTAAGTTGAAAAGAAAGTTACGGCTGAGTGATCTTTTATTGTGTAAAAATCCGCTAGCTCGCAAAATGCCGCTATGTGGACATATCTGCCGGCAACGAGACTTGCCTGCAACCGGACTTGAGACTTGCCGGCAACCAGACTTGCCATTATTATTATTATTATTATTATTATTATTATTATTATTATTATTATTATTATTATTAACATTTTATTTACAATGTTGGCATAAAAAATAAGGTATAAAATAGCTATACATGTATATAATATTTACAAACATAGCTAATAAAAGCCAACTACTTCAATTTACAAGAAAAGAATGGATAAAAACATCATATAAAACCTAAAAGTGGTACATAAATTTGACCGGACTTGACGGCAACCGAACGTACCGGCAATCGGACTTGCCGGCAAACGGACTTGCCGGGAACAGTACTTGGCGACAACCGGACTTGCCGGCAACCGGTGAGGATCTAACAGTGTTCTTTTTAAAGACTACAGTGTCCACTGTTTGTGGGTACACGGAACAATAAGTCCACTTTCTTAAGCTATTTCAAAGTTCTGTATCGCAAATCATTTGTTTAAATCAAATGATCTAATGTAATGCAAAGCAAGTTACCATTGTTAGACGAACGAAGATTTGATCCCTATGTCTAATTGATTAAAAAACATGGTCTTCTTGATATTGATACACTAAAAGCTCCATTTAGCCCCCTCTATATTTAGTCCCCCTAATAAACCCCTCCCCTCCAAGAACAAAATTTCAAATAAGCCCCACCTCTCTATTTAGCCCAGCACATATATCTAATTTTAGGAGTTACCAAAGATTTTTCATCTACTAGCTAAACAAGGTTGCATGTTAATTTTGATCTGGTTTGGAATAATAACTGTGCGGAATTTTTGCATTTTACTACTAAAATTCAATGTTGAATCTGCAAGATATGGAGTAAAGAACTGAAATGCTATCATAAATATCCCTGTCATTTGATTTCATGAGTAAGCCCCCTCTCTAATAAGCCCCTCTCTGTTAAAAGACAAGTCCGGGGTTGGTATAATTGTTGATTATTCAAGAGATTACACTGTTTTGAATGGTGTGTAGCACTTTCTTTCTATTTTTTCTCTTTTAATCTGCGAAACTACATATTTCAATCTGCTAAGAAGTGCGAAATGATGTCATTTTCTATGACGTCACTTCATGTTGACCTGAACGAGGCTGCAAACTGTGTTGATATCATACCACTCACATTGCTAGCCTCCTTATCGCGCATTTGCACACTCGCACAAAAATACAAAATGGCGACGATATTAGGCCTAACTTACGAAGAATCATTAACCAATTAATGAAAGTTGGAGGCATCAAAACTTGGAAAAAACTCACGATTAATGTTCAGCAGTTGGTGAGGTTACCTTTTAACGATGGTTTTATCAATCCGGACTTGTCCTTTAAGCCCTCTCTTCTGAAGTGTCCAAAATTAAATAAGTTCCCCATGGCTTTAATGGCACTTCCACGGTGTTGTTTGTGCTATTTCAACCTCTTGTGAGAGAAAACAACAGATAAAATGAAACTTACATTCAATTTGTCGATGACCTCTCTGTGCGCACGTTTCTCTTCGTAATCGTTCACCCAGCTTGGTTCTAAAATGGAAGAGGGAATCATAACACTGGGAAGAAACTTTAGGTGAAGAAACTTTTGCGCATTTCACCAAATTTTTCCAAAGCTTATTTCTAGAATCAAGTATTTATATCATCAAGTAATTAAAGTCTACTGGGGTGTAATGGGTAAGGTTGGGGTAAGGTGGGTAGGGTGAAAAACTTGGATAAATTTTGCAAAATCTTTGTTCAGAGTTTTCCTCTAGCTAGAACCACCAAAACTATCCTCCTTGACATAGTGAATGTTGATTTATCAGTTCAAGGTATACACGCTTTTCTCATAAGAAACTAGGATCAGGCCATAGTACTAAAAGTTTCTTAATTTAACATGAAATTTTGTCCATTTTAGTACTTAAAGTTTTTTAATTGGTTTCTTATTTTCTGAATGCATTAATTATCAATGTGGTCGCTAACACTGCTGCAGATATGTTTCTTGACATTTGAAAAATCATATAGGATTAAACAGTGTTCTGTCATGATGAAAACACAAATGGTTAGTAAATATTGCAAAAGAATAAAGGCTCAACGATATATTTGCTATAATATCCAAGCTTTTAACGTTGGAAAGTTTCTTAATACTTCTCAGACATAGCACTAGAGTTTCTTAAAATTTCGGCCATCTTAGTACTGGTTTCTTATAAACCAGTTTCTTAAAAAGAAAACATGTACTGTTTTTTTGCAATCAACAGCCTACCCATTCTACCCCAGTAGACCCTAAAAATTCGAAAGGTCAATTGCAAAGAAAAATCCAACTTGGCTATTATTTCTTTGTACTTTAAGATTGGATGTATTCAAAGTTGAATATGAAAAGTCATACTGATGAAGCCGAAACGTTTAGCAAGTGTTATTCTTGGATATCTTTATAATTGAGTACTCGGATCTTACTAAATATGATTGACCTTATCGTATTTACCTTAAAAAGGACATTCATTAGCTTTAATTGAATTATTCTCTATTAAAGACCGTGGAGTTATAAAATTCTTCAGCTGCTCTGATGATGGCCTTGTAGCCGAAACTAGCAACTGAATAATAAGGAGATGACTGAATAAATGAAAAGAGCGCAAAAGATCAATTCGATGCCTGCTCTCTGAGGATGTTGTCCTTCTTCTTCCTCGTTCATTATATATTATCAAGTACTTATATTCATCTTCTTAATATTTTGTTGTATCTTCTAAAAATTCAATGAAAGTCAATATGATCTTTTTAAAACATTTAACTTTAAGATTTTGCACTTTTCTAACTTCTCGAAAATTGAAATGATCATCTACCGGGTGTCCCAAAAAGTGTACGGATTTCGTCGAAGAAAATAGCGTGAATCAAATTAAAACAATTTTTAAAACATACCACCACAGCTAACTTGAACATAGATACTTAGTTTGTTGATATCGGTGCGTTGAGAATGAAGATATCAATCTTACAAGGACAAATTTGCCTCCACCTCTAAACCAGAGCTTTGACATTAAGGAAGTTCTTGATTTGCTTAGGCCAAAACGTCAAAGCTCTGGTTTGGAGGTGGAGGCAAATTTGTCCTTTGACGATTAATATTTTCACTCTCAACGCACCAGTATATCAACAAGCGAGGTGTCTAAGTTCAAGTTAGCTATCGAGGTATGCTTTGAAAATCATTTCGGTTTGATTTACGCTATGTTCTAGGCACTGGGGGCGACTAAATCTGTATAATGTTTTTGGAACAGCCGGTAAATAGCAGGATGATCATGACAAAAATAAACTTGGTAAAATGAATTGCCTTGTTCTAATTACCTTGAAAGATCAAACAATATAAAACAAAACAGAAAGTTAATATATTTACCATCACTTGTGATACCCTCTTTGTCCAAGCTGCCCTGATTTCTGAAAGAATGGAGAGCAAAACAAATTTGACATATTTCCAACAGTCCTCTATCCCCCTAGCTCTGTTTCAATTCCGTTGAGCTTGTCCTTCGCTGTTTTATGCGTAGGAGCTGTAAACATGAACTTTTATGGTTGCTTATCATTATGAGTATAAATAGAGCCTCGTGCTTTGAACATTTAATTCTGATGATGAAGCACGGAGAATTGCTTCGAAACGTCAATGCTATAAACATGGACTAGTCAAACACATTATTCTAATTATTTTTCTAACTATCGGATTTGTCGTAACCTTAGAATCGTCTTAACTGGAATTGTCATACTTGGAATGTCTTTTTGAATATGAACGTGGTTATCGTCGCAATTCTTGTACTCCGTTTTTTTGACATATTCGTAGTAACTTTGCATGCTACCTGGGTACTGGGATGCTGCCTGTGTAAGGGAATGGGTTTTCTTTGTCCTTTCACTTGGGCAGCAAGCATCTTAGTATCCATGGATCAAAACAAAATCATTTTGAAATGACAATTATCTAGCAGCTCGCCTTTCTATCTTTCCAGCTAGTTCATACCAAACCATCCAAATTTCCCTATACTGCTTGACTTATGTCGTCACTTTATCTTTCCATTTGCGATTTGACGGTACAAAACTGATGGAAGTCAACGACAAAAAGGCCTAGACCCAATGCATGGTTTGGTGTGGAACTGCCAGTCCCCTTCTTTTCTTTCGACAATTTCGAGTTTCTTTTTTGTTTTTTCTTTGTCCCTTGTATTGCTGAATCTATTTGTAAGATTTTAAGTGCCATTCTATGACTAGTATGACGACGAACAGTTCCATTAATCGCTCATTTCAAGATGACATGATGAAAAATCAACAATCCAATCGCTTTTGCTGTTCTACATGTTCATGTTATGCAAAGTGACAATAATCACTATAAAAAACTGCTAATCCCAAGGACCGTCCGCACGTATGACGTATCTGGACATTTTTGAAAACGCATCTTTTTTATCCGTTTTGGGTTAGCGTCCACACGGAAACAGCATTTTCCGTCAACAAGAACGAAGCTTTTTGAAACTGCTCTACAGGTGATCTTTTTGAAAACGCCGTTTTCATGTTCTCGTGTGGATGGGTGAAAATAGAGCTTTTGGAAAACGCTGATGTCACAGCATCGATTCTCGACGTATCAGAGCATGCACACGGATCTTTGGGTTTGTTTTCTTTTGTCAAAATTTCAACAGCAGCGTCTTTCTGTAGACGGGGATATTTTCGAAAACTCGCCTAGTGCGGACGCGGATATTTTTTTATACTACAAATAAGAAAAGATCTGTTTTCAAAAACATCCAAGCAGGATCCAGATACATGTGGACGAGGCCTTAGTATGTTTCGAGCATGCTTCAAGCTTGATACAAAGTTCTTTTGAGTATGATTTGGGTATGTTTGAAAGCTTTATTCTAGTAAGAACTTTCCACCGCTTGCGCTAGCCAGCAGCATGTATTTTTTTAACTGGCAGGCAAAACTCAATCAAGCTTGGTTGTAGTATGTTTGGGAATGACTTTAGCAAGTGATTATTGCCAAGCTTGATCAAGCTCTAATCGAACATACAAACTGGCCAAAATTGTGCCAACGGACTCACTTTAAGCTCCTTCACGCCAAATTCATGCTCTTTTCAAGCCTGTGCAAGCTTGTTGCAAGCTGAACTTTTTCTTATGGGAATTCTCAATTTGTCCAACTGAAGATATATGTCAAAAACATGAAATTTTCCAATCCAGTTATTGAAAGGCCTACCCTTCCTCGGCTTGCAACACTTTTTCCAGTTCCTCTTGCTGCTTTCTTTCATAATCTCTTAGCCATGTTAATACACCACATATCAAGCTCAGTGACTTTCCCTTCAAGAGAAAATAGAAAATTCATACAAGAAAAATTACTTTAACAACCATCATAAGATTCATTACATGAGGCAATGGTCCAGTTTGGAAAACTTGCAGAATGCGTGGGGATCTCTCCTACAGCCAAATCGCTTGTGCAGCTTCATTTGCTTCACCAAACAATAGATCTATTGTTTCCTTTTGTTTTTTAACGACAACTTTGTGGCTAGAAATGAGGCTGAATGTCTCTAAGTATGTGGCAGTTAGATTGACTATGCAAGGCAAATTTTCGAATCTGGGCAACAAGGTCTTCCAACAAGGTCAATGGAATACTAATGTTTCCTTCTGATAGTGTGGTCGAGTGGCTAGGTGCAGTTTTGCGCATTTTGTGGGGTCTACCTGCCTATCTAATCGCTGATGCTACAAACCAAGAGCTAGCAGCCAACTCAGCTTTCCATCCTTCTGAGGTCACTGATACTTGGAGGCAACTCTGAGGGCACAAGCTGCAGTGCTACAGGCCTACATCAGCTATCTAGCTACCTACACACCTTGCCGGTGTTAAAGAATAATATTCCTTGGTTGCTTGTGCAATAGTCCCCAGACTGCCATTTATGTCCTAAAAGCAGAGGATCTTTAACACAATTTCATGTCTAACAAATTAAGAACAATACAATCTTTGTTTTTAACTTTGCAGGCGTATATCTTCCATGTGCAATTTTCGATGTTGTCTGACCCTTTAAAAAGTTTTGTTTGCAGCAAATAGAAGCATGATTGTGGCTTGAAGGAGCTTGAAGTGAGTATGTTGACACAATTTTGGCCAGCTTGCACATATTATTAGAGTTATTCTCAAACATACAACAATCAAGGTTGAGCAAGTATGCCTTCCAGTGCAGGAGATACATGCTGCAAGCTAGTGCGCAACCAGTGCAAAATTCTTACGGGCTGTTCAAAAATCCATTTTGACATGGGTAGTGGAATTTGGCTGCTAACTTCATGCACCCCTTCCTTATCCTCTCAATGGAGATACAAACTTTTCTGTTTACCTACCTTGCTAATTGTTTCATCAAGATCAATAGAAACCCTTCAAATGTGAATCTTCTTAGGCCATTTCTCTCTCTGCCTGACATTGTTTAGGGTTGAAACTTTGCAAAATATGATTGAAAACATTGTTAGGCTCCATTCCCTCAAACTTAATGGATTGCTAATAAACCCCCGTCCCCTGCAACAGCCAAATTCCACTATTTGTGATGAAATGTGCTTTTTTGCCAAATCCCACTCAAAACAAGTTAGTACCCAGACTGGAAAGTTTGTACTGTGTGAGCAATATCTCGCATGTGCAAGAACGTAAGCAGTTTTCAGTCTGAGCCGCACTGCAGTTGGCAATAAACAAAGTATCTCTTGGTTTAGTCTATTGTTCTGAAGCACAAACTTTCTGCGCATTCCTTAGGCCATCTCAAATTGCATGTGCAACATAGAAACTTTTGAGTCTGGGTTAGTACCAGGAACGCCAGAAAGGGGGGCACGGGGGGCAAGCGCCCTTCCTGCCCTTTTCCAAGAGGGGTAAGGGGGCAAGAGTGCCCTTTTAATGGAGCAACATATTTCTTTAACAACGTTCAATTCGATATGATGACAACCATGAATGTAACCCTTATGTTGAATAACCATCCCAACTTGCATTGGCCATACCCATATATGCAAAAGAGAGCATCATTTGCATCAGTTTGAATATTCTTGAAGCATTTTAAGCGAATCTAAAGGGTGCGGTCGCAAAAATTCTTCTTTGGAAGGACCCCAGATCCACCTAATTTATGGTTCGCTTCCCTCGTCATCGATCTGGAGTGCCCTTGCATCCCCCTTCAACCCCCTTGCCCTACAATTGCTCTGGCGTCCCTAGTTAGTACCAGGCTTGAAGCATGCTCTAAACTTACCCCAGTGGCGGCGCCAGCTCTGAAAAATCCGAGAGAAATGGGGGGGATTTTGACGTAATTTTCCAATCTAAAGGTATACCCAACTAACTTTATGCCATTTTTCTTTGACAATTTTTGCCGACCCTTGGAATTTGGGGGGGGACAAGTCCCCCCAGTCCCCCCCGTGGCGCCGCCACTGACTTACCCCATGTTTTGCTATATGTGACTTCCAACAACGTCAATGGAAAACTAGACATTTTTCCTAATGGGGAAACATTGCCCATTAGAAAAAGAGTGACACATCCCCAGGTGGGGACTCCCCATTCATAGATGACGTGGAGTCAGAGCAGACTGTAAAGTTGGCATGTTGCACCTGCAGGTTGAGATGGCCTATGTAGAATTTTGTGGTAATTTTGTAGTTGAGAACAATAGATTAAATAATGGATCTTTTATTCATTGCCAACTGCAAAGCTCAGATTGAAAACCGCATGTGTTCCTGATTGGAAAGTTAGTACCACGGGAACGTAATTATGCAGTTTTCAACATGAGCCAAGCAGTTGGTAACAAACAAAGGATGCATTGCTTTGATCTATTGATCTCAACTGCCATTTTTCTGCACCATCTTACTTAGGCCATCTCAACTTGCACATGGAAGATACAATCTTTCCAGTCTTGCTTATGTTCTTATGCATGCGAGATATTGTGTGGCTAGGCCTATACAAAGTTTCCAGTCTGGGCTCAAATTGAAACCTGCATACATTCCTGCATGTGCAAGATATTGCACACCTAATACAAACTTTCCAGTCTGGGGGTCAGACAGACCACCCAGGTTGCAGAAACTTTTCGGGTTTTACTACATTGTCCGGTATACCTTTAGGGTTGTGCACAACAAGTCTAAAGATTTGTTTTTGTGGAATCTCTCAGGACTCACTAAGGGCCTGTTTATATGAGGAAAAACACCTGACCTGTCAGACCCCGGGCTGAGAGGTGAGATTCCAATTTCCCATAGAATCCTTTGTAATTTCATTTTACGTTTACATGACAATCCTTAACACTAAAAATGAAAGACAGTCGACTAACAAAAAAGGTTTACAAAGAACAGAAACGTCTAAATTCAAATAACTGCTGGAACTCAGAGATAAAAAATGATTTAAAAGAACTAAACATAAATATCTCAGAAAAACAAATAGGGAAGCTGACAAGCAAAGAATGGAAAAATATGATAATAAATAGAATAACTTCATTGATACAAAGAGATATGAAAGAATGCAACAAAACAAAATTAAGATTAATAAAAGATAACTGCTTTGGAAAAAAAGAATACATTGCTCATAAAGACGCAGCAAACCTATTATTGTTGAAACTAAACATGACTGACTTAAAAGCTAACTATAAAGGAAAACATGAAGATACCCTGTGCAGAAGGTGTGGAGCTCAAGAAGAAAACATTGAACATTTATTTCATTGCCAAAATTTTAAAGGAAAACCTTTAAAACCTTTACCTTCTACTTTGATACAAAATATACATTTTTTTTACACTTTCCTTTCAAGAAAACTTTTCTTTTAATGGCACCTCTGGGGGGACCATTATGGAAACAAGGTCACACTGACCTTTTAATGCTATCCCTGCCATTTTAAACTGGGGGTGTTTTTATACTTAGGTTTTTATATCAGATCTTAGTTTTTTGCTTTTCTTTTTATCATTATTGTTTTTTCTACGCATGTAATTAGCTTTCTGTTTATTTTGCAGTAAATTTTATAATAAAGTTTTTAATTTTAATGGCATAATATTACATACATACATACATTGAACTCAAAAAATTTACTGAAAACTGACCCAGCAAAACTCGGGAAGATCTTTGAAAAAGTGAAGACATTTTTGTCATAAATGGGAAAAAAGAAAACACATACTTTCTCCCAACTAAAAAAAAAACAAACAAACAAACGCCTGTGTTACCGTTACGTTTAACTGGTAACTGCTATGAAATGGAGAAGTAGGTTGTTATTATTATTATTATTATTACTACTGGCATAATGAAATCCCA
Organism: Aurelia sp. 3 sensu Dawson et al. (2005); assembly: GCA_964020215.1. NCBI lineage: Eukaryota > Metazoa > Cnidaria > Scyphozoa > Semaeostomeae > Ulmaridae > Aurelia > Aurelia sp. 3 sensu Dawson et al. (2005). The sequence goes on along the minus strand of OZ026592.1, from coordinate 9,499,793 downwards.
CCTCACTAGTGGTGGGATTTCACTTGGGTGGGGTGAAACATTTCCATATAATCGAAACACCACTGGTATGGTGAGGTGAAATTATTCGTTGATCCTTATAAACTAGTTCGTCCTGATTTCACAGATGAAAGACTTTTCTCTACCTCGCCTCTCAGCCCCGGGGCTGACAAGTGAGATGAAAAATCTCATACAAACCAGAGTGCACTTCATGCGCTAAGGCCCAAAGATCTTTTCAGCATAGACACAACTTTTATGTTGGCGTAGTGGCATCATATTTTCAGTAAAATTGGTTCTTGGCATGGCAGTGTTTAAAAATCTGCTTACTTTGGGGTGAACTTGGGGTGAATATGAAGTCGTCCTCAATCTTTGAGAGAGCGTGTGGCCGAGTGGTTAAGGCGTCTGACTCGTAAGCCAAAGGTCAGAACGGCCGTAGGTTCAAATCCCACGCTGGATAGTTTGGTCGCTGTCCGTAACTCTAGCCCGGGTCAACCAGAGCCATGTGAGGGAAATCTGGTAGCTGTGGCAGGTAGCTGCGGCGGACTGATGGTAAAACATCCGTGGCCCCTGCTGGAAATAAGTCTCTCAGACTTTCGCAGGCTAGCCACGTTAAACAAATATACCTACCTACCTACCTTCTTTTGATAATACATGCATTTCTTTTGTAAGAAACTAAGAATTTGGGCCAGTACTGAAAGTTTCTTAAAATCACCTATACTCAGATTTTTAGCAGCTCTCTCTCCCTGAAGGTACCCAGCGTACGAAAGCTTTGGGCTCGGCGTAGGTTTTACATGGAATGCACCCTGGCATATAAACAAAGGCTGAATCCTAGCTTGCCTGCCAGCCCCCCTCCCCCCAGGTCATCCCGGGTCTGCAGGCAGGCCAGACTGCTAACTATGCAGTTCCAGGAAGAACAATAGTTTATTGTTTAAAAACAATGGCCAGACGCACATCTCCCACGCGCACTTTGCAAAGCTAACAGTCTGGCAGGCAGGTGAGGTGTTTTCTTCATCATCAGGGCCTAGTTAAGTTGTCTGTTTGTTTAAAAGCAAAGACAAACCAATCCCTCCTTGCATACTTACAGTACCAGTTGGGCTTTCAAAAATTCCTATTTTCTTTTCCTCGATTGCAGAATACAAATTTTTCATGAGGTCTTCTTGAATGTCATATGGCGTGAAAGGAAATGGAAAATAGCCAGGTCTTTTGAAGTCCTCACATTGATCAGCTTCGCTCGAATGCTCCGAAGATGATGACATGGTTGTTATTCAATCATTTGGTCTTCTGTGAACTGTACTCTGTTCATATTTCTAAGGCATCACCAGAGAGAAACTAAAGGAACTTGGTTGATGCGGGGTTGATGCCCATGTTTCAAGTCAGCCTCCTCGAATATTTGGCGCCAAAACTGTAGCCTCTGTTTCATGAAACATGGGTGATAACAATGATATGGAAGCGCAGCAACCACAACAACATCAGTACCCTGCAGTTGAAAAACCCGTTTGAAAGCAATTATTTCGTTCCTGGGGATCTACCCCAACCACGCCAGAGGTGGCCAGGAGCACCGGAGAGGGGGCACGGAGGGGCAAGCGCCCTTCTTGCTCTTTTCCAAGAGGGGCAAGGGGGGGCAAGAGTGCCTTTTTAATTGAGCAATAAATTTCTTTAACAACGTTCAATTTGATATTATGACAACCATAAATTTAACCCTTAAATTGAATAATCATCGCAACTGTTACTTGCATTGGTCATACCCAAATATGCCAAAGACAACATCATTTACATCAGTTTGAATATTCTTGAAAGCGTTTTAAGCGAATCTAAAGGGTGTGGTCGAGAAAATTTTTCCGTGGAAGGACATGAGATTCATCCAATTTTCGGTTCGCTTCTCTCGTCATCGGTCTGGAGTGCCCTTGAGCTCCGCTTCGACCCTCTAAACCCTACTATTGCTCCAGCGTCCCTGGGTGGCGCCAGAAATCTTCCGACAAAGGGGCTGGCACTTCCAACAAGGGGGGTGGTCAAATAGCTAAAAGATGCCATTTTCGTACTGCCTTTTTTGCCAATTTCATCCGAAAAGGACCCAAAATTTTGCGGAACAGTATCCCTAGCCCTCCGTCCGTGCCACCCCTGACACATGCAGCCAGGATGTGCCTGCCAATGGGTGTACCCATTTCAGTATCAAAACCCAGGATAGGATTTTTAATTTCATAGGGTATTTCGAGGATTGGAGCAAAACACTTGGAGCAAAAACGGTTGTGGTTATCGCATCCATAAATATCAATAGTCTCTCATTACACTTTGATTAGATCAAGTTTCTTGTTAAGGAAAAAGATATTCATATTCTTGCCCTCAATGGCACAAAACTTGACAAGGATATTTCCGATAGAGTTCTAGAAATTGAAGGGTACAGCATTGGGAGTCTTGATCGTAATCGCAATGGGGAGGTGTCACAATCTATTGCAGGAATACTTTTGAGTGCTCTAAGAGTGACGATATTCCGATTTCCACCTTGAAAATGATTTGTGTGGAAATTAAGCCTCCTAAAGCCAAACCCTTCTTTGAACTTTCTTGGTGCAGGCCACCATCTGCTACGATAGCAACATTCGAGAACCTAGAACATGTTTTGAGGTTTCTTGAATCTGAAGATAAATAAATTATTCTCCTGGGAGATACAAACTGCGATTAGCAAAAAGATGCTTGAATCCTCCAGTAACAATCTACCTTATAATATTAATCGATTAGCTGACTCATATAACTCCTTTAGGTTAGCGCAGCTGATAAATGAACATACCAGAGAGACTATTGACATATCTACTATAATCGATCACGTAGCTGTTAATGTTGAATGTAACATCATCGAATCTGGTGTTCTCTAACATCTAATCTATCGTCATGAGACTTCAACAGAGACTTGCAGTCACAACAAAATATCTATAGACTACATGTGAGAAATCATCACAGAATCTATGATGCTCAGAAACATCTACTTCACACACATGTTAAACTGAAGGAAAAGTTTATTGACAGTTATATAATGAATTTAACAATTGAAAACAATGTTTGAATCATCTCAATCATCTATTCAATCGACCTGTGACTTCAACAGAGACTTCCAGTCGCAACAAAATGTCCATAGACTAGATGTGTGTAATCATCACAGAGTCTGTGATGCCCAAAAACATCTACTTCACACACTTGCAAAACTGGAGAAAAGGTTTATTGACAGCTATAAAATGAATTTGACAATTCAACACAATGTCTAAATCATCTCAATCATCTATTCCATTGTCCTGTGACTTCAACGGAGAGTTGCAGTCGCAACAAAATGTCTATAGACTAGATGTGAAAAATCATCATAGAATCTGTGATGCTCAAAAACATCTACTTCATACATATACTAAACTGAAGGAAAAGTTTATTGACAGCTATATAAGGAATTTGACAATTCAGCACGACGTTTAAATCATCTCAAACATCTATTCCATCGACTTGAGACTTCATTAGAGACTTGCAGTCGCAAGAAAATGTCAATTGACTAGATGTGAGAAATTTTCACAGAATCTGTGATGCTCAAAAACATCTACTTCACAAAAATGCTAAACTGAAGGAAAACTTTATTGACAACTATATAATGAATTTGACAATTCAGCACAACGTTTAAATCATCTCAAACATCTATTCCGTTGACCTGAGACTTCATTAGAGACATGCAGTCGCAAGAAAATGTCTGTAGAGTAGATGTGAGAAATCATCACAGAATCTGTGATGCTCAAAAACACCTACTTCACATATCTGCAAAACTGAAGAAAAGGTTTATTGACAGCTATATAATGAATTTGACAATTCAACACAATGTTTAAATCATCTTAATCATCTATTCCATCGTCTTGTGACTTAAACAGAGACTCCCAGTCGCAACAAAATGTCTATAGACTAGATGTGAGAAATCATCACAGAATCTGTAATGCTCAAAAACATCTACTTCACCCACTTAATAAACAAAAAGAAAAGTTTACTGACAATTGTATAATAGTTTTAACAATTCAATGCAACGTTTAAATCATCTGAAACATCTATTCCATCGTCCTGAGACTTGAACAGAGACTTGCAGTCGCAACGAAATGTCTATAGACTAGAAGTGAGAAATCATCACAGAATCTATGATGCTTAAAAACATCTATTTCTGACACTTGCTTAACTGCAGGAAAAGTTTATTGAAAGTTAAATATTGAATTAGACAATTTGAAAAAACGTTTAAATCATCTCACTCATTTAATCCATCAACCTGTGACTTCAACAGAGACTTGCATTCGCAAGAAAATTTCGATAAACTAGATGTGAGCAATCATCACCGAATCTGTGATGCTCAAAAACATCTACTTTACACACATGCTAAACTGAAGGAAAAGTTTATTGACAACTATATATTAAATTTGACAATTCAAAACGTTTAAATCATCTCAAACATCTATTGACTTGATAAAGGGCTCAGCTCGAAACGTCGTGTTGAAAACAACGCTGCTCAAGGTACGATTTATTTTATTGTTATATGTTAATGTCAAAGACTATATCGTCCAACACGCTTAACATAAAATTTTTTTGTGATCTATTCAATGGACCTGATACTTTTACAGAGATTTGCAGTCGCAACATAATGTCTATAGACTAAAAGTGAGAAATCATCACAGAATCTATGATGCTCAAAAACATCTACTTCTCACACATGCTAAACTGAAGGAAAAGTTTATTGACAACTATATAATGAATTTGACAATTCAGCACAACGTTTACATCATCTTAAACATCTATTCCATCGACCTGAGACTTCAACAGAGACTTGCAGTCGCAACAAAATGTCTATATGTAGATGTGAGAAGTCATCACTGTGACGTTATGTCACCTGACCGAAGAATCACGTGACTAGAAATCGTGATGTTTGTGATGTTAAAAAGGTGTGAAATGGAGTTGTTTACTGTGATGCTGAACATGTAAGAACTTTGTCTTGTCTCGTGTTTTTCACCGAGTTTTACGGTTTCACAGAGCGTGACATGGTACCAGAAATGGTCAACAAAATGCCTTGAAGTGTATTCGAAACCTTGCAGTAGAATAGAGAGTCGCAAATAGGCTTCCTACAGCCATGAGTGACTATGAAGAAGCGGGAGTTGTGGACCCTCCACCCCCGATGTTGCAGAACGTGCCGTTTCCTCCGAAGTTGGAAATGAGAGGCAATCTTGCAAATAACTGGAAGAGATTCAAAAGAGTTTGGTGCAATTATGAAATCGCGTCGAGATTGATTAAGCAAGGAAATGAAGAGAGAACCGCGACTTTGTTGACGTGTTTAGGTCCTGATGCTTTGGAAATGGTCGATGGACTAAGCTTTGCTAGCGATGAGGAACGCACAAATCCGGATATAGTTATTCAGAAACTGGAGACATTTTGCATTGGTGAAACGAATGAAACATATGAAAGATACCAATTTAATAAGTGGGATCAGGAATTGAACAAGTCTATTGATTCCTATGTAGCTGTGCTAAGAAACTTGGCAAAAACGTGCAATTATTGTACTTTGGAAGAAAATTTAATTCGCGATAGAATTGTTATGGGTATCAGAGAAAATTCGACGAGGAAAAGGTTGCTACAAGAGTCTGAATTAACGCTTAACAGATGTATCGATATTTGCAGAGCAAATGAGAGCACTGCAATCCAACTCAAAGCTATTGGAAATGAGGAGGATGTTAATGTGGTGAAAAAGAAGTCAGTTCATGGTTCTAAAGGTGCACAGAAACGAGTTTCTAAGGACATTGATTGCAAATATTGTGGGAGAAAGCATATTGGGAAGAAAGAAGATTGCCCAGCTTGGGGAAAATCTTGCAGCAAATGTGGAATGCAGAATCATTTTGCAGTTGAGTGTAGAAGCGAAGCTAAGAGACAGACATTTCATGCTGTATATGAAGACAATGTTCCTGAAGTTTTTGATGATTATAGTTCAGCTGAGGAGTATATTTTTGCTGTAGAAACTGATAAGCAGGAGAATGTGCAGTATAATAAGAAACTGTTTGCTACTATGATTATTAATAGTAAACAAGTTCAGTTTCAACTTGATACTGGAGCTACTGTTAATGTTTTGTCTGTGCAAGAGTATAAAGAAATCAGTAATGATCAGACATTGGCCGGTTTATCCAAATCTAATGCTACACTGTGCATGTACAACAATACAGTGATTAAGCCTATTGGGAAAGTAAGACTGAGTGTAAGAAACCCAAAGAATAACAAGAAGTATAACATAGAATTTCAGATTGTGAAAGAAGAGAATAGTCCAGTACTAGGAGCAAAGACGATCCAAGGAATGCAGCTGATAACTCTAAATCTGCAAAATGTATCAACAGTTGAAAATTCAGTTGAAGGAAATCTGACAAGAAAACAAGTTGTATCAGAGTACAAGGAAGTTTTTAAAGGTGAGGGACAGTTCAGTGATGTGTTACACCTTCAAGTTGACCCCAATGTGCCTCCTGTGCAGCTACCCCCGAGAAAACCACCTATAGCTTTCAAAGCAAACTACAAGCAAGAGCTAGATAAGCTGACGAAATTGGTCATAATCAAACCAGTTGTAGAGCCTACAGAATGGATTTCAGCAACAGTTATGATGTTGAAACCAAATGGGAAAGTACGTCTTTGTTTAGACCCTAAGCCACTAGATAAAGCTTTAAAGAGAAGCCACTATCCACTCCCTGTAATAGAGGAAGTGCTACCAGATCTGTCTAAAGCAAAAGTGTTCTCAATGGTAGATGTGAAAGATTGGTTCTGGCATGTGCCAGAAGAAGAAAGTAGCAAATTGACAACATCTGCAACACCATGGGGTAGATATATGTGGCTGAAGATGCCATTTGGAATTTCCGTAGCCCCAGAGGAATTTCAGAGACGGCTAAGTGACTTTTTATTAGGCTTAAATGGTGTAAAGACAGTAGCAGATGACATAATTGTGTTTGGAGTACGAGATTCTAAAGATGAAGCTATGAAAGATCATGATCGTAATTTCAAATCATTGCTAGAGAGATGTTTGCAAAGAAACATAAAGCTCAATGAAGAGAAGATGAAATTCAAAGTCCCAGAGTTAAAGTACGTAGGTCATGTCATTTCAGAGGAAGGTCTCAAACCAGATCCTAAGAAAGTCGAAGCAGTTATTAGGATGCCACCTCCAGAGGATAAACAACAACTTCGTAGATTTATGGGTATGACAAATTACCTGCAGAAGTTTGCACCGCACCTTTCTCAAGTAAATGCGCCACTAAGAATGCTTTTGAAAGATAACACAGAATTCAAATGGGACAGTTCCATTCACGGTAAATGTTTTACACCAGTGAAGAAGATTATCACTGAAGCACCTGTTCTTAAGTTCTACAACCCCACTGATGAAGTCACAATACAATGTGATGCTTCACAATATGGATTAGGTGCCTGTCTAATGCAAAATGGACATCCCATAGCCTATGCCTCAAGATCACTCACTAATACTGAGTCCAATTATGCTCAGATAGAGAAAGAACTTCTTGCAATAGTTTTTGGAGCTGAGAGGTTTGAAAGTTACCTGTATGGTAGGAAATTCACAGTTGAAAGTGACCACAAACCCCTGGAAGCAATCATGAAGAAGAGTGTGGTAAGTGCACCAAAACGCCTTCAAAGAATGATCTTTCGTTTGCAGAGATTTGACTTTGACATTATCTATAAGAAGGGTTCTGAAATATTCCTAGCAGATATGTTAAGCAGATCTAATGTCAAGGGTGACAAAGGTAGAAGTGATAGAGATATAGTGTGTGATGTTTTCATGGCAGATAAAGAAAGATCTTATGTAGAAAGAGAAATAGAGAGCATTAATATGTTGCAATATTTATCTGCTTCAGAAGAAGGGCTTAAGAAAGTTCAGAGAGCAACAGAGCAAGACAGAGAGATGTCAGAGTTAAAAAGATTAATCCAGGAGGGATGGCCAGAAGAGATATCTCAAGTTCCTGAGTCAATGAGATGTTACTATAGTTTCAGAGAGGAACTGATCAGTCAAGAAGGTCTTATTTTCAAAGGTGACAGATTAGTTATTCCTAAAGCTCTGAGAGAAGATATGATGCAAAGAATGCACCGTAGTCACTTAGGGATACAGGGTTGTCTTAGTAGAGGAAGAGAAGTAATGTATTGGCCTCGAATGAATGAAGAGGTTAAGGAATTCATTTCAAGATGCGAAGTTTGTCGAGTTTACCAAGACAAACAACAGAAAGAGCCAATGATAGGACATGACATTCCAAGTAGACCATGGCAAAAGGTTGGTTCAGATCTTTTTGAGTTACAAAATGGACATTTTCTTGTCTGTGTAGACTATTACTCAGATTTTATTGAGGTAGATAAGATTTATGACAAGAAAGGTAAATCAGTCATTTCAAAGCTTAAGTCACAATTTGCACGACATGGGATTCCAAATTAACTTGTCAGTGACAATGGTCCACCTTACAATTCTGAAGAGTTTGCAGAGTTTAGCAAAGAATACGAGTTTGAGCATAAAACCAGCTCTCCAAGATATCCACAATCAAACGGGAAAGCAGAGAATGCAGTGAAAATAGCGAAAAACATCCTACAAAAGGCAAACTATGCTAGATCAGATCCTAATTTAGCACTTTTAGCCTATCGTAATACACCAACGGAAGGAGTAGGAAGTTCTCCAGCACAGAGATTATTTTGAAGGAGAACAAGGACACTATTGCCAACCAGTGATATGTTGTTAAAGCCAAAGACAGAAAGACACATGCAGAAGAAATTAGATGGGAGAAAGAACAGAGAAAAGTTTTACTATGACAGAGGAGCTAAAGATTTGAAAGAGTTAAGACCAGGAGATGTTGTTAGAATAAAGATCCAAGATAAAGATAAAGAATGGGTTAAAGCCAAAGTAGCTGAAAAAGTAGATCCTAGGTCATATAAGGCTAGAACTGAAGACGGAATGTTGTATAGATGTAACAGTAGACATGTCATGGAGACAAAAGAGAAATATAATGAGAAATTGAATGAGTATCCAACATCCAAGAAGGATACAGGAAGCAAGAACACCATAAATGAAAGGAAATCAAGTCAGTTCAGCAAGAACACTGCCAATAATGAGAATACTGTTAATAATGTGAGGTGGCGCCAAGCCTCTGAGAAAAGTCAGTAAAAATAGGATTTGCTTCAAATACGCATAAATTCAATATTCTGCATCCGCAAGGTGTGGATACAATCTCAGTATACGTGAATGTCTGAATGTGAATATGAATATGGACATGGTTTTCGAATATTTTTGAATCCTTATTGTAAGCGCCATGTTCGTAAACAACTTTAAAAAAAAAACAAGTTACAAAACAAATTAAAATCCAATCGTGCAACGGCGTGCAACGTCTAGCTAATGCGCCCTTTGTGTTCTGTACGCAACAAAACAATACGTCCTTTCAATAAAGAATAATCAATTGGTCTTGTTCGCTCTCCTGCGCAGCAACATAATAAGAATGAAAATACAACAACCGTTGCAGCAGATCAACGTACTAACAACGAAAATTCTAAGGTTATTACTACAAGAAGTGGACGAACTGTAAGAAGACCACAGTATTACCAAGCATAGATTAATAAAGAAGTTGAGAATGTTTGTGTTGATGAAGGAACAAAGACATAATTGAGTTACTGATGAAGAATTAAAGATTTGACTTGTTTGAAGGGAAGATGTGACGTTATGTCACCTGACCGAAGGATCAGGTGACTAGAACTCGTGATGATTGTGATGTTAAAAAGGTGTGAAATGGAGTTGTTTACTGTGATGTTGAACATGTAAGAACCTAGACTTGTCTCGTGTTTCTCTACCGAGTTTTACGGTTTCATAGAACGTTACAATCACAGAATATGTGATGCTCAAAAACGTCTACTTCACACACATGCCAAACGGAAGGAAAAGTTTATTGACAGCTATACATTGAATTTGACAATTCAACACAACGTTTAAATCATCTCAAACATCTATTCAATAGACCTGATACTTCAACAGAGACTTGCATTCGCAACAAAATATCTATAGACTAGATGTGAGAAATCATCACAGAATCTATGATGCTCAAAAACATCTACTTCACACACATGCTAAACTGAAGGAAAAATTTATTGAAAACTATATAATGAATTTGAAAATTCAACACAACGTTTAAATAGTAACAAACATTTATTCAATCGACCTGAGACTTCAACAGAGACTTGCAGTCGCAACAAAATGTCGATGGACTAGATGTGAGAAATCATCACAGATTCAGTGACGCTCAAAAACATCTACTTCACACACATGCTAAACGGAAGGAAAAGTTTATTGACAGCTATATATTGAATTTGACAATTCAACACGATGTTTAAATCATCTTAATCATCTATTCCATCGTCTTGTGACTTCAACAGAGACTTGAAATCGCAACAAAATGTCTATGGACTTGATGTGAGAAATTTTCAAAGAATCTGTGATGCTCAAAAACATATACTTCACACACATGCTAAACTGAAGGAGAACTTTATTGACGACTATATAATGAATTTGACAATTCAGCACAACTTTTAAATCATCTCAATCATCTATTCCATCAACCTGGGACTTCAACAGAAATTTCCAGTCGGAACAAAATGTCTATAGACTAGATGTGAGAAATCATCACAGAATCTGTGATGCCCAAAAACATCTAGTTAATACATATGCTAAACTGAAGGAAAAGTTTATTGACAGCTATATAATGAATTGGACAATTTAGCAAAACATTTAAATCATCTCAATCATCTATTCAATAGACCTGATACTTCAACAAAAACTTGCATTCGCAACAAAATATCTATAGACTAGATGTGAGAAATCATCACAGAATCTATGATGCTCAAAAACATCTAGTTAATACATATGCTAAACTGAAGGAAAAGTTTATTGACAGCTATATAATGAATTGGACAATTTAGCACAACGTTTAGATCATCTCAATCATCTATTCCATCAACCTGTGACTTCAACAGAGACTTGTAGCCGCAAAAAAATGTCTATAGACTAGATGTCAGAAATCATCACAGAATCTGTGATGCTCAAAAACATGTACTTCATACACATGCTAAACTGAAGGAAAAGTTTATTGACATAAATAACACAACGTCTAAATCATCTTAATCATCTATTCCATCAACCGGTGACTTCAACCGAGACTTGCAGTTGCATTGAACGTTTATAGACTTGATGTGAGAAATCTTCACAGAATTTGTGATGCTCAAAAACTTCACACAAATTCTCAACTGAGGGAAAAGTTTATTGACAGGTATTTAATGAATTGGACAATTCAGCAGAACGTCCAAATCATCTCAAATATCTATTTCATAGACCTGAGATTTCAACAGAGAGTTGCAGTCGCAACAAAATGTCGATGGACTACTTGTGAGAAATCATCACAGATTCTGTGATGCCAAAAAATATTTACTTGATACACATGCCAAACTGAAGGAAAAGTTTATTGACAGTTATATAATGAATTTGAATTTTCAACACAACGTTTAAATAATATCAAACATTTATTGCATCGACCTGAGACTTAAAAGAAACTTGCATTCGCAACAAAATGTCGATCGACTAGATGTGAGAAATCATCACAGAATCTGTGATGCTTAAAAACATCTACTTCACACACTTGCAAAACTGAAGGAAAAGTTTATTGACAGTTATATAATGAATTTGAAAATTCAACACGACGTTTAAATCATCTCAATCAACTATTCCATCAAACTTTGACTTCAACAGAGATTTGCAGTCGCAACAAAATGTCTATAGACTAGATGTGAGAAATCATCACAGAATCTGTGATGCTCAAAAGCATATACTTCATACACATGCTAAACTGAAGGAAAAGTTTATTGACAGCTAAATAATGAATTGGACAATTTAGCACAACGTTTAAATCATCTCAAACATCTATTCCATCGACCTGAAACCTCAACAGAGACTTGCAGTGCAACGAAATGTTTAAAGACTTGATGTGAGAAATCTTCAAAGAATCTTTGATGCTCAAAAACTTCACATACATGCTAAACTGAAGGAAAACATTATTGACAACAATGTAATGAATTTGGCAATTCAGCACAACGTTTAAATCACCTCAAATCTCTATTCAATCGACAATGATCTTGTGAGAAATCATCACAGATTCTGTGATGCCAAAAAACATCTACTTGATACACATGCTAAACTAAAGGAAAAGTTTCTTGACAGTTATATAATGAATTTGACAATTCAAAACAACGTTTAAATCATCTCAATCATCTATTCCATCAACCTTTCACCTCATTAGAGGCTTGCAGTCGCAACAAAATGTCTGTAGACTAGATGTGAGAAATCATCACGGTATCTTTGACGCTCAAAAACATACATTCATAAACATGCTAAACTGAAGGAAAAGTTTATTGACAACTATATAATGAATTTGACAATTCAGCACAACGTTAAAATCATCTCAAACATCTATTCCATCGACCCGAGACTTAAACAGAGACTTGCAGTCGCAACAAAATGTCGATTGACTAGATGTTAGAAGTCATCACAGAATATGTGATGCTCAAAAACATAAACTTCATACACTTTCTAAACTGAAGAAAAAGTTTATTGACAGCTATATAATGAATTTGTTAATAAAACACAACGTTTAAATCATCTCAATCATCTATTCCATCTACCTGAGACTTCAACAGAGACTTGCAGTCGCAACAAAATGTCTATAGACTTGATGTGAGAAATCATCACAGAATATGTGACGCTCAAAAACATAAACTTCATACACATGCTAAACTGCAGGAAAAGTTTATTGACAGCTATATAATGAATCTGTTAATTCAACACAACGTTTAAATCATCTCAATCATCTATTCCATCGACCTGAGACTTTAACAGAGACTTCCAGTCGCAACCAAATGTCTATCGACTAGATGTGAGAAATCATCACAGAATATGTGATGCTCAAAAACATATACTTCATACACATGCTAAACTGAAGGAAAACTTTATTGACAGCTATATAAGGAATTTGATAATTCAGCACGACGTTTAAATCGTCTCAATCATCTATTCCATCTACCTGAGACTTCAACAGAGACTTGCAGTTGCAATATAGTGTCGATAGACTAGATGTGAGAAATCATCACAGAATATGTGATGCCCAAACACATCTACTTCTCACACTTGCTTAACTGAACGAAAAGTTTATTGACAATTATATAACAAAGTTCACAATTCAACACAACGATTATATCATCTCAATAATCTATTCCATCGACTTGAGACTTCAACAGAGACTTGCAGTTGCAACAAAATATCTATAGACTAGATGTGAGAAATAATCACAGAATCTGCGATGCTCAAAAACATATATTCATACACATGCTAAACTGAAGAAAAAGTTTATTGACAACTATATAATGAATTTGACAATTCGACACAACGTTTAAATCATCTCAATCATCTATTCAATCGACCCGAGACTTCAAAAGAAACTTGCAGTCGCAACAAAATGTATAAAGACTAGATGTGAGAAATCATCACAGAATATGTGATGCTCAAAAAAATCTACTTCTTACACATGCTAAACTGAAGGAAAAGTTTATTGACAGTTATATAATGAATTTGAAAATTCAACACAATGTTTAAATCATCTCAATCATCTATTCCATCAACCTGAGACTTCAACAGAGACTTGCAGTCGCCACAAAATGTCGATGGGCTACTTGTGAGAAATCATCACAGATTCTGTGATGCCAAAAAACATCTACTTGATATACATGCTAAACTAAAGGAAAAGTTTATTGAAAGTTATATAATGAATTTGAAAATTCAACATAAGGTTTAAATCATCTCAATCATCTATTCCATCAACCTTTCACCTCATTAGAGACTTGCAGTCGCAACAAAATATCTGTAGACTAGATGTGAGAAATCATCACAGAATCTGTGATGCCCAAAAACATCTACTTCTCACACTTGGTTAACTGAACGAAAAGTTTATTGACAATTATATAACAAAGTTGACAATTCAACACAACGTTTAAATCATCTCAATCATCTATTCCATCGACCTGAGACTTCAACAGAGACCTTCAGTTGTAACAAAATGTCTATAGACTAGATGTGAGAAATCATCACAGAATCTGTGATGCTCAAAAACATATACTTGATACACATGCTAAACTGAAGGAAAAGTTTATTGACAGTTATATCATGAATTTGAGAATTCAACAAAACGCTTAAGTCATCTCAATCATCTATTCCATCGACCTGAGACTTCAACAGAGACTTGCAGTCACGGAACGAAATGTCGATAGAATAGATGTGAGAAATCATCACAGATTCTGTGATACTCAATAACATCTACTTGATACACATGCTAAACTGAAGGAAAAGTTTATTGACAGTTATATAATGAATTTGAAACTTCAACACAACGATTAAATCATCTCAATCATCTATTCCATCGACCTTTGACTTCAACAGAGATTTGCAGTAGCCACAATTTTGAGAAATCGACTAGATGTGAGAAATCATCACAGAATCTGTGATGCTCAAAAACATATACTTCATAAACATGCTAAACTGAAGGAAAAGTTTATTGACTGCTATATAAGGAATTTGACAATTCAAAACAACGTTTAGATCATCTCAATCATCTATTCCATCTACCTGTGACTTCAACAGAGACCTCCAGTGGCAACAAAATGTATATAGACTAGATGTGAGAAATCATCACAGAATCTGTGATGCCCAAAAGCATCTACTTGATAGACATTCTAAACTGAAGGGAAAGTTTATTGACAGTTCTATAATGAATTTGAAAATTCAACACAACGTCTAAATCATCTCAATCATCTATTCCATCAACCTGTGACTTCAACAGAGACTTCCAGTCGCGAAAAAATGTATATTGACTTGATGTGAGAATTCATCACAGAATCTGTGATGCTCAAAAACATCTACTTGATTCACATGCTAAACTGAAGGAAAAAATTTATTGAGAGTTATATTATGAATTTGAATTTTCAACAAAACGTTTAAATAATATCAAACATTTATTGCATCGACCTGAGACTTAAAAGAAACTTGCATTCGCAACAAAATGTCGATCGACTAGATGTGAGAAATCATCACAGAATCTGTGATGCTTAAAAACATCTACTTCACACACTTGCAAAACTGAAGGAAAAGTTTATTGACAGTTATATAATGAATTTGAAAATTCAACACGACGTTTAAATCATCTCAATCAACTATTCCATCAAACTTTGACTTCAACAGAGATTTGCAGTCGCAACAAAATGTCTATAGACTAGATGTGAGAAATCATCACAGAATCTGTGATGCTTAAAAGCATACACTTCATACACATGCTAAACTGAAGGAAAAGTTTATTGACAGTTAGATAATGAATTTGAGAATTCAACACAACGTTTAGATCATCTCAATCATCTATTCCATCGACCTGAGACTTCAACAGAGACTTGCAGTCGCAACATAATGTCGACAGACTAGATGTGAGAAATCATCCCAGAATCTTTGACGCTCAAAAACATATATTCATGCACATGCTAAACTGAAGGAAAAGTTTATTGACAACTATATAATGAATTTGACAATTCAGCACAACTCTTAATTCATCTCAAACATCTATTCCATCGACCTGAGACTTCAACAGAGACTTTCAGTAGCAACAAAACTGTCTATAGACTTGATGTGTGAAATCATCTGTGATGCTCGAAAACATCTACTTCACACACATACAAAACTGAAGGAAAAGTTTATTGACAACTATATAATGAATTTGACAATTCAGCACAACTCTTAATTCATCTCAAACATCTATTCCATCGACCTGAGACTTCAACAGAGACTTTCAGTAGCAACAAAGCTGTCTATAGACTTGATGTGTGAAATCATCTGTGATGCTCGAAAACATCTACTTCACACACATACAAAACTGAAGGAAAACTTTATTGACGACTATATAATGAATTTGGCAATTCAACACAACGTTTAAATCATCTCAATCATCTATTCCATCAACCTGTGACTTCAACAGAGACTTCCAGTCGTAACAAAATGTCTATAGACTTGATGTGAGAAATCATCACAGAATCTGTGATGCCCAAAAACATCTAGTTAATACATATGCTAAACTGAAGGAAAAGTTTATTGACAGGTATTTAATGTATTGGAAAAATCAGCAGAACGTCCAAATCATCTCAAACATCTATTCCATCGACCTGAGACTTCAAAGGAGACTTGCAGTCGCAACAAAATGTCTATAGACTTGATGTGAGAAATCATCACAGAATCTGTGATGCCCAAAAACATCTAGTTAATACATATGCTAAACTGAAGGAAAAGTTTATTGACAGGTATTTAATGTATTGGAAAAATCAGCAGAACGTCCAAATCATCTCAAACATCTATTCCATCCACCTGAGACTTCAAAGGGGACTTGCAGTCGCAACAAAATGTCTATAGACTTGATGTGAGAAATCATCACATAATCTGTGATGCTCAAAAACATCTAGTTAAAACATATGCTAAACTGAAGGAAAAGTTTATTGACAGCTATATAATGAATTGGACAATTTAGCACAACGTTAAATCATCTCAAACATCTACTCTATCAACTTGTGACTTCAACAGAGACTTCCAGTCGCAACAAAATGTCTCTAGACTAGATGTGAGAAATCATCACAGAATCTGTGATGCCCAAAACCATCTACTTCATACACATGCTAAACTGAAGGAAAACTTTATTGACGACTATATAATGAATTTGACAATTCAGCACAACGTTTAAATCATCTCAAACATCTATTCCATCGACCTGAGACTTCAACAGAGACTTTCAGTAGCAACAAAACTGTCTATAGACTTGATGTGTGAAATCATCAGTGATGCTCGAAAACATCTACTTCACACACATACAAAACTGAAGGAAAACTTTATTGACGACTATATAATGAATTTGGCAATTCAACACAACGTTTAAATCATCTCAATCATCTATTCCATCAACCTGTGACTTCAACAGAGACTTGTAGTCGCAACAAAATGTCTATAGACAAGATGTGAGAAATCATCACAGAATCTGTGATGCTCAAAAACATCTACTTCATACACATGCAAAACTGAAGGAAAAGTTTACTGACATAAATAACACAACGTCTAAATCATCTCAATCATCTATTCCATCAACCTATGACTTCAACCGAGACTTGCAGTTGCAACAAGCGTTTATAGACTTGATGTGAGAAATCTTCACAGAATTTGTGATGCTCAAAAACTTCACACAAATTCTCAACTGAAGGAAAAGTTTATTGACAGGTATTTAATGAATTGGACAATTCAGCAGAACGTCCAAATCATCTCAAATATCTATTTCATAGGCCTGAGATTTCAACGGAGAGTTGCAGTCGCAACAAAATGTCTATAGACTTGATGTGAGAAATCATTACAGAGTCTGTGATGCTCAAAAACATATACTTCACACACACGCTAAACTGAAGGAAAAGTTTATTGACAGGTATATAATGAATTTGACAATTCAACACAACGTTTAAATCAACTCAATCATCTATTCCATCAACCTTTGACTTCAAAGGAGACTTGCTGTCGCAACGAAATTTCTATAGACTAGATGTGAGAAATCATCACAAAATCTGTGATGCCCAAAAACATCTACTTCCTAAACAACCTAAACTGAAGGAAAACTTTATTGCCAACTATATAATGAATTTGACAATTCAGCACAACATTTAAATCATCTCAATTATCTATTCAATCGACCTGAGACTTCAACAGAGACTTGCAGTCGCAACAAAATGCCTATAGACTTGATGTGAGAAATCATCACAGAATCTGTGATGCTCAAAAACATCTACTTCATACACATGCTAAACTGCAGGAAAAGTTTATTGACAGCTATATAATGAATTGGACAATTTAGCACAATGTTTAAGTCATCTCAAACATCTATTCCATCAACCTTAAACCTCAACAGAGACTTGCAGTTGCAACAAAATTTCTATCGACTAGATGTGAGAAATCATCACAGAATCTGTGATGCTCAAAAACATCTACTTCACACAAATGATAAACTGAACGAAAACTTTATTGACAACTATATAATGAATTTTACAATTCTGCACAACGTTTAAATCATCTCAAACATCTATTGCATTGACCGGAGACTTCAACAGAGACTTTCAGTAGCAACAAAACTGTCTATAGACTTGATGTGTGAAATCATCAGTGATGCTCGAAAACATCTACCTCATACACATGCTTAGCTGAAGGAAAAGTTTATTGACATCTATATAATAAATTGAACAATTTAGCACAATGTTTAAATCATCTCAAACATCTATTCCATCGAACTGAAACCTCAATAGAGACTTGCAGTCGCAACAAAATTTCTATAGACTAGATGTCAGAAATTATCACAGAATCTGTGATGCTCAAAAACATGTACTTTATACACATGCTAAACTGAAGGAAAAGTTTATTGACATAAATAACACAACGTCTAAATCATCTTAATCATCTATTCCATCAACCTGTGACTTCAACCGAGACTTGCAGTTGCAACAAACGTTTATAGACTTGATGTGAGAAATCTTCACAGAATTTGTGATGCTCAAAAACTTCACACAAATTCTCAACTGAAGGAAAATTTTATTGACAGGTATTTAATGAATTGGACAATTCAGCAGAACGTCCAAATCATCTCAAATATCTATTTCATAGACCTGAGATTTCAACAGAGAGTTGCAGTCGCAACAAAATGTCTATAGACTTGATGTGAGAAATCATTACAGAGTCTGTGATGCTCAAAAACATATACTTCACACGCACGCTAAACTGAAGGAAAAGTTTATTGACAGGTATATGATGAATTTGAGAAAGTAAAACACAACGTTTAAATCAACTCAATCATCTATTCCATCAACCTGTGACTTCAAAGGAGACTTGCAGTCGCAACAAAATTTCTATAGACTAGATGTGAGAAATCATCACAGAATCTGTTATGCCCAAAAACATCTACTTCCTAAACAACCTAAACTGAAGGAAAACTTTATTGCCAACTATATAATGAATTTGACAATTCAGCACAACATTTAAATCATCTCAATTATCTATTCAATCCAATCGACCTGAGACTTCAACAGAGACTTGCAGTCGCAACAAAATGTCTATAGACTTGATGTGAGAAATCATCACAGAATCTGTGATGCTCAAAAACATCTACTTCATACACATGCTAAACTGCAGGAAAAGTTTATTGACAGCTATATAATGAATTGGACAATTTAGCACAACGTTTAAGTCATCTCAAACATCTATTCCATCAACCTTAAACCTCAACAGAGACTTGCAGTTGCAACAAAACTTCTATCGACTAGATGTGAGAAATCATCACAGAATCTGTGATGCTCAAAAACATCTACTTCACACACATGCTAAACTGAACGAAAACTTTATTGACAACTATATAATGAATTTTACAATTCTGCACAACGTTTAAATCATCTCAAACATCTATTGCATTGACCGGAGACTTCAACAGAGACTTGCTGTCGAAACAAAATGTCGATAGACTAGATGTTAGAAGTCATCACAGAATATGGGATGCTCGAAAACATAAACTTCATACACTTTCTAAACTGAAGGAAAAGTTTATTGACAGCTATATAATGAATTTGTTAATAAAACACAACGTTTAAATCATCTGAATCATCTATTCCATCTACCTGAGACTTCAACAGAGACTTGCAGTCGCAACATAATGTCGATAGACTAGATGTTGGAAATCATCACAGAATCTGTGATGCCCAAAAACTTCACACATATGCTAAACTGAAGGAAAACGTTATTGACAACAATGTAATGAATTTGGCAATTCAGCACAACGTTTAAATCACCTCAAATCTCTATTCAATCGACCTGAGACTTCAAGAAAGATTTGTAGTGGCAACAAAATGTCTATAGACTAGATGTGAGAAATCATCACAAAATCTGTGATGCTCAAAAACATCTACTTCATACACATACTAAACTGAAGGAAAAGTTTATTGACAGGTATATAATGAATTTAACAATTCAAATCAACGTTTAAATCATCTCAACCACCTATTCCATCGACCTGAGGCTTCAGCAGAGACTTGCAGTCGCAATAGCATGTCTATAGACTTGATGTGAGAAATCATTACATAATCTATGATGCTCCAAAACATCTACTTCATACACATGCTAAACTGAAGGAAAAGTTTATTGAAAGCTATATAATGAATTTGTTAATAAAACACAACGTTTAAATCATCTCAATCATCTATTCAATCGACCTGAGACTTCAACAGAGACTTGCAGTCGCAACAAAATGTCTATAGACTTGATGTGAGAAATCATCACAGAATCTGTGATGCTCAAAAACATCTACTTCATACACATGCTAAACTGAAGGAAAAGTCTATTGACAGGTATATAATGAATTTGACAATTCAAATCAACGTTTAAATCATCTCAATCAACTATTCCATCAAACTTTGACTTCAACAGAGATTTGCAGTCGCAACAAAATGTCTATAGACTAGATGTGAGAAATCATCACAGAATCTGTGATGCTCAAAAGCATATACTTCATACACATGCTAAACTGAAGGAAAAGTTTATTGACAGCTAAATAATGAATTGGACAATTTAGCACAACGTTTAAATCATCTCAAACATCTATTCCATCAACCTGAAACCTCAACAGAGACTTGCAGTGCAACGAAATGTTTAAAGACTTGATGTGAGAAATCTTCAAAGAATCTTTGATGCTCAAAAACTTCACATACATGCTAAACTGAAGGAAAACATTATTGACAACAATGTAATGAATTTGGCAATTCAGCACAACGTTTAAATCACCTCAAATCTCTATTCAATCGACAATGATCTTGTGAGAAATCATCACAGATTCTGTGATGCCAAAAAACATCTACTTGATACACATGCTAAACTAAAGGAAAAGTTTCTTGACAGTTATATAATGAATTTGAAAATTCAACACAACGTTTAAATCATCTCAATCATCTATTCCATCAACCTTTCACCTCATTAGAGGCTTGCAGTCGCAACAAAATATCTGTAGACTAGATGTGAGAAATCATCACAGAATCTGTGATGCCCAAAAACATCTACTTCTCACACTTGGTTAACTGAACGAAAAGTTTATTGACAATTATATAACAAAGTTGACAATTCAACACAACGTTTAAATCATCTCAATCATCTATTCCATCGACCTGAGACTTCAACAGAGACCTTCAGTTGTAACAAAATGTCCATAGACTAGATGTGAGAAATCATCACAGAATCTGTGATGCTCAAAAACATATACTTGATACACATGCTAAACTGAAGGAAAAGTTTATTGACAGTTATATCATGAATTTGAGAATTCAACAAAACGCTTAAGTCATCTCAATCATCTATTCCATCGACCTGAGACTTCAACAGAGACTTGCAGTCACGGAACGAAATGTCGATAGAATAGATGTGAGAAATCATCACAGATTCTGTGATACTCAATAACATCTACTTGATACACATGCTAAACTGAAGGAAAAGTTTATTGACAGTTATATAATGAATTTGAAACTTCAACACAACGATTAAATCATCTCAATCATCTATTCCATCGACCTTTGACTTCAACAGAGATTTGCAGTAGCCACAATTTTGAGAAATCGACTAGATGTGAGAAATCATCACAGAATCTGTGATGCTCAAAAACATATACTTCATAAACATGCTAAACTGAAGGAAAAGTTTATTGACTGCTATATAAGGAATTTGACAATTCAAAACAACGTTTAGATCATCTCAATCATCTATTCCATCTACCTGTGACTTCAACAGAGACCTCCAGTGGCAACAAAATGTATATAGACTAGATGTGAGAAATCATCACAGAATCTGTGATGCCCAAAAGCATCTACTTGATAGACATTCTAAACTGAAGGGAAAGTTTATTGACAGTTCTATAATGAATTTGAAAATTCAACACAACGTCTAAATCATCTCAATCATCTATTCCATCAACCTGTGACTTCAACAGAGACTTCCAGTCGCGAAAAAATGTATATTGACTTGATGTGAGAATTCATCACAGAATCTGTGATGCTCAAAAACATCTACTTGATTCACATGCTAAACTGAAGGAAAAAATTTATTGAGAGTTATATTATGAATTTGAATTTTCAACAAAACGTTTAAATAATATCAAACATTTATTGCATCGACCTGAGACTTAAAAGAAACTTGCATTCGCAACAAAATGTCGATCGACTAGATGTGAGAAATCATCACAGAATCTGTGATGCTTAAAAACATCTACTTCACACACTTGCAAAACTGAAGGAAAAGTTTATTGACAGTTATATAATGAATTTGAAAATTCAACACGACGTTTAAATCATCTCAATCAACTATTCCATCAAACTTTGACTTCAACAGAGATTTGCAGTCGCAACAAAATGTCTATAGACTAGATGTGAGAAATCATCACAGAATCTGTGATGCTTAAAAGCATACACTTCATACACATGCTAAACTGAAGGAAAAGTTTATTGACAGTTAGATAATGAATTTGAGAATTCAACACAACGTCTAAATCATCTCAATCATCTATTCCATCTACCTGAGACTTCAACAGAGACTTGCAGTTGCAATATAGTGTCGATAGACTAGATGTGAGAAATCATCCCAGAATCTTTGACGCTCAAAAACATATATTCATGCACATGCTAAACTGAAGGAAAAGTTTATTGACAACTATATAATGAATTTGACAATTCAGCACAACTCTTAATTCATCTCAAACATCTATTCCATCGACCTGAGACTTCAACAGAGACTTTCAGTAGCAACAAAACTGTCTATAGACTTGATGTGTGAAATCATCTGTGATGCTCGAAAACATCTACTTCACACACATACAAAACTGAAGGAAAACTTTATTGACGACTATATAATGAATTTTGCAATTCAACACAACGTTTAAATCATCTCAATCATCTATTCCATCAACCTGTGACTTCAACAGAGACTTCCAGTCGTAACAAAATGTCTATAGACTAGACTTGAGAAATCGTCACAGAATCTGTGTGCCCAAAAACATCTACTTCACACACATGCTAAACTTAAGGAAAAGTTTATTGACAGGTATTTAATGTATTGGACAATTCAGCAGAACGTCCAAATCATCTCAAACATCTATTCCATCGACCTGAGACTTCAAAGGAGTTTTGCAGTCGCAACAAAATGTCTATAGACTTGATGTGAGAAATCATCACAGAATCTGTGATGCCCAAAAACATCTAGTTAATGCATATGCTAAACTGAAGGAAAAGTTTATTGACAGGTATTTAATGTATTGGAAAAATCAGCAGAACGTCCAAATCATCTCAAACATCTATTCCATCGACCTGAGACTTCAAAGGAGACTTGCAGTCGCAACAAAATGTCTATAGACTTGATGTGAGAAATCATCACAGAATCTGTGATGCCCAAAAACATCTAGTTAATACATATGCTAAACTGAAGGAAAAGTTTATTGACAGGTATTTAATGTATTGGAAAAATCAGCAGAACGTCCAAATCATCTCAAACATCTATTCCATCCACCTGAGACTTCAAAGGAGACTTGCAGTCGCAACAAAATGTCTATAGACTTGATGTGAGAAATCATCACATAATCTGTGATGCTCAAAAACATCTAGTTAAAACATATGCTAAACTGAAGGAAAAGTTTATTGACAGCTATATAATGAATTGGACAATTTAGCACAACGTTAAATCATCTCAAACATCTACTCTATCAACTTGTGACTTCAACAGAGACTTCCAGTCGCAACAAAATGTCTCTAGACTAGATGTGAGAAATCATCACAGAATCTGTGATGCTCAAAAACATCTACTTCACACAAATGCTAAACTGAACGAAAACTTTATTGACGACTATATAATGAATTTGACAATTCAGCACAACGTTTAAATCATCTCAAACATCTATTCCATCGACCTGAGACTTCAACAGAGACTTTCAGTAGCAACAAAACTGTCTATAGACTTGATGTGTGAAATCATCAGTGATGCTCGAAAACATCTACCTCATACACATGCTTAGCTGAAGGAAAAGTTTATTGACATCTATATAATAAATTGAACAATTTAGCACAATGTTTAAATCATCTCAAACATCTATTCCATCGAACTGAAACCTCAATAGAGACTTGCAGTCGCAACAAAATTTCTATAGACTAGATGTCAGAAATTATCACAGAATCTGTGATGCTCAAAAACATGTACTTTATACACATGCTAAACTGAAGGAAAAGTTTATTGACATAAATAACACAACGTCTAAATCATCTTAATCATCTATTCCATCAACCTGTGACTTCAACCGAGACTTGCAGTTGCAACAAACGTTTATAGACTTGATGTGAGAAATCTTCACAGAATTTGTGATGCTCAAAAACTTCACACAAATTCTCAACTGAAGGAAAAGTTTATTGACAGGTATTTAATGAATTGGACAACTCAGCAGAACGTCCAAATCATCTCAAATATCTATTTCATAGACCTGAGATTTCAACAGAGAGTTGCAGTCGCAACAAAATGTCTATAGACTTGATGTGAGAAATCATTACAGAGTCTGTGATGCTCAAAAACATATACTTCACACGCACGCTAAACTGAAGGAAAAGTTTATTGACAGGTATATAATGAATTTGAGAAAGTAAAACACAACGTTTAAATCAACTCAATCATCTATTCCATCAACCTGTGACTTCAAAGGAGACTTGCAGTCGCAACAAAATTTCTATAGACTAGATGTGAGAAATCATCACAGAATCTGTTATGCCCAAAAACATCTACTTCCTAAACAACCTAAACTGAAGGAAAACTTTATTGCCAACTATATAATGAATTTGACAATTCAGCACAACATTTAAATCATCTCAATTATCTATTCAATCCAATCGACCTGAGACTTCAACAGAGACTTGCAGTCGCAACAAAATGTCTATAGACTTGATGTGAGAAATCATCACAGAATCTGTGATGCTCAAAAACATCTACTTCATACACATGCTAAACTGCAGGAAAAGTTTATTGACAGCTATATAATGAATTGGACAATTTAGCACAACGTTTAAGTCATCTCAAACATCTATTCCATCAACCTTAAACCTCAACAGAGACTTGCAGTTGCAACAAAACTTCTATCGACTAGATGTGAGAAATCATCACAGAATCTGTGATGCTCAAAAACATCTACTTCACACACATGCTAAACTGAACGAAAACTTTATTGACAACTATATAATGAATTTTACAATTCTGCACAACGTTTAAATCATCTCAAACATCTATTGCATTGACCGGAGACTTCAACAGAGACTTGCTGTCGAAACAAAATGTCGATAGACTAGATGTTAGAAGTCATCACAGAATATGGGATGCTCGAAAACATAAACTTCATACACTTTCTAAACTGAAGGAAAAGTTTATTGACAGCTATATAATGAATTTGTTAATAAAACACAACGTTTAAATCATCTGAATCATCTATTCCATCTACCTGAGACTTCAACAGAGACTTGCAGTCGCAACATAATGTCGATAGACTAGATGTTGGAAATCATCACAGAATCTGTGATGCCCAAAAACTTCACACATATGCTAAACTGAAGGAAAACGTTATTGACAACAATGTAATGAATTTGGCAATTCAGCACAACGTTTAAATCACCTCAAATCTCTATTCAATCGGCCTGAGACTTCAAGAAAGATTTGTAGTGGCAACAAAATGTCTATAGACTAGATGTGAGAAATCATCACAAAATCTGTGATGCTCAAAAACATCTACTTCATACACATACTAAACTGAAGGAAAAGTTTATTGACAGGTATATAATGAATTTAACAATTCAAATCAACGTTTAAATCATCTCAACCACCTATTCCATCGACCTGAGGCTTCAGCAGAGACTTGCAGTCGCAATAGCATGTCTATAGACTTGATGTGAGAAATCATTACAGAATCTATGATGCTCCAAAACATCTACTTCATACACATGCTAAACTGAAGGAAAAGTTTATTGAAAGCTATATAATGAATTTGTTAATAAAACACAACGTTTAAATCATCTCAATCATCTATTCAATCGACCTGAGACTTCAACAGAGACTTGCAGTCGCAACAAAATGTCTATAGACTTGATGTGAGAAATCATCACAGAATCTGTGATGCTCAAAAACATCTACTTCATACACATGCTAAACTGCAGGAAACGTTTATTGACAGCTATATAATGAATTGGACAATTTAGCACAACGTTTAAGTCATCTCAAAAATCTATTCCATCTACCTGAAACCTCAACAGAGACTTGCAGTTGCAACAAAATTTCTATCGACTAGATGTGAGAAATCATCACAGAATCTGTGATGCTCAAAAACATCTACTTGATACACATGCTAAAGTGAAGGAAAAGATTATTGTGAACTACAAAATGAATTTGACAATTCAGCACAACGTTAAAATCATCTCAAACATCTATTCCATCGACCTGAGACTTCAACAGAGACTTGAAGTCGCAACAAAATGTCGATAGACTAGATATTAGAAGTCATCACAGAATATGTGATGCTCAAAAACATAAACTTCATACACTTTCTAAACTGAAGGAAAAGTTTATTGACAGCTATATAATGAATTTGTTAATAAAACACAACGTTTAAATCATCTGAATCATCTATTCCATCTACCTGAGACTTCAACAGAGACTTGCAGTCGCAACATAATGTCGATAGACTAGATGTTGGAAATCATCACAGAATCTGTGATGCCCAAAAACTTCACACATATGCTAAACTGAAGGAAGACGTTATTGACAACAATGTAATGAATTTGGCAATTCAGCACAACGTTTAAATCACCTCAAATCTCTATTCCATCGACCTGAGACTTCAAGAAAGATTTGTAGTGGCAACAAAATGTCTATAGACTAGATGTGAGAAATCATCACAAAATCTGTGATGCTCAAAAACATCTACTTCATACACATACTAAACTGAAGGAAAAGTTTATTGACAGGTATATAATGAATTTAACAATTCAAATCAACGTTTAAATCATCTCAACCACCTATTCCATCGACCTGAGGCTTCAGCAGAGACTTGCAGTCGCAATAGCATGTCTATAGACTTGATGTGAGAAATCATTACAGAATCTATGATGCTCAAAAACATCTACTTCATACACATTCTAAACTGCAGGAAAAGTTTATTGACAGCTATATAATGAATAGGACAATTTAGCACAACGTTTAAGTCATCTCAAACATCTATTCCATCTACCTGAAACCTCAACAGAGACTTGCAGTTGCAACAAAATTTCTATCGACTAGATGTGAGAAATCATCACAGAATCTGTGATGCTCAAAAACATCTAGTTAATACATATGCTAAACTGAAGGAAAAGTTTATTGACAGCTATATAATGAATTGGACAATTTAGCACAACGCTTAAATCATGTCAAACATCTATTCCATCGACCTGAAACCTCAACAGAGACTTGCAGTGCAACGAAATATTTAAAGACTTGATGTGAGAAATCTTCAAAGAATCTTTGATGCTCAAAAACTTCACACACATGCTAAACTGAAGGAAAGCGTTATTGACAACAATGTAATGAATTTGGCAATTCAACACAACGTTAAAATCACCTCAAATCTCTATTCAATCGACCTGAGACTTCAACAAAGATTTGTAGTGGCAACAAAATGTCTATAGACTAGATGTGAGAAATCATCACAAAACCTGTGATGCTCAAAAACATCTACTTCATACACATACTAAACTGAAGGAAAAGTTTATTGACAGGTATATAATGAATTTAACAATTCAAATCAACGTTTAAATCATCTCAACCACCTATTCCATCGACCTGAGTCTTCAGCAGAGACATGCAGGCGCAATAGCATGTCTATAGACTTGATGTGAGAAATCATTACAGAATCTATGATGCTCAAAAACATCTACTTCATACACATGCTAAACTGAAGGAAAAGTTCATTGACAGGTATATTTTTAATTTGACAATTCAACACAACGTTTAAATCATCTCAATCATCTATTCCATCAACCTGTGACTTCAACAGAGACTTCCAGTCGTAACAAAATGTCTATAAACTAGACTTGAGAAATCGTCACAGAATCTGTTTGCCCAAAAACATCTACTTCACACACATGCTAAACTTAAGGAAAAGTTTATTGACAGGTATTTAATGTATTGGACAATTCAGCAGAACGTCCAAATCATCTCAAACATCTATTCCATTGACCTGAGACTTCAAAGGAGACTTGCAGTCGCAAAAAAATGTCTATAGACTTGATGTGAGAAATCATCACAGAATCTGTGATGCCCAAAAACATCTAGTTAATACATATGCTAAACTGAAGGAAAAGTTTATTGACAGGTATTTAATGTATTGGACAATTCAGCAGAACGTCCAAATCATCTCAAACATCTATTCCATACACCTGAGACTTCAAAGGAGACTTGCAGTCGCAACAAAATGTCTATAGACTTGATGTGAGAAATCATCACAGAATCTGTGATGCTCAAAAACATCTAGTTAATACATATGCTAAACTGAAGGAAAAGTTTATTGACAGGTATTTAATGTATTGGACAATTCAGCAGAACGTCCAAATCATCTCAAATCTCTATTCAATCGACCTGAGACTTCAACAAAGATTTGTAGTGGCAACAAAATGTCTATAGACTAGATGTGAGAATTCATCACAAAATCTGTGATACTCAAAAACATCTACTTCATACACATACTAAACTGAAGGAAAAGTTTATTGAGAGGTATATAATGAATTTAACAATTCAAATCAACGTTTAAATCATCTCAACCACCTATTCCATCGACCTGAGGCTTCAGCAGAGACTTGCAGTCGCAATAGCATGTCTATAGACTTGATGTGAGAAATCATTACAGAATCTATGATGCTCAAAAACATCTACTTCATACACATGCTAAACTGAAGGAAAAGTTTATTGAAAGCTATATAATGAATTTGTTAATAAAACACAACGTTTAAATCATCTCAATCATCTATTCAATCGACCTGAGACTTCAACAGAGACTTGCAGTCGCAACAAAATGTCTATAGACTTGATGTGAGAAATCTTCAAAGAATCTTTGATGCTCAAAAACATCTACTTCACACAAATGCTAAACTGAACGAAAACTTTATTGACAACTATATAATGAATTTTACAATTCTGCACAACGTTTAAGTCATCTCAAACATCTATTCCATCAGCCTTAAACCTCAACAGAGACTTGCAGTTGCAACAAAATTTCCATCGACTAGATGTGAGAAATCATCACAGAATCTATGATGCTCAAAAACATCTACTTCACACAAATGCTAAACTGAACGAAAACTTTATTGACAACTATATAATGAATTTTACAATTCTGCACAACGTTTAAATCATCTCAAACATCTATTGCATTGACCGGAGACTTCAACAGAGACTTGCTGTCGCAACAAAATGTATATATGTAGATGTGAGAAGTCATCACAAAATCTGTGATGCTCTAAAACATCTACCTCATACACATGCTTAGCTGAAGGAAAAGTTTATTGACATCTATATAATAAATTGAACAATTTAGCACAACGTTTAAATCATCTCAAACATCTATTCCATCGAACTGAAACCTCAATAGAGACATGCAGTCGCAACAAAATTTCTATAGACTAGATGTCAGAAATCATCACAGAATCTGTGATGCTCAAAAACATGTACTTTATACACATGCTAAACTGAAGGAAAAGTTTACTGACGACTATATAATGAATTTTACAATTCTGCACAACGTTTAAATCATCTCAAACATCTATTCCATCAACCTGTGACTTCAACAGAAACCTTCTGTCGCAAGAAAATTTCTATAGACTAGATGTGAGAAGTCATCACAGAATCTGTGATGCTCAAAAACATCTACTTCTCACACTTGCTTAACTGAAAGAAAGTTTATTGCCAACTATATAATGAATTTGACAATTCAGCACAACGTTTAAATCATCTCAATCATCTATTTAATCGACCTGAGACTTCAACAGAGACTTGAAGTCGCAACAAAATGTCTATAGACTTGATGTGAGAAATCATCACAGAATCTGTGATGCTCAAAAACATATATTCATACACATGCTAAACTGAAGGAAAAGCTTATTGACAACTATATAATGAATTTGACAATTCAGCACAACTTTAAAATCATCTCAATCATCTATTCCATCAACCTGTGACTTCAAAGGAGACTTGCAGTCGCAACAAAATTTCTATAGACTAGATGTGAGAAATCATCACAGAATCTGTGATGCCCAAAAACATCTACTTCCTAAACAACCTAAATTGAAGGAAAACTTTATTGCCAACTATATAATGAGTTTGACAATTCAGCACAACATTTAAATCATCTCAATTATCTATTCAATCGGCCTGAGACTTCAACAGAGACTTGAAGTCGCAACAAAATGTCTATAGACTTGATGTGAGAAATCATCACAGAATCTGTGATGCTCAAAAACATATATTCATACACATGCTAAACTGAAGGAAAAGCTTATTGACAACTATATAATGAATTTGACAATTCAGCACAACGTTTAAATCATCTCAATCATCTATTTAATCGACCTGAGACTTCAACAGAGACTTGAAGTCGCAACAAAATGTCTATAGACTTGATGTGAGAAATCATCACAGAATCTGTGATGCTCAAAAACATATATTCACACACACGCTAAACTGAAGGAAAAGTTTATTGACAGGTACATAATGAATTTGAGAAAATAAAACACAACGTTTAAATCAACTCAATCATCTATTCCATCAACCTGTGACTTCAAAGGAGACTTGCAGTCGCAACAAAATTTCTATAGACTAGATGTGAGAAATCATCACAGAATCTGTGATGCCCAAAAACATCTACTTCCTAAACAACCTAAACTGAAGGAAAACTTTATTGCCAACTATATAATGAATTTGACAATTCAGCACAACGTTTAAATCATCTCAATCATCTATTTAATCGACCTGAGACTTCAACAGAGACTTGAAGTCGCAACAAAATGTCTATAGACTTGATGTGAGAAATCATCACAGAATCTGTGATGCTCAAAAACATATATTCACACACACGCTAAACTGAAGGAAAAGTTTATTGACAGGTACATAATGAATTTGAGAAAATAAAACACAACGTTTAAATCAACTCAATCATCTATTCCATCAACCTGTGACTTCAAAGGAGACTTGCAGTCGCAGCAAAATTTCTATAGACTAGATGTGAGAAGTCATCACAGAATCTGTGATGCTCAAAAACATCTACTTCTCACACTTGCTTAACTGAAAGAAAGTTTATTGCCAACTATATAATGAATTTGACAATTCAGCACAACGTTTAAATCATCTCAATCATCTATTTAATCGACCTGAGACTTCAACAGAGACTTGAAGTCGCAACAAAATGTCTATAGACTTGATGTGAGAAATCATCACAGAATCTGTGATGCTCAAAAACATATATTCATACACATGCTAAACTGAAGAAAAAGTTTATTGACAACTATATAATGAATTTGACAATTCAGCACAACTTTAAAATCATCTCAAACATCTATTCCATCTACCTGAGACTTCAACAGAGACTTGCAGTCGCAACAAAATGTCTATAGACTTGATGTGAGAAATCATCACAGAATATGTGACGCTCAAAAACATAAACTTCATACACATGCTAAACTGAAGGAAAAGTTTATTGACAGCTATTAAATGAATCTGTTAATTCAACACAACGTTTAAATCATCTCAATCATCTATTCCATCGACCTGAGACTTTAACAGAGACTTCCAGTCGCAACCAAATGTCTATCGACTAGATGTGAGAAATCATCACAGAACATGTGATGCTCAAAAACATATACTTCATACACATGCGAAACTGAAGGAAAACTTTATTGACAGCTATATAAGGAATTTGGTGATTTAGCACGACGTTTAAATCGTCTCAATCATCTATTCCATCTACCTGAGACTTCAACAGAGAGTTGCAGTCGCAACAAAATGTCTATAGACTTGATGTGAGAAATCATTACAGAGTCTGTGATGCTCAAAAACATATACATCACACACACGCTAAACTGAAGGAAAAGTTTATTGACAGGTATATAATGAATTTGAGAAAATAAAACACAACGTTTAAATCAACTCAATCATCTATTCCATCAACCTGTGACTTCAAAGGAGACTTGCAGTCGCAACAAAATTTCTATAGACTAGATGTGAGAAATCATCACAGAATCTGTGATGCCCAAAAACATCTACTTCCTAAACAACCTAAACTGAAGGAAAACTTTATTGCCAACTATATAATGAATTTGACAATTCAGCACAACATTTAAATCATCTCAATTATCTATTCAATCGACCTGAGACTTCAACAGAGACTTGCAGTCGCAACAAAATGTCTATAGACTTGATGTGAGAAATCATCACAGAATCTGTGATGCTCAAAAACATCTACTTCATACACATGCTAAACTGCAGGAAAAGTTTATTGACAGCTATATAATGAATTGGACAATTTAGCACAACGTTTAAGTCATCTCAAACATCTATTCCATCAACCTTAAACCTCAACAGAGACTTGCAGTTGCAACAAAATTTCTATCGACTAGATGTGAGAAATCATCACAGAATCTGTGATGCTCAAAACATCTACTTCACACACATGCTAAACTGAACGAAAACTTTATTGACAACTATATAATGAATTTTACAATTCTGCACAACGTTTAAATCATCTCAAACATCTATTGCATTGACCGGAGACTTCAACAGAGACTTGCTGTCGCAACAAAATGTTTATATGTAGATGTGAGAAGTCATCACAAAATCTGTGATGCTCTAAAACATCTACCTCATACACATGCTTAGCTGAAGGAAAAGTTTATTGACATCTATATAATAAATTGAACAATTTAGCACAACGTTTAAATCATCTCAAGCATCTATTCCATCGAACTGAAACCTCAATAGAGACTTGCAGTCGCAACAAAATTTCTATAGACTAGATGTAAGAAATCATCACAGAATCTGTGATGCTCAAAAACATCTACTTCACACACATGCTAAACTGAACGAAAACTTTACTGACAACTATATAATGAATTTTACAATTCTGCACAACGTTTAAATCATCTCAAACATCTATTCAATCAACCTGTGACTTCAACAGAAACCTTCTGTCGCAAGAAAATTTCTATAGACTAGATGTGAGAAGTCATCACAGAATCTGTGATGCTCAAAAACATCTACTTCTCACACTTGCTTAACTGAAAGAAAGTTTATTGCCAACTATATAATGAATTTGACAATTCAGCACAACGTTTAAATCATCTCAATCATCTATTTAATCGACCTGAGACTTCAACAGAGACTTGAAGTCGCAACAAAATGTCTATAGACTTGATGTGAGAAATCATCACAGAATCTGTGATGCTCAAAAACATATATTCATACACATGCTAAACTGAAGGAAAAGCTTATTGACAACTATATAATGAATTTGACAATTCAGCACAACTTTAAAATCATCTCAAACATCTATTCCATCTACCTGAGACTTCAACAGAGACTTGCAGTCGCAACAAAATGTCTGTAGACTAGATGTGAGAAATCATCACAGAATATGTGACGCTCAAAAACATAAACTTCATACACATGCTAAACTGAAGGAAAAGTTTATTGACATATATATAATGAATGTGACAATTCAAAACAACGTTTAGATCATCTCAATCATCTATTCTATCCACCTGTGACTTCAACAGAGACCTCCAGTGGCAACAAAATGTATATAGACTAGATGTGAGAAATCATCACAGAATCTGTGATGCCCAAAAGCATCTACTTGATAGACATGCTAAACTGAAGGGAAAGTTTATTGACAGTTCTATAATGAATTGGACAATTTAGCACAACGTTTAAATCATCTCAAACATCTGTTCTATCAACCTGCGACTTCAACAGAGACTTCCAGTGGCAACAAAATGTATATAGACTAGATGTGAGAAATCATCACAGATTCTGTGATGGTCAAAAACATCTACTTGATACACATGCTAAACTAAAGGAAAAGATTATTGTGAACTACAAAATGAATTCAACAATTCAGCACAACGTTAAAATCATCTCAAACATCTATTCCATCGACCTGAGACTTCAACAGAGACTTGCAGTCGCAACAAAATGTCGATAGACTAGATGTTAGAAGTCATCACAGAATATGTGATGCTCAAAAACATAAACTTCATACACATTCTAAAGTGAAGGAAAAGTTTATTGACAGCTATATAATGAATTTTTTAATAAAACACAACGTTTAAATCATCTCAATCATCTATTCCATCTACCTGAGACTTCAACAGAGACTTGCAGTCGCAACATAATGTCGATAGACTAGATGTGGGAAATCATCACAGAATCTGTGATGCCCAAAAACTTCACACACATGCTAAACTGAAGGAAAACGTTATTGACAACAATGTAATGAATTTGGCAATTGAGCACAACGTTTAAATCACCTCAAATCTCTATTCAATCGACCTGAGACTTCAACAAAGATTTGTAGTGGCAACAAAACGTCTATAGACTAGATGTGAGAAATCATCACAAAATCTGTGATGCTCAAAAACATCTACTTCATGCACATACTAAACTGAAGGAAAAGTTTATTGAGAGGTATATAATGAATTTAACAATTCAAATCAACGTTTAAATCATCTCAACCACCTATTCCATCGACCTGAGGCTTCAGCAGAGACTTGCAGTCGCAATAGCATGTCTATAGACTTGATGTGAGAAATCATTACAGAATCTATGATGCTCAAAAACATCTACTTCATGCACATACTAAACTGAAGGAAAAGTTTATTGAGAGGTATATAATGAATTTAACAATTCAAATCAACGTTTAAATCATCTCAATCATCTATTCAATCGACCTGAGACTTCAACAGAGACTTGCAGTCGCAACAAAATGTCTATAGACTTGATGTGAGAAATCATCACAGAATCTGTGATGCTCAAAAACATCTACTTCATACTTATGCTAAACTGCAGGAAAAGTTTATTGACAGCTATATAATGAATTGGACAATTTAGCACAACGTTTAAGTCATCTCAAAAATCTATTCCATCTACCTGAAACCTCAACAGAGACTTGCAGTTGCAACAAAATTTCTATCGACTAGATGTGAGAAATCATCACAGAATCTGTGATGCTCAAAAACATCTACTTGATACACATGCTAAACTGAAGGAAAAGATTATTGTGAACTACAAAATGAATTTGACAATTCAGCACAACGTTAAATCATCTCAAACATCTATTCCATCGACCTGAGACTTCAACAGAGACTTGCAGTCGCAACAAAATGTCGATAGACTAGATGTTAGAAGTCATCACAGAATAAGTGATGCTCAAAAACATAAACTTCATACACTTTCTAAACTGAAGGAAAAGTTTATTGACAGCTATATAATGAATTTGTTAATAAAACACAACGTTTAAATCATCTGAATCATCTATTCCATCTACCTGAGACTTCAACAGAGACTTGCAGTCGCAACATAATGTCGATAGACTAGATGTTGGAAATCATCACAGAATCTGTGATGCCCAAAAACTTCACACATATGCTAAACTGAAGGAAAACGTTATTGACAACAATGTAATGAATTTGGCAATTATGCACAACGTTTAAATCACCTCAAATCTCTATTCAATCGACCTGAGACTTCAAGAAAGATTTGTAGTGGCAACAAAATGTCTATAGACTAGATGTGAGAAATCATCACAAAATCTGTGATGCTCAAAAACATCTACTTCATACACATACTAAACTGAAGGAAAAGTTTATTGACAGGTATATAATGAATTTAACAATTCAAATCAACGTTTAAATCATCTCAACCACCTATTCCATCGACCTGAGGCTTCAGCAGAGACTTGCAGTCGCAATAGCATGTCTATAGACTTGATGTGAGAAATCATTACAGAATCTATGATGCTCAAAAACATCTACTTCATACACATGCTAAACAGCAGGAAAAGTTTATTGACAGCTATATAATGAATTGGACAATTTAGCAGAACGTTTAAGTCATCTCAAACATCTATTCCATCTACCTGAAACCTCAACAGAGACTTGCAGTTGCAACAAAATTTCTATCGACTAGATGTGAGAAATCATCACAGAATCTGTGATGCTCAAAAACATCTAGTTAATACATATGCTAAACTGAAGGAAAAGTTTATTGACAGCTATATAATGAATTGGACAATTTAGCACAACGCTTAAATCATCTCAAACATCTATTCCATCGACCTGAAACCTCAACAGAGACTTGCAGTGCAACGAAATGTTTAAAGACTTGATGTGAGAAATCTTCAAAGAATCTTTGATGCTCAAAAACATCTACTTCATACACATACTAAACTGAAGGAAAAGTTTATTGACAGGTATATAATGAATTTAACAATTCAAATCAACGTTTAAATCATCTCAACCACCTATTCCATCGACCTGAGTCTTCAGCAGAGACTTGCAGTCGCAATAGCATGTCTATAGACTTGATGTGAGAAATCATTACAGAATCTATGATGCTCAAAAACAGCTACTTCATACACATGCTAAACTGAAGGAAAAGTTCATTGACAGGTATATTTTGAATTTAACAATTCAAATCAACGTTTAAATCATCTCAATCATCTATTCAATCGACCTGAGACTTCAACAGAGACTTGCAGTCGCAACAAAATGTCTATAGACTTGATGTGAGAAATCATCACAGAATCTGTGATGCTCAAAAACATCTACTTCATACTTATGCTAAACTGCAGGAAAAGTTTATTGACAGCTATATAATGAATTGGACAATTTAGCACAACGTTTAAGTCATCTCAAAAATCTATTCCATCTACCTGAAACCTCAACAGAGACTTGCAGTTGCAACAAAATTTCTATCGACTAGATGTGAGAAATCATCACAGAATCTGTGATGCTCAAAAACATCTACTTGATACACATGCTAAACTAAAGGAAAAGATTATTGTGAACTACAAAATGAATTTGACAATTCAGCACAACGTTAAATCATCTCAAACATCTATTCCATCGACCTGAGACTTCAACAGAGACTTGCAGTCGCAACAAAATGTCGATAGACTAGATGTTAGAAGTCATCACAGAATATGTGATGCTCAAAAACATAAACTTCATACACTTTCTAAACTGAAGGAAAAGTTTATTGACAGCTATATAATGAATTTGTTAATAAAACACAACGTTTAAATCATCTGAATCATCTATTCCATCTACCTGAGACTTCAACAGAGACTTGCAGTCGCAACATAATGTCGATAGACTAGATGTTGGAAATCATCACAGAATCTGTGATGCCCAAAAACTTCACACATATGCTAAACTGAAGGAAAACGTTATTGACAACAATGTAATGAATTTGGCAATTATGCACAACGTTTAAATCACCTCAAATCTCTATTCAATCGACCTGAGACTTCAAGAAAGATTTGTAGTGGCAACAAAATGTCTATAGACTAGATGTGAGAAATCATCACAAAATCTGTGATGCTCAAAAACATCTACTTCATACACATACTAAACTGAAGGAAAAGTTTATTGACAGGTATATAATGAATTTAACAATTCAAATCAACGTTTAAATCATCTCAACCACCTATTCCATCGACCTGAGGCTTCAGCAGAGACTTGCAGTCGCAATAGCATGTCTATAGACTTGATGTGAGAAATCATTACAGAATCTATGATGCTCAAAAACATCTACTTCATACACATGCTAAACAGCAGGAAAAGTTTATTGACAGCTATATAATGAATTGGACAATTTAGCACAACGTTTAAGTCATCTCAAACATCTATTCCATCTACCTGAAACCTCAACAGAGACTTGCAGTTGCAACAAAATTTCTATCGACTAGATGTGAGAAATCATCACAGAATCTGTGATGCTCAAAAACATCTAGTTAATACATATGCTAAACTGAAGGAAAAGTTTATTGACAGCTATATAATGAATTGGACAATTTAGCACAACGCTTAAATCATCTCAAACATCTATTCCATCGACCTGAAACCTCAACAGAGACTTGCAGTGCAACGAAATGTTTAAAGACTTGATGTGAGAAATCTTCAAAGAATCTTTGATGCTCAAAAACATCTACTTCATACACATACTAAACTGAAGGAAAAGTTTATTGACAGGTATATAATGAATTTAACAATTCAAATCAACGTTTAAATCATCTCAACCACCTATTCCATCGACCTGAGTCTTCAGCAGAGACTTGCAGTCGCAATAGCATGTCTATAGACTTGATGTGAGAAATCATTACAGAATCTATGATGCTCAAAAACAGCTACTTCATACACATGCTAAACTGAAGGAAAAGTTCATTGACAGGTATATTTTGAATTTGACAATTCAACACAACGTTTAAATCATCTCAATCATCTATTCCATCAACCTGTGACTTCAACAGAGACTTCCAGTCGTAACAAAATGTCTATAGACTAGACTTGAGAAATCGTCACAGAATCTGTGTGCCCAAAAACATCTACTTCACACACATGCTAAACTTAAGGAAAAGTTTATTGACAGGTATTTAATGTATTGGACAATTCAGCAGAACGTCCGAATCATTTCAAACATCTATTCCATCGACCTCAGACTTCAAAGGAGACTTGCAATCGCAACAAAATATCTATAGACTTGATGTGAGAAATCATCACAGAATCTGTGATGACCAAAAACATCTAGTTAATACATATGCTAAACTGAAGGAAAAGTTTATTGACAGGTATTTAATGTATTGGAAAAATCAGCAGAACGTCCAAATCATCTCAAACATCTATTCTATCGACCTGAGACTTCAAAGGAGACTTGCAGTCGCAACAAAATGTCTATAGACTTGATGTGAGAAATCATCACAGAATCTGTGATGCTCAAAAACATCTAGTTAATACACATGCTAAACTGAAGGAAAAGTTTATTGACAGCTATATAATGAATTGGACAATTTAGCACAACGTTAAATCATCTCAAACATCTACTCTATCAACCTGTGACTTCAACAGAGACTTCCAGTCGCAACAAAATGTCTATAGACTAGATGTGAGAAATCATCACAGAATCTGTGATGCCCAAAACCATCTACTTCATACACATGCTAAACTGAAGGAAAACTTTATTGACAACTATATAATGAATTTGACAATTCAGCACAACTCTTAATTCATCTCAAACATCTATTCCATCGACCTGAGACTTCAACAGAGACTTTCAGTAGCAACAAAACTGTCTATAGACTTGATGTGTGAAATCATCTGTGATGCTCGAAAACATCTACTTCACACACATACAAAACTGAAGGAAAACTTTATTGACGACTATATAATGAATTTGGCAATTCAACACAACGTTTAAATCATCTCAATCATCTATTCCATCAACCTGTGACTTCAACAGAGACTTCCAGTCGTAACAAAATGTCTATAGACTAGACTTGAGAAATCGTCACAGAATCTGTGATGCTCAAAAACATCTACTTCATACACATGCTAAACTGCAGGGAAAGTTTATTGACAGCTATATAATGAATTTGACAATTCAAATCAACGTTTAAATCATCTCAATCATCTATTCCATCGACCCGAGGCTTCAGCAGAGACTTGCAGTCGCAGGAACATGTCTATAGACTTGATGTGAGAAATCATTAGAGAATCTATGATGCTCAAAAACATCTACTTCATACACATGCTAAACTGAAGGAAAAGTTTATTGATATAAATAACACAACGTTTAAATCAACTCAATCATCTATTCCATCAACCTGTGACTTCAAAGGAGACTTGCAGTCGCAACAAAATTTCTATAGACTAGATGTGAGAAATCATCACAAAATCTGTGATGCCCAAAAACATCTACTTCCTAAACAACCTAAACTGAAGGAAAACTTTATTGCCAACTATATAATGAATTTGACAATTCAGCACAACATTTAAATCATCTCAATTATCTATTCAATCGACCTGAGACTTCAACAGAGACTTGCAGTCGCAACAAAATGTCTATAGACTTGATGTGAGAAATCATCACAGAATCTGTGATGCTCAAAAACATCTACTTCATACACATGCTAAACTGCAGGGAAAGTTTATTGAGAGCTATATAATGAATTGGACAATTTAGCACAACGTTTAAGTCATCTCAAACATCTATTCCATCAACCTTTAATCCTCAACAGAGACTTGCAGTTGCAACAAAATTTCTGTCGACTAGATGTGAGAAATCATCACAGAATCTGTGATGCTCAAAAACATCTACTTCACACACATGCTAAACTGAACGAAAACTTTATTGACAACTATATAATGAATTTTACACTTCTGCACAACGTTTAAATCATCTCAGACATCTATTCCATCGACCTGAGACTTCAAAGGAGACTTTAAGTCGCAACAAAATGTCTATAGACTTGATGTGAGAAATCATCACAGAATCTGTGATGCCCAAAAACATCTAGTTAATACATATGCTAAACTGAAGGAAAAGTTTATTGACAGGTATTTAATGTATTGGAAAAATCAGCAGAACGTCCAAATCATCTCAAACATCTATTCCATCGACCTGAGACTTCAAAGGAGACTTTAAGTCGCAACAAAATGTCTATAGACTTGATGTGAGAAATCATCACGGAATCTGTGATGCCCGAAAACATCTAGTTAATACATATGCTAAACTGAAGGAAAAGTTTATTGAAAGGTATTTAATGTATTGGAAAAATCAGCAGAACTTCCAAATCATCTCAAACATCTGTTCCATCGACCTGAGACTTCAAAGGAGACTTGCAGTTGCAACAAACGTTTATAGACTTGATGTGAGAAATCTTTACAGAATTTGTGATGCTCAAAAACTTCACACACACGCTAAACTGAAGGAAAAGTTTATTGACAGGTATATAATGAATTTGACAATTCAACACAACGTTTAAATCAACTCAATCATCTATTCCATCAACCTGCGACTTCAAAGGAGACTTGCAGTCGCAACAAAATTTCTATAGACTAGATGTGAGAAATCATCACAAAATCTGTGATGCCCAAAAACATCTACTTCCTAAACAACCTAAACTGAAGGAAAACTTTATTGCCAACTATATAATGAATTTGACAATTCAGCACAACATTTAAATCATCTCAATTATCTATTCAATCGACCTGAGACTTCAACAGAGACTTGCAGTCGCAAAAAAATGTCTATAGACTTGATGTGAGAAATCATCACAGAATCTGTGATGCCCAAAAACATCTAGTTAATACATATGCTAAACTGAAGGAAAAGTTTATTGACAGGTATTTAATGTATTGGACAATTCAGCAGAACGTCCAAATCATCTCAAACATCTATTCCATCGACCTGAGACTTCAAAGGAGACTTGCAATCGCAACAAAATATCTATAGACTTGATGTGAGAAATCATCACAGAATCTGTGATGCCCAAAAACATCTAGTTAATACATATGCTAAACTGAAGGAAAAGTTTATTGACAGGTATTTAATGTATTGGAAAAATCAGCAGAACGTCCAAATCATCTCAAACATCTATTCTATCGACCTGAGACTTCAAAGGATACTTTAAGTCGCAACAAAATGTCTATAGACTTGATGTGAGAAATCATCACAGAATCTGTGATATCCAAAAACATCTAGTTAATACATATGCTAAACTGAAGGAAAAGTTTATTGACAGGTATTTAATGTAATGGACAATTCAGCAGAACGTCCAAATCATCTCAAACATCTACTCTATCAACCTGTGACTTCAACAGAGACTTCCAGTCGCAACAAAATGTCTATAGACTAGATGTGAGAAATCATCACAGAATCTGTGATGCCCAAAACCATCTACTTCATACACATGCTAAACTGAAGGAAAACTTTATTGACGACTATATAATGAATTTGGCAATTCAACACAACGTTTAAATCATCTCAATCATCTATTCCATCAACCTGTGACTTCAACAGAGACTTGTAGTCGCAACAAAATGTCTATACACTAGATGTGAGAAATCATCACAGAATCTGTGATGCTCAAAAACATCTACTTCATACACATGCTAAACTGAAGGAAAAGTCTATTGACAGGTATATAATGAATTTGACAATTCAAATCAACGTTTAAATCATCTCAATCATCTATTCCATCGACCCGAGGCTTCAGCAGAGACTTGCAGTCGCAGGAACATGTCTATAGACTTGATATGAGAAATCATTAGAGAATCTATGATGCTCAAAAACATCTACTTCATACACATGCTAAACTGAAGGAAAAGTTTATTGATATAAATAACACAACGTCTAAATCATCTTAATCATCTATTCCATCAACCTGTGACTTCAACCGAGACTTGCAGTTGCAACAAACGTTTATAGACTTGATGTGAGAAATCTTTACAGAATTTGTGATGCTCAAAAACATCACACACACGCTAAACTGAAGGAAAAGTTTATTGACAGGTATATAATGAATTTGACAATTCAACACAACGTTTAAATCAACTCAATCATCTATTCCATCAACCTGTGACTTCAAAGGAGACTTGCAGTCGCAACAAAATTTCTATAGACTAGATGTGAGAAATCATCACAGAATCTGTGATGCCCAAAAACATCTACTTCCTAAACAACCTAAACTGAAGGAAAACTTTATTGCCAACTATATAATGAATTTGACAATTCAGCACAACATTTAAATCATCTCAATTATCGATTCAATCGACCTGAGACTTCAACAGAGACTTGCAGTCGCAACAAAATGTCTATAGACCTGATGTGAGAAATCATCACAGAATCTGTGATGCTCAAAAACATCTACTTCATACACATGCTAAACTGCAGGGAAAGTTTATTGACAGCTATATAATGAATTGGACAATTTAGCACAACGTTTAAGTCATCTCAAACATCTATTCCATCAACCTTAAACCTCAACAGAGACTTGCAGTTGCAACAAAATTTCTATCGACTAGATGTGAGAAATCATCACAGAATCTGTGATGCTCAAAAACATCTACTTCACACACATGCTAAACTGAACGAAAACTTTATTGACAACTATATAATGAATTTTACAATTCTGCACAACGTTTAAATCATCTCAGACATCTATTCCATCGACCTGAGACTTCAAAGGAGACTTTAAGTCGCAACAAAATGTCTATAGACTTGATGTGAGAAATCATCACAGAATCTGTGATGCCCAAAAACATCTAGTTAATACATATGCTAAACTGAAGGAAAAGTTTATTGACAGGTATTTAATGTATTGGAAAAATCAGCAGAACGTCCAAATCATCTCAAACATCTATTCCATCGACCTGAGACTTCAAAGGAGACTTGCAGTTGCAACAAAATGTCTATAGACTTGATGTGAGAAACCATTACAGAATCTATGATGCTCAAAAACATCTACTTCATACACATGCTAAACTGAAGTAAAAGTTCATTGACAGGTATATTTTGAATTTGACAATTCAACACAACGTTTAAATCATCTCAATCATCTATTCCATCAACCTGTGACTTCAACAGAGACTTCCAGTCGTAACAAAATGTCTATAGACTAGACTTGAGAAATCGTCACAGAATCTGTGTGCCCAAAAACATCTACTTCACACACATGCTAAACTTAAGGAAAAGTTTATTGACAGGTATTTAATGTATTGGACAATTCAGCAGAACGTCCAAATCATCTCAAACATCTATTCCATCGACCTGAGACTTCAAAGGAGACTTGCAGTCGCAAAAAAATGTCTATAGACTTGATGTGAGAAATCATCACAGAATCTGTGATGCCCAAAAACATCTAGTTAATACATATGCTAAACTGAAGGAAAAGTTTATTGACAGGTATTTAATGTATTGGACAATTCAGCAGAACGTCCAAATCATTTCAAACATCTATTCCATCGACCTGAGACTTCAAAGGAGACTTGCAATCGCAACAAAATATCTATAGACTTGATGTGAGAAATCA
This sequence comes from Aurelia sp. 3 sensu Dawson et al. (2005), assembly GCA_964020215.1. Lineage (NCBI taxonomy): Eukaryota > Metazoa > Cnidaria > Scyphozoa > Semaeostomeae > Ulmaridae > Aurelia > Aurelia sp. 3 sensu Dawson et al. (2005). Next base: position 9,455,433 of record OZ026592.1, on the reverse strand, counting down.
TCACAGAATCTGTGATGCCCAAAAACATCTAGTTAATACATATGCTAAACTGAAGGAAAAGTTTATTGACAGGTATTTAATGTATTGGAAAAATCAGCAGAACGTCCAAATCATCTCAAACATCTATTCTATCGACCTGAGACTTCAAAGGAGACTTTAAGTCGCAACAAAATGTCTATAGACTTGATGTGAGAAATCATCACAGAATCTGTGATATCCAAAAACATCTAGTTAATACATATGCTAAACTGAAGGAGAAGTTTATTGACAGGTATTTAATGTATTGGACAATTCAGCAGAACGTCCAAATCATCTCAAACTTCTATTCCATCTACCTGAGACTTCAAAGGAGACATGCAGTCGCAACAAAATGTCTATAGACTTGATGTGAGAAATCATCACAGAATCTGTGATGCCCAAAAACATCTAGTTAATACATATGCTAAACTGAAGGCTAAAGTTTATTGACAGCTATATAATGAATTGGACAATTTATCACAACGTTAAATCATCTCAAACATCTACTCTATCAACCTGTGACTTCAACAGAGACTTCCAGTCGCAACAAAATGTCTATAGACTAGATGTGAGAAATCATCACAGAATCTGTGATGCCCAAAACCATCTACTTCATACACATGCTAAACTGAAGGAAAACTTTATTGACGACTATGTAATGAATTTGGCAATTCAACACAACGTTTAAATCATCTCAATCATCTATTCCATCAACCTGTGACTTCAACAGAGACTTGTAGTCGCAACAAAATGTCTATACACTAGATGTGAGAAATCATCACAGAATCTGTGATGCTCAAAAACATCTACTTCATACACATGCTAAACTGAAGGAAAAGTCTATTGATAGGTATATAATGAATTTGACAATTCAAATCAACGTTTAAATCATCTCAATCATCTATTCCATCGACCCGAGGCTTCAGCAGAGACTTGCAGTCGCAGGAACATGTCTATAGACTTGATATGAGAAATCATTAGAGAATCTATGATGCTCAAAAACATCTACTTCATACACATGCTAAACTGAAGGAAAAGTTTATTGATATAAATAACACAACGTCTAAATCATCTTAATCATCTATTCCATCAACCTGTGACTTCAACCGAGACTTGCAGTTGCAACAAACGTTTATAGACTTGATGTGAGAAATCTTCACAGAATTTGTGATGCTCAAAAACTTCACACACACGCTAAACTGAAGGAAAAGTTTATTGACAGGTATATAATGAATTTGACAATTCAACACAACGTTTAAATCAACTCAATCATCTATTCCATCAACCTGTGACTTCAAAGGAGACTTGCAGTCGCAACAAAATTTCTATAGACTAGATGTGAGAAATCATCACAGAATCTGTGATGCCCAAAAACATCTACTTCCTAAACAACCTAAACTGAAGGAAAACTTTATTGCCAACTATATAATGAATTTTACAATTCAGCACAACATTTAAATCATCTCAATTATCTATTCAATCGACCTGAGACTTCAACAGAGACTTGCAGTCGCAACAAAATGTCTATAGACTTGATGTGAGAAATCATCACAGAATCTGTGATGCTCAAAAACATCTACTTCATACACATGCTAAACTGCAGGGAAAGTTTATTGACAGCTATATAATGAATTGGACAATTTAGCACAACGTTTAAGTCATCTCAAACATCTATTCCATCAACCTGTGACTTCAACAGAGACTTGTAGTCGCAACAAAATGTCTATACACTAGATGTGAGAAATCATCACAGAATCTGTGATGCTCAAAAACATCTACTTCATACACATGCTAAACTGAAGGAAAAGTCTATTGACAGGTATATAATGAATTTGACAATTCAAATCAACGTTTAAATCATCTCAATCATCTATTCCATCGACCCGAGGCTTCAGCAGAGACTTGCAGTCGCAGGAACATGTCTATAGACTTGATGTGAGAAATCATTAGAGAATCTATGATGCTCAAAAACATCTACTTCATACACATGCTAAACTGAAGGAAAAGTTTATTGATATAAATAACAAAACGTCTAAATCATCTTAATCATCTATTCCATCAACCTGTGACTTCAACCGAGACTTGCAGTTGCAACAAACGTTTATAGACTTGATGTGAGAAATCTTCACAGAATTTTTGATGCTCAAAAACTTCACACACAAGCTAAACTGAAGGAAAAGTTTATTGACAGGTATATAATGAATTTGACAATTCAACACAACGTTTAAATCAACTCAATCATCTATTCCATCAACCTGTGACTTCAAAGGAGACTTGCAGTCGCAACAAAATTTCTATAGACTAGATGTGAGAAATCATCACAGAATCTGTGATGCCCAAAAACATCTACTTCCTAAACAACCTAAACTGAAGGAAAACTTTATTGCCAACTATATAATGAATTTGACAATTCAGCACAACATTTAAATCATCTCAATTATCTATTCAATCGACCTGAGACTTCAACAGAGACTTGCAGTCGCAACAAAATGTCTATAGACTTGATGTGAGAAATCATCACAGAATCTGTGATGCTCAAAAACATCTACTTCATACACATGCTAAACTGAAGGGAAAGTTTATTGACAGCTATATAATGAATTGGACAATTTAGCACAACGTTTAAGTCATCTCAAACATCTATTCCATCAACCTTAAACCTCAACAGAGGCTTGCAGTTGCAACAAAATTTCTGTCGACTAGATGTGAGAAATCATCACAGAATCTGTGATGCTCAAAAACATCTACTTCACACACATGCTAAACTGAAGGAAAACTTTATTGACGACTATATAATGAATTTGGCAATTCAACACAACGTTTAAATCATCTCAATCATCTATTCCATCAACCTGTGACTTCAACAGAGACTTGTAGTCGCAACAAAATGTCTATACACTAGATGTGAGAAATCATCACAGAATCTGTGATGCTCAAAAACATCTACTTGATACACATGCTAAACTGAAGGAAAAGTCTATTGACAGGTATATAATGAATTTGACAATTCAAATCAACGTTTAAATCATCTCAATCATCTATTCCATCGACCCGAGGCTTCAGCAGAGACTTGCAGTCGCAGGAACATGTCTATAGACTTGATGTGAGAAATCATTAGAGAATCTATGATGCTCAAAAACATCTACTTCATACACATGCTAAACTGAAGGAAAAGTTTATTGATATAAATAACAAAACGTCTAAATCATCTTAATCATCTATTCCATCAACCTGTGACTTCAACCGAGACTTGCAGTTGCAACAAACGTTTATAGACTTGATGTGAGAAATCTTCACAGAATTTGTGATGCTCAAAAACTTCACACACACGCTAAACTGAAGGAAAAGTTTATTGACAGGTATATAATGAATTTGACAATTCAACACAACGTTTAAATCAACTCAATCATCTATTCCATCAACCTGTGACTTCAAAGGAGACTTGCAGTCGCAACAAAATTTCTATAGACTAGATGTGAGAAATCATCACAGAATCTGTGATGCCCAAAAACATCTACTTCCTAAACAACCTAAACTGAAGGAAAACTTTATTGCCAACTATATAATGAATTTGACAATTCAGCACAACATTTAAATCATCTCAATTTTCTATTCAATCGACCTGAGACTTCAACAGAGACTTGCAGTCGCAACAAAATGTCTATAGACTTGATGTGAGAAATCATCACAGAATCTGTGATGCTCAAAAACATCTACTTCATACACATGCTAAACTGCAGGGAAAGTTTATTGACAGCTATATAATGAATTGGACAATTTAGCACAACGTTTAAGTCATCTCAAACATCTATTCCATCAACCTTAAACCTCAACAGAGACTTGCAGTTGCAACAAAATTTCTGTCGACTAGATGTGAGAAATCATCACAGAATCTGTGATGCTCAAAAACATCTATTTCACACACATGCTAAACTGAACGAAAACTTTATTGACAACTATATAATGAATTTTACAATTCTGCACAACGTTTAAAACATCTCAAACATCTATTCCATCGACCTGAGACTTCAAAGGAGACTTTAAGTCGCAACAAAATGTCTATAGACTTGATGTGAGAAATCATCACAGAATCTGTGATGCCCAAAAACATCTAGTTAATACATATGCTAAACTGAAGGAAAAGTTTATTGACAGGTATTTAATGTATTGGAAAAATCAGCAGAACGTCCAAATCATCTCAAACATCTATTCCATCGACCTGAGACTTCAAAGGAGACTTTAAGTCGCAACAAAATGTCTATAGACTTGATGTGAGAAATCATCACAGAATCTGTGATGCCCAAAAACATCTAGTTAATACATATGCTAAACTGAAGGGAAAGTTTATTGACAGCTATATAATGAATTGGACAATTTAGCACCACGTTTAAGTCATCTCAAACATCTATTCCATCAACCTTAAACCTCAACAGAGACTTGCAGTTGCAACAAAATTTCTGTCGACTAGATGTGAGAAATCATCACAGAATCTGTTATGCTCAAAAACATCTACTTCACACACATGCTAAACTGAACGAAAACTTTATTGTCAACTATATAATGAATTTTACAATTCTGCACAACGTTTAAATCATCTCAAACATCTATTCCATCGACCTTTGACTTCAAAGGAGACTTTAAGTCGCAACAAAATGTCTATAGACTTGATGTGAGAAATCATCACAGAATCTGTGATGCCCAAAAACATCTAGTTAATACATATGCTAAACTGAAGGAAAAGTTTATTGACAGGTATTTAATGTATTGGAAAAATCAGCAGAACGTCCAAATCATCTCAAACATCTATTCCATCGACCTGAGACTTCAAAGGAGACTTTAAGTCGCAACAAAATGTCTATAGACTTGATGTGAGAAATCATCACAGAATCTGTGATGCCCAAAAACATCTAGTTAATACATATGCTAAACTGAAGGAAAAGTTTATTGACAGGTATTTAATGTATTGGAAAGATCAGCAGAACGTCCAAATCATCTCAAACATCTATTCCATCGACCTGAGACTTCAAAGGAGACTTGCAGTCGCAACAAAATGTCTATAGACTTGATGTGAGAAATCATCACAGAATCTGTGATGCCCAAAAACATCTAGTTAATACATATGCTAAACTGAAGGAAAAGTTTATTGACAGGTATTTAATGTATTGGAAAAATCAGCAGAACGTCCAAATCATCTCAAACATCTATTCCATCGACCTGAGACTTCAAAGGAGACTTGTAGTCGCAACAAAATGTCTATAGACTTGATGTGAGAAATCATCACAGAATCTGTGATGCCCAAAAACATCTAGTTAATACATATGCTAAACTGAAGGAAAAGTTTATTGACAGGTATTAAATGTATTGGAAAAATCAGCAGAACGTCCAAATCATCTCAAACATCTATTCCATCCACCTGAGACTTCAACAGAGACTTGCAGTCGCAACAAAACGTCTATAGACTTGATGTGAGAAGTCATCACAGAATATGTGATGCTCAAAAAAATATACTTCATAAACATGCTAAACTGAAGGAAAAGTTTATTGACAGTTATATGAGGAATTTGACAATTCGACACAACGTTTAAATCATCTCAATCATCTATTCCATCGACCCGAGACTTCAAAAGAGACTTGCAGTCGCAACAAAATGTATATAGACTAGATGTGAGAAATCATCACAGAATCTGTGATGCCCAAAAACATCTACTTCCTAAACATCCTAAACTGAAGGAAAACTTTATTGACAACTATATAATGAATTTGACAATTCAACACAACATTTAAATCATCTCAATCATCTATTCAATCGACCTGAGACTTCAACCAAGACTTGCAGTCGCAACAAAATGTCTATAGACTTGATGTGAGAAATCATCACAGAATCTGTGATGCTCAAAAACATCTACTTCATACAAATGCTAAACTGCAGGAAAAGTTTATTGACAGCTATATAATGAATTGGACCATTTAGCACAACGTTTAAGTCATCTCAAACATCTATTCCATCTACCTGAAACCTCAACAGAGACTTGCAGTTGCAACAAAATTTCTATCGTCTAGATGTGAGAAATCATCACAGAATCTGTGATGCCTAAAAACATCTACTTCCTAAACATCCTAAACTGAAGGAAAACTTTATTGACAACTATATAATGAATTTGACAATTAAGCACAACATTTAAATCATCTCAATTATCTATTCCATCGACCTGAGACTTCAACAGAGACTTGCAGTTGCAACAGAATGTCTATAGACTTGATGTGAGAAATCATCACAGAATATGTGACGCTCAAAAACATAAACTTCATACACATGCTAAACTGAAGGAAAAGTTTATTGACAGCTATATAATGAATCTGTTAAGTCAACACAACGTTTAAATCATCTCAATCAACTATTCCATCGACCTGAGACTTCAACAGAGACTTGCAGTTGCAACAGAATGTCTATAGACTTGATGTGAGAAATCATCACAGAATATGTGATGCTCAAAAACATAAACTTCATACACATGCTAAACTGAAAGAAAAGTTTATTGACAGTTATATAATGAATTTGAAACTTCAACACAACGATTAAATCATCTCAATCATCTATTCCATCGACCTTTGACTTCAACAGAGACTTGCAGTAGCCAGAATTTTGAGAAATCGACTAGATGTGAGAAATCATCACAGAATCTGTGATGCTCAAAAACATATACTTCCTAAACAACCTAAACTGAAGGAAAACTTTATTGCCAACTATATAATGAATTTGACAATTCAGCACAACATTTAAATCATCTCAATTATCTATTCAATCGACCTGAGACTTCAACAAAGATTTGTAGTGGCAACAAAATGTCTATAGACTAGATGTGAGAAATCATCACAAAATCTGTGATGCTCAAAAACATCTACTTCATGCACATACTAAACTGAAGGAAAAGTTTATTGAGAGGTATATAATGAATTTAACAATTCAAATCAACGTTTAAATCATCTCAACCACCTATTCCATCGACCTGAGGCTTCAGCAGAGACTTGCAGTCGCAATAGCATGTCTATAGACTTGATGTGAGAAATCATTACAGAATCTATGATGCTCAAAAACATCTACTTCATACACATGCTTAACTGAAGGAAAAGTTTATTGAAAGCTATATAATGAATTTGTTAATAAAACACAACGTTTAAATCATCTCAATCATCTATTCAATCGACCTGAGACTTCAACAGAGACTTGCAGTCGCAACAAAATGTCTATAGACTTGATGTGAGAAATCATCACAGAATCTGTGATGCTCAAAAACATCTACTTCATACTTATGCTAAACTGCAGGAAAAGTTTATTGACAGCTATATAATGAATTGGACAATTTAGCACAACGTTTAAGTCATCTCAAAAATCTATTCCATCTAAATGAAACCTCAACAGAGACTTGCAGTTGCAACAAAATTTCTATCGACTAGATGTGAGAAATCATCACAGAATCTGTGATGCTCAAAAACATCTACTTGATACACATGCTAAACTGAAGGAAAAGATTATTGTGAACTACAAACTGAATTTGACAATTCAGCACAACGTTAAAATCATCTCAAACATCTATTCCATCGACCTGAGACTTCAACAGAGACTTGCAGTCGCAACAAAATGTCGATAGACTAGATGTTAGAAGTCATCACAGAATATGTGATGCTCAAAAACATAAACTTCATACACTTTCTAAACTGAAGGAAAAGTTTATTGACAGCTATATAATGAATTTGTTAATAAAACACAACGTTTAAATCATCTGAATCATCTATTCCATCTACCTGAGACTTCAACAGAGACTTGCAGTCGCAACATAATGTCGATAGACTAGATGTTGGAAATCATCACAGAATCTGTGATGCCCAAAAACTTCACACATATGCTAAACTGAAGGAAAACGTTATTGACAACAATGTAATGAATTTGGCAATTATGCACAACGTTTAAATCACCTCAAATCTCTATTCAATCGACCTGAGACTTCAAGAAAGATTTGTAGTGGCAACAAAATGTCTATAGACTAGATGTGAGAAATCATCACAAAATCTGTGATGCTCAAAAACATCTACTTCATACACATACTAAACTGAAGGAAAAGTTTATTGACAGGTATATAATGAATTTAACAATTCAAATCAACGTTTAAATCATCTCAATCATCTATTCCATCGACCCGAGACTTCAAAAGAGACTTGCAGTCGCAACAAAATGTATATAGACTAGATGTGAGAAATCATCACAGAATATGTGATGCTCAAAAATATCCACATCTTACACATGATAAACGGAAGGAAAAGTTTATTGACAGTCATAAAACGAATTTGAAAATTCAACACAATGTTTAAATCATCTCAATCATCTATTCAATCAACCTGAGACTTCAACAGAGACTTGCAGTCGCCACAAAATGTCTATGGACTACTTGTGAGAAATCATCACAGATTCTGTGATGCCAAAAAACATTTACTTGATACACATGCTAAACTGAAGGAAAAGTTTATTGACAGTTATATAATGATTTTGACAATTCCACACAACGTTTAGATCATCTCAAGCATCTATTCCATCGACCTGCGACTTCAACAGAGACCTCCAGTGGCAACAAAATGTATATAGACTAGATGTGAGAAATCATCACAGATTCTGTGATGGTCAAAAACATCTACTTAACACACATGCTAAACTGAAGGAAAACTTTATTGACAACTATATAATGAATTTGACAATCCAGAACAGCATTTAAATCATCTCAATCATCTATTATATCAACATGTGACTTCAACAGAGATTACAGTCGCAACAAAATGTCTATAGACTAGATGTTAGAAATCATCCCAGAATCTGTGATGCCCAAAAACATCTACTTCCTAAACATCCTAAACTGAAGGAAAACTTTATTGACAACTATATAATGAATTTGACAATTAAGCACAACATTTAAATCATCTCAATCATCTATTCAATCGACCTGAGACTTCAACAGAGACTTGCAGTCGCAACAAAATGTCTATAGACTTGATGTGAGAAATCATCACAGAATATGTGATGCCCAAAAACATCTACTTCCTAAACATCCTAAACTGAAGGAAAACTTTATTGACAACTATATAATGAATTTGACAACTAAGCACAACATTTAAATCATCTCAATCATCTATGCAATCGACCTGAGACTTCAACAGAGACTTGCAGTCGCAACAAAATGTCTATAGACTTGATGTGAGAAATCATCACAGAATATGTGACGCTCAAAAACATCTACTTCATACACATGCTAAACTGTAGGAAAACTTTATTGACAGCTATATAATGAATTTGACAATTCAGCATGACGTTTAAATCATCTCAATCATCTATTCAATCGACCTGAGACTTCAACAGAGACTTGCAGTCGCAACAAAATGTCTATAGACTTGATGTGAGAAATCATCACAGAATATGTGACGCTCAAAAACATCTACTTCATACACATGCTAAACTGTAGGAAAACTTTATTGACAACTATATAATGAATTTGACCATTAAGCACAACATTTAAATCATCTCAATCATCTATTCAATCGACCTGAGACTTCAACAGAGACTTGCAGTCGCAACAAAATGTCTATAGACTTGATGTGAGAAATCATCACAGAATATGTGACGCTCAAAAACATCTACTTCATACACATGCTAAACTGTAGGAAAACTTTATTGACAGCTATATAAGGAATTTGACAATTCAGCATGACGTTTAAATCATCTCAATCATCTATTCAATCGACCTGAGACTTCAACAGAGACTTGCAGTCGCAACAAAATGTCTATAGACTAGATGTGAGAAATCATCACAGAATCTTTGATGCCCAAAAACATCTACTTCTCACACTTGCTTAACTCAACGAAAAGTTTATTGACAATTATATAACAAAGTTGACAATTCAACACAACGATTAAATCATCTCAATCATCTATTCCATCGACCTGAGACTTCAACAGAGACTTGCAGTTGCAACAAAATATCTATAGACTAGATGTCAGAAGTAATCACAGAATTTGTGATGCTCAAAAACATGTATTCATACACATGCTAAATTGAAGGAAAAGTTTATTGACAGTTATATGAGGAATTTGACAATTCGACACAACATTTAAATCATCTCAATTATCTATTCAATCGACCTGAGACTTCAACAGAGACTTGCAGTCGCAACAAAATGTCTATAGACTTGATGTGAGAAATCATCACAGAATATGTGACGCTCAAAAACATAAACTTCATACACATGCTAAACTGAAGGAAAAGTTTATTGACAGGTATATAATGAATTTGACAATTCAACACAACGTTTAAATCAACTCAATCATCTATTCCATCAACCTGTGACTTCAAAGGAGACTTGCAGTCGCAACAAAATTTCTATAGACTAGATGTGAGAAATCATCACAGAATCTGTGATGCCCAAAAACATCTACTTCCTAAACAACCTAAACTGAAGGAAAACTTTATTGCCAACTATATAATGAATTGGACAATTCAGCACAACATTTAAATCATCTCAATCATCTATTCAATCGACCTGAGACTTCAACAGAGACTTGCAGTCGCAACAAAATGTCTATAGACTTGATGTGAGAAATCATCACAGATTCTGTGATGGTCAAAAACATCTACTTGATACACATGCTAAACTGAAGGAAAAGATTATTGTGAACTACAAAATGAATTTGACAATTCAGCACAACGTTAAAATCATCTCAAACATCTATTCCATCGACCTGAGACTTCAACAGAGACTTGCAGTCGCAACAAAATGTCTATAGACTAGATGTGAGAAATCATCAAAGAATCTGTGATGCTCAAAAACATCTACTTCATACACAAGCTAAACTGCAGGAAAAGTTTATTGACAGCTATATAATGAATTTGACAATTTAGCACAACATTTAAGTCATCTCAAACATCTATTCCATCCACCTGAAACCTCAACAGAGACTTGCAGCTGCAACATAATGTCGATAGACTAGATGTGAGAAATCAACACGGAATCTGTGATGCCCAAAAACATCTACTTCTCACACTTGCTTAACTAAAAGAAAGTTTATAGCCAACTATATAATGAATTTGACAATTAAGCACAACATTTAAATCATCTCAATCATCTATTCAATCGACCTGAGACTTCAACAGAGACTTGCAGTCGCAACAAAATGTCTATAGACTTGATGTGAGAAATCATCACAGAATATGTGACGCTCAAAAACATAAACTTCATACACATGCTAAACTGAAAGAAAAGTTTATTGACAGCTATATAATGAATCTGTTAATTCAACACAACGTTTAAATCATCTCAATCATCTATTCCATCTACCTGAGACTTCAACAGAGACTTGCAGTCGCAACAAAATGTCTATAGACTTGATGTGAGAAATCATCACAGAATCTGTGATGCTCAAAAACATCTACTTCATACAAATGCTAAACTGCAGGAAAAGATTATTGACAGCTATATAATGAATTTGACAATTAAGCACAACATTTAAATCATCTCAATCATCTATTCAATCGACCTGAGACTTCAACAGAGACTTGCAGTTGCAACAGAATGTCTATAGACTTGATGTGAGAAATCATCACAGAATATGTGACGCTCAAAAACAAAAACTTCATACACATGCTAAACTGAAGGAAAAGTTTATTGACAGCTATATAATGAATCTGTTAATTCAACACAATGTTTAAATCATCTCAATCATCTATTCCATCGGCCTGAGACTTTAACAGAGACTTCCAGTCGCAACAAAATGTATATAGACTAGATGTGAGAAATCATCACAGAATATGTGATCCTCAAAAATATCCACTTCTTACACATGCTAAACTGAAGGAAAAGTTTATTGACAGTTATATAACGAATTTGAAAATTCAACACAATGTTTAAATCATCTCAATCATCTATTCAATCAACCTGAGACTTCAACAGAGACTTGCAGTCGCCACAAAATGTCGATGGACTACTTGTGAGAAATCATCACAGATTCTGTGATGCCAAAGAACATTTACTTGATACACATGCTAAAGTGAAGGAAACGTTTATTGACAGTTATATAATGAATTTGAAAATTTAACACAACGTTTAAATCATCTCAATCATCTATTCCATCAACCTTTGACCTCATTAGAGACTTGCAGTCGCAACAAAATGTCTGTAGACTAGATGTGAGAAATAAACACAGAATCTGTGATGCTCAAAAACATATATTCATACACATGCTAAACTGAAGGAAAAGTTTATTGACAGTTATATAATGATTTTGACAATTCCACACAACGTTTAGATCATCTCAATCATCTATTCCATCGACCTGTGACTTCAACAGAGGCCTCCAGTGGCAACAAAATGTACATAGACTAGATGTGAGAAATCATCGCAGATTCTGTGATGGTCAAAAACATCTACTTGATACACATGCTAAACTGAAGGAAAAGATTATTGTGAACCACAAAATGAATTTGACAATTCAGCACAACGTTAAATCATCTCAAACATCTATTCCATCGACCTGAGACTTCAACAGAGACTTGCAGTCGCAACAAAATGTCGATAGACTAGATGTTAGAAGTCATCACAGAATATGTGATGCTCAAAAACATAAAATTCATACACTTTCTAAACTGAAGGAAAAGTTTATTTACAGCTATATAATGAATTTGTTAATAAAACACAACGTTTAAATCATCTCAATCATCTATTCCATCTACCTGAGACTTCAGCAGAGACTTGCAGTCGCAACATAATGTCGATAGACTAGATGTGGGAAATCATCACGGAATCTGTGATGCCCAAAAGCATCTACTTCTCAAACTTACTTAACTGAAAGAAAGTTTATTGCCAACTATATAATGAATTTGACAATTCAGCACAACATTTAAATCATCTCAATCATCTATTCAATCGACCTGAGACTTCAACAGAGACTTGCAGTCGCAACAAAATATCTATAGACTTGATGTGAGAAATCATCACAGAATCTGTGATGCTCAAAAACATCTACTTCATACACATGCTAAACTGCAGGAAAAGTTTATTGACAGCTATATAATGAATTGGAAAATTTAGCACAACGTTTAAGTCATCTCAAACATCTATTCCATCAACCTGAAACCTCAACAGAGACTTGCAGTTGCAACAAAATTTCTATCGACTAGATGTGAGAAATCATCACAGAATCTGTGATGCTCAAAAACATCTACTTCACACACATGCTAAACTGAACGAAAACTTTATTGACAACTATATAATGAATTTTACAATTCTGCACTACGTTTAAATCATCTCAAACATCTATTGCATTGACCGGAGACTTCAACAGAGACTTGCTGTCGCAACAAAATGTTCATATGTAGATGTGAGAAGTCATCACAAAATCTGTGATGCTCTAAAACATCTACCTCATACACATGCTTAGATGAAGGAAAAGTTTATTGACATCTATATAATAAATTGAACAATTTAGCACAACGTTTAAATCATCTCAAACATCTATTCCATCGAACTGAAACCTCAATAGAGACTTGCAGTCGCAACAAAATTTCTATAGACTAGATGTAAGAAATCATCACAGAATCTGTGATGCTCATAAACATCTACTTGACACACATGCTAAACTGAACGAAAACTTTACTGACAACTATATAATGAATTTTACAATTCTGCACAACGTTTAAATCATCTCAAACATCTATTCCATCAACCTGTGACTTCAACAGAAACCTTCTGTCGCAACAAAATTTCTATAGACTAGATGTGAGAAGTCATCACAGAATCTGTGATGCTCAAAAACATCTACTTCTAACACTTGCTTAACTGAAAGAAAGTTTATTGCCAACTATATAATGAATTTGACAATTCAGCACTACATTTAAATCATCTCAATCATCTATTTAATCGACCTGAGACTTCAACAGAGACTTGCAGTCGCAACAAAATGTCTATAGACTTGATGTGAGAAATCATCACAGAATCTGTGATGCTCAAAAACATATATTCATACACATGCTAAACTGAAGGAAAAGTTTATTGACAACTATATAATGAATTTGACAATTCAGCACAAAGGTTAAAATCATCTCAAACATCTATTCCATCGACCTGAGACTTCAACAGAGACTTGCAGTCGCAACAAAATGTCGATAGACTAGATAATAGAAGTCATCACAGAATATGTGATGCTCAAAAACATAAACTTCATACACTTTCTAAACTGAAGGAAAAGTTTATTTACAGCTATATAATGAATTTGTTAATAAAACACAACGTTTAAATCATCTCAATCATCTATTCCATCTACCTGAGACTTCAGCAGAGACTTGCAGTCGCAACAAAATGTCTATAGACTTGATGTGAGAAATCATCACAGAATATGTGACGCTCAAAAACATCTACTTCATACACATGCTAAACTGAAGGAAAAGTTTATTGACAGCTATATAATGAATCTGTTAATTCAACACAATGTTTAAATCATCTCAATCATCTATTCCATCGACCTGAGACTTTAAGAGAGACTTCCAGTCGCAACAAAATGTATATAGACTAGATGTGAGAAATCATCACAGAATATGTGATCCTCAAAAATATCCACTTCTTACACATGCTAAACTGAAGGAAAAGTTTATTGACAGTTATATAACGAATTTGAAAATTCAACACAATGTTTAAATCATCTCAATCATCTATTCAATCAACCTGAGACTTCAACAGAGACTTGCAGTCGCCACAAAATGTCGATGGACTACTTGTGAGAAATCATCACAGATTCTGTGATGCCAAAGAACATTTACTTGATACACATGCTAAAGTGAAGGAAACGTTTATTGACAGTTATATAATGAATTTGAAAATTTAACACAACGTTTAAATCATCTCAATCATCTATTCCATCAACCTTTGACCTCATTAGAGACTTGCAGTCGCAACAAAATGTCTGTAGACTAGATGTGAGAAATAAACACAGAATCTGTGATGCTCAAAAACATATATTCATACACATGCTAAACTGAAGGAAAAGTTTATTGACAGTTATATAATGATTTTGACAATTCCACACAACGTTTAGATCATCTCAATCATCTATTCCATCGACCTGTGACTTCAACAGAGGCCTCCAGTGGCAACAAAATGTACATAGACTAGATGTGAGAAATCATCGCAGATTCTGTGATGGTCAAAAACATCTACTTGATACACATGCTAAACTGAAGGAAAAGATTATTGTGAACCACAAAATGAATTTGACAATTCAGCACAACGTTAAATCATCTCAAACATCTATTCCATCGACCTGAGACTTCAACAGAGACTTGCAGTCGCAACAAAATGTCGATAGACTAGATGTTAGAAGTCATCACAGAATATGTGATGCTCAAAAACATAAAATTCATACACTTTCTAAACTGAAGGAAAAGTTTATTTACAGCTATATAATGAATTTGTTAATAAAACACAACGTTTAAATCATCTCAATCATCTATTCCATCTACCTGAGACTTCAGCAGAGACTTGCAGTCGCAACATAATGTCGATAGACTAGATGTGGGAAATCATCACGGAATCTGTGATGCCCAAAAGCATCTACTTCTCAAACTTACTTAACTGAAAGAAAGTTTATTGCCAACTATATAATGAATTTGACAATTCAGCACAACATTTAAATCATCTCAATCATCTATTCAATCGACCTGAGACTTCAACAGAGACTTGCAGTCGCAACAAAATATCTATAGACTTGATGTGAGAAATCATCACAGAATCTGTGATGCTCAAAAACATCTACTTCATACACATGCTAAACTGCAGGAAAAGTTTATTGACAGCTATATAATGAATTGGACAATTTAGCACAAAGTTTAAGTCATCTCAAACATCTATTCCATCTACCTGAAACCTCAACAGAGACTTGCAATTGCAACAAAATTTCTATCGACTAGATGTGAGAAATCATCACAGAATCTGTGATTCTCAAAAATATCTACTTCACACACATGCTAAACTGAACGAAAACTTTATTGACAACTATATAATGAATTTTACAATTCTGCACAACGTTTAAATCATCTCAAACATCTATTCAATCGACCTGAGACTTCAACAGAGACTTGCAGTCGCAACAAAATGTCTATAGACTAGATGTGAGAAATCATCACAGAATCTGTGATGCCCAAAAACATCTACTTCTCACACTTGCTTAACTCAACGAAAAGTTTATTGAAAATTATATAACAAAGTTGACAATTCAACACAACGATTAAATCATCTCAATCATCTATTCCAACGACCTGAGACTTCAACAGAGACTTGCAGTTGCAACAAAATACCTATAGACTAGATGTCAGAAGTAATCACAGAATCTGTGATGCTCAAAAACATATATTCATACAATTGCTAAATTGAAGGAAAAGTTTATTGACAGTTATATGAGGAATTTGACAATTCGACACAACGTTTGAATCATCTCAAGCATCTATTCCATCGACCCGAGACTTCAAAAGAGACTTGCAGTCGCAACAAAATGTATATAGACTAGATGTAAGAAATCATCACAGAATATGTGATGCTCAAAAATATCTACTTCTTACACATGCTAAACTGAAGGAAAAGATTATTGTGAACTACAAAATGAATTTGACAATTCAGCACAACGTTAAAATCATCTCAAACATCTATTCCATCGACCTGAGACTTCAACAGAGACTTGCAGTCGCAACAAAATGTCTATAGACTAGATGTGAGAAATCATCAAAGAATCTGTGATGCTCAAAAACATCTACTTCATACACAAGCTAAACTGCAGGAAAAGTTTATTGACAGCTATATAATGAATTTGACAATTTAGCACAACATTTAAGTCATCTCAAACATCTATTCCATCCACCTGAAACCTCAACAGAGACTTGCAGCTGCAACATAATGTCGATAGACTAGATGTGAGAAATCAACACGGAATCTGTGATGCCCAAAAACATCTACTTCTCACACTTGCTTAACTAAAAGAAAGTTTATAGCCAACTATATAATGAATTTGACAATTAAGCACAACATTTAAATCATCTCAATCATCTATTCAATCGACCTGAGACTTCAACAGAGACTTGCAGTCGCAACAAAATGTCTATAGACTTGATGTGAGAAATCATCACAGAATATGTGACGCTCAAAAACATAAACTTCATACACATGCTAAACTGAAAGAAAAGTTTATTGACAGCTATATAATGAATCTGTTAATTCAACACAACGTTTAAATCATCTCAATCATCTATTCCATCTACCTGAGACTTCAACAGAGACTTGCAGTCGCAACAAAATGTCTATAGACTTGATGTGAGAAATCATCACAGAATCTGTGATGCTCAAAAACATCTACTTCATACAAATGCTAAACTGCAGGAAAAGATTATTGACAGCTATATAATGAATTTGACAATTAAGCACAACATTTAAATCATCTCAATCATCTATTCAATCGACCTGAGACTTCAACAGAGACTTGCAGTTGCAACAGAATGTCTATAGACTTGATGTGAGAAATCATCACAGAATATGTGACGCTCAAAAACAAAAACTTCATACACATGCTAAACTGAAGGAAAAGTTTATTGACAGCTATATAATGAATCTGTTAATTCAACACAATGTTTAAATCATCTCAATCATCTATTCCATCGGCCTGAGACTTTAACAGAGACTTCCAGTCGCAACAAAATGTATATAGACTAGATGTGAGAAATCATCACAGAATATGTGATCCTCAAAAATATCCACTTCTTACACATGCTAAACTGAAGGAAAAGTTTATTGACAGTTATATAACGAATTTGAAAATTCAACACAATGTTTAAATCATCTCAATCATCTATTCAATCAACCTGAGACTTCAACAGAGACTTGCAGTCGCCACAAAATGTCGATGGACTACTTGTGAGAAATCATCACAGATTCTGTGATGCCAAAGAACATTTACTTGATACACATGCTAAAGTGAAGGAAACGTTTATTGACAGTTATATAATGAATTTGAAAATTTAACACAACGTTTAAATCATCTCAATCATCTATTCCATCAACCTTTGACCTCATTAGAGACTTGCAGTCGCAACAAAATGTCTGTAGACTAGATGTGAGAAATAAACACAGAATCTGTGATGCTCAAAAACATATATTCATACACATGCTAAACTGAAGGAAAAGTTTATTGACAGTTATATAATGATTTTGACAATTCCACACAACGTTTAGATCATCTCAATCATCTATTCCATCGACCTGTGACTTCAACAGAGGCCTCCAGTGGCAACAAAATGTACATAGACTAGATGTGAGAAATCATCGCAGATTCTGTGATGGTCAAAAACATCTACTTGATACACATGCTAAACTGAAGGAAAAGATTATTGTGAACCACAAAATGAATTTGACAATTCAGCACAACGTTAAATCATCTCAAACATCTATTCCATCGACCTGAGACTTCAACAGAGACTTGCAGTCGCAACAAAATGTCGATAGACTAGATGTTAGAAGTCATCACAGAATATGTGATGCTCAAAAACATAAAATTCATACACTTTCTAAACTGAAGGAAAAGTTTATTTACAGCTATATAATGAATTTGTTAATAAAACACAACGTTTAAATCATCTCAATCATCTATTCCATCTACCTGAGACTTCAGCAGAGACTTGCAGTCGCAACATAATGTCGATAGACTAGATGTGGGAAATCATCACGGAATCTGTGATGCCCAAAAGCATCTACTTCTCAAACTTACTTAACTGAAAGAAAGTTTATTGCCAACTATATAATGAATTTGACAATTCAGCACAACATTTAAATCATCTCAATCATCTATTCAATCGACCTGAGACTTCAACAGAGACTTGCAGTCGCAACAAAATATCTATAGACTTGATGTGAGAAATCATCACAGAATCTGTGATGCTCAAAAACATCTACTTCATACACATGCTAAACTGCAGGAAAAGTTTATTGACAGCTATATAATGAATTGGAAAATTTAGCACAACGTTTAAGTCATCTCAAACATCTATTCCATCAACCTGAAACCTCAACAGAGACTTGCAGTTGCAACAAAATTTCTATCGACTAGATGTGAGAAATCATCACAGAATCTGTGATGCTCAAAAACATCTACTTCACACACATGCTAAACTGAACGAAAACTTTATTGACAACTATATAATGAATTTTACAATTCTGCACTACGTTTAAATCATCTCAAACATCTATTGCATTGACCGGAGACTTCAACAGAGACTTGCTGTCGCAACAAAATGTTCATATGTAGATGTGAGAAGTCATCACAAAATCTGTGATGCTCTAAAACATCTACCTCATACACATGCTTAGATGAAGGAAAAGTTTATTGACATCTATATAATAAATTGAACAATTTAGCACAACGTTTAAATCATCTCAAACATCTATTCCATCGAACTGAAACCTCAATAGAGACTTGCAGTCGCAACAAAATTTCTATAGACTAGATGTAAGAAATCATCACAGAATCTGTGATGCTCATAAACATCTACTTGACACACATGCTAAACTGAACGAAAACTTTACTGACAACTATATAATGAATTTTACAATTCTGCACAACGTTTAAATCATCTCAAACATCTATTCCATCAACCTGTGACTTCAACAGAAACCTTCTGTCGCAACAAAATTTCTATAGACTAGATGTGAGAAGTCATCACAGAATCTGTGATGCTCAAAAACATCTACTTCTAACACTTGCTTAACTGAAAGAAAGTTTATTGCCAACTATATAATGAATTTGACAATTCAGCACTACATTTAAATCATCTCAATCATCTATTTAATCGACCTGAGACTTCAACAGAGACTTGCAGTCGCAACAAAATGTCTATAGACTTGATGTGAGAAATCATCACAGAATCTGTGATGCTCAAAAACATATATTCATACACATGCTAAACTGAAGGAAAAGTTTATTGACAACTATATAATGAATTTGACAATTCAGCACAAAGGTTAAAATCATCTCAAACATCTATTCCATCGACCTGAGACTTCAACAGAGACTTGCAGTCGCAACAAAATGTCGATAGACTAGATAATAGAAGTCATCACAGAATATGTGATGCTCAAAAACATAAACTTCATACACTTTCTAAACTGAAGGAAAAGTTTATTTACAGCTATATAATGAATTTGTTAATAAAACACAACGTTTAAATCATCTCAATCATCTATTCCATCTACCTGAGACTTCAGCAGAGACTTGCAGTCGCAACAAAATGTCTATAGACTTGATGTGAGAAATCATCACAGAATATGTGACGCTCAAAAACATCTACTTCATACACATGCTAAACTGAAGGAAAAGTTTATTGACAGCTATATAATGAATCTGTTAATTCAACACAATGTTTAAATCATCTCAATCATCTATTCCATCGACCTGAGACTTTAAGAGAGACTTCCAGTCGCAACAAAATGTATATAGACTAGATGTGAGAAATCATCACAGAATATGTGATCCTCAAAAATATCCACTTCTTACACATGCTAAACTGAAGGAAAAGTTTATTGACAGTTATATAACGAATTTGAAAATTCAACACAATGTTTAAATCATCTCAATCATCTATTCAATCAACCTGAGACTTCAACAGAGACTTGCAGTCGCCACAAAATGTCGATGGACTACTTGTGAGAAATCATCACAGATTCTGTGATGCCAAAGAACATTTACTTGATACACATGCTAAAGTGAAGGAAACGTTTATTGACAGTTATATAATGAATTTGAAAATTTAACACAACGTTTAAATCATCTCAATCATCTATTCCATCAACCTTTGACCTCATTAGAGACTTGCAGTCGCAACAAAATGTCTGTAGACTAGATGTGAGAAATAAACACAGAATCTGTGATGCTCAAAAACATATATTCATACACATGCTAAACTGAAGGAAAAGTTTATTGACAGTTATATAATGATTTTGACAATTCCACACAACGTTTAGATCATCTCAATCATCTATTCCATCGACCTGTGACTTCAACAGAGGCCTCCAGTGGCAACAAAATGTACATAGACTAGATGTGAGAAATCATCGCAGATTCTGTGATGGTCAAAAACATCTACTTGATACACATGCTAAACTGAAGGAAAAGATTATTGTGAACCACAAAATGAATTTGACAATTCAGCACAACGTTAAATCATCTCAAACATCTATTCCATCGACCTGAGACTTCAACAGAGACTTGCAGTCGCAACAAAATGTCGATAGACTAGATGTTAGAAGTCATCACAGAATATGTGATGCTCAAAAACATAAAATTCATACACTTTCTAAACTGAAGGAAAAGTTTATTTACAGCTATATAATGAATTTGTTAATAAAACACAACGTTTAAATCATCTCAATCATCTATTCCATCTACCTGAGACTTCAGCAGAGACTTGCAGTCGCAACATAATGTCGATAGACTAGATGTGGGAAATCATCACGGAATCTGTGATGCCCAAAAGCATCTACTTCTCAAACTTACTTAACTGAAAGAAAGTTTATTGCCAACTATATAATGAATTTGACAATTCAGCACAACATTTAAATCATCTCAATCATCTATTCAATCGACCTGAGACTTCAACAGAGACTTGCAGTCGCAACAAAATATCTATAGACTTGATGTGAGAAATCATCACAGAATCTGTGATGCTCAAAAACATCTACTTCATACACATGCTAAACTGCAGGAAAAGTTTATTGACAGCTATATAATGAATTGGACAATTTAGCACAAAGTTTAAGTCATCTCAAACATCTATTCCATCTACCTGAAACCTCAACAGAGACTTGCAATTGCAACAAAATTTCTATCGACTAGATGTGAGAAATCATCACAGAATCTGTGATTCTCAAAAATATCTACTTCACACACATGCTAAACTGAACGAAAACTTTATTGACAACTATATAATGAATTTTACAATTCTGCACAACGTTTAAATCATCTCAAACATCTATTCAATCGACCTGAGACTTCAACAGAGACTTGCAGTCGCAACAAAATGTCTATAGACTAGATGTGAGAAATCATCACAGAATCTGTGATGCCCAAAAACATCTACTTCTCACACTTGCTTAACTCAACGAAAAGTTTATTGAAAATTATATAACAAAGTTGACAATTCAACACAACGATTAAATCATCTCAATCATCTATTCCAACGACCTGAGACTTCAACAGAGACTTGCAGTTGCAACAAAATACCTATAGACTAGATGTCAGAAGTAATCACAGAATCTGTGATGCTCAAAAACATATATTCATACAATTGCTAAATTGAAGGAAAAGTTTATTGACAGTTATATGAGGAATTTGACAATTCGACACAACGTTTGAATCATCTCAAGCATCTATTCCATCGACCCGAGACTTCAAAAGAGACTTGCAGTCGCAACAAAATGTATATAGACTAGATGTAAGAAATCATCACAGAATATGTGATGCTCAAAAATATCTACTTCTTACACATGCTAAACTGAAGGAAAAGTTTATTGACAGTTATATAACGAATTTGAAAATTCAACACAATGTTTAAATCATCTCAATCATCTATTCAATCAACCTGAGACTTCAACAGAGACTTGCAGTCGCCACAAAATGTCGATGGACTACTTGTGAGAAATCATCACAGATTCTGTGATGCCAAAAACATCTACTTCACACAAATGCTAAACTGAACGAAAACTTTATTGACAACTATATAATGAATTTTACAATTCTGCACAACGTTTAAATCATCTCAAACATCTATTGCATTGACCGGAGACTTCAACAGAGACTTGCTGTCGCAACAAAATGTATATATGTAGATGTGAGAAGTCATCACAAAATCTGTGATGCTCTAAAACATCTACCTCATAAACATGCTTAAGCGAAGGAAAAGTTTATTGACATCTATATAATGAATTGAACAATTTAGCACAACGTTTAAATCATCTCAAACATCTATTCCATCGAACTGAAACCTCAATAGAGACTTGCAGTCGCAACAAAATTTCTATAGACTAGATGTCAGAAATCATCACAGAATCTGTGATCCTCAAAAACATGTACTTTATACACATGCTAAACTGAAGGAAAAGTTTATTGACATAAATAACACAACGTCTAAATCATCTTAATCATCTATTCCATCAACCTGTGACTTCAACCGAGACTTGCAGTTGCAACAAATGTTTATAGACTTGATGTGAGAAATCTTCACAGAATTTGTGATGCTCAAAAACTTCACACAAATTCTCAACTGAAGGAAAAGTTTATTGACAGGTATTTAATGAATTGGACAATTCAGCAGAACGTCCAAATCATCTCAAATATCTATTTCATAGACCTGAGATTTCAACAGAGAGTTGCAGTCGCAACAAAATGTCTATAGACTTGATGTGAGAAATCATTACAGAGTCTGTGATGCTCAAAAACATATACTTCACACACACGCTAAACTGAAGGAAAAGTTTATTGACAGGTATATAATGAATTTGACAATTCAACACAACGTTTAAATCAACTCAATCATCTATTCCATCAACCTGTGACTTCAAAGGAGACTTGCAGTCGCAACAAAATTTCTATAGACTAGATGTGAGAAATCATCACAGAATCTGTGATGCCCAAAAACATCTACTTCCTAAACAACCTAAACTGAAGGAAAACTTTATTGCCAACTATATAATGAATTTGACAATTCAGCACAACATCTAAATCATCTCAATTATCTATTCAATCGACCTGAGACTTCAACAGAGACTTGCAGTCGCAACAAAATGTCTATAGACTTGATGTGAGAAATCATCACAGAATCTGTGATGCTCAAAAACATCCACTTCATACACATGCTAAACTGCAGGGAAAGTTTATTGACAGCTATATAATGAATTGGACAATTTAGCACAACGTTTAAGTCATCTCAAACATCTATTCCATCAACCTGAAACCTCAACAGAGACTTGCAGTTGCAACAAAATTTCTATCGACTAGATGTGAGAAATCATCACAGAATCTGTGATGCTCAAAAACATCTACTTCACACACATGCTAAACTGAACGAAAACTTTATTGACAACTATATAATGAATTTTACAATTCTGCACAACGTTTAAATCATCTCAAACATCTATTGCATTGACCGGAGACTTCAACAGAGACTTGCTGTCGCAACAAAATGTTCATATGTAGATGTGAGAAGTCATCACAAAATCTGTGATGCTCTAAAACATCTACCTCATACACATGCTTAGATGAAGGAAAAGTTTATTGACATCTATATAATAAATTGAACAATTTAGCACAACGTTTAAATCATCTCAAACATCTATTCCATCGAACTGAAACCTCAATAGAGACTTGCAGTCGCAACAAAATTTCTATAGACTAGATGTAAGAAATCATCACAGAATCTGTGATGCTCATAAACATCTACTTGACACACATGCTAAACTGAACGAAAACTTTACTGACAACTATATAATGAATTTTACAATTCTGCACAACGTTTAAATCATCTCAAACATCTATTCCATCAACCTGTGACTTCAACAGAAACCTTCTGTCGCAACAAAATTTCTATAGACTAGATGTGAGAAGTCATCACAGAATCTGTGATGCTCAAAAACATCTACTTCTAACACTTGCTTAACTGAAAGAAAGTTTATTGCCAACTATATAATGAATTTGACAATTCAGCACTACATTTAAATCATCTCAATCATCTATTTAATCGACCTGAGACTTCAACAGAGACTTGCAGTCGCAACAAAATGTCTATAGACTTGATGTGAGAAATCATCACAGAATATGTGACGCTCAAAAACATATATTCATACACATGCTAAACTGAAGGAAAAGTTTATTGACAACTATATAATGAATTTGACAATTCAGCACTACATTTAAATCATCTCAATCATCTATTTAATCGACCTGAGACTTCAACAGAGACTTGCAGTCGCAACAAAATGTCTATAGACTTGATGTGAGAAATCATCACAGAATATGTGACGCTCAAAAACATATATTCATACACATGCTAAACTGAAGGAAAAGTTTATTGACAGCTATATAATGAATCTGTTAATTCAACACAATGTTTAATTCATCTCAATCATCTATTCCATCGACCTGAGACTTTAACAGAGACTTCCAGTCGCAACAAAATGTATATAGACTAGATGTGAGAAATCATCACAGAATATGTGATCCTCAAAAATATCCACTTCTTACACATGCTAAACTGAAGGAAAAGTTTATTGACAGTTATATAACGAATTTGAAAATTCAACACAATGTTTAAATCATCTCAATCATCTATTCAATCAACCTGAGACTTCAACAGAGACTTGCAGTCGCCACAAAATGTCGATGGACTACTTGTGAGAAATCATCACAGATTCTGTGATGCCAAAGAACATTTACTTGATACACATGCTAAAGTGAAGGAAACGTTTATTGACAGTTATATAATGAATTTGAAAATTTAACACAACGTTTAAATCATCTCAATCATCTATTCCATCAACCTTTGACCTCATTAGAGACTTGCAGTCGCAACAAAATGTCTGTAGACTAGATGTGAGAAATAAACACAGAATCTGTGATGCTCAAAAACATATATTCATACACATGCTAAACTGAAGGAAAAGTTTATTGACAGTTATATAATGATTTTGACAATTCCACACAACGTTTAGATCATCTCAATCATCTATTCCATCGACCTGTGACTTCAACAGAGGCCTCCAGTGGCAACAAAATGTACATAGACTAGATGTGAGAAATCATCGCAGATTCTGTGATGGTCAAAAACATCTACTTGATACACATGCTAAACTGAAGGAAAAGATTATTGTGAACCACAAAATGAATTTGACAATTCAGCACAACGTTAAATCATCTCAAACATCTATTCCATCGACCTGAGACTTCAACAGAGACTTGCAGTCGCAACAAAATGTCGATAGACTAGATGTTAGAAGTCATCACAGAATATGTGATGCTCAAAAACATAAAATTCATACACTTTCTAAACTGAAGGAAAAGTTTATTTACAGCTATATAATGAATTTGTTAATAAAACACAACGTTTAAATCATCTCAATCATCTATTCCATCTACCTGAGACTTCAGCAGAGACTTGCAGTCGCAACATAATGTCGATAGACTAGATGTGGGAAATCATCACGGAATCTGTGATGCCCAAAAGCATCTACTTCTCAAACTTACTTAACTGAAAGAAAGTTTATTGCCAACTATATAATGAATTTGACAATTCAGCACAACATTTAAATCATCTCAATCATCTATTCAATCGACCTGAGACTTCAACAGAGACTTGCAGTCGCAACAAAATATCTATAGACTTGATGTGAGAAATCATCACAGAATCTGTGATGCTCAAAAACATCTACTTCATACACATGCTAAACTGCAGGAAAAGTTTATTGACAGCTATATAATGAATTGGACAATTTAGCACAAAGTTTAAGTCATCTCAAACATCTATTCCATCTACCTGAAACCTCAACAGAGACTTGCAATTGCAACAAAATTTCTATCGACTAGATGTGAGAAATCATCACAGAATCTGTGATTCTCAAAAATATCTACTTCACACACATGCTAAACTGAACGAAAACTTTATTGACAACTATATAATGAATTTTACAATTCTGCACAACGTTTAAATCATCTCAAACATCTATTCAATCGACCTGAGACTTCAACAGAGACTTGCAGTCGCAACAAAATGTCTATAGACTAGATGTGAGAAATCATCACAGAATCTGTGATGCCCAAAAACATCTACTTCTCACACTTGCTTAACTCAACGAAAAGTTTATTGAAAATTATATAACAAAGTTGACAATTCAACACAACGATTAAATCATCTCAATCATCTATTCCAACGACCTGAGACTTCAACAGAGACTTGCAGTTGCAACAAAATATCTATAGACTAGATGTCAGAAGTAATCACAGAATCTGTGATGCTCAAAAACATATATTCATACAATTGCTAAATTGAAGGAAAAGTTTATTGACAGTTATATGAGGAATTTGACAATTCGACACAACGTTTGAATCATCTCAAGCATCTATTCCATCGACCCGAGACTTCAAAAGAGACTTGCAGTCGCAACAAAATGTATATAGACTAGATGTAAGAAATCATCACAGAATATGTGATGCTCAAAAATATCTACTTCTTACACATGCTAAACTGAAGGAAAAGTTTATTGACAGTTATATAACGAATTTGAAAATTCAACACAATGTTTAAATCATCTCAATCATCTATTCAATCAACCTGAGACTTCAACAGAGACTTGCAGTTGCAACAAAATATCTATAGACTAGATGTCAGAAGTAATCACAGAATCTGTGATGCTCAAAAACATATATTCATACAATTGCTAAATTGAAGGAAAAGTTTATTGACAGTTATATGAGGAATTTGACAATTCGACACAACGTTTGAATCATCTCAAGAATCTATTGCATTGACCGGAGACTTCAACAGAGACTTGCTGTCGCAACTAAATGTATATATGTAGATGTGAGAAGTCATCACAAAATCTGTGATGCTCTAAAACATCTACCTCATACACATGCTTAAGCGAAGGAAAAGTTTATTGACATCTATATAACGAATTTGAAAATTCAACACAATGTTTAAATCATCTCAATCATCTATTCAATCAACCTGAGACTTCAACAGAGACTTGCAGTCGCCACAAAATGTCGATGGACTACTTGTGAGAAATCATCACAGATTCTGTGATGCCAAAGAACATTTACTTTATACACATGCTAAACTGAAGGAAAAGTTTATTGACATAAATAACACAACGTCTAAATCATCTTAATCATCTATTCCATCAACCTGTGACTTCAACCGAGACTTGCAGTTGCAACAAATGTTTATAGACTTGATGTGAGAAATCTTCACAGAATTTGTGATGCTCAGAAACTTCACACAAATTCTCAACTGAAGGAAAAGTTTATTGACAGGTATTTAATGAATTGGACAATTCAGCAGAACGTCCAAATCATCTCAAATATCTATTTCATAGACCTGAGATTTCAACAGAGAGTTGCAGTCGCAACAAAATGTCTATAGACTTGATGTGAGAAATCATTACAGAGTCTGTGATGCTCAAAAACATATACTTCACACACACGCTAAACTGAAGGAAAAGTTTATTGACAGGTATATAATGAATTTGACAATTCAACACAACGTTTAAATCAACTCAATCATCTATTCCATCAACCTGTGACTTCAAAGGAGACTTGCAGTCGCAACAAAATTTCTATAGACTAGATGTGAGAAATCATCACAGAATCTGTGATGCCCAAAAACATCTACTTCCTAAACAACCTAAACTGAAGGAAAACTTTATTGCCAACTATATAATGAATTTTACAATTCTGCACAACGTTTAAATCATCTCAAACATCTATTTCATCAACCTGTGACTTCAACAGAAACCTTCTGTCGCAACAAAATTTCTATAGACTAGATGTGAGAAGTCATCACAGAATCTGTGATGCTCAAAAACATCTACTTCTCACACTTGCTTAACTGAAAGAAAGTTTATTGCCAACTATATAATGAATTTGACAATTCAGCACAACATTTAAATCATCTCAATCATCTATTCAATCGACCTGAGACTTCAACAGAGACTTGCAGTCGCAACAAAATGTCTATAGACTTGATGTGAGAAATCATCACAGATTCTGTGATGGTCAAAAACATCTACTTGATACACATGCTAAACTGAAGGAAAAGATTATTGTGAACTACAAAATGAATTTGACAATTCAGCACAACGTTAAAATCATCTCAAACATCTATTCCATCGACCTGAGACTTCAACAGAGACTTGCAGTCGCAACAAAATGTCTATAGACTAGATGTGAGAAATCATCAAAGAATCTGTGATGCTCAAAAACATCTACTTCATACAGAAGCTAAACTGCAGGAAAAGTTTATTGACAGCTATATAATGAATTTGACAATTTAGCACAACATTTAAGTCATCTCAAACATCTATTCCATCCACCTGAAACCTCAACAGAGACTTGCAGCTGCAACATAATGTCGATAGACTAGATGTGAGAAATCATCACGGAATCTGTGATGCCCAAAAAGATCTACTTCTCACACTTGCTTAACTAAAAGAAAGTTTATAGCCAACTATATAATGAATTTGACAATTAAGCACAACATTTAAATCATCTCAATCATCTATTCAATCGACCTGAGACTTCAACAGAGACTTGCAGTCGCAACAAAATGTCTATAGACTTGATGTGAGAAATCATCACAGAATATGTGACGCTCAAAAACATAAACTTCATACACATGCTAAACTGAAAGAAAAGTTTATTGACAGCTATATAATGAATCTGTTAATTCAACACAACGTTTAAATCATCTCAATCATCTATTCCATCTACCTGAGACTTCAACAGAGACTTGCAGTCGCAACAAAATGTCTATAGACTTGATGTGAGAAATCATCACAGAATCTGTGATGCTCAAAAACATCTACTTCATACAAATGCTAAACTGCAGGAAAAGATTATTGACAGCTATATAATGAATTTGACAATTAAGCACAACATTTAAATCATCTCAATCATCTATTCAATCGACCTGAGACTTCAACAGAGACTTGCAGTTGCAACAGAATGTCTATGGACTTGATGTGAGAAATCATCACAGAATATGTGACGCTCAAAAACAAAAACTTCATACACATGCTAAACTGAAGGAAAAGTTTATTGACAGCTATATAATGAATCTGTTAATTCAACACAATGTTTAAATCATCTCAATCATCTATTCCATCGACCTGAGACTTTAAGAGAGACTTCCAGTCGCAACAAAATGTATATAGACTAGATGTGAGAAATCATCACAGAATATGTGATCCTCAAAAATATCCACTTCTTACACATGCTAAACTGAAGGAAAAGTTTATTGACAGTTATATAACGAATTTGAAAATTCAACACAATGTTTAAATCATCTCAATCATCTATTCAATCAACCTGAGACTTCAACAGAGACTTGCAGTCGCCACAAAATGTCGATGGACTACTTGTGAGAAATCATCACAGATTCTGTGATGCCAAAGAACATTTACTTTATACACATGCTAAAGTGAAGGAAACGTTTATTGACAGTTATATAATGAATTTGAAAATTTAACACAACGTTTAAATCATCTCAATCATCTATTCCATCAACCTTTGACCTCATTAGAGACTTGCAGTCGCAACAAAATGTCTGTAGACTAGATGTGAGAAATAAACACAGAATCTGTGATGCTCAAAAACATATATTCATACACATGCTAAACTGAAGGAAAAGTTTATTGACAGTTATATAATGATTTTGACAATTCCACACAACGTTTAGATCATCTCAATCATCTATTCCATCGACCTGTGACTTCAACAGAGGCCTCCAGTGGCAACAAAATGTACATAGACTAGATGTGAGAAATCATCGCAGATTCTGTGATGGTCAAAAACATCTACTTGATACACATGCTAAACTGAAGGAAAAGATTATTGTGAACCACAAAATGAATTTGACAATTCAGCACAACGTTAAATCATCTCAAACATCTATTCCATCGACCTGAGACTTCAACAGAGACTTGCAGTCGCAACAAAATGTCGATAGACTAGATGTTAGAAGTCATCACAGAATATGTGATGCTCAAAAACATAAAATTCATACACTTTCTAAACTGAAGGAAAAGTTTATTTACAGCTATATAATGAATTTGTTAATAAAACACAACGTTTAAATCATCTCAATCATCTATTCCATCTACCTGAGACTTCAGCAGAGACTTGCAGTCGCAACATAATGTCGATAGACTAGATGTGGGAAATCATCACGGAATCTGTGATGCCCAAAAGCATCTACTTCTCAAACTTACTTAACTGAAAGAAAGTTTATTGCCAACTATATAATGAATTTGACAATTCAGCACAACATTTAAATCATCTCAATCATCTATTCAATCGACCTGAGACTTCAACAGAGACTTGCAGTCGCAACAAAATATCTATAGACTTGATGTGAGAAATCATCACAGAATCTGTGATGCTCAAAAACATCTACTTCATACACATGCTAAACTGCAGGAAAAGTTTATTGACAGCTATATAATGAATTGGACAATTTAGCACAAAGTTTAAGTCATCTCAAACATCTATTCCATCTACCTGAAACCTCAACAGAGACTTGCAATTGCAACAAAATTTCTATCGACTAGATGTGAGAAATCATCACAGAATCTGTGATTCTCAAAAATATCTACTTCACACACATGCTAAACTGAACGAAAACTTTATTGACAACTATATAATGAATTTTACAATTCTGCACAACGTTTAAATCATCTCAAACATCTATTCAATCGACCTGAGACTTCAACAGAGACTTGCAGTCGCAACAAAATGTCTATAGACTAGATGTGAGAAATCATCACAGAATCTGTGATGCCCAAAAACATCTACTTCTCACACTTGCTTAACTCAACGAAAAGTTTATTGAAAATTATATAACAAAGTTGACAATTCAACACAACGATTAAATCATCTCAATCATCTATTCCAACGACCTGAGACTTCAACAGAGACTTGCAGTTGCAACAAAATACCTATAGACTAGATGTCAGAAGTAATCACAGAATCTGTGATGCTCAAAAACATATATTCATACAATTGCTAAATTGAAGGAAAAGTTTATTGACAGTTATATGAGGAATTTGACAATTCGACACAACGTTTGAATCATCTCAAGCATCTATTCCATCGACCCGAGACTTCAAAAGAGACTTGCAGTCGCAACAAAATGTATATAGACTAGATGTAAGAAATCATCACAGAATATGTGATGCTCAAAAATATCTACTTCTTACACATGCTAAACTGAAGGAAAAGTTTATTGACAGTTATATAACGAATTTGAAAATTCAACACAATGTTTAAATCATCTCAATCATCTATTCAATCAACCTGAGACTTCAACAGAGACTTGCAGTCGCCACAAAATGTCGATGGACTACTTGTGAGAAATCATCACAGATTCTGTGATGCCAAAAACATCTACTTCACACAAATGCTAAACTGAACGAAAACTTTATTGACAGCTATATAATGAATCTGTTAATTCATCACAACGTTTAAATCATCTCAATCATCTATTCCATCTACCTGAGACTTCAACAGAGACTTGCAGTCGCAACAAAATGTCTATAGACTTGATGTGAGAAATCATCACAGAATCTGTGATGCTCAAAAACATCTACTTCATACAAATGCTAAACTGCAGGAAAAGATTATTGACAGCTATATAATGAATTTGACAATTAAGCACAACGTTTAAATCATCTCAAACATCTATTGCATTGACCGGAGACTTCAACAGAGACTTGCTGTCGCAACAAAATGTATATATGTAGATGTGAGAAGTCATCACAAAATCTGTGATGCTCTAAAACATCTACCTCATACACATGCTTAAGCGAAGGAAAAGTTTATTGACATCTATATAATGAATTGAACAATTTAGCACAACGTTTAAATCATCTCAAACATCTATTCCATCGAACTGAACCTCAATAGAGACTTGCAGTCGCAACAAAATTTCTATAGACTAGATGTCAGAAATCATCACAGAATCTGTGATCCTCAAAAACATGTACTTTATACACATGCTAAACTGAAGGAAAAGTTTATTGACATAAATAACACAACGTCTAAATCATCTTAATCATCTATTCCATCAACCTGTGACTTCAACCGAGACTTGCAGTTGCAACAAATGTTTATAGACTTGATGTGAGAAATCTTCACAGAATTTGTGATGCTCAAAAACTTCACACAAATTCTCAACTGAAGGAAAAGTTTATTGACAGGTATTTAATGAATTGGACAATTCAGCAGAACGTCCAAATCATCTCAAATATCTATTTCATAGACCTGAGATTTCAACAGAGAGTTGCAGTCGCAACAAAATTTCTATCGACTAGATGTGAGAAATCATCACAGAATCTGTGATTCTCAAAAATATCTACTTCACACACATGCTAAACTGAACGAAAACTTTATTGACAACTATATAATGAATTTTACAATTCTGCACAACGTTTAAATCATCTCAAACATCTATTCAATCGACCTGAGACTTCAACAGAGACTTGCAGTCGCAACAAAATGTCTATAGACTAGATGTGAGAAATCATCACAGAATCTGTGATGCCCAAAAACATCTACTTCTCACACTTGCTTAACTCAACGAAAAGTTTATTGAAAATTATATAACAAAGTTGACAATTCAACACAACGATTAAATCATCTCAATCATCTATTCCAACGACCTGAGACTTCAACAGAGACTTGCAGTTGCAACAAAATATCTATAGACTAGATGTCAGAAGTAATCACAGAATCTGTGATGCTCAAAAACATATATTCATACAATTGCTAAATTGAAGGAAAAGTTTATTGACAGTTATATGAGGAATTTGACAATTCGACACAACGTTTGAATCATCTCAAGCATCTATTCCATCGACCCGAGACTTCAAAAGAGACTTGCAGTCGCAACAAAATGTATATAGACTAGATGTAAGAAATCATCACAGAATATGTGATGCTCAAAAATATCTACTTCTTACACATGCTAAACTGAAGGAAAAGTTTATTGACAGTTATATAACGAATTTGAAAATTCAACACAATGTTTAAATCATCTCAATCATCTATTCAATCAACCTGAGACTTCAACAGAGACTTGCAGTTGCAACAAAATATCTATAGACTAGATGTCAGAAGTAATCACAGAATCTGTGATGCTCAAAAACATATATTCATACAATTGCTAAATTGAAGGAAAAGTTTATTGACAGTTATATGAGGAATTTGACAATTCGACACAACGTTTGAATCATCTCAAGAATCTATTGCATTGACCGGAGACTTCAACAGAGACTTGCTGTCGCAACTAAATGTATATATGTAGATGTGAGAAGTCATCACAAAATCTGTGATGCTCTAAAACATCTACCTCATACACATGCTTAAGCGAAGGAAAAGTTTATTGACATCTATATAACGAATTTGAAAATTCAACACAATGTTTAAATCATCTCAATCATCTATTCAATCAACCTGAGACTTCAACAGAGACTTGCAGTCGCCACAAAATGTCGATGGACTACTTGTGAGAAATCATCACAGATTCTGTGATGCCAAAGAACATTTACTTTATACACATGCTAAACTGAAGGAAAAGTTTATTGACATAAATAACACAACGTCTAAATCATCTTAATCATCTATTCCATCAACCTGTGACTTCAACCGAGACTTGCAGTTGCAACAAATGTTTATAGACTTGATGTGAGAAATCTTCACAGAATTTGTGATGCTCAGAAACTTCACACAAATTCTCAACTGAAGGAAAAGTTTATTGACAGGTATTTAATGAATTGGACAATTCAGCAGAACGTCCAAATCATCTCAAATATCTATTTCATAGACCTGAGATTTCAACAGAGAGTTGCAGTCGCAACAAAATGTCTATAGACTTGATGTGAGAAATCATTACAGAGTCTGTGATGCTCAAAAACATATACTTCACACACACGCTAAACTGAAGGAAAAGTTTATTGACAGGTATATAATGAATTTGACAATTCAACACAACGTTTAAATCAACTCAATCATCTATTCCATCAACCTGTGACTTCAAAGGAGACTTGCAGTCGCAACAAAATTTCTATAGACTAGATGTGAGAAATCATCACAGAATCTGTGATGCCCAAAAACATCTACTTCCTAAACAACCTAAACTGAAGGAAAACTTTATTGCCAACTATATAATGAATTTGACAATTCAGCACAACATCTAAATCATCTCAATTATCTATTCAATCGACCTGAGACTTCAATTATAATAATAATAATAATTGCTTTATTTAACGTTGGCTTCTCGTCTAGCTAATTACATAGCTAATTAATGCCAACCAAACTTAAATACACGTTGTTGATAAATCTATCTACAAAGAGGATATCAGTTACATCATAAAAACCCTAAATTCACAACAAATCGTTTGCATAATCTACAGTTGCAATCAAACTGATGGTTTTTAATTCCTTTTTTGAAGCTGTTCAGTGTCTGGGACTCTTTTAAGGAAGATGGCATTGTATGCCATATCTTCGCTCCAAGAAAACGTGCATTTTCAAGACCATACCCTGTCGTGTTTGGTTTTGGTGCCAAAATATTTCTGCCACCACGAAGGTTATATGGAGTATCTTTCTCTACAAAAATTTGATTCATGAATCTTGGATTAAGATTCCTTTGAGTTTTAAAAATTTCAGTAGCAAGCAACTGTAAATTTTTGTGGTGAATGGACACTGTATTTGCTTTCGTCAATAATTCCTCGAAATTTGAACAACTATCCTTGTATGCGATTCTCAAAGCTCTCTCGTGGATTTTGTTTATTTTCTTATTAACCGACCTATCATGAAACATCCAGACAAGTGGACAGTAGCTAAACTGAGAAATAACGAAAGCGTTCATCATAACCCTCAGTTTCTCAACATCCACATAGTCTGAAATACGTGCAAGTGCATGCAGCTTCTGTCCAGCTTTTTTACAAAGTGTGTTTACGTGGTTCTTGAAATCTAGCTTCTTATCCAGCGTTACACCAAGAAGTTTTTCTTCAACAGATTCTGTTATTGTAGTTGCACCAATCTGCACTGATACGTCAGTATTTTTCTCCCCAAAAATCAAAAGATGACATTTTTCAGGATTCAGTTTCATACTGTTATCAAGAAACCACTTAGAGAGCTTCTGAGCATCTGTTTCAAGGCTAGATACAATATGTTCTAGTTCATGACCGCACACATAGATAGTCGTATCATCAGCATAATTGCAAATCTCAGTCTCTTCCACCAAAAAGAAAAGGTCGTTTATGAATACATTAAATAAAAGGGGCCCCAAAACAGAGCCTTGCGGTACACCCTTAATTGATTCCTGCCAGGAACTGAATGACCCATTGATCTTAACTCGCTGTTTCCTATTCGAAAGATAGTCATAAACCAGTTTTAGGGCAGATCTACTGAAACCATAAGCTTCAAGCTTTGCAATGAGTAGTTCGTGGTTCAGACAATCAAACGCCTTCGAAAGGTCCATTAATATTGCACCTGCGAGCCCTTTCCTATCTAGGAAAGATCTGCATTTTTCAATCAATCTAAGGAGTGCATGTTGGGTGTTATAGCCTTTACGATACGCACAAAGATAAGGAGACAAGATATTTTCCATGTAATGAGCAATTTGACCCGAAAATGTTCTTTCGTAGATTTTGGATATAGCCGGCAAGACTGTTATTGGCCTGTAATTCTTTTTTGCAAAGGCATCACTACTCTTAAAGAGGGATGTAATGTCTCCTTTCTTTAATTCTTTTGGAAATTTGCTTGTATCTATTGTCTCATTAATGAAGAGTTGTACCAATGGAGCAAACAAATCAGAATGCTCAGTTAATATTTTCACAGGTATGCTGCCAAAAGGAGAAGCTTTAGTCGGATCTAAGTCCCTTATCTGACTCAATATCTCCTCCAAAGAAACTTGCTGGAAAGAAAATTTTTCACTTACAGTTACCCTTTGCTTTATCAGTTGTATACTTGGGTGGCGCTTGTACATATTTACGGCAATATCCACAGGGTCACGTAATTCGTTTGTTTTTATCAAATTCTCCTCTACCTCTGAAATTTCTAGGCTAGAAGTGATATTGACGAAGTAATCGTTTAGGATTTCGGCAACTTTCGTATCATCGGAGACCAGTTCATCACCCTCTAGTAAGGTAATGCTTCCAGGGGTTTGAATTTTATCCGAAAAAAGAGGCTTTACCATTTTCCAAAACTTTCTATTATCTGAAATATCTTTCAAGTCGAGATTTCCGTAGTAGTCAACCTTCGCTTTTCGCAATATCTTTACACATTTGTTACGCTGCTTTTTGAAAGCATTCCATTTCTCTTGTGTTTTACATTTATTGTACATGTTACGTAATCTTGTTCTGAGCATAATTGCCTTCCTCAAGGCCTTGGTCATAAAAGGACCATCATTTGCCCAAACAGATTTCTTCTTAAGGGGAGCGTGCTTATTAAGAACCTTTTCAACGGTAGCATTGAAATGATCGTAGGTGGCTCCATCTCTGTAACATTTACTTAATTCTTCACGTAAGTCACTCCTAAATTTTACAGGATCAAATTTGCTATAGTCACGGTAATTTATTATTTTGGGGCCCCTCTTTACAAATCCACTCTTTAGAACCGTTGATACCATTAAATGAAAATCAGATAATCCTGTTTCAGTAGCTAATGTATTAGAGAAGCATCTTTTTCTGTTCGTCAGTATCAAATCAATAGTTCTAGGATTAGTATCCGACTTAAAACACGT
Organism: Aurelia sp. 3 sensu Dawson et al. (2005); assembly: GCA_964020215.1. Taxonomy (NCBI): domain Eukaryota; kingdom Metazoa; phylum Cnidaria; class Scyphozoa; order Semaeostomeae; family Ulmaridae; genus Aurelia; species Aurelia sp. 3 sensu Dawson et al. (2005). The sequence continues at coordinate 9,417,784 of OZ026592.1, read as the reverse complement.
TGCTTCTTTGACCAGATTTTTTAGGCCATAGGCATCCAAGAAATTTCTGATCTCATGATCGTTTTCCTCATTATTGAAATCGCCAAGAATCAAAAAGTTGTCATAGGTATCACTTAAATAATCCATAGCTTTACCGACTTCTTCATAGAATCGTTTTTCATCCTGAGATGGAGGGCGATAGATACTCAACATGGCCCATTTCTTTTTATGAAGATTTATTTCTGTGATTAGACACTCCATACTAGCAGAAAATTCAAACTTCAATTCCTTACAGGGGACCCCTTCTCGTACATAGACTAATATTCCTCCCCCATTTTGGTTCCGATCATATCTGAAAGGGTGCTTAAATCCTTCTATCAAAAACTGACCGGGAGGGAACGTGGAGGGAAAGGGAACGTGCAACAGAGACTTGCAGTCGCAACAAAATGTCTATAGACTTGATGTGAGAAATCATCACAGAATCTGTGATGCTCAAAAACATCCACTTCATACACATTCTAAACTGCAGGGAAAGTTTATTGACAGCTATATAATGAATTGGACAATTTACCACGGCGTTTAAGTCATCTCAAACATCTATTCCATCAACCTGAAACCTCAACAGAGACTTGCAGTTGCAACAAAATTTCTATCGACTAGATGTGAGAAATCATCACAGAATCTGTGATGCTCAAAAACATCTACTTCACACACATGCTAAACTGAACGAAAACTTTATTGACAACTATATAATGAATTTTACAATTCTGCACAACGTTTAAATCATCTCAAACATCTATTGCATTGACCGGAGACTTCAACAGAGACTTGCTGTCGCAACAAAATGTTCATATGTAGATGTGAGAAGTCATCACAAAATCTGTGATGCTCTAAAACATCTACCTCATACACATGCTTAGATGAAGGAAAAGTTTATTGACATCTATATAATAAATTGAACAATTTAGCACAACGTTTAAATCATCTCAAACATCTATTCCATCGAACTGAAACCTCAATAGAGACTTGCAGTCGCAACAAAATTTCTATAGACTAGATGTAAGAAATCATCACAGAATCTGTGATGCTCATAAACATCTACTTGACACACATGCTAAACTGAACGAAAACTTTACTGACAACTATATAATGAATTTTACAATTCTGCACAACGTTTAAATCATCTCAAACATCTATTCCATCAACCTGTGACTTCAACAGAAACCTTCTGTCGCAACAAAATTTCTATAGACTAGATGTGAGAAGTCATCACAGAATCTGTGATGCTCAAAAACATCTACTTCTAACACTTGCTTAACTGAAAGAAAGTTTATTGCCAACTATATAATGAATTTGACAATTCAGCACTACATTTAAATCATCTCAATCATCTATTTAATCGACCTGAGACTTCAACAGAGACTTGCAGTCGCAACAAAATGTCTATAGACTTGATGTGAGAAATCATCACAGAATCTGTGATGCTCAAAAACATATATTCATACACATGCTAAACTGAAGGAAAAGTTTATTGACAACTATATAATGAATTTGACAATTCAGCACAAAGGTTAAAATCATCTCAAACATCTATTCCATCGACCTGAGACTTCAACAGAGACTTGCAGTCGCAACAAAATGTCGATAGACTAGATGTTAGAAGTCATCACAGAATATGTGATGCTCAAAAACATCTACTTCTCACACTTGCTTAACTGAAAGAAAGTTTCTTGCCAACTATATAATGAATTTGACAATTCAACACAACATTTAAATCATCTCAGTCATCTATTCAATCGACCTGAGACTTCAACAGAGACTTGCAGTCGCAACGAAATGTCTATAGACCTGATGTGAGAAATCATCACAGAATCTGTGATGCTCAAAAACATGTACTTCATACACATGCTAAACTGAAGGATTAGATTATTGTGAACTACAAAATGAATTTGACAATTTAGCACAACGTTAAAATCATCTCAAACATCTATTCCATCGACCTGAGACTTCAACAGAGACTTGCAGTCGCAACAAAATGTCGATAGACTAGATGTTAGAAGTCATCACAGAATATGTGATGCTCAAAAACATAAACTTCATACACTTTCTAAGCTGAAGGAAAAGTTTATTGACAGCTATATAATGAATTTGTTAATAAAACACAACGTTTAAATCATCTCAATCATCTATTCCATCTACCTGAGACTTCGAAAGAGACTTGCAGTCGCAAAATAAAGAAGATAGACTAGATGTGGGAAATCATCACAGAATCTGTGATGCCCAAAAACATCTACTTCTCACATTTGCTAAACTGCAGGAAAAGTTTATTGACAGCTATATAATGAATTTGACAATTTAGCACAACGTTTAAGTCATCTCAAACATCTATTCCATCCACCTGAAACCTCAACAGAGACTTGCAGCTGCAACATAATGTCGATAGACTAGATGTGGGAAATCATCACAGAATCTGTGATGCCCAAAAACATCTACTTCTCACACTTGCTTAAATGAAAGAAAGTTTATTGCCAACTATATAATGAATTTGACAACTCAGCACAACATTTAAATCATCTCCATCATCTATTCAATCGACCTAACGAAATGTCTATAGACTAGATGTGAGAAGTCATCACAGAATCTGTGATGCTCAAAAACATCTACTTCACACACATGCTAAACTGAAGGAAAACTTTATTGACAACTATATAATGAATTTGACAATCCAGAACAGCATTTAGATCATCTCAATCATCTATTATATCAACCTGTGACTCCAACAGAGATTACAGTCGCAACAAAATGTCTATAGACTAGATATGAGAAATCATCACAGAATCTGTGATGCCCAAAAACATCTACTTCCTAAACATCCTAAACTGAAGGAAAACTTTAGTGACAACTATATAATGAATTTGACAACTAAGCACAACATTTAAATCATCTCAATCATCTATTCAATCGACCTGAGACTTCAACAGAGACTTGCAGTCGCAACAAAATGTCTATAGACTTGATGTGAGAAATCATCACAGAATATGTGACGCTCAAAAACATAAACTTCATCCACATGCTAAACTGAAAGAAAAGTTTATTGACAGCTATATAATGAATCTGTTAATTCAACACAACGTTTAAATCATCTCAATCATCTATTCCATCTACCTGAGACTTCAACAGAGACTTGCAGTCGCAACAAAATGTCGATTGACTAGATGTTTGAAATCATCACAGAATCTGTGATGCCCAAAAACATCTACTTCCTAAACAACCTAAACTGAAGGAAAACTTTATTGCCAACTATATAATGAATTTGACAATTCAGCACAACATTTAAATCATCTCAATTATCTATTCAATCGACCTGAGACTTCAACAGAGACTTGCAGTCGCAACAAAATGTCTATAGACTTGATGTGAGAAATCATCACAGAATCTGTGATGCTCAAAAACATCTACTTCATACACATGCTAAACTGAAGGAAAAGTTTATTGACAGTTATATGAAGAATTTGACAATTCGACACAACGTTTAAATCATCTCAATCATCTATTTCATCGACCCGAGACTTCAAAAGAGACTTGCAGTCGCAACAAAATGTATATAGACTAGATGTGAGAAATCATCACAGAATCTGTGATGCCCAAAAACATCTACTTCCTAAACATCCTAAACTGAAGGAAAACTTTATTGACAACTATGTAATGAATTTGATAAATAAGCACAACATTTAAATCATCTCAATCATCTATTCAATCGACCTGAGACTTCAACAGAGACTTGCAGTCGCAACAAAATGTCTATAGACTTGATGTGAGAAATCATCACAGAATCTGTGATGCTCAAAAACATCTACTTCATACAAATGCTAAACTGCAGGAAAAGTTTATTGACAGCTATATAATGAATTGGACCATTTAGCACAACGTTTAAGTCATCTCAAACATCTATTCCATCTACCTGAAACCTCAAAAGAGACTTGCAGTTACAATAAAATTTCTATCGACTAGATGTGAGAAATCATCACACTGTGATGCCCAAAAACATCTACTTCCTAAACATCCTAAACTGAAGGAAAACTTTATTGACAACTATATAATGAATTTGACAATTAAGCACAACATTTAAATCATCTCAATGATCTATTCAATCGACCAGAGACTTCAACAGAGACTTGCAGTTGCAACAGAATGTCTATAGACTTGATGTGAGAAATCATCACAGAATATGTGATGCTCAAAAATATCCACTTCTTACACATGCTAAACTGAAGGAAAAGTTTATTGACAGTTATATAATGAATTTGACAATTAAGCACAACATTTAAATCATCTCAATCATCAATTCAATCGACCTGAGACTTCAACAGAGACTTGCAGTCGCAACAAAATGTATATAGACTAGATGTGAGAAATCATCACAGAATATGTGATGCTCAAAAAAATATACTTCATACACATGCTAAACTGAAGGAAAAGTTTATTGACAGTTATATTAGGAATTTGACAATTCGACACAACGTTTAAATCATCTCAATCATCTATTCCATCGACCCGAGACTTCAAAAGAGACTTGCAGTCGCAACAAAATGTATATAGACTAGATGTGAGAAATCATCACAGAATATGTGATGCTCAAAAATATCCACTTCTTACACATGCTAAACTGAAGGAAAAGTTTATTGAAAGTTATATAACGAATTTGAAAATTCAACACAATGTTTAAATCATCTCAATCATCTATTCAATCAACCTGAGACTTCAACAGAGACTTGCAGTCGTCACAAAATGTCGATGGACTACTTGTGAGAAATCATCACAGAATCTGTGATGCTCAAAAACATCTACTTCATACACATGCTAAACTGCAGGAAAAGTTTATTGACAGCTATATAATGAATTTGACAATTTAGCACAACGTTTAAGTCATCTCAAACATCTATTCCATCCACCTGAAACCTCAACAGAGACTTGCAGCTGCAACATAATGTCGATAGACTAGATGTGGGAAATCATCACAGAATCTGTGATGCCCAAAAACATCTACTTCTCACACTTGCTTAAATGAAAGAAAGTTTATTGCAAACTATATAATGAATTTGACAATTCCGCACAACATTTAAATCATCTCAATCATCTATTCAATCGACCTGAGACTTCAACAGAGACCTCCAGTGGCAACAAAATGTATATAGACTAGATGTGAGAAATCATCACAGATTCTGTGATGGTCAAAAACATCTACTTGATACACATGCTAAATTGAAGGAAAAGTTTATTGACAGCTATATAATGATTTTGACAATTCCACACAACGTTTAGATCATCTCAATCATCTATTCCATCGACCTGTGACTTCAACAGAGGCCTCCAGTCGCAACGAAATGTCTATAGACTAGATGTGAGAAGTCATCACAGAATCTGTGATGCTCAAAAACATCTACTTCACACACATGCTAAACTGAAGGAAAACTTTATTGACAACTATATAAAGAATTTGACAATCCAGAACAGCATTTAAGTCATCTCAATCATCTATTATATCAACCTGTGACTCCAACAGCGATTACAGTCGCAACAAAATGTCTATAGACTAGATATGAGAAATCATCACAGAATCTGTGATGCCCAAAAACATCTACTTCCTAAACATCCTAAACTGAAGGAAAACTTTATTGACAACTATATAATGAATTTGACAATTAAGCACAACATTTAAATCATCTCAATGATCTATTCAATCGACCTGAGACTTCAACAGAGACTTGCAGTCGCAACAAAATGTATATAGACTAGATGTGAGAAATCATCACAGAATATGTGATGCTCAAAAAAATATACTTCATACACATGCTAAACTGAAGGAAAAGTTTATTGACAGTTATATTAGGAATTTGACAATTCGACACAACGTTTAAATCATCTCAATCATCTATTCCATCGACCCGAGACTTCAAAAGAGACTTGCAGTCGCCACAAAATGTCGATGGACTACTTGTGAGAAATCATCACAGAATCTGTGATGCTCAAAAACATCTACTTCATACACATGCTAAACTGCAGGAAAAGTTTATTGACAGCTATATAATGAATTTGACAATTTAGCACAACGTTTAAGTCATCTCAAACATCTATTCCATCCACCTGAAACCTCAACAGAGACTTGCAGCTGCAACATAATGTCGATAGACTAGATGTGGGAAATCATCACAGAATCTGTGATGCCCAAAAACATCTACTTCTCACACTTGCTTAAATGAAAGAAAGTTTATTGCAAACTATATAATGAATTTGACAATTCAGCACAACATTTAAATCATCTCAATCATCTATTCAATCGACCTGAGACTTCAACAGAGACCTCCAGTGGCAACAAAATGTATATAGACTAGATGTGAGAAATCATCACAGATTCTGTGATGGTCAAAAACATCTACTTGATACACATGCTAAATTGAAGGAAAAGTTTATTGACAGCTATATAATGATTTTGACAATTCCACACAACGTTTAGATCATCTCAATCATCTATTCCATCGACCTGTGACTTCAACAGAGGCCTCCAGTCGCAACGAAATGTCTATAGACTAGATGTGAGAAGTCATCACAGAATCTGTGATGCTCAAAAACATCTACTTCACACACATGCTAAACTGAAGGAAAACTTTATTGACAACTATATAAAGAATTTGACAATCCAGAACAGCATTTAAGTCATCTCAATCATCTATTATATCAACCTGTGACTCCAACAGCGATTACAGTCGCAACAAAATGTCTATAGACTAGATATGAGAAATCATCACAGAATCTGTGATGCCCAAAAACATCTACTTCCTAAACATCCTAAACTGAAGGAAAACTTTATTGACAACTATATAATGAATTTGACAATTAAGCACAACATTTAAATCATCTCAATCATCTATTCAATCGACATGAGACTTCAACAGAGACTTGCAGTCGCAACAAAATGTCTATAGACTTGATGTTCAGAAATCATCACAGAATATGTGACGCTCAAAAACATAAACTTCATCCACATGCTAAACTGAAAGAAAAGTTTATTGACAGCTATATAATGAATCTGTTAATTCAACACAACGTTTAAATCATCTCAATCATCTATTCCATCTACCTGAGACTTCAACAGAGACTTGCAGTCGCAACAAAATGTCGATTGACTAGATGTTTGAAATCATCACAGAATCTGTGATGCCCAAAAACATCTACTTCACACACATGCTAAACTGAACGAAAACTTTATTGACAACTATATAATGAATTTGACAATCCAGAACAGCATTTAGATCATCTCAATCATCTATTATATCAACCTGTGACTCCAACAGAGATTGCAGTTGCAACAAAATGTCTATAGACTTCATGTAAGAAATCTTCAAAGAATCTGTGATGCTCAAAAACATGTACTTCATACACATGCTAAACTGAAGGAAAAGATTATTGTGAACTACAAAATGAATTTGACAATTCAACACAACGTTAAAATCATCTCAAACATCTATTCCATCGACTTGAGACTTCAACAGAGACTTCCAGTCACAACCAAATGTCTATCGACTAGATGTGAGAAATCATCACAGAATATGTGATGCTCAAAAAAATATACTTCATACACATGCTAAACTGAAGGAAAAGTTTATTGACAGTTATATGAAGAATTTGACAATTCGACACAACGTTTAAATCATCTCAATCATCTATTTCATCGACCCGAGACTTCAAAAGAGACTTGCAGTCGCAACAAAATGTATATAGGCTAGATGTGAGAAATCATCACAGAATCTGTGATGCCCAAAAACATCTACTTCCTAAACATCCTAAACTGAAGGAAAACTTTATTGACAACTATGTAATGAATTTGATAAATAAGCACAACATTTAAATCATCTCAATCATCTATTCAATCGACCTGAGACTTCAACAGAGACTTGCAGTCGCAACAAAATGTCTATAGACTTGATGTGAGAAATCATCACAGAACCTGTGATGCTCAAAAACATCTACTTCATACAAATGCTAAACTGCAGGAAAAGTTTATTGACAGCTATATAATGAATTGGACCATTTAGCACAACGTTTAAGTCATCTCAAACATCTATTCCATCTACCTGAAACCTCAAAAGAGACTTGCAGTTGCAACAAAATTTCTATCGACTAGATGTGAGAAATCATCACAGAATCTGTGATGCCCAAAAACATCTACTTCCTAAACATCCTAAACTGAAGGAAAACTTTATTGACAACTATATAATGAATTTGACAATTAAGCACAACATTTAAATCATCTCAATGATCTATTCAATCGACCAGAGACTTCAACAGAGACTTGCAGTTGCAACAGAATGTCTATAGACTTGATGTGAGAAATCATAACAGAATATGTGACGCTCAAAAACATAAACTTCATACACATGCTAAACAGAAGGAAAAGTTTATTGACAGCTATATAATGAATCTGTTAATTCAACACAATGTTTAAATCATCTCAATCATCTATTCCATCGACCTGAGACTTTAACAGAGACTTCCAGTCGCAACAAAATGTATATAGACTAGATGTGAGAAATCATCACAGAATATGTGATGCTCAAAAATATCCACTTCTTACACATGCTAAACTGAAGGAAAAGTTTATTGACAGTTATATAATGAATTTGACAATTAAGCACAACATTTAAATCATCTCAATCATCTATTCAATCGACCTGAGACTTCAACAGAGACTTGCAGTCGCAACATAATGTCGATAGACTAGATGTGGGAAATCATCACAGAATCTGTGATGCCCAAAAACATCTACTTCTCACACTTGCTTAAATGAAAGAAAGTTTATTGCAAACTATATAATGAATTTGACAATTCAGCACAACATTTAAATCATCTCAATCATCTATTCAATCGACCTGAGACTTCAACAGAGACCTCCAGTGGCAACAAAATGTATATAGACTAGATGTGAGAAATCATCACAGATTCTGTGATGGTCAAAAACATCTACTTGATACACATGCTAAATTGAAGGAAAAGTTTATTGACAGCTATATAATGATTTTGACAATTCCACACAACGTTTAGATCATCTCAATCATCTATTCCATCGACCTGTCACTTCAACAGAGGCCTCCAGTCGCAACGAAATGTCTATAGACTAGATGTGAGAAGTCATCACAGAATCTGTGATGCTCAAAAACATCTACTTCACACACATGCTAAACTGAAGGAAAACTTTATTGACAACTATATAAAGAATTTGACAATCCAGAACAGCATTTAAGTCATCTCAATCATCTATTATATCAACCTGTGACTCCAACAGCGATTACAGTCGCAACAAAATGTCTATAGACTAGATATGAGAAATCATCACAGAATCTGTGATGCCCAAAAACATCTACTTCCTAAACATCCTAAACTGAAGGAAAACTTTATTGACAGTTATATGAGGAATTTGACAATTCGACACAACATTTAAATCATCTCAATTATCTATTCAATCGACCTGAGACTTCAACAGAGACTTGCAGTCGCAACAAAATGTCTATAGACTTGATGTGAGAAATCATCACATAATATGTGACGCTCAAAAACATAAACTTCATACACATGCTAAACTGTAGGAAAACTTTATTGACAGCTATATAAGGAATTTGACAATTCAGCACGACGTTTAAATCATCTCAATCATCTATTCAATCGACCTGAGACTTCAACAGAGACTTGCAGTCGCAACAAAATGTCTATAGACTAGATGTGAGAAATCATCACAGAATCTGTGATGCTCAAAAACATATACTTCACACACACGCTAAACTGAAGGAAAAGTTTATTGACAGGTATATAATGAATTTGACAATTCAACACAACGTTTAAATCAACTCAATCATCTATTCCATCAACCTGTGACTTCAAAGGAGACTTGCAGTCGCAACAAAATTTCTATAGACTAGATGTGAGAAATCATCACAGAATCTGAGATGCCAAAAAACATCTACTTCCTAAACAACCTAAACTGAAGGAAAACTTTATTGCCAACTATATAATGAATTTGACAATTCAGCACAACATTTAAATCATCTCAATTATCTATTCAATCGACCTGAGACTTCAACAGAGACTTGCAGTCGCAACAAAATGTCTATAGACTTGATGTGAGAAATCATCACAGAATCTGTGATGCTCAAAAACATCTACTTCATACACATGCTAAACTGCAGGAAACGTATATTGACAGCTATATAATGAATTGGACGATTCAGCACAACATTTAAATCATCTCAATCATCTATTCAATCGACCTGAGACTTCAACAGAGACTTGCAGTCGCTTCAAAATGTCTATAGACTTGATGTGAGAAATCATCACAGAATCTGTGATGCTCAAAAACATCTACTTCATACACATGCTAAACTGCAGGAAAAGTTTATTGAAAGCTATATAATGAATTGGACAATTTAGCACAACGTTTAAGTCATCTCAAACATCTATTCCATCTACCTGAAACCTCAACAGAGACTTGCAGTCGCAACAAAATGTCTATAGACTTGATGTGAGAAATCATCACATAATATGTGACGCTCAATAACATAAACTTCATACACATGCTAAACTGTAGGAAAACTTTATTGACAGCTATATAAGGAATTTGACAATTCAGCACGACGTTTAAATCATCTCAATCATCTATTCAATCGACCTGAGACTTCAACAGAGACTTGCAGTCGCAACAAAATTTCTATCGACTATATGTGAGAAATCATCACAGAATCTGTGATTCTCAAAAACATCTACTTCACACACATGCTAAACTGAACGAAAACTTTATTGACAACTATATAATGAATTTTACAATTCTGCACAATGTTTAAATCATCTCAAACATCTATTCCATCAACCTGTGACTTCAACAGAAACCTTCTGTCGCAACAAAATTTCTATAGACTAGATGTGAGAAGTATTCTCAGAATCTGTGATGCTCAAAAACATCTACTTCACACACATGCTAAACTGAAGGAAAACTTTATTGACAACTATATAATGAATTTGACAATCCAGAACAGCATTTAAATCATCTCAATCATCTGTTATATCAACATGTGACTTCAACAGAGATTACAGTCGCAACAAAATGTCTATAGACTAGATGTTAGAAATCATCACAGAATCTGTGATGCCCAAAAACATCTACTTCCTAAACATCCTAAACTGACGGAAAACTTTATTGACAACTATATAATGAATTTGACAATTAAGCACAACATTTAAATCATCTCAATCATCTATTCAATCGACCTGAGACTTCAACAGAGACTTGCAGTCGCAACAAAATGTCTATAGACTAGATGTGAGAAATCATCACAGAATCTGTGATGCCCAAAATCATCTACTTCTCACACTTGCTTAACTCAACGAAAAGTTTATTGACAATTATATAACAAAGTTGACAATTCAACACAACGATTAAATCATCTCAATCATCTATTCCATCGACCTGAGACTTCAACAGAGACTTACAGTTGCAACAAAATATCTATAGATTAGATGTCAGAAGTAATCACAGAATCTGTGATGCTCAAAAACATCTACTTCACACACATGCTACACTGAACGAAAACTTTACTGACAACTATATAATGAACTTTACAATTCTGCACAACGTTTAAATCATCTCAAACATCTAATCCATCAACCTGTGACTTCAACAGAAACCTTCTGTCGCAACAAAATTTCTATAGACTAGATGTGAGAAGTCATCACAGAATCTGTGATGCTCAAGAACATCTACTTCTCACACTTGCTTAACTGAAAGAAAGTTTATTGCCAACTATATAATGAATTTGACAATTCAGCACAACACTTAAATCATCTCAATCATCTATTCAATCGACCTGAGGCTTCAACAGAGACTTGCAGTCGCAACAAAATGTCTATAGACTTGATGTGAGAAATCATCACAGAATCAGTGATGCTCAAAAACATGTACTTCATAGACATGCTAAACTGAAGGATTAGATTATTGTGAACTACAAAATGAATTTGACAATTTAGCACAACGTTAAAATCATCTCAAACATCTATTCCATCGACCTGAGACTTCAACAGAGACTTGCAGTCGCAACAAAATGTCGATAGGCTAGATGTTAGAAGTCATCACAGAATATGTGATGCTCAAAAACATAAACTTCATACACTTTCTAAACTGAAGGAAAAGTTTGTTGACAGCTATATAATGAATTTGTTAATAAAACACAACATTTAAATCATCTCAATCATCTATTCCATCTACCTGAGACTTCAACAGAGACTTGCAGTCGCAACATAATGTCGATAGACTAGATGTGGGAAGTCATCACAGAATCTGTGATGCCCAAAAACATCTACTTCTCACACTTGCTTAACTGAAAGAAAGTTTATTGCCAACTATATAATGAATTTGACAATTCAGAACAACATTTAAATCATCTCAGTCATCTATTAAATCGACCTGAGACTTCAACAGAGACTTGCAGTCGCAACGAAATGTCTATAGACCTGATGTGAGAAATCATCACAGAATCTGTGATGCTCAAAAATATCCACTTCTTACACATGCTAAACTGAAGGAAAAGTTTATTGAAAGTTATATAACGAATTTGAAAATTCAACACAATGTTTAAATCATCTCAATCATCTATTCAATCAACCTGAGACTTCAACAGAGACTTGCAGTCGCCACAAAATGTCGATGGACTACTTGTGAGAAATCATCAAAGATTCTGTGATGCCAAAAAACATTTACTTGATACACATGCTAAACTGAAGGAAAAGTTTATTGACAGTTATATAATGAATTTGAAAATTCAACACAACGTTTAAATCATCTCAATCATCTATTCTATCTACCTGAGACTTCAGCAGAGACTTGCAGTCGCAACATAATGTCGATAGACTAGATGTGGGAAATCATCACAGAATCTGTGATGCCCAAAAGCATCTACTTCTCAAACTTGCTTAACTGAAAGAAAGTTTATTGCCAACTATATAATGAATTTGACAATTCAGCACAACATTTAAATCATCTCAATCATCTATTCAATCGACCTGAGACTTCAACAGAGACTTGCAGTTGCAACAAAATTTCTATCGGCTAGATGTGAGAAATCATCACAGAATCTGTGATGCTCAAAAACATCTACTTCACACACATGCTAAACTGAAGGAAAACTTTATTGACAACTATATCATGAATTTGACAATCCAGAACAGCATTTAAATCATCTCAATCATCTATTATATCAACATGTGACTTCAACAGAGATTACAGTCGCAACAAAATGTCTATAGACTAGATGTTAGAAATCATCACAGAAACTGTGATGCCCAAAAACATCTACTTCCTAAACATCCTAAACTGAAGGAAAACTTTAGTGACAACTATATAATGAATTTGACAATTAAGCACAACATTTAAATCATCTCAATCATCTATTCAATCGACCTGAGACTTCAACAGAGACTTGCAGTCGCAACAAAATGTCTATAGACTAGATGTGAGAAATCATCACAGAATCTGTGATGCCCAAAAACATCTACTTCTCACACTTGCTTAACTCAACGAAAAGTTTATTGACAGTTATATAATGAATTTGAAAATTCAACACAACGATTAAATCATCTCAATCATCTATTCCATCGACCTGAGACTTCAACAGAGACTTACAGTTGCAACAAAATATCTATAGATTAGATGTCAGAAGTAATCACAGAATCTGTGATGCTCAAAAACATATATTCATACACATGCTAAATTGAAGGAAAAGATTATTGACAGTTATATGAGGAATTTGACAATTCGACACAACATTTAAATCATCTCAATTATCTATTCAATCGACCTGAGACTTCAACAGAGACTTGCAGTCGCAACAAAATGTCTATAGACTTGATGTGAGAAATCATCACATAATATGTGACGCTCAAAAACATAAACTTCATACACATGCTAAACTGTAGGAAAACTTTATTGACAGCTATATAAGGAATTTGACAATTCAGCACGACGTTTAAATCATCTCAATCATCTATTCAATCGACCTGAGACTTCAACAGAGACTTGCAGTCGCAACAAAATGTCTATAGACTAGATGTGAGAAATCATCACAGAATCTGTGATGCTCAAAAACATATACTTCACACAAACGCTAAACTGAAGGAAAAGTTTATTGACAGGTATATAATGAATTTGACAATTCAACACAACGTTTAAATCAACTCAATCATCTATTCCATCAACCTGTGACTTCAAAGGAGACTTGCAGTCGCAACAAAATTTCTATAGACTAGATGTGAGAAATCATCACAGAATCTGAGATGCCCAAAAACATCTACTTCCTAAACAACCTAAACTGAAGGAAAACTTTATTGCCAACTATATAATGAATTTGACAATTCAGCACAACATTTAAATCATCTCAATTATCTATTCAATCGACCTGAGACTTCAACAGAGACTTGCAGTCGCAACAAAATGTCTATAGACTTGATGTGAGAAATCATCACAGAATTTGTGATGCTCAAAAACATCTACTTCATACACATGCTAAACTGCAGGAAACGTTTATTGACAGCTATATAATGAATTGGACGATTCAGCACAACATTTAAATCATCTCAATCATCTATTCAATCGACCTGAGACTTCAACAGAGACTTGCAGTCGCTTCAAAATGTCTATAGACTTGATGTGAGAAATCATCACAGAATCTGTGATGCTCAAAAACATCTACTTCATACACATGCTAAACTGCAGGAAAAGTTTATTGACAGCTATATAATGAATTGGACAATTTAGCACAACGTTTAAGTCATCTCAAACATCTATTCCATCTACCTGAAACCTCAACAGAGACTTGCAATTGCAACAAAATTTCTATCGACTATATGTGAGAAATCATCACAGAATCTGTGATTCTCAAAAACATCTACTTCACACACATGCTAAACTGAACGAAAACTTTATTGACAACTATATAATGAATTTTACAATTCTGCACAATGTTTAAATCATCTCAAACATCTATTCCATCAACCTGTGACTTCAACAGAAACCTTCTGTCGCAACAAAATTTCTATAGACTAGATGTGAGAAGTATTCTCAGAATCTGTGATGCTCAAAAACATCTACTTCACACACATGCTAAACTGAAGGAAAACTTTATTGACAACTATATAATGAATTTGACAATCCAGAACAGCATTTAAATCATCTCAATCATCTATTATATCAACATGTGACTTCAACAGAGATTACAGTCGCAACAAAATGTCTATAGACTAGATGTTAGAAATCATCACAGAATCTGTGATGCCCAAAAACATCTACTTCCTAAACATCCTAAACTGAAGGAAAACTTTATTGACAACTATATAATGAATTTGACAATTAAGCACAACATTTAAATCATCTCAATCATCTATTCAATCGACCTGAGACTTCAACAGAGACTTGCAGTCGCAACAAAATGTCTATAGACTAGATGTGAGAAATCATCACAGAATCTGTGATGCCCAAAATCATCTACTTCTCACACTTGCTTAACTCAACGAAAAGTTTATTGACAATTATATAACAAAGTTGACAATTCAACACAACGATTAAATCATCTCAATCATCTATTCCATCGACCTGAGACTTCAACAGAGACTTACAGTTGCAACAAAATATCTATAGATTAGATGTCAGAAGTAATCACAGAATCTGTGATGCTCAAAAACATATATTCATACACATGCTAAATTGAAGGAAAAGATTATTGACAGTTATATGAGGAATTTGACAATTCGACACAACATTTAAATCATCTCAATTATCTATTCAATCGACCTGAGACTTCAACAGAGACTTGCAGTCGCAACAAAATGTCTATAGACTAGATGTGAGAAATCATCACAGAATCTGTGATGCTCAAAAACATATACTTCACACAAACGCTAAACTGAAGGAAAAGTTTATTGACAGGTATATAATGAATTTGACAATTCAACACAACGTTTAAATCAACTCAATCATCTATTCCATCAACCTGTGACTTCAAAGGAGACTTGCAGTCGCAACAAAATTTCTATAGACTAGATGTGAGAAATCATCACAGAATCTGAGATGCCCAAAAACATCTACTTCCTAAACAACCTAAACTGAAGGAAAACTTTATTGCCAACTATATAATGAATTTGACAATTCAGCACAACATTTAAATCATCTCAATTATCTATTCAATCGACCTGAGACTTCAACAGAGACTTGCAGTCGCAACAAAATGTCTATAGACTTGATGTGAGAAATCATCACAGAATCTGTGATGCTCAAAAACATCTACTTCATACACATGCTAAACTGCAGGAAACGTTTATTGACAGCTATATAATGAATTGGACGATTCAGCACAACATTTAAATCATCTCAATCATCTATTCAATCGACCTGAGACTTCAACAGAGACTTGCAGTCGCTTCAAAATGTCTATAGACTTGATGTGAGAAATCATCACAGAATCTGTGATGCTCAAAAACATCTACTTCATACACATGCTAAACTGCAGGAAAAGTTTATTGACAGCTATATAATGAATTGGACAATTTAGCACAACGTTTAAGTCACCTCAAACATCTATTCCATCTACCTGAAACCTCAACAGAGACTTGCAATTGCAACAAAATTTCTATCGACTATATGTGAGAAATCATCACAGAATCTGTGATTCTCAAAAACATCTACTTCACACACATGCTAAACTGAACGAAAACTTTATTGACAACTATATAATGAATTTTACAATTCTGCACAATGTTTAAATCATCTCAAACATCTATTCCATCAACCTGTGACTTCAACAGAAACCTTCTGTCGCAACAAAATTTCTATAGACTAGATGTGAGAAGTATTCTCAGAATCTGTGATGCTCAAAAACATCTACTTCACACACATGCTAAACTGAAGGAAAACTTTATTGACAACTATATAATGAATTTGACAATCCAGAACAGCATTTAAATCATCTCAATCATCTATTATATCAACATGTGACTTCAACAGAGATTACAGTCGCAACAAAATGTCTATAGACTAGATGTTAGAAATCATCACAGAATCTGTGATGCCCAAAAACATCTACTTCCTAAACATCCTAAAATGAAGGAAAACTTTATTGACAACTATATAATGAATTTGACAATTAAGCACAACATTTAAATCATCTCAATCATCTATTCAATCGACCTGAGACTTCAACAGAGACTTGCAGTCGCAACAAAATGTCTATAGACTAGATGTGAGAAATCATCACAGAATCTGTGATGCCCAAAATCATCTACTTCTCACACTTGCTTAACTCAACGAAAAGTTTATTGACAATTATATAACAAAGTTGACAATTCAACACAACGATTAAATCATCTCAATCATCTATTCCATCGACCTGAGACTTCAACAGAGACTTACAGTTGCAACAAAATATCTATAGATTAGATGTCAGAAGTAATCACAGAATCTGTGATGCTCAAAAACATATATTCATACACATGCTAAATTGAAGGAAAAGATTATTGACAGTTATATGAGGAATTTGACAATTCGACACAACATTTAAATCATCTCAATTATCTATTCAATCGACCTGAGACTTCAACAGAGACTTGCAGTCGCAACAAAATGTCTATAGACTTGATGTGAGAAATCATCACAGAATCTGTGATGCTCAAAAACATATATTCATACACATGCTAAACTGAAGGAAAAGCTTATTGACAACTATATAAGGAATTTGACAATTCAGCACGACGTTTAAATCATCTCAATCATCTATTCAATCGACCTGAGACTTCAACAGAGACTTGCAGTCGCAACAAAATGTCTATAGACTAGATGTGAGAAATCATCACAGAATCTGTGATGCTCAAAAACATATACTTCACACACACGCTAAACTGAAGGAAAAGTTTATTGACAGGTATATAATGAATTTGACAATTCAACACAACGTTTAAATCAACTCAATCATCTATTCCATCAACCTGTGACTTCAAAGGAGACTTGCAGTCGCAACAAAATTTCTATAGACTAGATGTGAGAAATCATCACAGAATCTGTGATGCCCAAAAACATCTACTTCCTAAACAACCTAAACTGAAGGAAAACTTTATTGCCAACTATATAATGAATTTGACAATTCAGCACAACATTTAAATCATCTCAATTATCTATTCAATCGACCTGAGACTTCAACAGAGACTTGCAGTCGCAACAAAATGTCTATAGACTTGATGTGAGAAATCATCACAGAATCTGTGATGCTCAAAAACATCTACTTCATACACATGCTAAACTGCAGGAAAAGTTTATTGACAGCTATATAATGAATTGGAAAATTTAGCACAACGTTTAAGTCATCGCAAACATCTATTCCATCAACCTTAAACCTCAACAGAGACTTGCAGTTGCAACAAAATTTCTATCGAATAGATGTGAGAAATCATCACAGAATCTGTGATGCTCAAAAACATCTACTTCACACACATGCTAAACTGAACGAAAACTTTATTGACAACTATATAATGAATTTTACAATTCTGCACAACGTTTAAATCATCTCAAACATCTATTCCATCAACCTGTGACTTCAACAGAAACCTTCTGTCGCAACAAAATTTCTATAGACTAGATGTGAGAAGTCATCACAGAATCTGTGATGCTCAAAAACATCTACTTCTCACACTTGCTTAACTTAAAGAAAGTTTATTGCCAACTATATAATGAATTTGACAATTCAGCAGAACATTTAAATCATCTCAAACATCTTTTGCATTGACCGGAGACTTCAACAGAGACTTGCTGTCGCAACAAAATGTTTATATGTAGATGTGAGAAGTCATCACAAAATCTGTGATGCTCTAAAACATCTACCTCATACACATGCTTAGCTGACGGAAAAGTTTATTGAAATCTATATAATAAATTGAACAATTTAGCACAACGTTTAAATCATCTCAAACATCTATTCCATCGAACTGAAACCTCAATAGAGACTTGCAGTCGCAACAAAATTTCTATAGACTAGATGTAAGAAATCATAACAGAATCTGTGATGCTCAAAAACATCTACTTCACACACATGCTACACTGAACGAAAACTTTACTGACAACTATATAATGAACTTTACAATTCTGCACAACGTTTAAATCATCTCAAACATCTAATCCATCAACCTGTGACTTCAACAGAAACCTTCTGTCGCAACAAAATTTCTATAGACTAGATGTGAGAAGTCATCACAGAATCTGTGATGCTCAAGAACATCTACTTCTCACACTTGCTTAACTGAAAGAAAGTTTATTGCCAACTATATAATGAATTTGACAATTCAGCACAACACTTAAATCATCTCAATCATCTATTCAATCGACCTGAGGCTTCAACAGAGACTTGCAGTCGCAACAAAATGTCTATAGACTTGATGTGAGAAATCATCACAGAATCAGTGATGCTCAAAAACATGTACTTCATAGACATGCTAAACTGAAGGATTAGATTATTGTGAACTACAAAATGAATTTGACAATTTAGCACAACGTTAAAATCATCTCAAACATCTATTCCATCGACCTGAGACTTCAACAGAGACTTGCAGTCGCAACAAAATGTCGATAGACTAGATGTTAGAAGTCATCACAGAATATGTGATGCTCAAAAACATAAACTTCATACACTTTCTAAACTGAAGGAAAAGTTTGTTGACAGCTATATAATGAATTTGTTAATAAAACACAACATTTAAATCATCTCAATCATCTATTCCATCTACCTGAGACTTCAACAGAGACTTGCAGTCGCAACATAATGTCGATAGACTAGATGTGGGAAGTCATCACAGAATCTGTGATGCCCAAAAACATCTACTTCTCACACTTGCTTAACTGAAAGAAAGTTTATTGCCAACTATATAATGAATTTGACAATTCAGCACAACATTTAAATCATCTCAGTCATCTATTAAATCGACCTGAGACTTCAACAGAGACTTGCAGTCGCAACGAAATGTCTATAGACCTGATGTGAGAAATCATCACAGAATCTGTGATGCTCAAAAACATGTACTTCATAGACATGCTAAACTGAAGGATTAGATTATTGTGAACTACAAAATGAATTTGACAATTTAGCACAACGTTAAAATCATCTCAAACATCTATTCCATCGACCTGAGACTTCAACAGAGACTTGCAGTCGCAACAAAATGTCGATAGACTAGATGTTAGAAGTCATCACAGAATATGTGATGCTCAAAAACATAAACTTCATACACTTTCTAAACTGAAGGAAAAGTTTATTGACAGCTATATAATGAATTTGTTAATAAAACAGAACGTATAAATCATCTCAATCATCTATTCTATCTACCTGAGACTTCAACAGAGACTTGCAGTCGCAACATAATGTCGATAGACTAGATGTGGGAAGTCATCACAGAATCTGTGATGCCCAAAAACATCTACTTCTCACACTTGCTTAACTGAAAGAAAGTTTATTGCCAACTATATAATGAATTTGACAATTCAGCACAACATTTAAATCATCTCAGTCATCTATTAAATCGACCTGAGACTTCAACAGAGACTTGCAGTCGCAACGAAATGTCTATAGACCTGATGTGAGAAATCATCACAGAATCGGTAATGCTCAAAAACATGTACTTCATAGACATGCTAAACTGAAGGATTAGATTATTGTGAACTACAAAATGAATTTGACAATTTAGCACAACGTTAAAATCATCTCAAACATCTATTCCATCGACCTGAGACTTCAACAGAGACTTGCAGTCGCAACAAAATGTCGATAGACTAGATGTTAGAAGTCATCACAGAATATGTGATGCTCAAAAACATAAACTTCATACACTTTCTAAACTGAAGGAAAAGTTTATTGACAGCTATATAATGAATTTGTTAATAAAACAGAACGTATAAATCATCTCAATCATCTATTCTATCTACCTGAGACTTCAACAGAGACTTGCAGTCGCAACATAATGTCGATAGACTAGATGTGGGAAATCATCACAGAGTCTGTGATGCCCAAAAACATCTACTTCTAACACTTGCTTAACTGAAAGAAAGTTTATAGCCAACTATATAATGAATTTGACAATTCAGCAAAACATTTAAATCATCTCAAACATCTATTCAATATGCCTTGAGACTTCAACAGAGACTTGCAGTCGCAACAAAATGTCTATAGACTTGATGTGAGAAATCATCACAGAATCTGTGATGCTCAAAAACATCTACTTCATACACAAGCTAAACTGCAGGAAAAGTTTATTGACAGCTATATGATGAATTTGACTATTTAGCACAACGTTTAAGTCATCTCAAACATCTATTCCATCCACCTGAAACCTCAACAGAGACTTGCAGCTGCAACATAATGTCGATAGACTAGATGTGGGAAATCATCACAGAATCTGTGATGCTCAAAAACATCTACTTCTCACACTTGCTTAACTGAAAGAAAGTTTATTGCCAACTATATAATGAATTTGACAATCCAGAACAGCATTTAAATCATCTCAATCATCTATTATATCAACATGTAACTTCAACAGAGATTACAGTCGCAACAAAATGTCTATAGACTAGATGTTAGAAATCATCACAGAATCTGTGATGCCCAAAAACATCTACTTCCTAAACATCCTAAACTGAAGGAAAACTTTATTGACAACTATATAATGAATTTGACAATTAAGCACAACATTTAAATCATCTCAATCATCTATTCAATCGACCTGAGACTTCAACAGAGACTTGCAGTCGCAACAAAATGTCGATGGACTACTTGTGAGAAATCATCACAGATTCTGTGATGCCAAAAAACATTTACTTGATGCACATGCTAAACTGAAGGAAAAGTTTATTGACAGTTATATAATGAATTAGAAAATTCAACACAACGTTTAAATCATCCCAAACATGTATTCCATCGACCTTTGACCTCATTAGAGACTTGCAGTCGCAACAAAATATCTATAGATTAGATGTCAGAAGTAATCACAGAATCTGTGATGCTCAAAAACATATATTCATACACATGCTAAATTGAAGGAAAAGATTATTGACAGTTATATGAGGAATTTGACAATTCGACACAACATTTAAATCATCTCAATTATCTATTCAATCGACCTGAGACTTCAACAGAGACTTGCAGTCGCAACAAAATGTCTATAGACTTGATGTGAGAAATCATCACATAATATGTGACGCTCAATAACATAAACTTCATACACATGCTAAACTGTAGGAAAACTTTATTGACAGCTATATAAGGAATTTGACAATTCAGCACGACGTTTAAATCATCTCAATCATCTATTCAATCGACCTGAGACTTCAACAGAGACTTGTAGTCGCAACAAAGTGTCTATAGACTAGATGTGAGAAATCATCACAGAATCTGTGATGCCCAAAAGCATCTACTTCCTAAACAACCTAAACTGAAGGAAAACTTTATTGCCAACTATATAATGAATTTGACAATTCAGCACAACATTTAAATCATCTCAATTATCTATTCAATCGACCTGAGACTTCAACAGAGACTTGCAGTCGCAACAAAATGTCTATAGACTTGATGTGAGAAATCATCACAGAATCTGTGATGCTCAAAAACATCTACTTCATACACATGCTAAACTGCAGGAAAAGTTTATTGACAGCTATATAATGAATTGGACAATTTAGCACAACGTTTAAGTCATCTCAAACATCTATTCCATCAACCTTAAACCTCAACAGAGACTTGCAGTTGCAACAAAATTTCTATCGAATAGATGTGAGAAATCATCACAGAATCTGTGATGCTCAAAAACATCTACTTCACACACATGCTAAACTGAACGAAAACTTTATTGACAACTATATAATGAATTTTACAATTCTGCACAACGTTTAAATCATCTCAAACATCTATTCCATCAACCTGTGACTTCAACAGAAAAGTTCTGTCGCAACAAAATTTCTATAGACTAGATGTGAGAAGTCATCACAGAATCTGTGATGCTCAAAAACATCTACTTCTCACACTTGCTTAACTTAAAGAAAGTTTATTGCCAACTATATAATGAATTTGACAATTCAGCAGAACATTTAAATCATCTCAAACATCTTTTGCATTGAAAAGAGACTTCAACAGAGACTTGCTGTCGCAACAAAATGTTTATATGTAGATGTGAGAAGTCATCACAAAATCTGTGATGCTCTAAAACATCTACCTCATACACATGCTTAGCTGAAGGAAAAGTTTATTGAAATCTATATAATAAATTGAACAATTTAGCACAACGTTTAAATCATCTCAAACATCTATTCCATCGAACTGAAACCTCAATAGAGACTTGCAGTCGCAACAAAATTTCTATAGACTAGATGTAAGAAATCATAACAGAACCTGTGATGCTCAAAAACATCTACTTCACACACATGCTACACTGAACGAAAACTTTACTGACAACTATATAATGAATTTTACAATTCTGCACAACGTTTAAATCATCTCAAACATCTAATCCATCAACCTGTGACTTCAACAGAAACCTTCTGTCGCAACAAAATTTCTATAGACTAGATGTGAGAAGTCATCATCGAATCTGTGATGCTCAAGAACATCTACTTCTCACACTTGCTTAACTGAAAGAAAGTTTATTGCCAACTATATAATGAATTTGACAATTCAGCACAACACTTAAATCATCTCAATCATCTATTCAATCGACCTGAGGCTTCAACAGAGACTTGCAGTCGCAACAAAATTTCTATAGACTAGATGTAAGAAATCATCACAGAATCTGTGATGCTCAAAAACATCTACTTCACACACATGCTACACTGAACGAAAACTTTACTGACAACTATATAATGAACTTTACAATTCTGCACAACGTTTAAATCATCTCAAACATCTAATCCATCAACCTGTGACTTCAACAGAAACCTTCTGTCGCAACAAAATTTCTATAGACTAGATGTGAGAAGTCATCACAGAATCTGTGATGCTCAAGAACATCTACTTCTCACACTTGCTTAACTGAAAGAAAGTTTATTGCCAACTATATAATGAATTTGACAATTCAGCACAACACTTAAATCATCTCAATCATCTATTCAATCGACCTTAGGCTTCAACAGAGACTTGCAGTCGCAACAAAATGTCTATAGACTTGATGTGAGAAATCATCACAGAATCAGTGATGCTCAAAAACATATATTCATACACATGCTAAACTGAAGGAAAAGTTTATTGACAACTATATAATGAATTTGACAATTCAGCACAACGTTAAAATCATCTCAATCATCTATTCCATCGACCTGAGACTTCAACAGAGACTTGCAGTCGCAACAAAATGTCGATAGACTAGATGTTAGAAGTCATCACAGAATATGTGATGCTCAAAAACATAAACTTCATACACTTTCTAAACTGAAGGAAAAGTTTGTTGACAGCTATATAATGAATTTGTTAATAAAACACAACATTTAAATCATCTCAATCATCTATTCCATCTACCTGAGACTTCAACAGAGACTTGCAGTCGCAACATAATGTCGATAGACTAGATGTGGGAAGTCATCACAGAATCTGTGATGCCCAAAAACATCTACTTCTCACACTTGCTTAACTGAAAGAAAGTTTATTGCCAACTATATAATGAATTTGACAATTCAGCACAACATTTAAATCATCTCAGTCATCTATTAAATCGACCTGAGACTTCAACAGAGACTTGCAGTCGCAACGAAATGTCTATAGACCTGATGTGAGAAATCATCACAGAATCTGTGATGCTCAAAAACATGTACTTCATAGACATGCTAAACTGAAGGATTAGATTATTGTGAACTACAAAATGAATTTGACAATTTAGCACAACGTTAAAATCATCTCAAACATCTATTCCATCGACATGAGACTTCAACAGAGACTTGCAGTCGCAACAAAATGTCGATAGACTAGATGTTAGAAGTCATCACAGAATATGTGATGCTCGAAAACATAAACTTCATATACTTTCTAAACTGAAGGAAAAGTTTATTGACAGCTATATAATGAATTTGTTAATAAAACAGAACGTATAAATCATCTCAATCATCTATTCTATCTACCTGAGACTTCAACAGAGACTTGCAGTCGCAACATAATGTCGATAGACTAGATGTGGGAAATCATCACAGAGTCTGTGATGCCCAAAAACATCTACTTCTAACACTTGCTTAACTGAAAGAAAGTTTATAGCCAACTATATAATGAATTTGACAATTCAGCACAACATTTAAATCATCTCAAACATCTATTCAATATGCCCTGAGACTTCAACAGAGACTTGCAGTCGCAACAAAATGTCTATAGACTTGATGTGAGAAATCATCACAGAATCTGTGATGCTCAAAAACATCTACTTCATACACAAGCTAAACTGCAGGAAAAGTTTATTGACAGCTATATAATGAATTTGACTATTTAGCACAACGTTTAAGTCATCTCAAACATCTATTCCATCCACGTGAAACCTCAACAGAGACTTGCAGCTGCAACATAATGTCGATAGACTAGATGTGGGAAATCATCACAGAATCTGTGATGCTCAAAAACATCTACTTCTCACACTTGCTTAACTGAAAGAAAGTTTATTGCCAACTATATAATGAATTTGACAATTAAGCACAACATTTAAATCATCTTAATCATCTATTCAATCGACCTGAGACTTCAACAGAGACTTGCAGTCGCAACAAAATGTCTATAGACTTGATGTGAGAAATCATCACAGAATCTGTGATGCTCAAAAACATCTACTTCATACACAAGCTAAACTGCAGGAAAAGTTTATTGACAGCTATATAATGAATTGGACCATTTAGCACAACGTTTAAGTCATCTCAAACATCTATTCCATCTACATGAAACCTCAACAGAGACTTGCAGTTGCAACAAAATTTCTATCGACTAGATGTGAGAAATCATCACAGAATCTGTGATGCCCAAAAACATCTACTTCCTAAACATCCCAAACTGAAGGAAATCTTTATTGACAACTATATAATGAATTTGACAATTAAGCACAACATTTAAATCATCTCAATCATCTATGCAATCGACCTGAGACTTCAACAGAGACTTGCAGTCGCAACAAAATGTCTATAGACTTGATGTGAGAAATCATCACAGAATATGTGACCCTCAAAAACATAAACTTCATACACATGCTAAGCTGAAGGAAAAGTTTATTGACAGCTATACAATGAATCTGTTAATTCAACACAACGTTTAAATCATCTCAATCATCTATTCCATGGACCTGAGACTTTAACAGAGACTTCCAGTCGCAACCAAATGTCTATCGACTAGATTTGAGAAATCATCACAGAATATGTGATGGTCAAAAAAATATACTTCATACACATGCTAAACTGCAGGAAAAGTTTATTGACAGTTATATGAGGAATTTGACAATTCGACACAACGTTTAAATCATCTCAATCATCTATTCCATCGACCCGAGACTTCAAAAGAGACTTGCAGTCGCAACAAAATGTATATAGACTAGATGTGAGAAATCATCACAGAATATGTGATGCTCAAAAATATCCACTTCTTACACATGCTAAACTGAACGAAAACTTTATTGACAACTATATAATGAATTTTACAATTCTGCACAACGTTTAAATCATCTCAAACATCTATTCCATCAACCTGTGACTTCAACAGAAACCTTCTGTCGCAACAAAATTTCTATAGACTAAATGTGAGAAGTCATCACAGAATCTGTGTTTCTCAAAAACATCTACTTCTCACACTTGCTTAACTGAAAGAAAGTTTATTGCCAACTATATAATGAATTTGACAATTCAGCAGAACATTTAAATCATCTCAAACATCTTTTGCATTGACCGGAGACTTCAACAGAGACTTTCTGTCGCAACAAAATGTTTATATGTAGATGTGAGAAGTCATCACAAAATCTGTGATGCTCTAAAACATCTACCTCATACACATGCTTAGCTGAAGGAAAAGTTTATTGAAATCTATATAATAAATTGAACAATTTAGCACAACGTTTAAATCATCTCAAACATCTATTCCATCGAACTGAAACCTCAATAGAGACTTGCAGTCGCAACAAAATTTCTATAGACTAGATGTAAGAAATCATCACAGAATCTGTGATGCTCAAAAACATCTACTTCACACACATGCTACACTGAACGAAAACTTTACTGACAACTATATAATGAATTTTACAATTCTGCACAACGTTTAAATCATCTCAAACATCTAATCCATCAACCTGTGACTTCAACAGAAACCTTCTGTCGCAACAAAATTTCTATAGACTAGATGTGAGAAGTCATCACAGAATCTGTGATGCTCAAGAACATCTACTTCTCACACTTGCTTAACTGAAAGAAAGTTTATTGCCAACTATATAATGAATTTGACAATTCAGCACAACACTTAAATCATCTCAATCATCTATTCAATCGACCTGAGGCTTCAACAGAGACTTGCAGTCGCAACAAAATTTCTATAGACTAGATGTTAGAAATCATCACAGAATCGGTGATGCTCAAAAACATCTACTTCACACACATGCTACACTGAACGAAAACTTTACTGACAACTATATAATGAACTTTACAATTCTGCACAACGTTTAAATCATCTCAAACATCTAATCCATCAACCTGTGACTTCAACAGAAACCTTCTGTCGCAACAAAATTTCTATAGACTAGATGTGAGAAGTCATCACAGAATCTGTGATGCTCAAGAACATCTACTTCTCACACTTGCTTAACTGAAAGAAAGTTTATTGCCAACTATATAATGAATTTGACAATTCAGCACAACACTTAAATCATCTCAATCATCTATTCAATCGACCTGAGGCTTCAATAGAGACTTGCAGTCGCAACAAAATGTCTATAGACTTGATGTGAGAAATCATCACAGAATCAGTGATGCTCAAAAATATATATTCATACACATGCTAAACTGAAGGAAAAGTTTATTGACAACTATATAATGAATTTGACAATTCAGCACAACGTTAAAATCATCTCAAACATCTATTCCATCGACCTGAGACTTCAACAGAGACTTGCAGTCGCAACAAAATGTCGATAGACTAGATGTTAGAAGTCATCACAGAATATGTGATGCTCAAAAACATAAACTTCATACACTTTCTAAACTGAAGGAAAAGTTTGTTGACAGCTATATAATGAATTTGTTAATAAAACACAACGTTTAAATCATCTCAATCATCTATTCCATCTACCTGAGACTTCAACAGAGACTTGCAGTCGCAACATAATGTCGATAGACTAGATGTGGGAAGTCATCACAGAATCTGTGATGCAAAAAACAAAATTCCCTTTTCACACTTGCTTAACTGAAAGAAAGTTTATTGCCAACTATATAATGAATTTGACAATTCAACACAACATTCAAATCATGTCAGTCATCTATTAAATCGACCTGAGACTTCAACAGAGACTTGCAGTCGCAACGAAATGTCTATAGACCTGATGTGAGAAATCATCACAGAATCTGTGATGCTCAAAAACATGTACTTCATACACATGCTAAACTGAAGGATTAGATTATTGTGAACTACAAAATGAATTTGACAATTTAGCACAACGTTAAAATCATCTCAAACATCTATTCCATCGACCTGAGACTTCAACAGAGACTTGCAGTCGCAACAAAATGTCGATAGACTAGATGTTAGAAGTCATCACAGAATATGTGATGCTCAAAAACATAAACTTCATACACTTTCTAAACTGAAGGAAAAGCTTATTGACAGCTATATAATGAATTTGTTAATAAAACAGAACGTATAAATCATCTCAATCATCTATTCTATCTACCTGAGACTTCAACAGAGACTTGCAGTCGCAACATAATGTCGATAGACTAGATGTGGGAAATCATCACAGAGTCTGTGATGCCCAAAAACATCTACTTCTAACACTTGCTTAACTGAAAGAAAGTTTATAGCCAACTATATAATGAATTTGACAATTCAGCACAACATTTAAATCATCTCAAACATCTATTCAATATGCCCTGAGACTTCAACAGAGACTTGCAGTCGCAACAAAATGTCTATAGACTTGATGTGAGAAATCATCACAGAATCTGTGATGCTCAAAAACATCTACTTCATACACAAGCTAAACTGCAGGAAAAGTTTATTGACAGCTATATAATGAATTTGACTATTTAGCACAACGTTTAAGTCATCTCAAACATCTATTCCATCCACCTGAAACCTCAACAGAGACTTGCAGCTGCAACATAATGTCGATAGACTAGATGTGGGAAATCATCACAGAATCTGTGATGCTCAAAAACATCTACTTCTCACACTTGCTTAACTGAAAGAAAGTTTATTGCCAACTATATAATGAATTTGACAATTAAGCACAACATTTAAATCATCTTAATCATCTATTCAATCGACCTGAGACTTCAACAGAGACTTGCAGTCGCAACAAAATGTCTATAGACTTGATGTGAGAAATCATCACAGAATCTGTGATGCTCAAAAACATCTACTTCATACAAATGCTAAACTGCAGGAAAAGATTATTGACAGCTATATAATGAATTGGACCATTTAGCACAACGTTTAAGTCATCTCAAACATCTATTCCATCTACCTGAAACCTCGACAGAGACTTGCAGTTGCAACAAAATTTCTATCGACTAGATGTGAGAAATCATCACAGAATCTGTGATGCCCAAAAACATCTACTTCCTAAACATTCTAAACTGAAGGAAAACTTTATTGACAACTATATAATGAATTTGACAATTAAGCACAACATTTAAATCATCTCAATCATCTATTCAATTGACCAGAGACTTCAACAGAGACTTGCAGTTGCAACAGAATATCTATAGACTTGATGTGAGAAATCATTACAGAATATGTGACCCTCAAAAACATAAACTTCATACACATGCTAAACTGAAGGAAAAGTTTATTGACAGCTATATAATGAATCTGTTAATTCAACACAACGTTTAAATCATCTCAATCATCTATTCCATGGACCTGAGACTTTAACAGAGACTTCCAGTCGCAACCAAATGTCTATCGACTAGATGTGAGAAATCATCACAGAATATGTGATGCTCAAAAAATATACTTCATACACATGCTAAACTGAAGGAAAAGTTTATTGACAGTTATATGAGGAATTTGGCTATTCGACACAACGTTTAAATCATCTCAATCATCTATTCCATCCACCCGAGACTTCAAAAGAGATTTGCAGTCGCAACAAAATGTATATAGACTAGATGTGAGAAATCATCACAGAATATGTGATGCTCAAAAATATCCACTTCTTACACATGCTAAACTAAAGGAAAAGTTTATTGACAGTTATATAACGAATTTGAAAATTCAACACAATGTTTAAATCATCTCAATCATCTATTCAATCAACCTGAGACTTCAACAGAGACTTGCAGTCGCCACAAAATGTCGATGGACTACTTGTGAGAAATCATCACAGATTCTGTGATGCCAAAAAACATTTACTTGATGCACATGCTAAACTGAAGGAAAAGTTTATTGACAGTTATATAATGAATTAGAAAATTCAACACAACGTTTAAATCATCCCAAACATGTATTCCATCGACCTTTGACCTCATTAGAGACTTGCAGTCGCAACAAAATGTCTGTAGACTAGATGTGAGAAATAATCACAGAATCTGTGATTCTCAAAAACATATATTCATACACATGCTAAACTGAAGGAAAAGTTTATTGACAGTTATATAATGATTTTGACAATTCCACACAACGTTTAGATCATCTCAATCATCTATTCCATCGACCTGTGACTTCAACAGAGGCCTCCAGTGGCAACAAAATGTACATAGACTAGATGTGAGAAATCATCGCAGATTCTGTGATGGTCAAAATCATCTACTTGATACACATGCTAAACTGAAGGAAAAGATTATTGTGAACCACAAAATGAATTTGACAATTCAGCACAACGTTAAAATCATCTCAAATATCTATTCCATCGACCTGAGACTTCAACAGAGGCCTCCAGTGGCAACAAAATGTACATAGACTAGATGTGAGAAATCATCGCAGATTCTGTGACGGTCAAAAACATCTACTTGATACACATGCTAAACTGAAGGAAAAGATTATTGTGAACCACAAAATGAATTTGACAATTCAGCACAACATTTAAATCATCTCAATCATCTATTCAATCGACCTGAGACTTCAACAGAGACTTGCAGTCGCAACAAAATGTCTATAGACTTGATGTGAGAAATCATCACAGAATCTGTGATGCTCAAAAACATCTACTTCATACAAATGCTAAACTGCAGGAAAAGATTATTGACAGCTATATAATGAATTGGACCATTTAGCACAACGTTTAAGTCATCTCAAACATCTATTCCATCTACCTGAAACCTCGACAGAGACTTGCAGTTGCAACAAAATTTCTATCGACTAGATGTGAGAAATCATCACAGAATCTGTGATGCCCAAAAACATCTACTTCCTAAACATTCTAAACTGAAGGAAAACTTTATTGACAACTATATAATGAATTTGACAATTAAGCACAACATTTAAATCATCTCAATCATCTATTCAATTGACCAGAGACTTCAACAGAGACTTGCAGTTGCAACAGAATATCTATAGACTTGATGTGAGAAATCATTACAGAATATGTGACCCTCAAAAACATAAACTTCATACACATGCTAAACTGAAGGAAAAGTTTATTGACAGCTATATAATGAATCTGTTAATTCAACACAACGTTTAAATCATCTCAATCATCTATTCCATGGACCTGAGACTTTAACAGAGACTTCCAGTCGCAACCAAATGTCTATCGACTAGATGTGAGAAATCATCACAGAATATGTGATGCTCAAAAAATATACTTCATACACATGCTAAACTGAAGGAAAAGTTTATTGACAGTTATATGAGGAATTTGGCTATTCGACACAACGTTTAAATCATCTCAATCATCTATTCCATCCACCCGAGACTTCAAAAGAGATTTGCAGTCGCAACAAAATGTATATAGACTAGATGTGAGAAATCATCACAGAATATGTGATGCTCAAAAATATCCACTTCTTACACATGCTAAACTAAAGGAAAAGTTTATTGACAGTTATATAACGAATTTGAAAATTCAACACAATGTTTAAATCATCTCAATCATCTATTCAATCAACCTGAGACTTCAACAGAGACTTGCAGTCGCCACAAAATGTCGATGGACTACTTGTGAGAAATCATCACAGATTCTGTGATGCCAAAAAACATTTACTTGATGCACATGCTAAACTGAAGGAAAAGTTTATTGACAGTTATATAATGAATTAGAAAATTCAACACAACGTTTAAATCATCCCAAACATGTATTCCATCGACCTTTGACCTCATTAGAGACTTGCAGTCGCAACAAAATGTCTGTAGACTAGATGTGAGAAATAATCACAGAATCTGTGATTCTCAAAAACATATATTCATACACATGCTAAACTGAAGGAAAAGTTTATTGACAGTTATATAATGATTTTGACAATTCCACACAACGTTTAGATCATCTCAATCATCTATTCCATCGACCTGTGACTTCAACAGAGGCCTCCAGTGGCAACAAAATGTACATAGACTAGATGTGAGAAATCATCGCAGATTCTGTGATGGTCAAAATCATCTACTTGATACACATGCTAAACTGAAGGAAAAGATTATTGTGAACCACAAAATGAATTTGACAATTCAGCACAACGTTAAAATCATCTCAAATATCTATTCCATCGACCTGAGACTTCAACAGAGGCCTCCAGTGGCAACAAAATGTACATAGACTAGATGTGAGAAATCATCGCAGATTCTGTGACGGTCAAAAACATCTACTTGATACACATGCTAAACTGAAGGAAAAGATTATTGTGAACCACAAAATGAATTTGACAATTCAGCACAACATTTAAATCATCTCAATCATCTATTCAATCGACCTGAGACTTCAACAGAGACTTGCAGTCGCAACAAAATGTCTATAGACTTGATGTGAGAAATCATCACAGAATCTGTGATGCTCAAAAACATCTACTTCATACACATGCTAAACTGCAGGAAAAGTTTATTGACAGCTATATAATGAATTGGACAATTTAGCACAACGTTTAAGTCATCTCAAACATCTATTCCATCTACCTGAGACTTCAACAGAGACTTGCAGTCGCCACAAAATGTCGATGGACTACTTGTGAGAAATCATCACAGATTCTGTGATGCCAAAAAACATTTACTTGATACACATGCTAAACTGAAGGAAAAGTTTATTGACAGTTATATAATGAATTTGAAAATTCAACACAACGTTTAAATCATCTCAATCATCTATTCTATCTACCTGAGACTTCAGCAGAGACTTGCAGTCGCAACATAATGTCGATAGACTAGATGTGGGAAATCATCACAGAATCTGTGATGCCCAAAAGCATCTACTTCTCAAACTTGCTTAACTGAAAGAAAGTTTATTGCCAACTATATAATGAATTTGACAATTCAGCACAACATTTAAATCATCTCAATCATCTATTCAATCGACCTGAGACTTCAACAGAGACTTGCAGTCGCAACAAAATGTCTATAGACTTGATGTGAGAAATCATCACAGAATCTGTGATGCTCAAAAACATCTACTTCATACACATGCTAAACTGCAGGAAACGTTTATTGACAGCTATATAATGAATTGGACGATTCAGCACAACATTTAAATCATCTCAATCATCTATTCAATCGACCTGAGACTTCAACAGAGACTTGCAGTCGCTTCAAAATGTCTATAGACTTGATGTGAGAAATCATCACAGAATCTGTGATGCTCAAAAACATCTACTTCATACACATGCTAAACTGCAGGAAAAGTTTATTGACAGCTATATAATGAATTGGACAATTTAGCACAACGTTTAAGTCATCTCAAACATCTATTCCATCTACCTGAAACCTCAACAGAGACTTGCAATTGCAACAAAATTTCTATCGACTAGATGTGAGAAATCATCACAGAATCTGTGATTCTCAAAAACATCTACTTCACACACATGCTAAACTGAACGAAAACTTTATTGACAACTATATAATGAATTTTACAATTCTGCACAATGTTTAAATCATCTCAAACATCTATTCCATCAACCTTTGACTTCAACAGAAACCTTCTGTCGCAACAAAATTTCTATAGACTAGATGTGAGAAGTCATCTCAGAATCTGTGATGGTCAAAAACATCTACTTCACACACATGCTAAACTGAAGGAAAACTTTATTGACAACTATATAATGAATTTGACAATCCAGAACAGCATTTAAATCATCTCAATCATCTATTATATCAACATGTGACTTCAACAGAGATTACAGTCGCAACAAAATGTCTATAGACTAGATGATAGAAATCATCACAGAATCTGTGATGCCCAAAAACATCTACTTCCTAAACATCCTAAACTGAAGGAAAACTTTATTGACAACTATATAATGAATTTGACAATTAAGCACAACATTTAAATCATCTCAATCATCTATTCAATCGACCTGAGACTTCAACAGAGACTTGCAGTCGCAACAAAATGTCTATAGACTTGATGTGAGAAATCATCACAGAATATGTGACGCTCAAAAACATCTACTTCATACACATGCTAAACTGTAGGAAAACTTTATTGACAGCAATATAATGAATTTGACAATTAAGCACAACATTTAAATCATCTCAATCATCTATTCAATCGACCTGAGACTTCAACAGAGACTTGCAGTCGCAACAAAATGTCTATAGACTAGATGTGAGAAATCATCACAGAATCTGTGATGCCCAGAAACATCTACTTCTCACACTTGCTTAACTCAACGAAAAGTTTATTGACAATTATATAACAAAGTTGACAATTCAACACAACGATTAAATCATCTCAATCATCTATTCCATCGACCTGAGACTTCAACAGAGACTTGCAGTTGCAACAAAATATCTATAGATTAGATGTCAGAAGTAATCACAGAATCTGTGATGCTCAAAAACATATATTCATACACATGCTAAATTGAAGGAAAAGTTTATTGACAGTTATATGAGGAATTTGACAATTCGACACAACATTTAAATCATCTCAATTATCTATTCAATCGACCTGAGACTTCAACAGAGACTTGCAGTCGCAACAAAATGTCTATTGACTTGATGTGAGAAATCATCACATAATATGTGACGCTCAAAAACATAAACTTCATACACATGTTAAACTGTAGGAAAACTTTATTGACAGCTATATAAGGAATTTGACAATTCAGCACGACGTTTAAATCATCTCAATCATCTATTCAATCGACCTGAGACTTCAACAGAGACTTGCAGTCGCAACAAAATGTCTATAGACTAGATGTGAGAAATCAACACAGAATCTGTGATGCTCAAAAACATATACTTCACACACACGCTAAACTGAAGGAAAAGTTTATTGACAGGTATATAATGAATTTGACAATTCAACACAACGTTTAAATCAACTCAATCATCTATTCCATCAACCTGTGACTTCAAAGGAGACTTGCAGTCGCAACAAAATTTCTATAGACTAGATGTGAGAAATCATCACAGAATCTGTGATGCCCAAAAACATCTACTTCCTAAACAACCTAAACTGAAGGAAAACTTTATTGCCAACTATATAATGAATTTGACAATTCAGCACAACATCTAAATCATCTCAATTATCTATTCAATCGACCTGAGACTTCAACAGAGACTTGCAGTCGCAACAAAATGTCTATAGACTTGATGTGAGAAATCATCACAGAATCTGTGATGCTCAAAAACATCTACTTCATACACATGCTAAACTGCAGGAAACGTTTATTCACAGCTATATAATGAATTGGACGATTCAGCACAACATTTAAATCATCTCAATCATCTATTCAATCGACCTGAGACTTCAACAGAGACTTGCAGTCGCTTCAAAATGTCTATAGACTTGATGTGAGAAATCATCACAGAATCTGTGATGCTCAAAAACATCTACTTCATACACATGCTAAACTGCAGGAAAAGTTTATTGACAGCTATATAATGAATTGGACAATTTAGCACAACGTTTAAGTCATCTCAAACATCTATTCCATCTACCTGAAACCTCAACAGAGACTTGCAATTGCAACAAAATTTCTATCGACTAGATGTGAGAAATCATCACAGAATCTGTGATTCTCAAAAACATCTACTTCACACACATGCTAAACTGAACGAAAACTTTATTGACAACTATATAATGAATTTTACAATTCTGCACAATGTTTAAATCATCTCAAACATCTATTCCATCAACCTTTGACTTCAACAGAAACCTTCTGTCGCAACAAAATTTCTATAGACTAGATGTGAGAAGTCATCTCAGAATCTGTGATGGTCAAAAACATCTACTTCACACACATGCTAAACTGAAGGAAAACTTTATTGACAACTATATAATGAATTTGACAATCCAGAACAGCATTTAAATCATCTCAATCATCTATTATATCAACATGTGACTTCAACAGAGATTACAGTCGCAACAAAATGTCTATAGACTAGATGTTAGAAATCATCACAGAATCTGTGATGCCCAAAAACATCTACTTCCTAAACATCCTAAACTGAAGGAAAACTTTATTGACAACTATATAATGAATTTGACAATTAAGCACAACATTTAAATCATCTCAATCATCTATTCAATCGACCTGAGACTTCAACAGAGACTTGCAGTCGCAACAAAATGTCTATAGACTTGATGTGAGAAATCATCACAGAATATGTGACGCTCAAAAACATCTACTTCATACACATGCTAAACTGTAGGAAAACTTTATTGACAGCAATATAATGAATTTGACAATTAAGCACAACATTTAAATCATCTCAATCATCTATTCAATCGACCTGAGACTTCAACAGAGACTTGCAGTCGCAACAAAATGTCTATAGACTAGATGTGAGAAATCATCACAGAATCTGTGATGCCCAGAAACATCTACTTCTCACACTTGCTTAACTCAACGAAAAGTTTATTGACAATTATATAACAAAGTTGACAATTCAACACAACGATTAAATCATCTCAATCATCTATTCCATCGACCTGAGACTTCAACAGAGACTTGCAGTTGCAACAAAATATCTATAGATTAGATGTCAGAAGTAATCACAGAATCTGTGATGCTCAAAAACATATATTCATACACATGCTAAATTGAAGGAAAAGTTTATTGACAGTTATATGAGGAATTTGACAATTCGACACAACATTTAAATCATCTCAATTATCTATTCAATCGACCTGAGACTTCAACAGAGACTTGCAGTCGCAACAAAATGTCTATTGACTTGATGTGAGAAATCATCACATAATATGTGACGCTCAAAAACATAAACTTCATACACATGTTAAACTGTAGGAAAACTTTATTGACAGCTATATAAGGAATTTGACAATTCAGCACGACGTTTAAATCATCTCAATCATCTATTCAATCGACCTGAGACTTCAACAGAGACTTGCAGTCGCAACAAAATGTCTATAGACTAGATGTGAGAAATCAACACAGAATCTGTGATGCTCAAAAACATATACTTCACACACACGCTAAACTGAAGGAAAAGTTTATTGACAGGTATATAATGAATTTGACAATTCAACACAACGTTTAAATCAACTCAATCATCTATTCCATCAACCTGTGACTTCAAAGGAGACTTGCAGTCGCAACAAAATTTCTATAGACTAGATGTGAGAAATCATCACAGAATCTGTGATGCCCAAAAACATCTACTTCCTAAACAACCTAAACTGAAGGAAAACTTTATTGCCAACTATATAATGAATTTGACAATTCAGCACAACATTTAAATCATCTCAATTATCTATTCAATCGACCTGAGACTTCAACAGAGACTAGCAGTCGCAACAAAATGTCTATAGACTTGATGTGAGAAATCATCACAGAATCTGTGATGCTCAAAAACATCTACTTCATACACATGCTAAACTGCAGGAAAAGTTTATTGACAGCTATATAATGAATTGGACAATTTAGCACAACGTTTAAGTCATCTCAAACATCTATTCCATCAACCTTAAACCTCAACAGAGACTTGCAGTTGCAACAAAATTTCTATCGAATAGATGTGAGAAATCATCACAGAATCTGTGATGCTCAAAAACATCTACTTCACACACATGCTAAACTGAACGAAAACTATATTGACAACTATATAATGAATTTTACAATTCTGCACAACGTTTAAATCATCTCAAACATCTATTCCATCAACCTGTGACTTCAACAGAAACCTTCTGTCGCAACAAAATTTCTATAGACTAGATGTGAGAAGTCATCACAGAATCTGTGATGCTCAAAAACATCTACTTCTCACACTTGCTTAACTGAAAGAAAGTTTATTGCCAACTATATAATGAATTTGACAATTCAGCACAACATTTAAATCATCTCAAACATCTTTTGCATTGACCGGAGACTTCAACAGAGACTTGCTGTCGCAACAAAAAGTTTATATGTAGATGTGAGAAGTCATCACAAAATCTGTGATGCTCTAAAACGTCTACCTCATACACATGCTTAGCTGAAGGAAAAGTTTATTGACATCTATATAATAAATTGAACAATTTAGCACAACGTTTAAATCATCTCAAACATCTATTCCATCGAACCGAAACCTCAATAGAGACTTGCAGTCGCAACAAAATTTCTATAGACTAGATGTAAGAAATCATCACAGAATCTGTGATGCTCAAAAACATCTACTTCACACACATGCTAAACTGAACGAAAACTTTACTGACAACTATATAATGAATTCCACAATTCTGCACAACGTTTAAATCATCTCAAACATCTATTCCATCAACCTGTGACTTCAACAGAAACCTTCTGTCGCAACAAAATTTCTATAGACTAGATGTGAGAAGTCATCACAGAATCTGTGATGCTCAAAAACATCTACTTCTCACACTTGCTTAGCTGAAAGAAAGTTTTTTGCCAACTATATAATGAATTTGACAATTCAGCACAACATTTAAATCATCTCAATCATCTATTTAATCGACCTGAGACTTCAACAGAGACTTGCAGTCGCAACAAAATGTCTATAGACTTGATGTGAGAAATCATCACAAAATCTGTGATGCTCAAAAACATATATTAATACACATGCTAAACTGAAAGAAAAGTTTATTGACAACTATATAATGAACTTGACAATTCAGCACAACGTTAAAATCATCTCAAACATCTATTCCATCGACCTGAGACTTCAACAGAGACTTGCAGTCGCAACATAATGTCGATAGACTAGATGTGGGAAGTCATCACAGAATCTGTGATGAACAAAAACATCTACTTCTCACACTTGCTTAACTGAAAGAAAGTTTCTTGCCAACTATATAATGAATTTGACAATTCAGCACAACATTTAAATCATCTCAGTCATCTATTCAATCGACCTGAGACTTCAACAGAGACTTGCAGTCGCAACGAAATGTCTATAGACCTGATGTGAGAAATCATCACAGAATCTGTGATGCTCAAAAACATGTACTTCATACACATGCTAAACTGAAGGATTAGATTATTGTGAACTACAAAATGAATTTGACAATTTAGCACAACGTTAAAATCATCTCAAACATCTATTCCATCGACCTGAGACTTCAACAGAGACTTGCAGTCGCAACAAAATGTCGATAGACTAGATGTTAGAAGTCATCACAGAAATGTGATGCTCAAAAACATAAACTTCATACACTTTCTAAGCTGAAGGAAAAGTTTATTGACAGCTATATAATGAATTTGTTAATAAAACACAACGTTTAAATCATCTCAATCATCTATTCCATCTACCTGAGACTTCGAAAGAGACTTGCAGTCGCAAAATAAAGAAGATAGACTAGATGTGGGAAATCATCACAGAATCTGTGATGCCAAAAAACATCTACTTCTCACACTTGCTAAACTGCAGGAAAAGTTTATTGACAGCTATATAATGAATTTGACAATTTAGCACAACGTTTAAGTCATCTCAAACATCTATTCCATCCACCTGAAACCTCAACAGAGACTTGCAGCTGCAACATAATGTCGATAGACTAGATGTGGGAAATCATCACAGAATCTGTGATGCCCAAAAATATCTACTTCTCACACTTGCTTAAATGAAAGAAAGTTTATTGCCAACTATATAATGAATTTGACAATTCAGCACAACATTCAAATCATCTCAATCATCTATTCAATCGACCTGAGACTTCAACAGAGACTTGCAGTCGCAACAAAATGTCGATTGACTAGATGTTTGAAATCATCACAGAATCTGTGATACCCAAAAACATCTACTTCACACACATGCTAAACTGAACGAAAACTTTATTGACAACTATATTATGAATTTGACAATCCAGAACAGCATTTAAATCATCTCAATCATCTATTATATCAACCTGTGACTCCAACAGAGATTGCAGTTGCAACAAAATGTCTATAGACTTCATGTAAGAAATCTTCAAAGAATCTGTGATGCTCAAAAACATGTACTTCATACACATGCTAAACTGAAGGAAAAGATTATTGTGAACTACAAAATGAATTTGACAATTCAGCACAACGTTAAAATCATCTCAATCATCTATTTCATCGAAACGAGACTTCAAAAGAGACTTGCAGTCGCAACAAAATGTATATAGACTAGATGTGAGAAATCATCACAGAATCTGTGATGCCCAAAAACATCTACTTCCTAAACATCCTAAACTGAAGGAAAACTTTATTGACAACTATGTAATGAATTTGATAAATAAGCACAACATTTAAATCATCTCATTCATCTATTCAATCGACCTGAGACTTCAACAGAGACTTGCAGTCGCAACAAAATGTCTATAGACTTGATGTGAGAAATCATCACAGAATCTGTGATGCTCAAAAACATCTACTTCATACAAATGCTAAACTGCAGGAAAAGTTTATTGACAGCTATATAATGAATTGGACCATTTAGCACAACGTTTAAGTCATCTCAAACATCTATTCCATCTACCTGAAACCTCAAAAGAGACTTGCAGTTGCAACAAAATTTCTATCGACTAGATGTGAGAAATCATCACAGAATCTGTGATGCCCAAAAACATCTACTTCCTAAACATCCTAAACTGAAGGAAAACTTTATTGACAACTATATAATGAATTTGACAATTAAGCACAACATTTAAATCATCTCAATGATCTATTCAATCGACCAGAGACTTCAACAGAGACTTGCAGTTGCAACAGAATGTCTATAGACTTGATGTGAGAAATCATCACAGAATATGTGACGCTCAAAAACATAAACTTCATACACATGCTAAACAGAAGGAAAGGTTTATTGACAGCTATATAATGAATTTGTTAATAAAACACAACGTTTAAATCATCTCAAGCATCTATTCCATCTACCTGAGACTTCGAAAGAGACTTGCAGTCGCAAAATAAAGAAGATAGACTAGATGTGGGAAATCATCACAGAATCTGTGATGCCCAAAAACATCTACATCTCACACTTGCTAAACTGCAGGAAAAGTTTATTGACAGCTATATAATGAATTTGACAATTTAGCACAACGTTTAAGTCATCTCAAACATCTATTCCATCCACCTGAAACCTCAACAGAGACTTGCAGCTGCAACATAATGTCGATAGACTAGATGTGGGAAATCATCACAGAATCTGTGATGCCCAAAAACATCTACTTCTCACACTTGCTTAAATGAAAGAAAGTTTATTGCCAACTATATAATGATTTTGACAATTCAGCACAACATTTAAATCATCTCAATCATCTATTCAATCGACCTGAGACTTCAACAGAGACTTGCAGTCGCAACGAAATGTCTATAGACTAGATGTGAGAAGTCATCACAGAATCTGTGATGCTCAAAAACATCTACTTCACACACATGCTAAACTGAAGGAAAACTTTATTGACAACTATATAAAGAATTTGACAATCCAGAACAGCATTTAAATCATCTCAATCATCTATTATATCAACCTGTGACTCCAACAGAGATTACAGTCGCAACAAAATGTCTATAGACTAGATATGAGAAATCATCACAGAATCTGTGATGCCCAAAAACATCTACTTCCTAAACATCCTAAACTGAAGGAAAACTTTATTGACAACTATATAATGAATTTGACAATTAAGCACAACATTTAAATCATCTCAATCATCTATTCAATCGACCTGAGACTTCAACAGAGACTTGCAGTCGCAACAAAATGTCTATAGACTTGATGTGAGAAATCATCACAGAATATGTGATGCCCAAAAACATCTACTTCCTAAACATCCTAAACTGAAGGAAAACTTTATTGACAACTATATAATGAATTTGACAACTAAGCACAACATTTAAATCATCTCAATCATCTATTCAATCGACCTGAGACTTCAACAGAGACTTGCAGTCGCAACAAAATGTCTATCGACTAGATGTGAGAAATCATCACAGAATCTGTGATGCCCAAAAACATCTACTTCCTAAACATCCTAAACTGAAGGAAAACTTTATTGACAACTATATAATGAATTTGACAACTAAGCACAACATTTAAATCATCTCAATCATCTATTCAATCGACCTGAGACTTCAACAGAGACTTGCAGTCGCAACAAAATGTCTATAGACTTGATGTGAGAAATCATCACAGAATATGTGACGCTCAAAAACATAAACTTCATCCACATGCTAAACTGAAAGAAAAGTTTATTGACAGCTATATAATGAATCTGTTAATTCAACACAACGTTTAAATCATCTCAATCATCTATTCCATCTACCTGAGACTTCAACAGAGACTTGCAGTCGCAACAAAATGTCGATTGACTAGATGCTTGAAATCATCACAGAATCTGTGATGCCCAAAAACATCTACTTCACACACATGCTAAACTGAAGGAAAACTTTATTGACAACTATATAATGAATTTGACAATCCAGAACAGCATTTAAATCATCTCAATCATCTATTATATCAACCTGTGACTCCAAAAGAGATTGCAGTTGCAACAAAATGTATATAGACTTCATGTAAGAAATCTTCAAAGAATCTGTGATGCTCAAAAACATGTACTTCATACACATGCTAAACTGAAGGAAAAGATTATTGTGA
Organism: Aurelia sp. 3 sensu Dawson et al. (2005); assembly: GCA_964020215.1. Classification (NCBI taxonomy): domain Eukaryota; kingdom Metazoa; phylum Cnidaria; class Scyphozoa; order Semaeostomeae; family Ulmaridae; genus Aurelia; species Aurelia sp. 3 sensu Dawson et al. (2005). Next base: position 9,374,369 of record OZ026592.1, on the reverse strand, counting down.
ACTACAAAATGAATTTGACAATTCAGCACAATGTTAAAATCATCTCAAACATCTATTCCATCGACTTGAGACTTCAACAGAGACTTCCAGTCAGAACCAAATGTCTATCGACTAGATGTGAGAAATCATCACAGAATCTGTGATGCTCAAAAACATCTAGTTCATACAAATGCTAAACTGCAGGAAAAGTTTATTGACAGCTATATAATGAATTGGACCATTTAGCACAACGTTTAAGTCATCTCAAACATCTATTCCATCTACCTGAAACCTCAAAAGAGACTTGCAGTTGCAACAAAATTTCTATCGACTAAATGTGAGAAATCATCACAGAATCTGTGATTACCAAAAACATCTACTTCCTAAACATCCTAAACTGAAGGAAAACTTTATTGACAACTATATAATGAATTTGACAATTAAGCACAACATTTAAATCATCTCAATCATCTATTCAATTGACCAGAGACTTCAACAGAGACTTGCATTCGCAACAGAATGTCTATAGACTTGATGTGAGAAATCATCACAGAATATGTGACGCTCAAAAACATAAACTTCATACACATGCTAAATTGAACGAAAAGTTTATTGACAGCTATATAATGAATCTGTTAATTCAACACAACGTTTAAATCATCTCAATCATCTATTCCATCGACCTGAGACTTTAACAGAGACTTCCAGTCGCAACCAAATGTCTATCGACTAGATGTGAGAAATCATCACAGAATATGTGATGCTCAAAAAAATATACTTCATACACATGCTAAACTGAAGGAAACGTTTATTGACAGTTATATTAGGAATTTGACAATTCGACACAACGTTTAAATCATCTCAATCATCTATTCCATCGACCCGAGACTTCAAAAGAGACTTGCAGTCGCAACAAAATGTATATAGACTAGATGTGAGAAATCATCACAGATTCTGTGATGCCAAAAAACATTTACTTGATACACATGCTAAACTGAAGGAAAAGTTTATTGACAGTTATATAATGAATTTGAAAATTCAACACAACGTTTAAATCATCTCAATCATCTATTCTATCTACCTGAGACTTCAGCAGAGACATGCAGTCGCAACATAATGTCGATAGACTAGATGTGGGAAATCATCACAGAATCTGTGATGCCCAAAAGCATCTACTTCTCAAACTTGCTTAACTGAAAGAAAGTTTATTGCCAACTATATAATGAATTTGACAATTCAGCACAACATTTAAATCATCTCAATCATCTATTCAATCGACCTGAGACTTCAACAGAGACTTGCAGTCGCAACAAAATGTCTATAGACTTGATGTGAGAAATCATCACAGAATCTGTGATGCTCAAAAACATCTACTTCATACACATGCTAAACTGCAGGAAACGTTTATTGACAGCAATATAATGAATTGGACGATTCAGCACAACATTTAAATCATCTCAATCATCTATTCAATCGACCTGAGACTTCAACAGAGACTTGCAGTCGCTTCAAAATGTCTATAGACTTGATGTGAGAAATCATCACAGAATCTGTGATGCTCAAAAACATCTACTTCATACACATGCTAAACTGCAGGAAAAGTTTATTGACAGCTATATAATGAATTGGACAATTTAGCACAACGTTTAAGTCATCTCAAACATCTATTCCATCTACCTGAAACCTCAACAGAGACTTGCAATTGCAACAAAATTTCTATCGACTAGATGTAAGAAATCATCACAGAATCTGTGATTCTCAAAAACATCTACTTCACACACATGCTAAACTGAACGAAAACTTTATTGACAACTATATAATGAATTTTACAATTCTGCACAATGTTTAAATCATCTCAAACATCTATTCCATCAACCTGTGACTTCAACAGCAACCTTCTGTCGCAACAAAATTTCTATAGACTAGATGTGAGAAGTATTCTCAGAATCTGTGATGCTCAAAAACATCTACTTCACACACATGCTAAACTGAAGGAAAACTTTATTGACAACTATATAATGAATTTGACAATCCAGAACAGCATTTAAATCATCTCAATCATCTATTATATCAACATGTGACTTCAACAGAGATTACAGTCGCAACAAAATGTCTATAGACTAGATGTTAGAAATCATCACAGAATCTGTGATGCCCAAAAACATCTACTTCCTAAACATCCTAAACTGAAGGAAAACTTTATTGACAACTATATAATGAATTTGACAATTAAGCAAAACATTTAAATCATCTCAATCATCTATTCAATCGACCTGAGACTTCAACAGAGACTTGCAGTCGCAACAAAATGTCTATAGACTTGATGTGAGAAATCATCACAGAATATGTGACGCTCGAAAACATCTACTTCATACACATGCTAAACTGTAGGAAAACTTTATTGACAGCTATATAAGGAATTTGACAATTCAGCACGACGTTTAAATCATCTCAATCATCTATTCAATCGACCTGAGACTTCAACAGAGACTTGCAGTCGCAACAAAATGTCTATAGACTAGATGTGAGAAATCATCACAGAATCTGTGATGCCCAAAACATCTACTTCTCACACTTGCTTAACTCAACGAAAAGTTTATTGACAATTATATAACAAAGTTGACAATTCAACACAACGATTAAATCATCTCAATCATCTATTCCATCGACCTTAGACTTCAACAGAGACTCACAGTTGCAACAAAATATCTATAGATTAGATGTCAGAAGTAATCACAGAATCGGTGATGCTCAAAAACATATATTCATACACATGCTAAATTGAAGGAAAAGTTTATTGACAGTTATATGAGGAATTTGACAATTCGACACAACATTTAAATCATCTCAATTATCTATTCAATCGACCTGTGACTTCAACAGAAACCTTCTGTCGCAACAAAATTTCTATAGACTAGATGTGAGAAGTATTCTCAGAATTTGTGATGCTCAAAAACATCTACTTCACACACATGCTAAACTGAAGGAAAACTTTATTGAAAACTATATAATGAATTTGACAATCCAGAACAGCATTTAAATCATCTCAATCATCTATTATATCAACATGTGACTTCAACAGAGATTACAGTCGCAACAAAATGTCTATAGACTAGATGTTAGAAAACATCACAGAATCTGTGATGCCCAAAAACATCTACTTCCTAAACATCCTAAACTGAAGGAAAACTTTATTGACAACTATATAATGAATTTGACAACTTAGCACAACATTTAAATCATCTCAATCATCTATTCAATCGACCTGAGACTTCAACAGAGACTTGCAGTCGCAACAAAATTTCTATAGACTAGATGTGAGAAGTCATCTCAGAATCTGTGATGCTCAAAAACATCTACTTCACACACATGCTAAACTGAAGGAAAACTTTATTGACAACTATATAATGAATTTGACAATTAAGCACAACATTTAAATCATCTCAATCATCTATTCAATCGACCTGAGACTTCAACAGAGACTTGCAGTCGCAACAAAATGTCTATAGACTTGATGTGAGAAATCATCACAGAATATGTGACGCTCAAAAACATAAACTTCATACACATGCTAAACTGTAGGAAAACTTTATTGACAGCTATATAAGGAATTTGACAATTCAGCACCACGTTTAAATCATCTCAATCATCTATTCAATCGACCTGAGACTTCAACAGAGACTTGCAGTCGCAACAAAATGTCTATAGACTAGATGTGAGAAATCATCACAGAATCTGTGATGCCCAAAAACATCTACTTCTCACACTTGCTTAACTCAACGAAAAGTTTATTGACAATTATATAACAAAGTTGACAATTCAACACAACGATTAAATCATCTCAATCATCTATTCCATCGACCTTAGACTTCAACAGAGACTTACAGTTGCAACAAAATATCTATCGACTAGATGTGAGAAATCATCACAGAATCTGTGATTCTCAAAAACATCTACTTCACACACATGCTAAACTGAACGAAAACTTTATTGACAACTATATAATGAATTTTACAATTCTGCACAATGTTTAAATCATCTCAAACATCTATTCCGTCAACCTGTGACTTCAACAGCAACCTTCTGTCGCAACAAAATTTCTATAGACTAGATGTGAGAAGTATTCTCAGAATCTGTGATGCTCAAAAACATCTACTTCACACACATGCTAAACTGAAGGAAAACTTTATTGACAACTATATAATGGATTTGACAATCCAGAACAGCATTTAAATCATCTCAATCATCTATTATATCAACATGTGACTTCAACAGAGATTACAGTCGCAACAAAATGTCTATAGACTAGATGTTAGAAATCATCACAGAATCTGTGATGCCCAAAAACATCTACTTCCTAAACATCCTAAACTGAAGGAAAACTTTATTGACAACTATATAATGAATTTGACAATTAAGCAAAACATTTAAATCATCTCAATCATCTATTCAATCGACCTGAGACTTCAACAGAGACTTGCAGTCGCAACAAAATGTCTATAGACTTGATGTGAGAAATCATCACAGAATATGTGACGCTCGAAAACATCTACTTCCTACACATGCTAAACTGTAGAAAAACTTTATTGACAGCTATATAAGGAATTTGACAATTCAGCACGACGTTTAAATCATCTCAATCATCTATTCAATCGACCTGAGACTTCAACAGAGACTTGCAGTCGCAACAAAATGTCTATAGACTAGATGTGAGAAATCATCACAGAATCTGTGATGCCCAAAAACATCTACTTCTCACACTTGCTTAACTCAACGAAAAGTTTATTGACAATTATATAACAAAGTTGACAATTCAACACAACGATTAAATCATCTCAATCATCTATTCCATCGACCTTAGACTTCAACAGAGACTTACAGTTGCAACAAAATATCTATAGATTAGATGTCAGAAGTAATCACAGAATCGGTGATGCTCAAAAACATATATTCATACACATGCTAAATTGAAGGAAAAGTTTATTGACAGTTATATGAGGAATTTGACAATTCGACACAACATTTAAATCATCTCAATTATCTATTCAATCGACCTGTGACTTCAACAGAAACCTTCTGTCGCAACAAAATTTCTATAGACTAGATGTGAGAAGTATTCTCAGAATTTGTGATGCTCAAAAACATCTACTTCACACACATGCTAAACTGAAGGAAAACTTTATTGAAAACTATATAATGAATTTGACAATCCAGAACAGCATTTAAATCATCTCAATCATCTATTATATCAACATGTGACTTCAACAGAGATTACAGTCGCAACAAAATGTCTATAGACTAGATGTTAGAAATCAACACAGAATCTGTGATGCCCAAAAACATCTACTTCCTAAACATCCTAAACTGAAGGAAAACTTTATTGACAACTATATAATGAATTTGACAATTAAGCACAACATTTAAATCATCTCAATCATCTATTCAATCGACCTGAGACTTCAACAGAGACTTGCAGTCGCAACAAAATGTCTATAGACTTGATGTGAGAAATCATCACAGAATATGTGACGCTCAAAAACATCTACTTCATACACATGCTAAACTGTAGGAAAACTTTATTGACAGCTATATAAGGAATTTGACAATTCAGCACCACGTTTAAATCATCTCAATCATCTATTCAATCGACCTGAGACTTCAACAGAGACTTGCAGTCGCAACAAAATGTCTATAGACTAGATGTGAGAAATCATCACAGAATCTGTGATGCCCAAAAACATCTACTTCTCACACTTGCTTAACTCAACGAAAAGTTTATTGACAATTATATAACAAAGTTGACAATTGAACACAACGATTAAATCATCTCAATCATCTATTCCATCGACCTTAGACTTCAACAGAGACTTACAGTTGCAACAAAATATCTATAGATTAGATGTCAGAAGTAATCACAGAATCTGTGATGCTCAAAAACATATATTCATACCCATGCTAAATTGAAGGAAAAGTTTATTGACAGTTATATGAGGAATTTGACAATTCGACACAACATTTAAATCATCTCAATTATCTATTCAATCTACCTGAGACTTCAACAGAGACTTGCAGTCGCAACAAAATGTCTATAGACTTGATGTGAGAAATCATCACATAATATGTGACGCTCAAAAACATAAACTTCATACACATGCTAAACTGTAGGAAAACTTTATTGACAGCTATATAAGGAATTTGACAATTCAGCACGACGTTTAAATCATCTCAATCATCTATTCAATCGACCTGAGACTTTAACAGAGACTTGCAGTCGCAACAAAATGTCTATAGACTAGATGTGAGAAATCATCACAGAATCTGTGATGCTCAAAAACATATACTTCACACACACGCTAAACTGAAGGAAAAGTTTATTGACAGGTATATAATGAATTTGACAATTCAACACAACGTTTAAATCAACTCAATCATCTATTCCATCAACCTGTGACTTCAAAGGAGACTTGCAGTCGCAACAAAATTTCTATAGACTAGATGTGAGAAATCATCACAGAATCTGTGATGCTCAAAAACATCTACTTCACACACATGCTACACTGAACGAAAACTTTACTGACAACTATATAATGAATTTTACAATTCTGCACAACGTTTAAATCATCTCAAACATCTAAACCATCAACCTGTGACTTCAACAGAAACCTTCTGTCGCAACAAAATTTCTATAGACTAGATGTGAGAAGTCATCACAGAATCTGTGATGCTCAAGAACATCTACTTCTCACACTTGCTTAACTGAAAGAAAGTTTATTGACAACTATATAATGAATTTGACAATTCAGCACAACGTTAAAATCATCTCAAACATCTATTCCATCGACCTGAGACTTCAACAGAGACTTGCAGTCGCAGCAAAATGTCTATAGACTAGATGTTAGAAGTCATCACAGAATATGTGATGCTCAAAAACATAAACTTCATACACTTTCTAAACTGAAGGAAAACTTTACTGACAACTATATAATGAATTTTACAATTCTGCACAACGTTTAAATCATCTCAATCATCTATTCCATCTACCTGAGACTTCAACAGAGACTTGCAGTCGCAACATAATGTCGATAGACTAGATGTGGGAAGTCATCACAGAATCTGTGATGCCCAAAAACATCTACTTCTCACACTTGCTTAACTGAAAGAAAGTTTATTGCCAACTATATAATGAATTTGACAATTCAGCACAACATTTAAATCATCTCAGTCATCTATTAAATCGACCTGAGACTTCAACAGAGACTTGCAGTCGCAACGAAATGTCTATATACCTGATGTGAGAAATCATCACAGAATCTGTGATGCTCAAAAACATGTACTTCATACACATGCTAAACTGAAGGATTAGATTATTGTGAACTACAAAATGAATTTGACAATTTAGCACAACGTTAAAATCATCTCAAACATCTATTCCATCGACCTGAGACTTCAACAGAGACTTGCAGTCGCAACAAAATGTCGATGGACTAGATGTTAGAAGTCATCACAGAATATGTGATGCTCAAAAACATAAACTTCATACACTTTCTAAACTGAAGGAAAAGTTTATTGACAGCTATATAATGAATTTGTTAATAAAACAGAACGTATAAATCATCTCAATCATCTATTCTATCTACCTGAGATTTCAACAGAGACTTGCAGTCGCAACATAATGTCGATAGACTAGATGTGGGAAATCATCACAGAGTCTGTGATGCCCAAAAACATCTACTTCTAACACTTGCTTAACTGAAAGAAAGTTTATTGCCAACTATATAATGAATTTGGCAATTCAGCACAACATTTAAATCATCTCAAACATCTATTCAATATGCCCTGTGACTTCAATAGAGACTTGCAGTCGCAACAAAATGTCTATAGACTAGATGTTAGAAGTCATCACAGAATATGTGATGCTCAAAAACATAAACTTCATACACTTTCTAAACTGAAAGAAAAGTTTATTGACAGCTATATAATGAATTTGTTAATAAAACACAACGTTTAAATCATCTCAATCATCTATTCCATCTACCTGAGACTTCAACAGAGACTTGCAGTCGCAACATAATGTCGATAGACTAGATGTGGGAAGTCATCACAGAATCTGTGATGCCCAAAAACATCTACTTCTCACACTTGCTTAACTGAAAGAAAGTTTATTGCCAACTATATAATGAATTTGACAATTCAGCACAACATTTAAATCATCTCAGTCATCTATTAAATCGACCTGAGACTTCAACAGAGACTTGCAGTCGCAACGAAATGTCTATAGACCTGATGTGAGAAATCATCACAGAATCTGTGATGCTCAAAAACATGTACTTCATACACATGCTAAACTGAAGGATTAGATTATTGTGAACTACAAAATGAATTTGACAATTTAGCACAACGTTAAAATCATCTCAAACATCTATTCCATAGACCTGAGACTTCAACAGAGACTTGCAGTCGCAACAAAATGTCGATAGACTAGATGTTAGAAGTAATCACAGAATATGTGATGCTCAAAAACATAAACTTCATACACTTTCTAAACTGAAGGAAAAGTTTATTGACAGCTATATAATGAATTTGTTAATAAAACAGAACGTATAAATCATCTCAATCATCTATTCTATCTACCTGAGACTTCAACAGAGACTTGCAGTCGCAACATAATGTCGATAGACTAGATGTGGGAAATCATCACAGAGTCTGTGATGCCCAAAAACATCTACTTCTAACACTTGCTTAACTGAAAGAAAGTTTATTGCCAACTATATAATGAATTTGACAATTCAGCACAACATTTAAATCATCTCAAACATCTATTCAATATGCCCTGAGACTTCAACAGAGACTTGCAGTCGCAACAAAATGTCTATAGACTTGATGTGAGATATCATCACAGAATCTGTGATGCTCAAAAGCATCTACTTCATACACAAGCTAAACTGCAGGAAAAGTTTATTGACAGCTATATAATGAATTTGACAATTTAGCACAACGTTTAAGTCATCTCAAACATCTATTCCATCCACCTGAAACCTCAACAGAGACTTGCAGCTGCAACATAATGTCGATAGACTAGATGTGGGAAATCATCACAGAATCTGTGATGCTCAAAAACATCTACTTCTCACACTTGCTTAACTGAAAGAAAGTTTATTGCCAACTATATAATGAATTTGACAATTAAGCACAACATTTAAATCATCTTAATCATCTATTCCATCGACCTGAGACTTCAACAGAGACTTGCAGTCGCAACAAAATGTCTATAGACTTGATGTGAGAAATCATCACAGAATATGTGACGCTCAAAAACATAAACTTCATACACATGCTAAACTGAAAGAAAAGTTTATTGAGAGCTATATAATGAATCTGTTAATTCAACACAACGTTTAAATCATCTCAATCATCTATTCCATATACCTGAGACTTCAACAGAGACTTGCAGTCGCAACAAAATGTCTATAGACTAGATGTGATAAATCATCACAGAGTCTGTGATGCCCAAAAACATCTACTTCTAACACTTGCTTAACTGAAAGAAAGTTTATTGCCAACTATATAATGAATTTGACAATTTAGCACAACGTTTAAGTCATCTCAAACATCTATTCCATCCACCTGAAACCTCAACAGAGACTTGCAGCTGCAACATAATGTCGATAGACCTGATGTGAGAAATCATCACAGAATCTGTGATGCTCAAAAACATGTACTTCATACACATGCTAAACTGAAGGATTAGATTATTGTGAACTACAAAATGAATTTGACAATTTAGCACAACGTTAAAATCATCTCAAACATCTATTCCATCGACCTGAGACTTCAACAGAGACTTGCAGTCGCAACAAAATGTCTATAGACTTGATGTGAGAAATCATCACAGAATATGTGACGCTCAAAAACATAAACTTCATACACATGCTAAACTGAAAGAAAAGTTTATTGAGAGCTATATAATGAATCTGTTAATTCAACACAACGTTTAAATCATCTCAATCATCTATTCCATATACCTGAGACTTCAACAGAGACTTGCAGTCGCAACAAAATGTCTATAGACTAGATGTTTGAAATCATCACAGAGTCTGTGATGCCCAAAAACATCTACTTCTAACACTTGCTTAACTGAAAGAAAGTTTATTGCCAACTATATAATGAATTTGACAATTCAGCACAACATTTAAATCATCTCAAACATCTATTCAATATGCCCTGAGACTTCAACAGAGACTTGCAGTCGCAACAAAATGTCTATAGACTTGATGTGAGAAATCATCACAGAATCTGTGATGCTCAAAAACATCTACTTCATACAAATGCTAAACTGAAGGAAAACTTTATTGACAACTATATAATGAATTTGACAATTAAGCACAACATTTAAATCATCTCAATCATCTATTCCATCTACCTGAGACTTCAACAGAGACTTGCAGTTGCAACAGAATATCTATAGACTTGATGTGAGAAATCATCACAGAATATGTGACGCTCAAAAACATAAACTTCATACACATGCTAAACTGAAGAAAAAGTTTATTGACAGCTATATAATGAATCTGTTAATTCAACACAACGTTTAAATCATCTCAATCATCTATTCCATGGACCTGAGACTTTAACAGAGACTTGCAGTCGCAACCAAATGTCTATAGACCAGATGTGAGAAATCATCACAGAATATGTGATGCTCAAAAATATCTACTTCTTACACATGCTAAACTGAAGGAAAAGTTTATTGACAGTTATATAACGAATTTGAAAATTCAACACAATGTTTAAATCATCTCAATCATCTATTCCATCGACCTGTGACTTCAACAGAGACCTCCAGTGGCAACAAAATGAATATAGACTAGATGGGGGAAATCATCACAGATTCTGTGATGGTCAAAAACATCCACTTGATACACATGCTAAACTGAAGGAAAAGATTATTGTGAACTACAAAATGAATTTGACAATTTAGCACAACGTTTAAGTCATATCACACATCTATTCCATCTACCTGAAACCTCAACAGAGACTTACAGTTGCAACAAAATTTCTATCCACTAGATGTGAGAAATCATCACAGAATCTGTGATGCTCAAAAACATCTACTTCACACATGCTAAACTGAAGGAAAACTTTATTGACAACTATATAATGAATTTGACAATCCAGAACAGCATTTAAATCATCTAAGTCATCAATTATATCAACCTGTGACTTCAACAGAGATTACGGTTGCAACAAAATGTCTGTAGACTAGATGTGAGAAATCATCACAGAATCTGTGACGCTCAAAAACATATACTTCATACACATGCTAAACTGAAAAAAAAGTTTATTGACATATATATAATGAATTTGACAATTCAAAACAACGTTTAGATCATCTCAATAATCTATTCCATCGACCTGTGACTTCAACAGAGACCTCCAGTGGCAACAAAATGTATATAGACTAGATGTGAGAAATCATCACAGAATCTGTGATGCCCAAAAATACTACTTGATACACATGCTAAACTGAAGGGAAAGTTTATTGACAGTTCTATAATGAATTGGACAATTTAGCACAACGTTTAAGTCATCTCAAACATCTATTCCATCTACCTGAAACCTCAACAGAGACTTGCAGTTGCAACAAAATTTCTATCGGCTAGATGTGAGAAATCATCACAGAATCTGTGATGCTCAAAAACATCTACTTCACACACATGCTAAACTGAAGGAAAAGATTATTGTGAACTACAAAATGAATTTGACAATTTAGCACAACGTTTAAGTCATCTCAAACATCTATTCCATCGACCTGAGACTTCAACAGAGACTTGCAGTTGCAACAAAATGTCTATAGACTTGATGTGAGAAATCATCACAGAATCTGTGATGCTCAAAAACATATACTTCATACACATGCTAAACTGAAGGAAAAGTTTATTGACAGTTATATAATGAATTTGAAAATTCAACACAACGTTTAGATCATCTCAATCATCTATTCCATCGACCTGAGACTTCAACAGAGACTTGCAGTCGCAACATAATGTCGATAGACTAGATGTGAGAAATAATCACAGAATCTGTGGTGCTCAAAATCATATATTGATACACATGCTAAACTGAAGGAAAAGTTTATTGACAGTTGTATGAGGAATTTGACAATTCGACACAACGTTTAAATCATCTCAATCATCTATTCCATCGACCCGAGACTTCAAAAGAGACTTGCAGTCGCAACAAAATGTATATAGACAAGATGTGAGAAATCACCACTGAATATGTGATGCTCAAAAATATCTACTTCTTACACATGCTAAACTGAAGGAAAAGTTTATTGACAGTTATATAACGAATTTGAAAATTCAACACAATGTTTAAATCATCTCAATGATCTATTCCATCAACCTGAGACTTTAACAGAGACTTGCAGTCGCCACAAAATGTCGATGGACTACTTGTGAGAAATCATCACAGATTCTGTGATGCCAAAAAACATCTACTTGACACACATGCTAAACTGAAGGAAAAGTTTATTGACAGTTATATAATGAATTTGAAAATTTAACACGACGTTTAAATCATCTCAATCATCTATTCCATCAAACTTTGACTTCAACAGAGATTTGCAGTCGCTACAAGGTGTCTATAGACTAGATGTGAGAAATCATCACAGAATCTGTGATGCTCAAGAGCATATACTTCATACACATGCTAAACTGAAGGAAAAGTTTATTGACAGTTATATAATGAATTTGAAAATTCAACACAACGTTTAGATCATCTCAATCATCTATTCCATCGACCTGAGACTTCAACAGAGACTTGCAGTCGCAACATAATGTCGATAGACTAGATGTGAGAAATAATCACAGAATCTGTGATGCTCAAAAACATATATTCATACACATGCTAAACTGAAGGAAAAGTTTATTGACAGTTATATAATGAATTTGAAAATTCAACACATCGTTTAAATCATCCCAAACATGTATTCCATCGACCTTTGACCTCATTAGAGACTTGCAGTCGCAACAAAATGTCTGTAGACTAGATGTGAGAAATCATCACAGAATCTGTGACGCTCAAAAACATATACTTCATACACATGCTAAACTGAAAAAAAAGTTTATTGACATATATATAATGAATTTGACAATTCAAAACAACGTTTAGATCATCTCAATAATCTATTCCATCGACCTGTGACTTCAACAGAGACCTCCAGTGGCAACAAAATGTATATAGACTAGATGTGAGAAATCATCACAGAATCTGTGATGCCCAAAAACATCTACTTGATACACATGCTAAACTGAAGGGAAAGTTTATTGACAGTTCTATAATGAATTGGACAATTTAGCACAACGTTTAAGTCATCTCAAACATCTATTCCATCTACCTGAAACCTCAACAGAGACTTGCAGTTGCAACAAAATTTCTATCGGCTAGATGTGAGAAATCATCACAGAATCTGTGATGCTCAAAAACATATACTTCATACACATGCTAAACTGAAGGAAAAGTTTATTGACAGTTATATAATGAATTTGAAAATTCAACACAACGTTTAGATCATCTCAATCATCTATTCCATCGACCTGAGACTTCAACAGAGACTTGCAGTCGCAACATAATGTCGATAGACTAGATGTGAGCAATTATCACAGAATCTGTGATGCTCAAAATCATATATTGATACACATGCTAAACTGAAGGAAAAGTTTATTGACAGTTGTATGAGGAATTTGACAATTCGACACAACGTTTAAATAATCTCTATCATCTATTCCATCGATCCGAGACTTCAAAAGAGACTTGCAGTCGCAACAAAATGTATATAGACAAGATGTGAGAAATCATCACTGAATATGTGATGCTCAAAAATATCTACTTCTTACACATGCTAAACTGAAGGAAAAGTTTATTGACAGTTATATAACGAATTTGAAAATTCAACACAATGTTTAAATCATCTCAATGATCTATTCCATCAACCTGAGACTTTAACAGAGACTTGCAGTCGCAACAAAATGTCTATAGACTTGATGTGAGAAATCATCACAGAATCTGTGATGCTCAAAAACATATACTTCATACACATGCTAAACTGAAGGAAAAGTTTATTGACAGTTATATAATGAATTTGAAAATTCAACACAACGTTTAAATCATCTCAATCATCTATTCCATCAAACTTTGACTTCAACAGAGATTTGCAGTCGCTACAAAATGTCTATAGACTAGATGTGAGAAATCATCACAGAATCTGTGATGCTCAAAAACATATATTCATACACATGCTAAACTGAAGGAAAAGTTTATTGACAGTTGTATGAGGAATTTGACAATTCGACACAACGTTTAAATCATCTCAATCATCTATTCCATCGACCCGAGACTTCAAAAGAGACTTGCAGTCGCAACAAAATGTATATAGACCAGATGTGAGAAATCATCACAGAATATGTGATGCTCAAAAATATCTACTTCTTACACATGCTAAACTGAAGGAAAAGTTTATTGACAGTTATATAACGAATTTGAAAATTCAACACAATGTTTAAATCATCTCAATCATCTATTCCATCAACCTGAGACTTCAACAGAGACTTGCAGTCGCCACAAAATGTCGATGGACTACTTGTGAGAAATCATCACAGATTCTGTGATGCCAAAAAACATCTACTTGACACACATGCTAAACTGAAGGAAAAGTTTATTGACAGTTATATAATGAATTTGAAAATTCAACACATCGTTTAAATCATCCCAAACATGTATTCCATCGACCTTTGACCTCATTAGAGACTTGCAGTCGCAACAAAATGTCTGTAGACTAGATGTGAGAAATCATCACAGAATCTGTGACGCTCAAAAACATATACTTCATACACATGCTAAACTGAAAAAAAAGTTTATTGACATATATATAATGAATTTGACAATTCAAAACAACGTTTAAATCATCTCAATCATCTATTCCATCGACCTGTGACTTAAACAGAGACCTCCAGTGGCAACAAAATGAATATAGACTAGATGGGGGAAATCATCACAGATTCTGTGATGGTCAAAAACATCCACTTGATACACATGCTAAACTGAAGGAAAAGATTATTGTGAACTACAAAATGAATTTGACAATTTAGCACAACGTTTAAGTCATATCACACATCTATTCCATCTACCTGAAACCTCAACAGAGACTTACAGTTGCAACAAAATTTCTATCCTCTAGATGTGAGAAATCATCACAGAATCTGTGATGCTCAAAAACATCTACTTCACACATGCTAAACTGAAGGAAAACTTTATTGACAACTATACAATGAATTTGACAATCCAGAACAGCATTTAAATCATCTAAGTCATCAATTATATCAACCTGTGACTTCAACAGAGATTACGGTTGCAACAAAATGTCTGTAGACTAGATGTGAGAAATCATCACAGAATCTGTGACGCTCAAAAACATATACTTCATACACATGCTAAACTGAAAAAAAAGTTTATTGACATATATATAATGAATTTGACAATTCAAAACAACGTTTAGATCATCTCAATAATCTATTCCATCGACCTGTGACTTCAACAGAGACCTCCAGTGGCAACAAAATGTATATAGACTAGATGTGAGAAATCATCACAGAATCTGTGATGCCCAAAAATACTACTTGATACACATGCTAAACTGAAGGGAAAGTTTATTGACAGTTCTATAATGAATTGGACAATTTAGCACAACGTTTAAGTCATCTCAAACATCTATTCCATCTACCTGAAACCTCAACAGAGACTTGCAGTTGCAACAAAATTTCTATCGGCTAGATGTGAGAAATCATCACAGAATCTGTGATGCTCAAAAACATCTACTTCACACACATGCTAAACTGAAGGAAAAGATAATTGTGAACTACAAAATGAATTTGACAATTTAGCACAACGTTTAAGTCATCTCAAACATCTATTCCATCGACCTGAGACTTCAACAGAGACTTGCAGTTGCAACAAAATGTCTATAGACTTGATGTGAGAAATCATCACAGAATCTGTGATGCTCAAAAACATATACTTCATACACATGCTAAACTGAAGGAAAAGTTTATTGACAGTTATATAATGAATTTGAAAATTCAACATAACGTTTAGATCATCTCAATCATCTATTCCATCGACCTGAGACTTCAACAGAGACTTGCAGTCGCAACATAATGTCGATAGACTAGATGTGAGAAATAATCACAGAATCTGTGATGCTCAAAATCATATATTGATACACATGCTAAACTGAAGGAAAAGTTTATTGACAGTTGTATGAGGAATTTGACAATTCGACACAACGTTTAAATCATCTCAATCATCTATTCCATCGACCCGAGACTTCAAAAGAGACTTGCAGTCGCAACAAAATGTATATAGACAAGATGTGAGAAATCACCACTGAATATGTGATGCTCAAAAATATCTACTTCTTACACATGCTAAACTGAAGGAAAAGTTTATTGACAGTTATATAACGAATTTGAAAATTCAACACAATGTTTAAATCATCTCAATGATCTATTCCATCAACCTGAGACTTTAACAGAGACTTGCAGTCGCCACAAAATGTCGATGGACTACTTGTGAGAAATCATCACAGATTCTGTGATGCCAAAAAACATCTACTTGACACACATGCTAAACTGAAGGAAAAGTTTATTGACAGTTATATAATGAATTTGAAAATTCAACACATCGTTTAAATCATCTCAATCATCTATTCCATCGACCCGAGACTTCAACAGAGACTTGCAGTCGCAACAAAATGTATATAGACAAGATGTGAGAAATAATCACAGAATCTGTGATGCTCAAAAACATATATTCATACACATGCTAAACTGAAGGAAAAGTTTATTGACAGTTGTATGAGGAATTTGACAATTTGACACAACGCTTAAATCATCTCAATCATCTATTCCATCGACCCGAGACTTCAAAAGAGACTTGCAGTCGCAACAAAATGTATATAGACTAGATGTGAGAAATCATCACAGAATCTGTGATGCTTAAAAACATCTACTTCACGCACTTGCAAAACTGAAGGAAAAGTTTATTAACAGTTATATAATGAATTTGAAAATTCAAAACAACGTTTAAATCATCTCAATCATCTATTCCATCGACCTGTGACTTAAACAGAGACCTCCAGTGGCAACAAAATGAATATAGACTAGATGAGGGAAATCATCACAGATTCTGTGATGGTCAAAAACATCCACTTGATACACATGCTAAACTGAAGGAAAAGATTATTGTGAACTACAAAATGAATTTGACAATTTAGCACAACGTTTAAGTCATATCACACATCTATTCCATCTACCTGAAACCTCAACAGAGACTTACAGTTGCAACAAAATTTCTATCCACTAGATGTGAGAAATCATCACAGAATCTGTGATGCTCAAAAACATCTACTTCACACATGCTAAACTGAAGGAAAACTTTATTGACAACTATATAATGAATTTGACAATCCAGAACAGCATTTAAATCATCTCAATCATCTATTCCATCAAACTTTGACTTCAACAGAGATTTGCAGTCGCTACAAAATGTCTATAGACTAGATGTGAGAAATCATCACAGAATCTGTGATGCTCAAAAGCATATACTTCATACACATGCTAAACTGAAGGAAAAGTTTATTGACAGTTATATAATGAATTTGAAAATTCAACACAACGTTTAGATCATCTCAATCATCTATTCCAAAGACCTGAGACTTCAACAGAGACTTGCAGTCGCAACATAATGTAGATAGACTAGATGTGAGAAATAATCACAGAATCTGTGATGCTCAAAAACATATATTCATACACATGCTAAACTGAAGGAAAAGTTTATTGACAGTTGTATGAGGAATTTGACAATTCGACACAACGTTTAAATCATCTCAATCATCTATTCCATCGACCCGAGACTTCAAAAGAGACTTGCAGTCGCAACAAAATGTATATAGACCAGATGTGAGAAATCATCACAGAATATGTGATGCTCAAAAATATCTACTTCTTACACATGCTAAACTGAAGGAAAAGTTTATTGACAGTTATATAACGAATTTGAAAATTCAACACAATGTTTAAATCATCTCAATCATCTATTCCATCAACCTGAGACTTCAACAGAGACTTGCAGTCGCCACAAAATGTCGATGGACTACTTGTGAGAAATCATCACAGATTCTGTGATGCCAAAAAACATCTACTTGACACACATGCTAAACTGAAGGAAAAGTTTATTGACAGTTATATAATGAATTTGAAAATTCAACACAATGTTTAAATCCTCTCAATCATCTATTCCATCAACCTGAGACTTCAACAGAGACTTGCAGTCGCCACAAAATGTCGATGGACTACTTGTGAGAAATCATCACAGATTCTGTGATGCCAAAAAACATCTACTTCTTACACATGCTAAACTGAAGGAAAAGTTTATTGACAGTTATATAACGAATTTGAAAATTCAACACAATGTTTAAATCATCTCAATCATCTATTCCATCAACCTGAGACTTCAACAGAGACTTGCAGTCGCCACAAAATGTCGATGGACTACTTGTGAGAAATCATCACAGATTCTGTGATGTCAAAAACATCCACTTGATACACATGCTAAACTGAAGGAAAAGATTATTGTGAACTACAAAATGAATTTGACAATTTAGCACAACGTTTAAGTCATATCACACATCTATTCCATCTACCTGAAACCTCAACAGAGACTTGCAGTCGCAACAAAATGTCTATAGACTTGATGTGAGAAATCATCACAGAATATGTGACGCTCAAAAACATAAACTTCATACACATGCTAAACTGAAGGAAAAGTTTATTGACAGTTATATGAGGAATTTGACAATTTGACACAACGTTGAAATCATCTCAATCATCTATTCCATCGACCCGAGACTTCAAAAGAGACTTGCAGTCGCAACAAAATGTATATAGACTAGATGTGAGAAATCAACACAGAATCTGTGATGCTTAAAAACATCTACTTCACACACTTGCAAAACTGAAGGAAAAGTTTATTGACAGTTATATAATGAATTTGAAAATTCAACTCGACGTTTAAATCATCTCAATCATCTATTCCATCAAACTTTGACTTCAACAGAGATTTGCAGTCGCTACAAAATGTCGATGGACTACTTGTGAGAAATCATCACAGATTCTGTGATGCCAAAAAACATCTACTTGACACACATGCTAAACTGAAGGAAAAGTTTATTGACAGTTATATAATGAATTTGAAAATTCAACACATCGTTTAAATCATCCCAAACATCTATTCCATCGACCTTTGACCTCATTAGAGACTTGCAGTCGCAACAAAATGTCTGTAGACTAGATGTGAGAAATCATCACAGAATCTGTGACGCTCAAAAACATATACTTCATACACATGCGAAACTGAAAAAAAAGTTTATTGACATATATATAATGAATTTGACAATTCAAAACAACGTTTAGATCATCTCAATAATCTATTCTATCGACCTGTGACTTCAACAGAGACCTCCAGTGGCAACAAAATGTATATAGACTAGATGTGAGAAATCATCACAGAATCTGTGATGCCCAAAAACATCTACTTGATAAACATGCTAAACTGAAGGGAAAGTTTATTGACAGTTCTATAATGAATTTGAAAATTCAACACAACGTTTAAATCATCTCAATCATCTATTCCATCAACCTTTGACCTCATTAGAGACTTGCAGTCGCAACAAAATGTCTGTAGACTAGATGTGAGAAATCATCACAGAATCAGTGACGCTCAAAAACATATACTTCATACACATGCTAAACTGAAAAAAAGTTTATTGACATATATATAATGAATTTGACAATTCAAAACAACGTTTAGATCATCTCAATAATCTATTCCATCGACATGTGACTTCAACAGAGACCTCCAGTGGCAACAAAATGTATATAGACTAGATGTGGGAAATCATCACAGATTCTGTGATGGTCAAAAACATCTACTTGATACACATGCCAAGCTGAAGGAAAAGATTATTGTGAACTACAAAATGAATTTGACAATTCAGCACAACGTTAAAATCATCTCAAACATCTATTCCATCGACCTGAGACTTCAACAGAGACTTGCAGTCGCAACAAAATGTCTATAGACTTGATGTGAGAAATCATCACAGAATCTGTGATGCTCAAAAACATCTACTTCACACACATGCTAAACTGAAGGAAAAGTTTATTGACAGTTATATAACGAATTTGAAAATTCAACACAATGTTTAAATCATCTCAATCATCTATTCCATCAACCTGAGACTTCAACAGAGACTTGCAGTCGCAACAAAATGTCGATAGACTAGATGTGAAAAGTCATCACAGATTCTGTGATGCCCAAAAACATCTACTTGATACACATGCTAAACTGAAGGAAAAGTTTATTGACAGTTATATAACGAATTTGAAAATTCAACACAATGTTTAAATCATCTCAATGATCTATTCCATCAACCTGAGACTTCAACAGAGACTTGCAGTCGCAACAAAATGTCGATAGACTAGATGTGAAAAGTCATCACAGATTCTGTGATGCCCAAAAACATCTACTTGATACACATGCTAAACTGAAGGAAAAGTTTATTGACAGTTTTATAATGAATTTGAAAATTCAACACAACGTTTAAATCATCTCAATCATCTATTCCATCAACCTTTGACCTCATTAGAGACTTGCAGTCGCAACAAAATGTCTGTAGACTAGATGTGAGAAATCATCACAGAATCTGTGACACTCAAAAACATATACTTCATACACATGCTAAACTGAAGGAAAAGTTTATTAACAGTTATATAATGAATTTGAAAATTCAACACGACGTTTAAATCATCTCAATCATCTATTCCATCAAATTTTGACTTCAACAGAGATTTGCAGTCGCAACAAAATGTCGATAGACTAGATGTGAGAAATCTACACAGAATCTGTGATGCTCAAAAACATATACTTGATACACATGCTAAACTGAAGGAAAACTTTTTTGACAGCTATATAAGGAATTTGACAATTCAGCACGACGTTTAAATCGTCTCTATCATCTATTCCATCTACCTGAGACTTCAACAGAGACTTGCAGTCGCAACAAAATGTCTATAGACTAGATGTGAGAAATCATCACAGAATCTGTGACGCTCAAAAACATATACTTCATACACATGCTAAACTCAAGAAAATGTTTATTGACAGCTATATAATAAATTTGACAATTCAACACAACGTTTAGATCATCTCAATCATCTATTCCATCGACCTGTGACTTCAACAGAGACCTCCAGTGGCAAATAAATGTATATAGTCTAGATGTGAGAAATCATCACAGAATATGTGATGCCCAAACACATCTACTTCTCACACTTGCTTAACTGAACGAAAAGTTTATTGACAATTATATAACAAAGTTCACAATTCAACACAACGATTATATCATCTCAATCATCTATTCCATCGACCTGTGACTTAAACAGAGACCTCCAGTGGCAACAAAATGAATATAGACTAGATGGGGGAAATCATCACAGATTCTGTGATGGTCAAAAACATCCACTTGATACACATGCTAAACTGAAGGAAAAGATTATTGTGAACTACAAAATGAATTTGACAATTTAGCACAACGTTTAAGTCATATCACACATCTATTCCATCTACCTGAAACCTCAACAGAGACTTACAGTTGCAACAAAATTTCTATCCACTAGATGTGAGAAATCATCACAGAATCTGTGATGCTCAAAAACATCTACTTCACACATGCTAAACTGAAGGAAAACTTTATTGACAACTATATAATGAATTTGACAATCCAGAACAGCATTTAAATCATCTCAATCATCTATTCCATCAAACTTTGACTTCAACAGAGATTTGCAGTCGCTACAAAATGTCTATAGACTAGATGTGAGAAATCATCACAGAATCTGTGATGCTCAAAAGCATATACTTCATACACATGCTAAACTGAAGGAAAAGTTTATTGACAGTTATATAATGAATTTGAAAATTCAACACAACGTTTAGATCATCTCAAACATCTATTCCATCGACCTGAGACTTCAACAGAGACTTGCAGTCGCAACAAAATGTCTATAGACTTGATGTGAGAAATCATCACAGAATCTGTGATGCTCAAAAACATCTACTTCACACACATGCTAAACTGAAGGAAAAGTCTATTGACAGGTATATAATGAATTTGACAATTCAAATCAACGTTTAAATCATCTCAATCATCTATTCCATCAACCTGAGACTTCAACAGAGACTTGCAGTCGCCACAAAATGTCGATGGACTACTTGTGAGAAATCATCACAGATTCTGTGATGTCAAAAACATCCACTTGATACACATGCTAAACTGAAGGAAAAGATTATTGTGAACTACAAAATGAATTTGACAATTTAGCACAACGTTTAAGTCATATCACACATCTATTCCATCTACCTGAAACCTCAACAGAGACTTGCAGTCGCAACAAAATGTCTATAGACTTGATGTGAGAAATCATCACAGAATATGTGACGCTCAAAAACATAAACTTCATACACATGCTAAACTGAAGGAAAAGTTTATTGACAGTTATATGAGGAATTTGACAATTTGACACAACGTTGAAATCATCTCAATCATCTATTCCATCGACCCGAGACTTCAAAAGAGACTTGCAGTCGCAACAAAATGTATATAGACTAGATGTGAGAAATCAACACAGAATCTGTGATGCTTAAAAACATCTACTTCACACACTTGCAAAACTGAAGGAAAAGTTTATTGACAGTTATATAATGAATTTGAAAATTCAACTCGACGTTTAAATCATCTCAATCATCTATTCCATCAAACTTTGACTTCAACAGAGATTTGCAGTCGCTACAAAATGTCGATGGACTACTTGTGAGAAATCATCACAGATTCTGTGATGCCAAAAAACATCTACTTGACACACATGCTAAACTGAAGGAAAAGTTTATTGACAGTTATATAATGAATTTGAAAATTCAACACATCGTTTAAATCATCCCAAACATCTATTCCATCGACCTTTGACCTCATTAGAGACTTGCAGTCGCAACAAAATGTCTGTAGACTAGATGTGAGAAATCATCACAGAATCTGTGACGCTCAAAAACATATACTTCATACACATGCGAAACTGAAAAAAAAGTTTATTGACATATATATAATGAATTTGACAATTCAAAACAACGTTTAGATCATCTCAATAATCTATTCTATCGACCTGTGACTTCAACAGAGACCTCCAGTGGCAACAAAATGTATATAGACTAGATGTGAGAAATCATCACAGAATCTGTGATGCCCAAAAACATCTACTTGATAAACATGCTAAACTGAAGGGAAAGTTTATTGACAGTTCTATAATGAATTTGAAAATTCAACACAACGTTTAAATCATCTCAATCATCTATTCCATCAACCTTTGACCTCATTAGAGACTTGCAGTCGCAACAAAATGTCTGTAGACTAGATGTGAGAAATCATCACAGAATCAGTGACGCTCAAAAACATATACTTCATACACATGCTAAACTGAAAAAAAGTTTATTGACATATATATAATGAATTTGACAATTCAAAACAACGTTTAGATCATCTCAATAATCTATTCCATCGACATGTGACTTCAACAGAGACCTCCAGTGGCAACAAAATGTATATAGACTAGATGTGGGAAATCATCACAGATTCTGTGATGGTCAAAAACATCTACTTGATACACATGCCAAGCTGAAGGAAAAGATTATTGTGAACTACAAAATGAATTTGACAATTCAGCACAACGTTAAAATCATCTCAAACATCTATTCCATCGACCTGAGACTTCAACAGAGACTTGCAGTCGCAACAAAATGTCTATAGACTTGATGTGAGAAATCATCACAGAATCTGTGATGCTCAAAAACATCTACTTCACACACATGCTAAACTGAAGGAAAAGTTTATTGACAGTTATATAACGAATTTGAAAATTCAACACAATGTTTAAATCATCTCAATCATCTATTCCATCAACCTGAGACTTCAACAGAGACTTGCAGTCGCAACAAAATGTCGATAGACTAGATGTGAAAAGTCATCACAGATTCTGTGATGCCCAAAAACATCTACTTGATACACATGCTAAACTGAAGGAAAAGTTTATTGACAGTTATATAACGAATTTGAAAATTCAACACAATGTTTAAATCATCTCAATGATCTATTCCATCAACCTGAGACTTCAACAGAGACTTGCAGTCGCAACAAAATGTCGATAGACTAGATGTGAAAAGTCATCACAGATTCTGTGATGCCCAAAAACATCTACTTGATACACATGCTAAACTGAAGGAAAAGTTTATTGACAGTTTTATAATGAATTTGAAAATTCAACACAACGTTTAAATCATCTCAATCATCTATTCCATCAACCTTTGACCTCATTAGAGACTTGCAGTCGCAACAAAATGTCTGTAGACTAGATGTGAGAAATCATCACAGAATCTGTGACACTCAAAAACATATACTTCATACACATGCTAAACTGAAGGAAAAGTTTATTAACAGTTATATAATGAATTTGAAAATTCAACACGACGTTTAAATCATCTCAATCATCTATTCCATCAAATTTTGACTTCAACAGAGATTTGCAGTCGCAACAAAATGTCGATAGACTAGATGTGAGAAATCTACACAGAATCTGTGATGCTCAAAAACATATACTTGATACACATGCTAAACTGAAGGAAAACTTTTTTGACAGCTATATAAGGAATTTGACAATTCAGCACGACGTTTAAATCGTCTCTATCATCTATTCCATCTACCTGAGACTTCAACAGAGACTTGCAGTCGCAACAAAATGTCTATAGACTAGATGTGAGAAATCATCACAGAATCTGTGACGCTCAAAAACATATACTTCATACACATGCTAAACTCAAGAAAATGTTTATTGACAGCTATATAATAAATTTGACAATTCAACACAACGTTTAGATCATCTCAATCATCTATTCCATCGACCTGTGACTTCAACAGAGACCTCCAGTGGCAAATAAATGTATATAGTCTAGATGTGAGAAATCATCACAGAATATGTGATGCCCAAACACATCTACTTCTCACACTTGCTTAACTGAACGAAAAGTTTATTGACAATTATATAACAAAGTTCACAATTCAACACAACGATTATATCATCTCAATCATCTATTCCATCGACCTGTGACTTAAACAGAGACCTCCAGTGGCAACAAAATGAATATAGACTAGATGGGGGAAATCATCACAGATTCTGTGATGGTCAAAAACATCCACTTGATACACATGCTAAACTGAAGGAAAAGATTATTGTGAACTACAAAATGAATTTGACAATTTAGCACAACGTTTAAGTCATATCACACATCTATTCCATCTACCTGAAACCTCAACAGAGACTTACAGTTGCAACAAAATTTCTATCCACTAGATGTGAGAAATCATCACAGAATCTGTGATGCTCAAAAACATCTACTTCACACATGCTAAACTGAAGGAAAACTTTATTGACAACTATATAATGAATTTGACAATCCAGAACAGCATTTAAATCATCTCAATCATCTATTCCATCAAACTTTGACTTCAACAGAGATTTGCAGTCGCTACAAAATGTCTATAGACTAGATGTGAGAAATCATCACAGAATCTGTGATGCTCAAAAGCATATACTTCATACACATGCTAAACTGAAGGAAAAGTTTATTGACAGTTATATAATGAATTTGAAAATTCAACACAACGTTTAGATCATCTCAAACATCTATTCCATCGACCTGAGACTTCAACAGAGACTTGCAGTCGCAACAAAATGTCTATAGACTTGATGTGAGAAATCATCACAGAATCTGTGATGCTCAAAAACATCTACTTCACACACATGCTAAACTGAAGGAAAAGTTTATTGACAGTTATATAACGAATTTGAAAATTCAACACAATGTTTAAATCATCTCAATCATCTATTCCATCAACCTGAGACTTCAACAGAGACTTGCAGTCGCAACAAAATGTCGATAGACTAGATGTGAAAAGTCATCACAGATTCTGTGATGCCCAAAAACATCTACTTGATACACATGCTAAACTGAAGGAAAAGTTTATTGACAGTTATATAACGAATTTGAAAATTCAACACAATGTTTAAATCATCTCAATGATCTATTCCATCAACCTGAGACTTCAACAGAGACTTGCAGTCGCAACAAAATGTCGATAGACTAGATGTGAAAAGTCATCACAGATTCTGTGATGCCCAAAAACATCTACTTGATACACATGCTAAACTGAAGGAAAAGTTTATTGACAGTTTTATAATGAATTTGAAAATTCAACACAACGTTTAAATCATCTCAATCATCTATTCCATCAACCTTTGACCTCATTAGAGACTTGCAGTCGCAACAAAATGTCTGTAGACTAGATGTGAGAAATCATCACAGAATCTGTGACACTCAAAAACATATACTTCATACACATGCTAAACTGAAGGAAAAGTTTATTGACAGTTATATAATGAATTTGAAAATTCAACACGACGTTTAAATCATCTCAATCATCTATTCCATCAAATTTTGACTTCAACAGAGATTTGCAGTCGCAACAAAATGTCGATAGACTAGATGTGAGAAATCTACACAGAATCTGTGATGCTCAAAAACATATACTTGATACACATGCTAAACTGAAGGAAAACTTTTTTGACAGCTATATAAGGAATTTGACAATTCAGCACGACGTTTAAATCGTCTCTATCATCTATTCCATCTACCTGAGACTTCAACAGAGACTTGCAGTCGCAACAAAATGTCTATAGACTAGATGTGAGAAATCATCACAGAATCTGTGACGCTCAAAAACATATACTTCATACACATGCTAAACTCAAGAAAATGTTTATTGACAGCTATATAATAAATTTGACAATTCAACACAACGTTTAGATCATCTCAATCATCTATTCCATCGACCTGTGACTTCAACAGAGACCTCCAGTGGCAAATAAATGTATATAGTCTAGATGTGAGAAATCATCACAGAATATGTGATGCCCAAACACATCTACTTCTCACACTTGCTTAACTGAACGAAAAGTTTATTGACAATTATATAACAAAGTTCACAATTCAACACAACGATTATATCATCTCAATCATCTATTCCATCGACCTGTGACTTAAACAGAGACCTCCAGTGGCAACAAAATGAATATAGACTAGATGGGGGAAATCATCACAGATTCTGTGATGGTCAAAAACATCCACTTGATACACATGCTAAACTGAAGGAAAAGATTATTGTGAACTACAAAATGAATTTGACAATTTAGCACAACGTTTAAGTCATATCACACATCTATTCCATCTACCTGAAACCTCAACAGAGACTTACAGTTGCAACAAAATTTCTATCCACTAGATGTGAGAAATCATCACAGAATCTGTGATGCTCAAAAACATCTACTTCACACATGCTAAACTGAAGGAAAACTTTATTGACAACTATATAATGAATTTGACAATCCAGAACAGCATTTAAATCATCTCAATCATCTATTCCATCAAACTTTGACTTCAACAGAGATTTGCAGTCGCTACAAAATGTCTATAGACTAGATGTGAGAAATCATCACAGAATCTGTGATGCTCAAAAGCATATACTTCATACACATGCTAAACTGAAGGAAAAGTTTATTGACAGTTATATAATGAATTTGAAAATTCAACACAACGTTTAGATCATCTCAATCATCTATTCCAAAGACCTGAGACTTCAACAGAGACTTGCAGTCGCAACATAATGTAGATAGACTAGATGTGAGAAATAATCACAGAATCTGTGATGCTCAAAAACATATATTCATACACATGCTAAACTGAAGGAAAAGTTTATTGACAGTTGTATGAGGAATTTGACAATTCGACACAACGTTTAAATCATCTCAATCATCTATTCCATCGACCCGAGACTTCAAAAGAGACTTGCAGTCGCAACAAAATGTATATAGACCAGATGTGAGAAATCATCACAGAATATGTGATGCTCAAAAATATCTACTTCTTACACATGCTAAACTGAAGGAAAAGTTTATTGACAGTTATATAACGAATTTGAAAATTCAACACAATGTTTAAATCATCTCAATCATCTATTCCATCAACCTGAGACTTCAACAGAGACTTGCAGTCGCCACAAAATGTCGATGGACTACTTGTGAGAAATCATCACAGATTCTGTGATGCCAAAAAACATCTACTTGACACACATGCTAAACTGAAGGAAAAGTTTATTGACAGTTATATAATGAATTTGAAAATTCAACACAATGTTTAAATCATCTCAATCATCTATTCCATCAACCTGAGACTTCAACAGAGACTTGCAGTCGCCACAAAATGTCGATGGACTACTTGTGAGAAATCATCACAGATTCTGTGATGCCAAAAAACATCTACTTCTTACACATGCTAAACTGAAGGAAAAGTTTATTGACAGTTATATAACGAATTTGAAAATTCAACACAATGTTTAAATCATCTCAATCATCTATTCCATCAACCTGAGACTTCAACAGAGACTTGCAGTCGCCACAAAATGTCGATGGACTACTTGTGAGAAATCATCACAGATTCTGTGATGTCAAAAACATCCACTTGATACACATGCTAAACTGAAGGAAAAGATTATTGTGAACTACAAAATGAATTTGACAATTTAGCACAACGTTTAAGTCATATCACACATCTATTCCATCTACCTGAAACCTCAACAGAGACTTGCAGTCGCAACAAAATGTCTATAGACTTGATGTGAGAAATCATCACAGAATATGTGACGCTCAAAAACATAAACTTCATACACATGCTAAACTGAAGGAAAAGTTTATTGACAGTTATATAATGAATTTGAAAATTCAACACGACGTTTAAATCATCTCAATCATCTATTCCATCAAACTTTGACTTCAACAGAGATTTGCAGTCGCTACAAAATGTCGATGGACTACTTGTGAGAAATCATCACAGATTCTGTGATGCCAAAAAACATCTACTTGACACACATGCTAAACTGAAGGAAAAGTTTATTGACAGTTATATAATGAATTTGAAAATTCAACACATCGTTTAAATCATCCCAAACATCTATTCCATCGACCTTTGACCTCATTAGAGACTTGCAGTCGCAACAAAATGTCTGTAGACTAGATGTGAGAAATCATCACAGAATCTGTGACGCTCAAAAACATATACTTCATACACATGCGAAACTGAAAAAAAAGTTTATTGACATATATATAATGAATTTGACAATTCAAAACAACGTTTAGATCATCTCAATAATCTATTCTATCGACCTGTGACTTCAACAGAGACCTCCAGTGGCAACAAAATGTATATAGACTAGATGTGAGAAATCATCACAGAATCTGTGATGCCCAAAAACATCTACTTGATAAACATGCTAAACTGAAGGGAAAGTTTATTGACAGTTCTATAATGAATTTGAAAATTCAACACAACGTTTAAATCATCTCAATCATCTATTCCATCAACCTTTGACCTCATTAGAGACTTGCAGTCGCAACAAAATGTCTGTAGACTAGATGTGAGAAATCATCACAGAATCAGTGACGCTCAAAAACATATACTTCTTACACATGCTAAACTGAAAAAAAGTTTATTGACACATATATAATGAATTTGACAATTCAAAACAACGTTTAGATCATCTCAATAATCTATTCCATCGACATGTGACTTCAACAGAGACCTCCAGTGGCAACAAAATGTATATAGACTAGATGTGGGAAATCATCACAGATTCTGTGATGGTCAAAAACATCTACTTGATACACATGCCAAGCTGAAGGAAAAGATTATTGTGAACTACAAAATGAATTTGACAATTCAGCACAACGTTAAAATCATCTCAAACATCTATTCCATCGACCTGAGACTTCAACAGAGACTTGCAGTCGCAACAAAATGTCTATAGACTTGATGTGAGAAATCATCACAGAATCTGTGATGCTCAAAAACATCTACTTCACACACATGCTAAACTGAAGGAAAAGTTTATTGACAGTTATATAACGAATTTGAAAATTCAACACAATGTTTAAATCATCTCAATCATCTATTCCATCAACCTGAGACTTCAACAGAGACTTGCAGTCGCAACAAAATGTCGATAGACTAGATGTGAAAAGTCATCACAGATTCTGTGATGCCCAAAAACATCTACTTGATACACATGCTAAACTGAAGGAAAAGTTTATTGACAGTTTTATAATGAATTTGAAAATTCAACACAACGTTTAAATCATCTCAATCATCTATTCCATCAACCTTTGACCTCATTAGAGACTTGCAGTCGCAACAAAATGTCTGTAGACTAGATGTGAGAAATCATCACAGAATCTGTGACACTCAAAAACATATACTTCATACACATGCTAAACTGAAGGAAAAGTTTATTGACAGTGATATAATGAATTTGAAAATTCAACACGACGTTTAAATCATCTCAATCATCTATTCCATCAAATTTTGACTTCAACAGAGATTTGCAGTCGCAACAAAATGTCGATAGACTAGATGTGAGAAATCTACACAGAATCTGTGATGCTCAAAAACATATACTTGATACACATGCTAAACTGAAGGAAAACTTTTTTGACAGCTATATAAGGAATTTGACAATTCAGCACGACATTTAAATCGTCTCTATCATCTATTCCATCTACCTGAGACTTCAACAGAGACTTGCAGTCGCAAGAAAATGTCTATAGACTAGATGTGAGAAATCATCACAGAATCTGTGACGCTCAAAAACATATACTTCATACACATGCTAAACTCAAGAAAAAGTTTATTGACAGCTATATAATAAATTTGACAATTCAACACAACGTTTAGATCATCTCAATCATCTATTCCATCGACCTGTGACTTCAACAGAGACCTCCAGTGGCAAATAAATGTATATAGTCTAGATGTGAGAAATCATCACAGAATCTGTGATGCTCAAAAACATATACTTCATACACACGCTAAACTGAAGGAAAAGTTTAGTGACAGTTATATAATGAATTTGAAAATTCAACACAACGTTTAAATCATCTCAATCATCTATTCCATCGACCTGAGACCTCATTAGAGACTTGCAGTCGCAACAAAATGTCTGTAGACTAGATGTGAGAAATCATCACAGAATCAGTGACGCTGAAAAACATATACTTCATACACATGCTAAACTGAAAAAAAGTTTATTGACATATATATAATGAATTTGACAATTCAAAACAACGTTTAGATCATCTCAATAATCTATTCCATCGACATGTGACTTCAACAGAGACCTCCAGTGGCAACAAAATGTATATAGACTAGATGTTGGAAATCATCACAGATTCTGTGATGGTCAAAAACATCTACTTGATACACATGCCAAGCTGAAGGAAAAGATTATTGTGAACTACAAAATGAATTTGACAATTCAGCACAACGTTAAAATCATCTCAAACATCTATTCCATCGACCTGAGACTTCAACAGAGACTTGCAGTCGCAACAAAATGTCTATAGACTTGATGTGAGAAATCATCACAGTATCTGTGATGCTCAAAAACATCTACTTCATACACATGCTAAACTGCAGGAAAAGTTTATTGACAGCTATATAATGAATTGGACAATTTAGCACAACGTTTAAGTCATCTCAAACATCTATTCCATCTACCTGAAACCTCAACAGAGACTTGCAGTTGCAACAAAATTTCTATCGGCTAGATGTGAGAAATCATCACAGAATCTTTGATGCTCAAAAACATCTACTTCACACACATGCTAAACTGAAGGAAAAGTTTATTGACAGTTATATAACGAATTTGAAAATTCAACACAATGTTTAAATCATCTCAATCATCTATTCCATCAACCTGAGACTTCAACAGAGACTTGCAGTCGCAACAAAATGTCGATAGACTAGATGTGAAAAGTCATCACAGATTCTGTGATGCCCAAAAACATCTACTTGATACACATGCTAAACTGAAGGAAAAGTTTATTGACAGTTTTATAATGAATTTGAAAATTCAACACAACGTTTAAATCATCTCAATCATCTATTCCATCAACCTTTGACCTCATTAGAGACTTGCAGTCGCAACAAAATGTCTGTAGACTAGATGTGAGAAATCATCACAGAATCTGTGACACTCAAAAACATATACTTCATACACATGCTAAACTGAAGGAAAAGTTTATTGACAGTTATATAATGAATTTGAAAATTCAACACGACGTTTAAATCATCTCAATCATCTATTCCATCAAATTTTGACTTCAACAGAGATTTGCAGTCGCAACAAAATGTCGATAGACTAGATGTGAGAAATCTACACAGAATCTGTGATGCTCAAAAACATATACTTGATACACATGCTAAACTGAAGGAAAACTTTTTTGACAGCTATATAAGGAATTTGACAATTCAGCACGACGTTTAAATCGTCTCTATCATCTATTCCATCTACCTGAGACTTCAACAGAGACTTGCAGTCGCAACAAAATGTCTATAGACTAGATGTGAGAAATCATCACAGAATCTGTGACGCTCAAAAACATATACTTCATACACATGCTAAACTCAAGAAAATGTTTATTGACAGCTATATAATAAATTTGACAATTCAACACAACGTTTAGATCATCTCAATCATCTATTCCATCGACCTGTGACTTCAACAGAGACCTCCAGTGGCAAATAAATGTATATAGTCTAGATGTGAGAAATCATCACAGAATATGTGATGCCCAAACACATCTACTTCTCACACTTGCTTAACTGAACGAAAAGTTTATTGACAATTATATAACAAAGTTCACAATTCAACACAACGATTATATCATCTCAATAATCTATTCCATCGACCTGAGACTTCAACAGAGACTTGCAGTCGCAACAAAATATCGATAGACTAGATGTGAGAAGTCATCACAGATTCTGTGATGCCCAAAAACATCTACCAGATACACATTTACACATGCTAAACTGAAGGAAAAGTTTATACAGGGTGTCTCAAAAAATTGTTCGACGTTTGATTAAATATTGAAAAATAAGGACAGAATGAACAGGCTCATGGAAACATAACCCTGTTCCTAAGATTATGAAATAATTTTAGAGACTAAAATCTCCCAAATCGGTTGAAAATTCATTGAGATACGAGCTCTCGAAGGTCAAAAGTATGAGATAGCTGAAACCAGAGACCCCCCTGATTTCTTGTATTGCAAAAAGCTCAAAGACGGAGGTAAGAGAAGCTTATCCAATGTCATACCTCTCGTTGATATCAGAGCAAACCAAATACGACTTCTAAAGTAAATTATTTCTTGCGATCATTCTCAAAATTCCTAAACATTGCATAGGTCCAAAAACAGTGGTTCAAAACAAAATCGGCGAGAGACTGAATCTGTTTCCTCAAAGCATCCATATGCTTGACAGTAAGGTTATCGAGTACCTGTTTGAATCCCACTTGGTTCGTCCTGAAACAATTGAGAAATAACAGAAACGACGGCCTATGGGACTTTTACCAAAAATGCCATTTCGAGGCCTCTGGTTTCAGCTTTCTCACAAACTTGAACTTCAAAAGCTTGTAACCCCATGAATTTTTACCGGATTTGCAAGATTCTTGTGTCAAAAATTAATTTAAAATCTCAGGACAAGGGTGACTGGACCAAAGGTCTATTCAGCGTATCGTTATTTTTTAGTATTTAATCAAAAGTCGAACAATTTTTTTGAGACACCCTGTAGACAGTTATATAATGAATTTGAAAATTCAACACGACGTTTAAATCATCTCAATCATCTATTCCATCAACATTTGACTTCAACAGAGATTTGCAGTCGCAACAAAATGTCGATAGACTAGATGTGAGAAATCATATCTGACAAATCATATCTGCGAAATCAGGTGCTATTGAACTTTGTTAAATACAAAGAGGCCAAAACAATTTTGATTCTTGTTTGTACTAAACATCTGATCAATTTGATGTCAATAGTCAGGATTTCAAGTGTAGTTATATTTAATTGGTAAAAATGTCTTTTGTTTTCATGATAACCTCAATTGTCGGAATATTACTGACACTACAGCACAGTGGGCCAGATTACGATTTTTTTGGACATAAATCGTACAAGGCATAAAATGGTAAAGAATGCTATAAAAGTTGGAAACTTACGAAGAAAACGTCTTTAAGACAAAATTTCTTTGCTTAGCTATGTGCGCAGTTGTCGGAAAATTCTTTTAAGTCCTTATTTGAAACAGCCAAAGTCAATGCATCAAATAACTTCTGATAAGTACGTAACCATAATAAGGAAACCAGAATTAATGACTATAAATCTATAATCTGAAATGATTCTTAAAATGGACAGACCTTGAAACAGACTTGGCATGAAAAATGAATAGAATTTGACATCAATCTGACAGTTATTCAGCAGTGCCCTGTTCCCTATACACCTCAATTTTTTGCCGTAGCAATAACCATGGTTGTATTTTCTACGGCACCTCTCGGCAGCCACATGTAAATCAAACAGACAGAGGATGCTTCCGTGCTTGTAAATATACAAAGAAGATGTTTGGCGTTTGCAAGCGAAATTTTGTACTTAGCTTTAAAAAACAGCGTACAAAGGGCAGCAACGTGTTTCTAAAGTACTGTGAACAAAATCACAATTTTGGAATAGGAGTCTGTACTCAATCGAAATGCAGTCAGTTACACTTAGATCACTGCCTGTGAACGTTATGAAGATGCTATGGAAATGTCGCTTGTAGACAAATCGGTGCCCGAAGACGCAGTTGGTAAAATTGAAGTTGAAAACATTAAGCTGCTTGCAGCATTCAATAACAGTCAACATCCTTTGATTTGAAATTGATTAATTGATAAAAAGGATTTTTCTGGATAACATGAATGTGATTTCCTTACTCTATGAGCTATATGACATCAAATTCCACTGATAAAACTATTATTTAAATTTTTTCATTTTTATATTTTTGTCCACCCTCTGGCCCACTGTGTACAGGTGCTATTGAACTTATATCAATTTTATATCAATAGTCAGGATTTCAATTATAGTTAGATTTAATTGGTAAAAATGGCTTTCGTTTTCATTATCACCAAAATTGTCGAGATATTACTGTCAATACAGGTGATATTGAACTTTGTTGAAACCAAAGAAGCAAAGACACTTTTGATGCTTGTTTGTACTAAAAATTTGATCAATTTTATGTCAATAGACAGGATTTGAAGTGTAATTTGATTCAATTAGTAAAAATGGCTTTTGTTTTCATTATCACCTAAATTGTCGGAATATTAGTGACACTGAAGTTGATATTGAACTTTGTTGAATACAAAGAAGCCAAAGCACTTTTGATGCTTGTTTGTATTAAAAATCTGATCAATCTGATGTCAATAGACAGGATTTGAAGTTTAATTAGAGTCAATTAGTAAAAATGGCTTTTGTTTTCATTATCACCTTCATTGTCGGGATATTACTGTCAATACAGGTGCTATTGAACTTTGTTGAATACAAAGAATCGAAAACACTTTTCATGCTGGTTTGCATTAAAAATCTGATCATTTGATATCAATAGACAGGATTTGAGGTGTAGTTAGATTCAATTAGTAAAAATGGCTTTTGTTATCATTATCACCTAAATTGTCGGAATTTTACTGACACTACAGGTGCTATTGAACTTTGTTGAATGCAAAGAAGCCAAAACACTTTTGATTCTTGTTGGTATTAAAAATGTGATCAATGTGATGTCAATAGACAGAATTTGAAGTGTAGTTGGATTCAAATGGTAAAAATGTCTTTTGTTTTCATTATCACCTCAATTGTCGGAATATTACTGACACTGAAGGTGATATTGAACTTTGTTGAATAGAAAGAAGCCAAAACACTTTTGACGCTTGTTTGTATTAAAAATCTCATCAATTTATGTCAATAAACCGGGTTTGAAGTGTAGTTAGATTCAATAAGAAAAATGTTTTTTGTTTTCATTATCACCTGAATTGTCGGAATATTACTGACACTACACGTGCTATTGAACTTTGTTGAATACTAAGAAGCCAAAACACTTTTGATGCTTGTTTGTATTAAACAGCTGATCAATTTATTGTCAATAGTCAGGATTTGAAGTTTAGTTAGATTTAATCGGTAAAAACGTCTTTTCTTTTCATTATCACCTCAATTGTCGGAATATTACTGACACTACAGGTGCTATTGAACTTTGTGGAATACATAGAAGCCAAAACAATTTTGATGCTTGTTTGTATTAAACATCTAATCAATTTGATGTCAATAGTCAGGATTTCAAGTATAATTAGATATAATTGGTAAAAATGGCTTTCGTTTTCATTATCACCTAAATGGTAGGAATATTACTGACATGGAAGGTGATATTGAACTTTGTTGAAACCAAAGAAGCCAAAGCACTTTCGATGCTTGTTTGTATTAAAAATCTGATCATTTTAATATCAATAGACAGGATTTGAGGTGTAGTTAGATTCAATTAGTAAAAATGGCTTTTGTTATCATTATCACCTAAATTGTTGGAATTTTACTGACACTACAGGTGCTATTGAACTTTGTTGAATGCAAAGAAGCCAAAACACTTTTGATTCTTGTTGGTATTAAAAATCTGATCAATTTGATGTCAATAGACATGATTTGAAGTGTAGTTAGATTCAAATAGTAAAAATGGCTTTTGTTTTCATTATCACCTAAATTGTCGGAATATTACTGACACTGAAGGTGATATTGAACTTTGTTGAATACAAAGTAGCCAAAATACTTTTGACGCTTGTTTGTATTAAGAATCTCATCAATTTATGTCAATAAACCGGGTTTGAAGTGTAGTTAGATTCAATAAGAAAAATGTTTTTTGTTTTCATTATCACCTGAATTGTCGGAATATTACTGACACTACACGTGCTATTGAACTTTGTTGAATACTAAGAAGCCAAAACACTTTTGATGCTTGTTTGTATTAAACAGCTGATCAATTTATTGTCAATAGTCAGGATTTGAAGTTTAGTTAGATTTAATCGGTAAAAACGTCTTTTCTTTTCATTATCACCTCAATTGTCGGAATATTACTGACACTACAGGTGCTATTGAACTTTGTGGAATACATAGAAGCCAAAACAATTTTGATGCTTTTTTGTATTAAACATCTAATCAATTTGATGTCAATAGTCAGGATTTCAAGTATAATTAGATATAATTGGTAAAAATGGCTTTCGTTTTCATTATCACCTAAATGGTAGGAATATTACTGACATGGAAGGTGATATTGAACTTTGTTGAAACCAAAGAAGCCAAAGCACTTTCGATGCTTGTTTGTATTAAAAATCTGATCATTTTGATATCAATAGACAGGATTTGAGGTGTAGTTAGATTCAATTAGTAAAAATGGCTTTTGTTATCATTATCACCTAAATTGTTGGAATTTTACTGACACTACAGGTGCTATTGAACTTTGTTGAATGCAAAGAAGCCAAAAAACTTTTGATTCTTGTTGGTATTAAAAATCTGATCAATTTGATGTCAATAGACATGATTTGAAGTGTAGTTAGATTCAAATAGTAAAAATGGCTTTTGTTTTCATTATCACCTAAATTGTCGGAATATTACTGACACTGAAGGTGATATTGAACTTTGTTGAATGCAAAGTAGCCAAAATACTTTTGACGCTTATTTGTATTAAAAATCTCATCAATTTATGTAAATAGACAGGATTTGAAGTGTAGTTAGATTCAATAAGAAAAATGTTTTTTTTTCATTATCACCTGAATTGTCGGAATGTTACTGACACTACACGTGCTATTGAACTTTGTTGAATACTAAGCAGCCAAAACACTTTTGATGCTTGTTTGTATTAAACATCTGAGCAATTTAATGTCAATAGTCAGGATTTGAAGTGTAGGTAGATTCAATCGGTAAAAACGTCTTTTCTTTTCATTATCACCTCAATTGTTGGAATATTACTGACACTACAGGTGCTATTGAACTTTGTTGAATACAAGGAAGCCAAGACAATTTTGATGCTTGTTTGTATTAAACATCTAATCAATTTGATGTCAATAGTCAGGATTTCAAGTATATTTAGATTCAATTGGTAAAAATTGCTTTCGTTTTCATTATCACCTCAATTGTCGTAATATTACTGACGTGGAAGGTGGTATTTAACTTTGTTGAAACCAAAGAAGCCAAAACACTTTTGATGCTTGTTTGTATTAAAAATCTGATCATTTTGATATCAATAGACAGGATATGAGGTGTAGTTAGATTCAATTAGTAAAAATGGCTTTTGTTATCATTATCACCTATATTGTTGGAATTTTACTGACACTACAGGTGATATTGAACTTTGTTGAATACAAAGAAGCCAAAACACTTTTGATTCTTGTTGGTATTAAAAATCTGATCAATTTGATGTCAATAGACAGGATTTGAACTGTAGTTAGATTGAACTTTGTAGCTGATCTCCATAACGCATACGATCTTCAAAGCCTTCGACTGTAATCCTCCGCTTGATGTTCGTTCTGTGTATCTTGACATTTCTAAAGCTTTCGACAGGGTATGGCATGACGGACTGATTTATAAGTTAAAACGTTGTGGCGTCTCTGGAGAGCTCCTTTCACTTATCCAAAGTTTTCTCAAGGATAGAAAACAGCGAACAGTTCTAAATGGACAGAATTCTGATTGGGGAGATATTTCAGCAGGAGTACCCCAGGGTTCTATTCTAGGACCCTTGTTCTTCCTCGTGTATATTAATGATCTAGCTGCAGACGTAAGGTGTAATGTTAAGCTTTTTGCTGATGATACGTCGTTATTCACTGTAGTAGAAGACTCAAACACAGCAGCTAGTGATATGAACCACGACCTAGAGTTGATAAGACAAAGGGCCTATGATTGGAAAATGTCTTTTAAGCCTGATCCACAAAAACAAGCAGTTGAATTAATATTTTGTACGAAAAGAATTGAAATGAATCATCCAGAAATTCGTTTTAATGACATACCAGTGATGAAAGTAGATGAACATAAACATTTAGGAATCATCCTGTATTCAAAGCTATCCTTTTCGGCTCATATCAAAGCAGCTATTTCTAAGGCAAGAAAAGGTGTCGGTTTGCTAAAATATCTCTCTAAGTACCTACCAAGACATACTTTAAACGAACTATTCAAACTTTATGTGCAACCCCACCTGGAATACGGAGATGTTATCTTTCATATTCCAGCCAAAGTATGTGAATTTAGCGGGAACACTATTTTGCCAAGTTTGATGGAAAAATTGGAGTCTGTTCAGTATTCTGCTGCTCTAGCTGTTACTGGAACATGGAGGGGCACATCGCGTGAGAAGCTGTACGCAGAGCTTAGCTGGGAGTCATTCAGTTCCCGAAGGTGGAGTAGACGTCTTACGTTGTTTTACAAAATGATAAATAACCTGTTGCCTGAATATACAAGGGATCCAGTCCCTCAACTTCAGCAGTCGCATTACTCTCTTCGCAATCTGGATGTCATTGGGCAAATAAGGGCAAGAACAGAAAAATTCAAATCTAGTTTCTATCCCAATTGCCTGGTTGAATGGAATGAACTAGGCCCAGAGATTAGACTCTCGCCGTCGGTTGCTATCTTTAAGAAAAGGCTGATCTCTATGATCCGTCCCCCTGCTAAATGTCTTTGGGATTCACGATTCAATAGGATTATCTTATCTGACTCAACTAAGAGTGGGTCTCAGCAAATGATGCTTTCATAAATTCAAGCACAATTTTAGAGATTCCATAAATCCAATGTGCCCTACTAATGATGGTATTGAGACTACGGAACACTTCCTGTTGCTCTGCCCCTCCTTCGAGGTTGAACGTCGAAATCTTATTATTATCATTTTATTCAAGGTTGGCAACTTACATAGCTAAAATATAAAAACGCTAATTCAAGCCAACAAATTAATTTACAATAATACAACAAAATAAGTAAA
The DNA here is from genome assembly GCA_964020215.1 of Aurelia sp. 3 sensu Dawson et al. (2005). NCBI lineage: Eukaryota > Metazoa > Cnidaria > Scyphozoa > Semaeostomeae > Ulmaridae > Aurelia > Aurelia sp. 3 sensu Dawson et al. (2005). The sequence goes on along the minus strand of OZ026592.1, from coordinate 9,334,213 downwards.
ACAAATCGATAAAATTACAAAGTTCATAAAATCTATATATACAATCTAAAAGGGGTATAAAACTATAAAAAGCCGAGCTCAGGTATGTATTGTCTGCAGAGTCTACAGTCACAGTCTACACATTTCCAAAATTTTATTCTATTCTTGAATTGTTGCACAGAATTTGCATCTTTGATTTCCTGTGAAAGAGTGTGCCAAATGCGCTGTCCTCTATAACGAACTGTTTCAGTACCATATTTAACAGTATGTACGATAGGAACTGTGAATGTATTTGAATTTCTCAAATTATAAGCAGCATTTCTTTGAGGAAAAATTTCATTCATGAATGTGGGACTTTGATTATTTATTGCTTTGAACATTTCAGTCATTAGCAACTGCAGATTTTTCTCATGTATCGTTACAGATCTATCTTTTTCTAACAAAGTTGCGAAACTAGAACAAAAGTCTTTATATGCTATTCTGAGGGCTCTCTCGTGCAGCCTATTGATTTTGTTGTTCATTTTTCTGCTATGAAACATCCAAACCAATGGACAATATTGGAACTGACTAGTAACAAATGCTCTCATCAAAAGTCTCAATTTATCAGTACCTAGATATGCAGACATTCGTGACAAAGCAAATAGTTTATTGCCAGCCTTTTGACAAATATTGCTAATGTGCTTTTCAAAGCTAAGATTTGCGTCAATTAAAAATTCCTAGCAGCTTCTCCTCTTTTGAATTATTGACGGCACAACTGCCGATATTTATGCTCACCTCTTGATTTGTTCTTTCACCAAATATCATAAAATGGCACTTGTCTTCGTTCAGTTTCATATAATTGTTTCTAAACCAATCGATTGTAATTTTAGAATCATTTTCTAGCCTAGAGATTACATTTTCGAGACGACTATCGCATGTATAGATGGTTGTATCATCCGCATAGTTACATATATCTGTTTCTTGAATCGATAACAGAAGGTCATTGATATAGATATTGAAAAATAGAGGCCCAAGTACGGATCCTTGAGGAACGCCAAACCATAGATGTTTATAGCTGCTGAAAGAACCATTGATTTTTACTCTTTGTTGCCGATTTTCCAAATAGCTGTAAACAAGCAATAAAGCTTCACGCTAGAGTATTTCAACTGCTACGACCATATGGATACATCGATCTTTCAAATCAGGTTTTGGCGCAACTTTTGTTGTATGGTGATAGATATCTTCCAAATGACCTCAACAGGAATATACTAGAGTTGACTCTGCAATACATCCACGCAACTGGTCGATTTGACTAAGATCACCTTGGAACTAGTAAACCGTCACATAACCACCAAGTCCATTTTCGTAAAGTTTCTTGTCGCAGAGTCTCTTCCCTTTTCTTTAGTGCGCCCGTTTCACATTCGATTTTTCGGCTCACATAGTGTGAATGATTTATCCATCTTGATTATGCAATTTTATCTGAAATATCAAGTCCAAACTTCTCACACTACAATCACCTATGTTGGCCTGACTTCTAATGTGAAACCGGCCAGTGGCGGATTTAGGGGGGTGCAGTCGGGGGCAACTGCCCCCCCTTCATGATGAAAACTCGGCTTGGCGCCCCATTTTCGGTAAGAAGGGCGCCCCTTATCCTCGCCCAAATGCACTCTTTTTTCGCGTTTCGTTCTGGATGTGGGAAACATGTAAATCAAGGCGTTATTCAATTGAAAAACCAAAGAATTTGCCCTAAAGAAAGGCCCAAAAATTTCTGCGCGCGCTTACTTTTCACTATATTTTTGGCGCCCACTCTGCAAATTGCCCCCCCTTCGACTTCAGGCTGGATCCGCCCCTGAAACCGGCTTTAGTATTTGTTTGTAAAACAGTTTTCTTCTTATATTTAGGATTTTGTATTTAGTGGTATATTTAGATGTATTTTTTTTTCTCCTTTTTTAGATTTATGTTAAATGCCAGGGGGTAGTCATGACATATTGCTCCTCCTGGTAGCGTCTTTGTAGTGTCGTATAGTAGTTTCGTAGGTAGTGTTATAGGTAAAATGTTGTTGTAAATTTTTTGCATTGAGTATAAAAAAAAGAACTTTGTAGAATAAAAAGAAGCAAAAACACTTTTAATTCTTGTTTGTATTAAAAATCTGATCAATTTGATGTCAATAGACAGGATTTGAAGTGTAGTTAGATTCAATTAGAAAAATGGCTTTTGTTTTCATTATCACCTCAATTGTCAGAATATTACTGACACTGAAGGTGATATTGAACTTTGTTGAATACAAAGAAGCCAAAACACTTTTGATTCTTGTTTGTATTAAAAATCTGATCAATTTGATGTCAATAGACAGGATTTGAAGTGTAGTTAGATTCAATTAATAAAAATGGCTTTTGTTTTCATTATCATCTAAATTGTCGGAATATTACTGACACTACCGGTGCTATTGAACTTTGTTGAATACAAAGAAGCCAAAACACTTTTGATGCTTGTTTGTATTAAAAATCTGATCAATTTGATGTCAATAGACAGGATTTGAAGTGTAGTTAGATTCAATTAGTAAAAATGGCTTTTGTTTTCATTATCATCTAAATTGTCGGAATATTACTGACACTGAAGGTGATATTGAACTTTGTTGAATACAAAAAAGCCAAAACACATTTGATGCTTGTTTGTATAAAACATCTGATCAATTTGATGTCAATAGAAAGGATTTGAAGTGTAGTTAGATTCAATTAGAAAAATGGCTTTTGTTTTCATTATCACCTCAATTGTCGGAATATTACTGACACTACAGGTGCTATTGAATTTGTTGAATGCAAAGAAGGCAAAATACTTTTGATGCTTGTTTGTGTTAAAAATCTGATCATTTTGATATCAATAGACAGGATTTGAAGTGTAGTTAAATTCAATTGGTAAAAATAGCTTTGGTTTTCATTATCACCTCAATTGTCGGAATATTACTGACACTACAGGTGCTATTGAAATTATTGAATACTAAAAAGCAAAAACACTTTTGATGCTTGTTTGCATGAAACATCTGATCAATTTGATGTCAATAGTCAGGATTTCAAGTGTAGTTAGATTCAATTGGTAAAAAAATCTTTTCTTTTCATTATCACCTCAATTGTTAGAATATTACTGACACTACAGGTGCTATTGAACTTTGTTGAATACAAAAGAGCCAAAACACTTTTGATGCTTCTCTGTGTTAAACATATGATCAATTTGATGTCAATAGACAGGATTTGAAGTGTATTTAGATTTAATTAGAAAAATGGCTTTTGTTTTTATTATTACCTCAATTGTCGGAATATTACTGACACTACAGGTGCGATTGAACTTTGTTGAATACAAAGGAGCCACAGCAATTTTAATACTTGTTCGTACTAAACATCTGATAAATTTGATGTCAATAGTCAGGATTTCAAGTGTAGTTAGATTTAATTGGTAAAAATGTCTTTTGTTTTCATTAACACCTCAATTGTCGGAATATTTCTGACACTGAAGGTGATATTGAACTTTGTTGAATATAAAGAAGCCAAAACACTTCTTTATATTCAACAAAGATCTGATCAATTTGATGTAAATAGACAGGATTTGATGAGTAGTTGGATTCAATTGAAAAAATGTCTTTTGTGTTCATTATCACCTCAATGGTGGAAATATTACTGACACTACAGGTGTTATTGAACTTGGTTCTATACAAAGAAGCCAAAATACTTTTGATGCTGGTTTGCATTAAAAATCTGATCATTTTTATATCAATAGACAGGATTTGAAGTGTAGTTAGATTCAATTAGTAAAAATGGCTTTTGTTTTCATTATCACCTCAATTGTCGGAATATTACTGACACTGAAGGTGATATGGAACTTTGTTGAAACCAAAAAAAAAAAAGCCAAAACACTTTTGATGCTTGTTTGTATTAAAAATCTGATCAATTTGATGTCAATAGACAAAATTTGAAGTGTAGTTAGATTCAATTGGTAAAAATGTCTTTTGTTTTCATTATCACCTCAATTGTCGAAATATTACTGACACTACAGGTGCTATTGAATTTGTTGAATACAAAAAAGCCAAAACACATTTGATGCTTGTTTGTATCAAACATCTGATCAATTTGATGTCAATAGAAAGGATTTGCAGTGTAGTTAGATTCAATTAGAAAAATGGCTTTTGTTTTCATTATCACCTCAATTGTCGGAATATTACTGACACTACAGGTGCTATTGAAATTATTGAATACTAAAAAGCAAAAACACTTTTGATGCTTGTTTGCATGAAACATCTGATCAATTTGATGTCAATAGTCAGGATTTCAAGTGTAGTTAGATTCAATTGGTAAAAAAATCTTTTCTTTTCATTATCACCTCAATTGTTAGAATATTACTGACACTACAGGTGCTATTGAACTTTGTTGAATACAAAAGAGCCAAAACACTTTTGATGCTTCTCTGTGTTAAACATATGATCAATTTGATGTCAATAGACAGGATTTGAAGTGTATTTAGATTTAATTAGAAAAATGGCTTTTGTTTTTATTATTACCTCAATTGTCGGAATATTACTGACACTACAGGTGCGATTGAACTTTGTTGAATACAAAGGAGCCACAGCAATTTTAATACTTGTTCGTACTAAACATCTGATAAATTTGATGTCAATAGTCAGGATTTCAAGTGTAGTTAGATTTAATTGGTAAAAATGTCTTTTGTTTTCATTAACACCTCAATTGTCGGAATATTTCTGACACTGAAGGTGATATTGAACTTTGTTGAATATAAAGAAGCCAAAACACTTCTTTATATTCAACAAAGATCTGATCAATTTGATGTAAATAGACAGGATTTGATGAGTAGTTGGATTCAATTGAAAAAATGTCTTTTGTGTTCATTATCACCTCAATGGTGGAAATATTACTGACACTACAGGTGTTATTGAACTTGGTTCTATACAAAGAAGCCAAAATACTTTTGATGCTGGTTTGCATTAAAAATCTGATCATTTTTATATCAATAGACAGGATTTGAAGTGTAGTTAGATTCAATTAGTAAAAATGGCTTTTGTTTTCATTATCACCTCAATTGTCGGAATATTACTGACACTGAAGGTGATATGGAACTTTGTTGAATACAAAAAAAAAGCCAAAACACTTTTGATGCTTGTTTGTATTAAAAATCTGATCAATTTGATGTCAATAGACAGGATTTGAAGTGTAGTTATATTCAATTGGTAAAAATGTCTTTTGTTTTCATTATCACCTCAATTGTCGAAAAATTACTGACACTAAAGGTGATATTGAACTTTGTTGAATACAAAGAAGGCAAAATACTTTTGATGCTAGTTTGTGTTAAAGATCTGATCAATTTGATGTCAATAGAAAGGATTTAAAATGTAGTTAGATTTTAATTAGTAAAAATGGCTTTTGTTTTCATTATCACCTAAATTGTCGGAATATTTCGGACACTAAAGGTGATATTGAACTTTGTTGAATACAAAGAAGGCAAAATACTTTTGATGCTAGTTTGTGTTAAAGATCTGATCAATTTGATGTCAATAGAAAGGATTCAAAATGTAGTTAGATTTAATTAGTAAAAATGGCTTTTGTTTTCATTATCACCTAAATTGTCGGAATATTTCGGACACTGAAGGTGATATTGACCTTTGTTGAGTACAAAGAATCCAAAACACTTTTGACGCTTGTTTGTATTAAAGATCTGATCAATGTGATGTCAATAGACAGGATTTGAAGTGTAGTTAGATTCAATTAGTAAAAATGTGTTTTGTTTTCATTATCACCCAAATTGTCGGAAAATTACTGACAAGATAGGTGCTATTGAACTTGGTTCTATACAAAGAAGCCAAGACAGTTTTGATGCTTGTTTGTATTACAAATCTTATCAATTTGATGTCAATAGACAGGATTTGAAGTGTAGTTAGATTCAATTAGAAAAATGGCTTTTGTTTTCATTATCTCCTCAATTGTCGGAATATTACTGACACTACAGGTGCGATTGAACTTTGTTGAATGCAAAGGAGCCACAACAATTTTAATACTTGTTTGTACTAAACATCTGATAAATTTGATGTCAATAGTCAGGATTTCAAGTGTAGTTAGATTTAATTGGTAAAAATGTCTTTTGTTTTCATTATCACCTCAATTGTCGGAATATTTCTGACACTGAAGGTGATATTGAACTTTGTTGAATATAAAGAAGCCAAAACACTTTTGACGCTTGTTTGTATAAAAAATCTGACCAATTTGATGTCAATAGACAGGATTTGAAGTGTAGTTATATTCAATTGGTAAAAATGTCTTTTGTTTTCATTATCACCTAAATTGTCGGAAAATTACTGACACTACAGGTGCTATTGAACTTTATTGAATACTAAAAAGCCAAAACACTTTTGATGCTTGTTTGTATTACAAATCTTATCAATTTGATGTCAATAGACAGGATTTGAAGTGTAGTTGGATTCAATTGCTAAAAATTTTTTTTTGTTTTCATTATCACCTCAATTGTCGGAATATTACTGACACTACAGGTGCTATTGAACTTTATTGAATACTAAAAAGCCAAAACACTTTTGATGCTTGTTTGTATTACAAATCTTATCAATTTGATGTCAATAGACAGGATTTGAAGTGTAGTTAGATTCAATTGCTAAAAATTTTTTTTTGTTTTCATTATCACCTCAATTGTCGGAATATTACTGACACTACAGGTGCTATTGAACTTTATTGAATACTAAAAAGCCAAAACACTTTTGATGCTTGTTTGCATGAAACATCTGATCAATTTGATGTCAATAGTCAGGATTTCAAGTGTAGTTAGATTCAATTGGTAAAAATATCTTTTGTTTTCATTAACACCTCAATTGTCGGAATATTTCGGACACTGAACGTGATATTGACCTTTGTTGAGTACAAAGAATCCAAAACACTTTTGACGCTTGTTTGGATTAAAGATCTGATCAATTTGATGTCAATAGACAGGATTTGAAGTGTAGTGAGATTCAGTTAGTAAAAATGTGTTTTGTTTTCATTATCACCCAAATTGTCGGAAAATTACTGACAAGATAGGTGCTATTGAACTTGGTTCTATACAAAGAAGCCAAGACAGTTTTGATGCTTGTTTGTATTACAAATCTTATCAATTTGATGTCAATAGACAGGATTTGAAGTGTAGTTAGATTCAATTGGTAAAAATGTATTTTGTTTTCATTATTACCTCAATTCTCGGAATATTACTGACACTACAGGTGATGTTGAACTTTTTTGAATACAAAAAAGGCAAAACACTTTTGACGCTTGTTTGTATAAAAAATCTGACCAATTTGATGTCAATAGACAGGATTTGAAGTGTAGTTAGATTCAATTAGTAAAAATGTCTTTTGTTTTCATTATCACCTAAATTGTCGCAAAATTACTGACACTACAGGTGCTATTGAACTTTATTGAATACTAAAAAGCCAAAACACTTTTGATGCTTGTTTGTATTACAAATCTTATCAATTTGATGTCAATAGACAGGATTTGAAGTGTAGTTGGATTCAATTGCTAAAAATTTTTTTTTCTTTTCATTATCACCTCAATTGTCGGAATATTACTGACACTACAGTTGCTATTGAACTTGGTTCTTTATAAAGAAGCCAAAACACTTTTGATGCTTGTTTATATTAAAAATCTGATGAATTTGATGTCAATAGACAGGATTTGAAGTATAGTTAGATTCAATTCGTAAAAATGTCTTTTGTTTTCATTATCACCTCAATTGTCGAAATATTACTGACACTACAGGTGCTATGGAATTTGTTGAATACAAAAAAAGCCAAAACACATTTGATGCTTGTTTGTGTTAAAAATCTGATCATTTTGATATCAATAGACAGGATTTGAAGTGTAGTTAGATTCAATTGGTAAAAATAGCTTTTGTTTTCATTATCACCTCAATTGTCGGAATATTACTGACACTACAGGTGCTATTGAACTTTATTGAATACTAAAAAGCAAAAACACTTTTGATGCTTGTTTGCATGAAACATCTGATCAATTTGATGTCAATAGTCAGGATTTCAAGTGTAGTTAGATTCAATTGGTAAAAATATCTTTTCTTTTCATTATCACCTCAATTGTTAGAATATTACTGACACTACAGGTGCTATTGAACTTTGTTGAATACAAAAAAGCCAAAACACTTTTGATGCTTGTTTGGATTAAAAATCTGATCAATTTGATGTCAATAGACAGGATTTGATGAGTAGTTAGATTCAATTGGTAAAAATGTCTTTTGTGTTCATTATCACCTCAATGGTCGAAATATTACTGACACTACAGGTGATATTGAACTTTGTTGAATACAAAAAAGGCAAAATACTTTTGATGCTTGTTTGTATGAAAAATCTGACCAATTTGATGTCAATAGACAGGATTTGAAGTGTAGTTAGATTCAATTAGTAAAAATGTCTTTTGTTTTCATTATCACCTAAATTGTCGGAAAATTACTGACACTACAGGTGATATTGAACTTTGTTGAATACAAAGAAGGCAAAATACTTTTGATGCTAGTTTGTGTTAAAGATCTGATCAATTTGATGTCAATAGAAAGGATTCAAAATATAGTTAGATTTAATTAGTAAAAATGGCTTTTGTTTACATTATCACCTAAATTGTCGGAATATTTCGGACACTGAAGGTGATATTGACCTTTGTTGAGTACAAAGAATCCAAAACACTTTTGACGCTTGTTTGTATTAAAGATCTGATCAATTTGATGTCAATAGACAGGATTTGAAGTGTAGTTAGATTCAATTAGTAAAAATGTGTTTTGTTTTCATTATCACCCAAATTGTCGGAAAGTTACTGACAAGATAGGTGCTATAGAACTTGGTTCTATACAAAGAAGCCAAAACAGTTTTGATGCTTGTTTGTATTACAAATCTTATCAATTTGATGTCAATAGACAGGATTTGAAGTGTAGTTAGATTTAATTGGTAAAAATGTCTTTTGTTTTCATTAACACCTCAATTGTCGGAATATTTCTGACACTGAAGGTGATATTGAACTTTGTTGAATATAAAGAAGCCAAAACACTTTTGATGCTTGTTTGGATTAAAAATCTGATCAATTTGATGTCAATAGACAGGATTTGACGAGTAGTTAGATTCAATTGAGAAAATGTCTTTTGTATTCATTATCACCTCAATGGTCGAAATATTACTGACACTTTAGGTGTTATTGAACTTGGTTCTATACAAAGAAGCCAAAATACTTTTGATGCTGGTTTGCATTAAAAATATGATCATTTTGATATCAATAGACAGGATTTGAAGTGTAGTTAGATTCAATTAGTAAAAATGGCTTTTGTTTTCATTATCACCTCAATTGTCGGAATATCACTGACACTGAAGGTGATATGGAACTTTGTTGAAACCAAAAAAAAAAAAGCCAAAACACTTTTGATGCTTGTTTGTATTAAAAATCTGATCAATTTGATGTCAATAGACAGGATTTGAAGTGTAGTTATATTCAATTGGTAAAAATGTCTTTTGTTTTCATTATCACCTCAATTGTCGAAATATTACTGACACTAAAGGTGATATTGAACTTTGTTGAATACAAAGAAGGCAAAATACTTTTGATGCTAGTTTGTGTTAAAGATCTGATCAATTTGATGTCAATAGAAAGGATTTAAAATGTAGTTAGATTTAATTAGTAAAAATGGCTTTTGTTTTCATTATCACCTAAATTGTCGGAATATTTCGGACACTGAAGGTGATATTGACCTTTGTTGAGTAAAAAGAATCCAAAACACTTTTGACGCTTGTTTTTATTAAAGATCTGATCAATTTGATGTCAATAGACAGGATTTGAAGTGTAGTTAGATTCAATTGGTAAAAATGTCTTTTGTTTTCATTATCACCTCAATTGTCGAAATATTACTGACACTAAAGGTGATATTGAACTTTGTTGAATACAAAGAAGGCAAAATACTTTTGATGCTAGTTTGTGTTAAAGATCTGATCAATTTGATGTCAATAGAAAGGATTTTAAATGTAGTTAGATTTAATTAGTAAAAATTGCTTTTGTTTTCATTATCACCTAAATTGTCGGAATATTTCGGACACTAAAGGTGATATTGAACTTTGTTGAATACAAAGAAGGCAAAATAATTTTGATGCTAGTTTGTGTTAAAGATCTGATCAATTTGATGTCAATAGAAAGGATTCAAAATGTAGTTAGATTTAATTAGTAAAAATGGCTTTTGTTTTCATTATCACCTAAATTGTCGGAATATTTCGGACACTGAACGTAATATTGACCTTTGTTGAGTACAAAGAATCCAAAACACTTTTGACGCTTGTTTGTATTAAAGATCTGATCAATTTGATGTCAATAGACAGGATTTGAAGTGTAGTGAGATTCAATTAGTAAAAATGTGTTTTGTTTTCATTATCACCCAAATTGTCGGAAAATTACTGACAAGATAGGTGCTATTGAACTTGGTTCTATACAAAGAAGCCAAGACAGTTTTGATGCTTGTTTGTATTACAAATCTTATCAATTTGATGTCAATAGACAGGATTTGAAGTGTAGTTAGATTCAATTGGTAAAAATGTATTTTGTTTTCATTATTACCTCAATTCTCGGAATATTTCTGACACTACAGGTGATGTTGAACTTTTTTGAATACAAAGAAGCCAAAACACTTTTGATGGTTGTTTGTATGAAAAATCTGATCAATTTGATGTCAATAGACAGGATTTGAAGTGTAGTTAGATTCAATTAGTAAAAATGGCTTTTGTTTTCATTATCATCTAAATTGTCGGAATATTACTGACACTGAAGGTGATATTGAACTTTGTTGAATACAAAGAAGCCAAAACACTTTTGATGCTTGTTTGTATTAAAATCTGATCAATTTTATGTCAATAGACAACATTTGAAGTGTAGTTAGATTCAATTGGTAAAAATGTCTTTTGTTTTCATTATCACCTCAATTGTCGAAATATTACTGACACTACAGGTGCTATTGAATTTGTTGAATACAAAAAAGCCAAAACACATTTGATGCTTGTTTGTATCAAACATCTGATCAATTTGATGTCAATAGAAAGGATTTGAAGTGTAGTTAGATTCAATTAGAAAAATTGCTTTTGTTTTCATTATCACCTCAATTGTCGGAATATTACTGACACTACAGGTGCTATTGAATTTGTTGAATGTAAAGAAGGCAAAATACTTTTGATGCTTGTTTGTGTTAAAAATCTGATCATTTTGATATCAATAGACAGGATTTGAAGTGTAGTTAGATTCAATTGGTAAAAATATCTTTTCTTTTCATTATCACCTCAATTGTTAGAATATTACTGACACTACAGGTGCTATTGAACTTTGTTGAATACAAAAAAGCCAAAACACTTTTGATGCTTCTTTGTGTTAAACATATGATCAATTTGATGTCAATAGACAGGAATGAAGTGTATTTAGATTTAATTAGAAAAATGGCTTTTGTTTTTATTATTACCTCAATTGTCGGAATATTACTGACACTACAGGTGCGATTGAACTTTGTTGAATACAAAGGAGCCACAACAATTTTAATACTTGTTTGTACCAAACATCTGATAAATTTGATGTCAATAGTCAGGATTGCAAGTTCAGTTAGATTTAATTGGTAAAAATGTCTTTTGTTTTCATTAACACCTCAATTGTCGGAATATTTCTGACACTGAAGGTGATATTGAACTTTGTTGAATATAAAGAAGCCAAAACACTTTTGATGCTTGTTTGGATTAAAAATCTGATCAATTTGATGTCAATAGACAGGAATTGAAGTGTAGTTAGATTCAATTGGTAAAAATGTCTTTTGTTTTCATTATTACCTCAATTCTCGGAATATTACTGACACTACAGGTGATATTGAACTTTTTTGATTAAAAAGAAGCCAAAACACTTTTGATGGTTGTTTGAATGAAAAATCTGATCAATTTGATGTCAATAGACAGGATTTGAAGTGTAGTTAGATTCAATTAGTAAAAATGGCTTTTATTTTCATTATCATCTAAATTGTCGGAATATTACTGACACTGAAGGTGATATTGTACTTTGTTGAATACAAAGAAGCCAAAACACTTTTGATGCTTGTTTGTATTAAAATCTGATCAATTTGATGTCAATAGACAAAATTTGAAGTGTAGTTAGATTCAATTGGTAAAAATGTCTTTTCTTTTCATTATCACCTCAATTGTCGGAATATTACTGACACTACAGTTGCTTTGTAACGTGGTTCTTTATAAAGAAGCCAAAACACTTTTGATGCTTGTTTATATTAAAAATCTGATCAATTTGATGTCAATAGACAGGATTTGAAGTATAGTTAGATTCAATTCGTAAAAATGTCTTTTGTTTTCATTATCACCTCAATTGTCGAAATATTACTGACACTACAGGTGCTATTGAATTTGTAGAATACAAAAAAGCCAAAACACATTTGATGCTTGTTTGTATCAAACATCTGATCAATTTGATGTCAATAGAAAGGATTTGAAGTGTAGTTAGATTCAATTAGAAAAATGGCTTTTGTTTTCATTATCACCTCAATTGTCGGAATATTACTGACACTACAGGTGCTATTGAATTTGTTGAATGCAAAGAAGGCAAAATACTTTTGATGCTTGTTTGCGTTAAAAATCTGATCATTTTGATATCAATAGACCGGATTTGAAGTGTAGTTAGATTCAATTGGTAAAAATAGCTTTTGTTTTCATCATCACCTCAATTGTCGGAATATTACTGACACTACAGGTGCTATTGAACTTTATTGAATACTAAAAAGCAAAAACACTTTTGATGCTTGTTTGCATGAAACATCGGATCAATTTGATGTCAATAGTCAGGATTTCAAGTGTAGTTAGATTCAATTGGTAAAAATATTTTTTCTTTTCATTATCACCTCAATTGTTAGAATATTACTGACACTACAGGTGCTATTGAACTTTGTTGAATACAAAAAAGCCAAAACACTTTTGATGCTTCTTTGTGTTAAACATATGATCAATTTGATGTCAATAGACAGGATTTGAAGTGTATTTAGATTTAAGTAGAAAAATGGCTGTTGTTTTTATTATTACCTCAATTGTCGAAATATTACTGACACTACAGGTGCGATTGAACTTTGTTGAATACAAAGGAGCCACAACAATTTTAATACTTGTTTGTACTAAACATCTGATAAATTTGATGTCAATAGTCAGGATTTCAAGTGTAGTTAGATTCAATTAGTAAAAATGTCTTTTGTTTTCATTATCACCTAAATTGTCGGAAAATTACTGACACTACAGGTGCTATTGAACTTTATTGAATACTAAAAAGCCAAAACACTTTTGATGCTTGTTTGTATTACAAATCTTATCAATTTGATGTCAATAGACAGGATTTGAAGTGTAGTTAGATTCAATTGCTAAAAATTTTTTTTTGTTTTCATTATCACCTCAATTGTCGGAATATTACTGACACTACAGGTGCTATTGAACTTTATTGAATACTAAAAAGCCAAAACACTTTTGATGCTTGTTTGTATTACAAATCTTATCAATTTGATGTCAATAGACAGGATTTGAAGTGTAGTTAGATTCAATTGCTAAAAATTTTTTTTTGTTTTCATTATCACCTCAATTGTCGGAATATTACTGACACTACAGGTGCTATTGAACTTTATTGAATACTAAAAAGCCAAAACACTTTTGATGCTTGTTTGCATGAAACATCTGATCAATTTGATGTCAATAGTCAGGATTTCAAGTGTAGTTAGATTCAATTGGTAAAAATATCTTTTGTTTTCATTAACACCTCAATTGTCGGAATATTTCGGACACTGAAAGTGATATTGACCTTTGTTGAGTACAAAGAATCCAAAACACTTTTGACGCTTGTTTGTATTAAAGATCTGATCAATTTGATGTCAATAGACAGGATTTGAAGTGTAGTGAGATTCAATTAGTAAAAATGTGCTTTGTTTTCATTATCACCCAAATTGTCGGAAAATTACTGACAAGATAGGTGCTATTGAACTTGGTTCTATACAAAGAAGCCAAGACAGTTTTGATGCTTGTTTGTATTACAAATCTTATCAATTTGATGTCAATAGACAGGATTTGAAGTGTAGTTAGATTCAATTGGTAAAAATGTATTTTGTTTTCATTATTACCTCAATTCTCGGAATATTACTGACACTACAGGTGATGTTGAACTTTTTTGAATACAAAGAAGCCAAAACACTTTTGATGGTTGTTTGTATGAAAAATCTGATCAATTTGATGTCAACAGACAGGATTTGAAGCGTAGTTAGATTCAATTAGTGAAAATGGCTTTTGTTTTCATTATCATCTAAATTGTCGGAATGTTACTGACACTGAAGGTGATATTGAACTTTGTTGAATACAAAGAAGCCAAAACACTTTTGATGCTTGTTTGTATTAAAATCTGATCAATTTTATGTCAATAGACAAAATTTGAAGTGTAGTTAGATTCAATTGGTAAAAATGTCTTTTCTTTTCATTATCACCTCAATTGTCGGAATATTACTGACACTACAGGTGATATTGAACTTTGTTGAATACAAAAAAGGCAAAACACTTTTGACGCTTGTTTGTATAAAAAATCTGACCAATTTGATGTCAATAGACAGGATTTGAAGTGTAGTTAGATTCAATTAGTAAAAATTTCTTTTGTTTTCATTATCACCTAAATTGTCGGAAAATTACTGACACAACAGGTGATATTGAACTTTGTTGAATACAAAAAAGGCAAAACACTTTTGACGCTTGTTTGTATAAAAAATCTGACCAATTTGATGTCAATAGTCAGGATTTCAAGTGTAGTTAGATTTAATTGGTAAAAATGTCTTTTGTTTTCATTAACACCTCAATTGTCGGAATATTTCTGACACTGAAGGTGATATTGAACTTTGTTGAATATGAAGAAGCCAAAACACTTTTGATGCTTCTTTGTCTTATAAATCTGATCAATTTGATGTCAATAGACAGGATTTGAAGTGTAGTTAGATTCAATTGCTAAAAATTTTATTTTGTTTTCATTATCACCTCAATTGTCGGAATATTACTGACACTACAGGTGCTATTGAACTTTATTGAATACTAAAAAGCCAAAACACTATTGATGCTTGTTTGCATGAAACATCTGATCAATTTGATGTCAATAGTCAGGATTTCAAGTGTAGTTAGATTCAATTGGCAAAAATATCTTTTCTTTTCATTATCACCTCTATTGTTAGAATATTACTGACACTACAGGTGCTATTGAACTGTGTTGAATACAAAAAAGCCAAAACACTTTTGATGCTTCTTTGTGTTAAACATATGATCAATTTGATGTCAATAGACAGGATTTGAAGTGTAGTTAGATTCAATTAGAAAAATGGCTTTTGTTTTCATTAACACCTCAATTGTCGTAATATTTCTGACACTGAAGGTGATATTAAACTTTGTTGAATATAAAGGAGCCAAAACACTTTTGATGCTTGTTTGGATTAAAAATCTGATCAATTTGATGTCAATAGACAGGATTTGAAGTGTAGTTAGATTCAATTAGTAAAAATGTGTTTTGTTTTCATTATCACCCAAATTTTCGGAAAATTACTGACAAGATAGGTGCTATTGAGCTTGGTTCTATACAAAGAAGCCAAGACAGTTTTGATGCTTGTTTGTATTACAAATCTTATCAATTTGATGTCAATAGACAGGATTTGAAGTGTAGTTAGATTCAATTGGAAAAATGTCTTTTGTTTTCATTATTACCTCAATTGTCGGAATATTACTTACACTACAGGTGATATTGAACTTTGTTGAATACAAAGAAGCCAAAACACTTTTGATGCTTGTTTGTATTAAAATCTGATCAATTTGATGTCAATAGACAAAATTTGAAGTGTAGTTAGATTCAATTGGTAAAAATGTCTTTTCTTTTCATTATCACCTCAATTGTCGGAATATTACTGACACTACAGTTGCTATTGAACGTGGTTCTTTATAAAGAAGCCAAAACACTTTTGATGCTTGTTTATGTTAAAAATCTGATCAATTTGATGTCAATAGACAGGATTTGAAGTATAGTTAGATTCAATTCGTAAAAATGTCTTTTGTTTTCATTATCACCTCAATTGTCGAAATATTACTGACACTACAGGTGCTATTGAATTTGTAGAATACAAAAAAGCCAAAACACATTTGATGCTTGTTTGTATCAAACATCTGATCAATTTGATGTCAATAGAAAGGATTTGAAGTGTAGTTAGATTCAAGTAGAAAAATGGCTTTTGTTTTCATTATCACCTCAATTGTCGGAATATTACTGACACTACAGGTGCTATTGAATTTGTTGAATGCAAAGAAGGCAAAATACTTTTGATGCTTGTTTGCGTTAAAAATCTTATCATTTTGATATCAATAGACCGGATTTGAAGTGTAGTTAGATTCAATTGGTAAAAATAGCTTTTGTTTTCATCATCACCTCAATTGTCGGAATATTACTGACACTACAGGTGCTATTGAACTTTATTGAATACTAAAAAGCAAAAACACTTTTGATGCTTGTTTGCATGAAACATCGGATCAATTTGATGTCAATAGTCAGGATTTCAAGTGTAGTTAGATTCAATTGGTAAAAATATTTTTTCTTTTCATTATCACCTCAATTGTTAGAATATTACTGACACTACAGGTGCTCTTGAACTTTGTTGAATACAAAAAAGCCAAAACACTTTTGATGCTTCTTTGTGTTAAACATATGATCAATTTGATGTCAATAGACAGGATTTGAAGTGTATTTAGAATTAATTAGAAAAATGGCTTTTGTTTTTATTATTACCTCAATTGTCGGAATATTACTGACACTACAGGTGCGATTGAACTTTGTTGAATACAAAGGAGCCACAACAATTTTAATACTTGTTTGTACTAAACATCTGATAAATTTGATGTCAATAGTCAGGATTTCAAGTGTAGTTAGATTTAATTGGTAAAAATGTCTTTTGTTTTCATTAACACCTCAATTGTCGGAATATTTCTGACACTGAAGGTGATATTGAACTTTGTTGAATATAAAGAAGCCAAAAGACTTTTGATGCTTGTTTGGATTAAAAATCTGATCAATTTGATGTCAATAGACAGGATTTGATGAGTAGTTAGATTCAATTGGTAAAAATGTCTTTTGTGTTCATTATCACCTCAATGGTCGAAATATTACTGACACTACAGGTGATATTGAACTTTGTTGAATACAAAAAAGGCAAAACACTTTTGATGCTTGTTTGCATGAAAAATCTGATCAATTTGATGTCAATAGTCAGGATTTCAAGTGTAGTTAGATTCAATTGGTAAAAATATCTTTTGTTTTCATTAACACCTCAATTGTCGGAATATTTCTGACACTAAAGGTGATATTGAACTTTGTTGAATATAAAGAAGCCAAAACACTTTTGATGCTTGTTTGGATTAAAAATCTGATCAATTTGATGTCAATAGACAGGATTTGAAGTGTAGTTTTATTCAATTGGTAAAAATGTCTTTTGTTTTCATTATCACCTCAATTGTCGGAACATTACTGACACTACAGGTGCTATTGAACTTGGTTATATACAAAGAAGCCAAATTAATTTTTGATGCTGGTTTGCATTAAAAATCTGATCATTTTGCTAGAAATAGACAGGATTTGAAGTGTAGTTAGATTCAATTAGTAAAAATTGCTTTTGTTTTCATTATCACATCAATTGTCGGAATATTACTGACACTGAAGGTGATATTGAACTTTGTTGAATACAAAGGAGCCACAACAATTTTGATACTTTTTTGTATTAAACATCTGATCAATTTGATGTCAATAGTCAGGATTTCAAGTGTAGTTAGATTTAATTGGTAAAAATGTCTTTTTTTTCATTAACACCTCAATTGTCGGAATATTTCTGACACTGAAGGTGATATTGAACTTTTTGGAATACAAAGAAGCCAAAACACTTTTGATGCTTTTTTGGATTAAAAATCTGATCATTTTGATGTCAATAGACAGGATTTGAAGTGTAGTTAGATTCAATTGGCAAAAATGTCTTTTGTTTTCATTATCACCTCAATTGTCGAAATATTACTGACACTACAGATGATATTGAACTTTGTTGAATACAAAGAAGGCAAAATACTTTTGATGCTTGTTTGTGTGAAAGATATGATAAAGTTGATGTCAATAGACAGGATTTGAAGTGTAGTTAGATTTAATTAGTAAAAATGGCTTTTGTTTTCATTATAACCTAAATTGTCGGAATATTACGGACACTGAAGGTGATATTGAACTTTGTTGAATACAAAGAATCCAAAACACTTTTGACGCTTGTTTGTATTAAAGATCTGATCAATTTGATGTCAATAGACAGGATTTGAAGTGTAGTTAGATTCAATTGCTAAAAATTTTTTTTTGTTTTCATTATCACCTCAATTGTCGGAATATTACTGACACTACAGGTGCTATTGAACTTTATTGAATACTAAAAAGCCAAAACACTTTTGATGCTTGTTTGCATGAAACATCTGATCAATTTGATGTCAATAGTCAGGATTTCAAGTGTAGTTAGATTCAATTGGTAAAAATATCTTTTGTTTTCATTAACACCTCAATTGTCGGAATATTTCTGACACTGAAGGTGATATTGAACTTTGTTGAATATAAAGAAGCCAAAACACTTTTGATGCTTGTTTGGATTAAAAATCTGATCAATTTGATGTCAATAGACAGGATTTGATGAGTAGTTAGATTAAATTGGTAAAAATGTCTGTTGTTTTCATTATCACCTCAATTGTCGGAACATTACTGACACTACAGGTGCTATTGAACTTGGTTATATACAAAGAAGCCAAAACAATTTTTGATGCTGGTTTGCATTAAAAATCTGATCATTTTGCTAGCAATAGACAGGATTTGAAGTGTAGTTAGATTCAATTAGTAAAAATTGCTTTTGTTTTCATTATCACATCAATTGTCGGAATATTACTGACACTGAAGGTGATATTGAACTTTGTTGAATACAAAGGAGCCACAACAATTTTGATACTTTTTTGTATTAAAAATCTGATCAATTTGATGTCAATAGACAGGATTTGAAGTGTAGTTAGATTTAATTAGAAAAATGGCTTTTGTTTTCATTATTACCTCAATTGTCGGAATATTACTGACACTACAGGTGCTATTGAACTTTATTGAATACAAAGAAGCCAAAACACTTTTGATGCTTGTTTGGATTAAAAATCTGATCATTTTGATGTCAATAGACAGGATTTGAAGTGTAGTTAGATTCAATTGGCAAAAATGTCTTTTGTTTTCATTATCACCTCAATTGTCGAAATATTACTGACACTACAGATGATATAGAACTTTGTTGAATACAAAGAAGGCAAAATACTTTTGATGCTTGTTTGTGTGAAAGATATGATAAAGTTGATGTCAATAGACAGGATTTGAAGTGTAGTTAGATTTAATTAGTAAAAATGGCTTTTGTTTTCATTATAACCTAAATTGTCGGAATATTACGGACACTGAAGGTGATATTGAACTTTGTTGAATACAAAGAATCCAAAACACTTTTGACGCTTGTTTGTATTAAAGATCTGATCAATTTGATGTCAATAGACAGGATTTGAAGTGTAGTTAGATTCAATTAGTAAAAATGTGTTTTGTTTTCATTATCACCCAAATTGTCGGAAAATTACTGACAAGATAGGTGCTATTGAACTTGGTTCTATACAAAGAAGCCAAAACAGTTTTGATGCTTGTTTGTATTACAAATCTTATCAATTTGATGTCAATAGACAAGATTTGAAGTGTAGTTAGATTCAATTGGTAAAAATGTCTTTTGTTTTCATTATTTCCTCAATTCTCGGAATATTACTGACACTACAGGTGATATTGAACTTTTTTGAATACAAAGAAGCCAAAACACTTTTGATGGTTGTTTGTATGAAAAATCTGATCAATTTGATGTCAATAGACAGGATTTGAAGTGTAGTTAGATTAAATTGGTAAAAATGTCTATTGTTTTCATTATCACCTCAATTGTCGGAACATTACTGACACTACAGGTGCTATTGAACTTGGTTCTATACAAAGAAGCCAAAACAATTTTGATGCTGGTTTGCATTAAAAATCTGATCATGATGATGTCAATAGACAGGATTTGAAATGTAGTTAGATTTAATTAGTAAAAATGGCTTTTGTTTTCATTATCACCTAAATTGTCGGAATATTACGGACACTGAAGGTGATATTGAACTTTGTTGAATACAAAGAATCCAAAACACTTTTGACGCTTGTTTGTATTAAATATCTGACCAAGTTGATGTCAATAGACAGGATTTGAAGTGTAGTTAGATTTAATTAGTAAAAATGGCTTTTGTTTTCATTATCACCTAAATTGTCGGAATATTACGGACACTGAAGGTGATATTGAACTTTGTTGAATACAAAGAATCCAAAACACTTTTGACGCTTTTTTGTATTAAATATCTGACCAAGTTGATGTCAATAGACAGGATTTGAAGTGTAGTTAGATTCAATTAGTAAAAATGTCTTTTGTTTTCATTATCACCTAAGTTGTCGGAAAATTACTGAGAAGATAGGTGCTATTGAACTTGGTTCTATAAAAAGAAGCCAATACACTTTTGATGCTTGTTTGTATTATAAATCTGATCAATTTGATGTCAATAGACAGGATTTGAAGTGTAGTTAGATTCAATTGGTAAAAATGTCTTTTGTTTTCATTATCACCTAAATTGTCGGAAAATTACTGACAAAATAGGTGCTATTGAAGTTGGTTCTATAAAAAGAAGCCAAAACACTTTTGATGCTTGTTTGTATAATAAATCTGATCAATTTGATGTCAATAGACAGGATATGAAGTGTAGTTAGATTCAATTAGTAAAAATGTCTTTTCTTATCATTATCACCTCAATTCTCGGAATATTACCGACATTTTAGGTGATATTGAACTTTGTTGAATACAAAGAATCCAAAACACTCTTCCTTCTTGTTTGCATTAAAAAAGTGATCATTTTGATATCAATAGATAGGATTTGAAGTGTAGTTACATTCAATTAGTAAAAATGTCTTTTGTTTTCATTATCACCTAAATTGCCGGAAAATTACTGACAAAATAGGTGCTATTGAACTTGGTTCTATAAAAAGAAGCCAAAACACTTTTGATGCTTGTTTGTATAATAAATCTGATCAATTTGATGTCAATAGACAGGATATGAAGTGTAGTTAGATTCAATTAGTAAAAATGTCTTTTCTTATCATTATCACCTCAATTCTCGGAATATTACCGACATTTTAGGTGATATTGAACTTTGTTGAATACAAAGAATCCAAAACACCCTTCCTTCTTGTTTGCATTAAAAAACTGATCATTTTGATATCAATAGACAGGATTTGAAGTGTAGTTAGATTCAATTAGAAAAATTGCTTTTGTTTTCATTATCACCTCAATTCTCGGAATATTACTGACACTTCAGGTGATATTGAACTTTGTTGAATAAAAAGAAGCCAAAACACTTTTGACGCTTGTTTGTATTAAATATCTGACCAAGTTGATGTCAATAGACAGGATTTGAAGTGTAGTTAGATTTAATTAGTAAAAATGGCTTTTGTTTTCATTATCACCTAAATTGTCGGAATATTACGGACACTGAAGGTGCTATTGAACTTGGTTCTATACAAAGAAGCCAAAACACTTTTGATGCTGGTTTGCATTAAAAATCTGATCATTTTGATATCAATAGATAGGATTTGAAGTGTAGTTACATTCAATTAGTAAAAATGTCTTTTGTTTTCATTATCACCTAAATTGTCGGAAAATTATTGACAAAATAGGTGCTATTGAAGTTGGTTCTATAAAAAGAAGCCAAAACACTTTTGATGCTTGTTTGTATAATAAATCTGATCAATTTGATGTCAATAGACAGGATATGAAGTGTAGTTAGATTCAATTAGTAAAAATGTCTTATCTTATCATTATCACCTCAATTCTCGGAATATTACCGACATTTTAGGTGATATTGAACTTTGTTGAATACAAAGAATCCAAAACACTCTTCCTTCTTGTTTGCATTAAAAAACTGATCATTTTGATATCAATAGATAGGATTTGAAGTGTAGTTACATTCAATTAGTAAAAATGTCTTTTGTTTTCATTATCACCTAAATTGTCGGAAAATTACTGACAAAATAGGTGCTATTGAACTTGGTTCTATAAAAAGAAGCCAAAACACTTTTGATGCTTGTTTGTATAATAAATCTGATCAATTTGATGTCAATAGACAGGATATGAAGTGTAGTTAGATTTAATTAGTAAAAATGTATTTTCTTATCATTATCACCTCAATTCTCGGAATATTACCGACATTTTAGGTGATATTGAACTTTGTTGAATACAAAGAATCCAAAACACTCTTCCTTCTTGTTTGCATTAAAAAACTGATCATTTTGATATCAATAGACAGGATTTGAAGTGTAGTTAGATTCAATTAGAAAAATTGCTTTTGTTTTCATTATCACCTCAATTCTCGGAATATTACTGACACTTCAGGTGATATTGAACTTTGTTGAATAAAAAGAAGCCAAAACACTTTTGATGGTTGTTTGTATTAAAAATCTGATCAATTTGATGTCAATAGACAGGATTTGAAGTGTAGTTAGATTCAATTGGTAAAAATGTCTTTTGTTTTCATTATTACCTCAATTGTCGGAATATTACTGACAATACAGGTGCTATTGAACTTTGTTGAATACAAAGATTCTAAAACACTTTTTGTACTGGTTTGCATTAAAAATCTGATCAATTTGATATCAATAGACAGGAGTTGAAGTGTAGTTAGATTAAATTGTCAAAAATGTCTGTTGTTTTCATTATCACCTCAACTGTCGGAATATTACTGACACTGAAGGTGATATTGAACTTTGTTGGAAACAAAAAAAGCCAAAACACTTTTGAAGCTTGTTTGTATTAAAAACCTGATCAATTTGATGTCAATAGACTGAATTTGAAGTGCAGTTAGATTCAATTTGTAAGAATGTCTTTTTTTTCATTATCACCTCAATTGTCAGAATATTACTGACAATACAGGTGCTATTGAACTTTGTTAAATACAAAGAATCCAAAACACTTTTCATGCTTGTTTGCATTAAAAATCTGATCATTTTGATATCAATAGACAGGATTTGAAGTGTAGTTAGATTTAATTAGTAAAAATGGCTTTTGTTTTCATTATCACCTAAATTGTCGGAATATTACGGACACTTAATGTAATATTGAACTTTGTTAAATACAAAGAATCCAAAACTCTTTTCATGCTTGTTTGCATTAAAAATCTGATCATTTTGATATCAATAGACAGTATTTGAAGTGTAGTTAGATTAAATTAGTAAAAATGGCTTTTGTTTTCATTATCACCTCAATTTTCGCAATATTACTGACCCGGAATTGATATTGAACTTTGTTGAATACAATAAAAGCCAAAACACTTTTGATGCTTGTTTGTATTAAAAATCTGATCAATTTGATGTCAATAGACAGGATTTGAAGTGTAGTTAGATTCAATTGGTAAAAATGTCTTTTGTTTTCATTATCACCTAAATTGTCGGAAAATTACTGACAAGATAGGTGCTATTGAACTTGGTTCTATAAAAAGAGGCCAAAACACTTTTGATGCTTGTTTGTATTATAAATCTGATCAATTTGATGTCAATAGACAGGATTTGAAGTGTAGTTAGATTTAATTGGTAAAAATGACTTTTGTTTTCATTATCACCTCAATTGTCGGAATATTACTGACACTACAGGTGCTATTGAACTTTGTTGAATGCTTAGAAGCCAAAACACTTTTGATGCTTGTTTGTATGAAAGATCTGATCATTTTGATATCAATAGACAGGATTTGAAGTGTAGTTAGATTCAATTCGTAAAAATGTCTTTTGTTTTCATTATCACCTCAATTGTCAGAATATTACTGACACTACAGGTGCTATTGAACTGTATTGAATACAAAGAAGCCACAACAATTTTGATGCTTGTTTGTATTAAACATCTGATCAATTTGATGTCAATAGTCAGGATTTGAAGCGTAGTTAGATTCAATTAGAAAAATGACTTTTGCTTTCATTATCACCTCAATTGTCAGAATATTACTGACACTGAAGGTGATATTGTACTTTGTTGAATACAAAGAAGCCAAAACACTTTTGATGCTTGTTTGTATTAAAAATCTGATCAATTTGATGTCAAAAGACATGCTTTGAAGTGTAGTTAGATTCAATTAGAAAAATGGCTTTTGTTCTCATTATCACCTCAATTGTCAGAATATTACTGACACTACACGTGCTATTGATCTTCGTTGAATACAAAGAAGCCAAAACGCTTTTTACGCTTGTTTGTATTAAAAATCTGATCAATTTGATATCAATAGACAGGATTTGAAGTGTAGTTACATTCAATTAGCAAAAATGTCTTTTTTTTCATTATCACCACAATTATCGGAATATTACTGGCACAACAGGTGCTATTGAACTTCGTTTTATATAAAGAAACCAAAACACTTTTGATGTTTGTTTGTATGAATCATCTGATCAATTTGATGTCAATAGTCAGGATTTGAAGTGTAGTTAGATTCAATTAGAAAAATGACTTTTGCTTTCATTATCACCTCAATTGTCAGAATATTACTGACACTGAAGGTGATATTGTACTTTGTTGAATACAAAGAAGCCAAAACACTTTTGATGCTTGTTTGTATTAAAAATCTGATCAATTTGATGTCAAAAGACATGCTTTGAAGTGTAGTTAGATTCAATTAGAAAAATGGCTTTTGTTTTCATTATCACCTCAATTGTCGGAATATTACTGACACTACAGGTGCTATTGAACTTTGTTGAATACAAAGAAGCCAAAACAATTTTGATTCTTGTTTGTATTAAACATCTGATCAATTTGATGTCAATAATCAGGATTTCAAGTCTAGTTACATTTAATAGGTAAAAATGTCTTTGTTTTCATTATCACCTCAATTGTCGGAAGATTACTGACACTACAGGTGCTATTGAACTTTGTTGAATACCAAGAAGCCAAAACAATTTTGATGCTTGTTTGTATTAAACATCTGATCAATTTGATGTCAATAGTCAGGATTTGATGTGTAGTTAGATTCAAGTGGTAAAAATGGCTTTTGTTTTCATTATCACCTCAATTTTTGGAATATTACTGACACTACAGGTGCTATTGTTCTTTGTTAAATAGAAAGAATCCAAGACAATTTCCATGCTTGTTTGCATTAAAAATCTGATCATTTTGATATCAATAGACAGGATTTGAAGTGTAGGTAGATTCAATTAGTAAAAATGTCTTTTGTTTTCATTATCACCTCAATTGTCGGAATATTACTGACACTACAGGTGATATTGAACTTTGTTGAATACAAAGAAGCCAAAACACTTTTGATGCTTCTTTGTATTAAAAATCTGATCAATTTGATGTCAATAGACAGGATTTGAAGTGTAGTTAGATTCAATTGGTAAAAATGTCTTTTGTTTTCATTATCACCTCAATTGTCGGAATATAACTGACACAACAGGTGCTATTGAACTTGGTTCTATATAAAGAAGCAAAACACTTTTGACGCTTGTTTGTATTAAAAATCTGATCAATTTGATGTCAATAGACAGGATTTGAAGTGTAGTTAGATTTAATTGGTAAAAATGACTTTTGTTTTCATTATCACCTCAATTGTCGGAATATTACTGACACTACAGGTGCTATTGAACTTTGTTGAATGCTTAGAAGCCAAAACACTTTTGATGCTTGTTTGTATTAAACATCTGATCAATTTGATGTCAATAGACAGGATTTGAAGTGTAGTTAGATTCAATTAGAAAAATGGCTTTTGTTTTCATTATCACCTCAATCATCAGAATATTACTGACACTACAGGTGCTATTGAACTTTGTTGAATGCTTAGAAGCCAAAACACTTTTGATGCTTGTTTGTTTGAAACATCTGATCAATTTGATGTCAATAGACAGGATTTGAAGTGTAGTTAGATTCAATTAGAAAATGGCTTTTGTTTTCATTATCACCTCAATCATCAGAATATTACTGACACTACAGGTGCTATTGAACTTTATTGAATACAAAGAAGCCACAACAATTTTAATGCTTGTTTGTATTAAACATCTGATCAATTTGATGTCAATAGTCAGGATTTGAAGCGTAGTTCGATTCAATTGGTAAAAATGTCTTTTGTTTTCATTATCACCTCAATTGTCAGAATATTACTGACACTACAGGTGCTATTGAACTTTGTAGAATACAAAGAAGCCACAACAATTTTGATGCTTGTTTGTATTAAACATCTGATCAATTTGATGTCAATAGACAGGATTTGAAGTGTAGTTAGATTCAATTAGAAAAATTGCTTTTGCTTTCATTATCACCTCAATCATCAGAATATTACTGACACTACAGGTGCTATTGAACTTTGTTGAATGCTTAGAAGCCAAAACACTTTTGATGCTTGTTTGTTTGAAACATCTGATCAATTTAATGTCAATAGACAGAATTTGAAGTGTAGTTAGATTCAATTAGAAAAATGGCTTTTGTTCTCATTATCACCTCAATTGTCAGAATATTACTGACACTACAGGTGCTATTGAACTTTGTTGAATGCTTAGAAGCCAAAACACTTTTGATGCTTGTTTGTATGAAACATCTGATCATTTTGATATCAATAGACAGGATTTGAAGTGTAGTTAGATTCAATTCGTAAAAATGTCTTTTGTTTTCATTATCACCTCAATTGTCAGAATATTACTGACACTACAGGTGCTATTGAACTGTATTGAATACAAAGAAGCCACAACAATTTTGATGCTTGTTTGTATTAAACA
Source organism: Aurelia sp. 3 sensu Dawson et al. (2005) (assembly GCA_964020215.1). Taxonomy (NCBI): domain Eukaryota; kingdom Metazoa; phylum Cnidaria; class Scyphozoa; order Semaeostomeae; family Ulmaridae; genus Aurelia; species Aurelia sp. 3 sensu Dawson et al. (2005). The sequence continues at coordinate 9,307,259 of OZ026592.1, read as the reverse complement.
TCTGATCAATTTGATGTCAATAGTCAGGATTTGAAGCGTAGTTAGATTCAATTGGTAAAAATGTCTTTTGTTTTCATTATCACCTCAATTGTCAGAATATTACTGACACTACAGGTGCTATTGAACTTTGTAGAATACAAAGAAGCCACAACAATTTTGATGCTTGTTTGTATTAAACATCTGATCAATTTGATGTCAATAGACAGAATTTGAAAAGTAGTTAGATTCAATAAGAAAAATGTCTTTTGTTTTCATTATCTCCTCAATTGTCGGAATATTACTGACACTACACGTGCTATTGATCTTCGTTGAATACAAAGAAGCCAAAACGCTTTTTACGCTTGTTTGTATTAAAAATCTGATCAATTTGATATCAATAGACAGGATTTGAAGTGTAGTTACATTCAATTAGTAAAAATGGCTTTTGTTTTCATTATCACCTCAATTGTCGGAATATTACTGACACTACTGTTGATATTGAACTTTGTTGAATACAAAGAAGCCAAAACACTTTTGATGCTTGTTTGTATTAAAAATCTGATCAATTTGATGTCAATAGACAGGATTTGAAGTGTAGTTAGATTCAATTGGTAAAAATGTCTTTTTTTTCATTATCACCACAATTATCGGAATATTACTGGCACAACAGGTGCTATTGAACTTCGTTCTATATAAAGAAACCAAAACACTTTTGATGTTTGTTTGTATGAATCATCTGATCAATTTGATGTCAATAGTCAGGATTTGAAGTGTAGTTAGATTCAATTAGAAAAATGACTTTTGCTTTCATTATCACCTCAATTGTCAGAATATTACTGACACTGAAGGTGATATTGTACTTTGTTGAATACAAAGAAGCCAAAACACTTTTGATGCTTGTTTGTATTAAAAATCTGATCAATTTGATGTCAAAAGACATGCTTTGAAGTGTAGTTAGATTCAATTAGAAAAATGGCTTTTGTTTTCATTATCAACTCAATTGTCGGAATATTACTGACACTACAGGTGCTATTGAACTTTGTTGAATACAAAGAAGCCAAAACAATTTTGATTCTTGTTTGTATTAAACATCTGATCAATTTGATGTCAATAATCAGGATTTCAAGTCTAGTTACATTTAATAGGTAAAAATGTCTTTGTTTTCATTATCACCTCAATTGTCGGAAGATTACTGACACTACAGGTGCTATTGAACTTTGTTGAATACCAAGAAGCCAAAACAATTTTGATGCTTGTTTGTATTAAACATCTGATCAATTTGATGTCAATAGTCAGGATTTGATGTGTAGTTAGATTCAATTGGTAAAAATGGCTTTTGTTTTCATTATCACCTCAATTTTTGGAATATTACTGACACTACAGGTGCTATTGTTCTTTGTTAAATAGAAAGAATCCAAGACACTTTCCATGCTTGTTTGCATTAAAAATCTGATCATTTTGATATCAATAGACAGGATTTGAAGTGTAGGTAGATTCAATTAGTAAAAATGTCTTTTGTTTTCATTATCACCTCAATTGTCGGAATATTACTGACACTACAGGTGATATTGAACTTTGTTGAATACAAAGAAGCCAAAACACTTTTGATGCTTCTTTGTATTAAAAATCTGATCAATTTGATGTCAATAGACAGGATTTGAAGTGTAGTTAGATTCAATTGGTAAAAATGTCTTTTGTTTTCATTATCACCTCAATTGTCGGAATATAACTGACACAACAGGTGCTATTGAACTTGGTTCTATATAAAGAAGCAAAAACACTTTTGATGCTTGTTTGTATTAAAAATCTGATCAATTTGATGTCAATAGACAGGATTTGAAGTGTAGTTAGATTTAATTGGTAAAAATGACTTTTGTTTTCATTATCACCTCAATTGTCGGAATATTACTGACACTACAGGTGCTATTGAACTTTGTTGAATGCTTAGAAGCCAAAACACTTTTGATGCTTGTTTGTATTAAACATCTGATCAATTTGATGTCAATAGACAGGATTTGAAGTGTAGTTAGATTCAGTTAGAAAAATGGCTTTTGTTTTCATTATCACCTCAATCATCAGAATATTACTGATACTACAGGTGCTATTGAACTTTGTTGAATGCTTAGAAGCCAAAACACTTTTGATGCTTGTTTGTTTGAAACATCTGATCAATTTGATGTCAATAGACAGGATTTGAAGTGTAGTTAGATTCAATTAGAAAATGGCTTTTGTTTTCATTATCACCTCAATCATCAGAATATTACTGACACTACAGGTGCTATTGAACTTTATTGAATACAAAGAAGCCACAACAATTTTAATGCTTGTTTGTATTAAACATCTGATCAATTTGATGTCAATAGACAGGATTTGAAGTGTAGTTAGATTCAATTAGAAAATGGCTTTTGTTTTCATTATCACCTCAATCATCAGAATATTACTGACACTACAGGTGCTATTGAACTTTATTGAATACAAAGAAGCCACAACAATTTTAATGCTTGTTTGTATTAAACATCTGATCAATTTGATGTCAATAGTCAGGATTTGAAGCGTAGTTCGATTCAATTGGTAAAAATGTCTTTTGTTTTCATTATTACCTCAATTGTCGGAATATTACTGACAATACAGGTGCTATTGAACTTTGTTGAATACAAAGATTCTAAAACACTTTTTGTGCTGGTTTGCATTAAAAATCTGATCAATTTGATATCAATAGACAGGAGTTGAAGTGTAGTTAGATTAAATTGTCAAAAATGTCTGTTGTTTTCATTATCACCTCAACTGTCGGAATATTACTGACACTGAAGGTGATATTGAACTTTGTTGGAAACAAAAAAAGCCAAAACACTTTTGAAGCTTGTTTGTATTAAAAACCTGATCAATTTGATGTCAATAGACTGAATTTGAAGTGCAGTTAGATTCAATTTGTAAGAATGTCTTTTTTTTCATTATCACCTCAATTGTCAGAATATTACTGACAATACAGGTGCTATTGAACTTTGTTAAATACAAAGAATCCAAAACACTTTTCATGCTTGTTTGCATTAAAAATCTGATCATTTTGATATCAATAGACAGGATTTGAAGTGTAGTTAGATTTAATTAGTAAAAATGGCTTTTGTTTTCATTATCACCTAAATTGTCGGAATATTACGGACACTTAATGTAATATTGAACTTTGTTAAATACAAAGAATCCAAAACTCTTTTCATGCTTGTTTGCATTAAAAATCTGATCATTTTGATATCAATAGACAGTATTTGAAGTGTAGTTAGATTAAATTAGTAAAAATGGCTTTTGTTTTCATTATCACCTCAATTTTCGCAATATTACTGACCCGGAATTGATATTGAACTTTGTTGAATACAATAAAAGCCAAAACACTTTTGATGCTTGTTTGTATTAAAAATCTGATCAATTTGATGTCAATAGACAGGATTTGAAGTGTAGTTAGATTCAATTGGTAAAAATGTCTTTTGTTTTCATTATCACCTAAATTGTCGGAAAATTACTGACAAGATAGGTGCTATTGAACTTGGTTCTATAAAAAGAGGCCAAAACACTTTTGATGCTTGTTTGTATTATAAATCTGATCAATTTGATGTCAATAGACAGGATTTGAAGTGTAGTTAGATTCAATTACTAAAAATGTCTTTTCTTTTCATTATCACCTCAATTGTCGGAATATTACTGACACTACAGGTGATATTGATCTTTGTTGAATTCAAAGAAGCCAAAACACTTTTGATGGTTGTTTGTATTAAAAATCTGATCAATTTGATGTCAATAGACAGGATTTGAAGTGTAGTTAGATTTAATTAGTAAAAATGGCTTTTGTTTTCATTATCACCTAAATTGTCGGAATATTACGGACACTGAATGCAATATTGAACTTTGTTGAATAAAAAGAATCCAAAACACCCTTGACGCTTGTTTGTATTAAAAATCTGACAATTTGATGTCAATAGACAGGATTTGAAGTGTAGTTAGATTCAATTAGTAAAAATGTCTTTTGTTTTCATTATGACCTCAATTGTCGGAATATTACTGACAAGATAGGTGCTATTGAACTTGGTTCTATACAAAGAACCCAAAACACTTTTGATGCTTGTTTGTATGATAAATCTGATCAATTTGATGTCAATAGACAGGATTTGAAGTGTAGTTAGATTCAATTGGTCAAAATGTCTTTTCTTTTATTTATCACATCAATTCTCGGAATATTACTGACACTACAGGTGCTATTGAACTTTGTTGAATACAAAGAATCTAAAACACTTTTTGTGCTGGTTTGCATTAAAAGTCTGATCATTTTGATATCAATACACAGAAGGTGAAGTGTAGCTTGATGAAAATGGTAAAAATGTCTGTTGTTTTCATTATCACCTCAATTTTCGGAATATTACTGACACTACTGGTGCTATTGAACTTGTTTCTATACAAAGAAGCCAAAACACTTTCGATGCTGGTTTGCATTAAAAATCTGACCATTTTGATATCAATAGACAGGATTTGAAGTGTAGTTACATTCAATTAGTAAAAATGTCTTTTGTTTTCATTATCACCTCAATTTTTGGAATATTACTGACACTACAGGTGCTATTGTTCTTTGTTAAATAGAAAGAATCCAAGACACTTTCCATGCTTGTTTGAATTAAAAATCTGATCATTTTGATATCAATAGACAGGATTTGAAGTGTAGGTAGATTCAATTAGTAAAAATGTCTTTTGTTTTCATTATCACCTCAATTGTCGGAATATTACTGACACTACAGGTGATATTGAACTTTGTTGAATACAAAGAAGCCAAAACACTTTTGATGCTTCTTTGTATTAAAAATCTGATCAATTTGATGTCAATAGACAGGATTTGAAGTGTAGTTAGATTCAATTGGTAAAAATGTCTTTTGTTTTCATTATCACCTCAATTGTCGGAATATAACTCACACAACAGGTGCTATTGAACTTGGTTCTATATAAAGAAGCAAAAACACTTTTGATGCTTGTTTGTATTAAAAATCTGATCAATTTGATGTCAATAGACAGGATTTGAAGTGTAGTTAGATTTAATTGGTAAAAATGACTTTTGTTTTCATTATCACCTCAATTGTCGGAATATTACTGACACTACAGGTGCTATTGAACTTTGTTGAATGCTTAGAAGCCAAAACACTTTTGATGCTTGTTTGTTTGAAACATCTGATCAATTTGATGTCATTAGACAGGATTTGAAGTGTAGTTAGATTCAATTAGAAAAATGGCTTTTGTTTTCATTATCACCTCAATCATCAGAATATTACTGACACTACAGGTGCTATTGAACTTTGTTGAATGCTTAGAAGCCAAAACACTTTTGATGCTTGTTTGTTTGAAACATCTGATCAATTTAATGTCAATAGACAGAATTTGAAGTGTAGTTAGATTCAATTAGAAAAATGGCTTTTGTTCTCATTATCACCTCAATTGTCAGAATATTACTGACACTACAGGTGCTATTGAACTTTGTTGAATGCTTAGAAGCCAAAACACTTTTGATGCTTGTTTGTATGAAACATCTGATCATTTTGATATCAATAGACAGGATTTTAAGTGTAGTTAGATTCAATTCGTAAAAATGTCTTTTGTTTTCATTATCACCTCAATTGTCAGAATATTACTGACACTACAGGTGCTATTGAACTGTATTGAATACAAAGAAGCCACAACAATTTTGATGCTTGTTTGTATTAAACATCTGATCAATTTGATGTCAATAGTCAGGATTTGAAGCGTAGTTAGATTCAATTGGTAAAAATGTCTTTTGTTTTCATTATCACCTCAATTGTCAGAATATTACTGACACTACAGGTGCTATTGAACTTTGTAGAATACAAAGAAGCCACAACAATTTTGATGCTTGTTTGTATTAAACATCTGATCAATTTGATGTCAATAGACAGAATTTGAAAAGTAGTTAGATTCAATAAGAAAAATGGCTTTTGTTTTCATTATCTCCTCAATTGTCGGAATATTACTGACACTACACGTGCTATTGTTCTTTGTTAAATAGAAAGAATCCAAGACACTTTCCATGCTTGTTTGCATTAAAAATCTGATCATTTTGATATCAATAGACAGGATTTGAAGTGTAGGTAGATTCAATTAGTAAAAATGTCTTTTGTTTTCATTATCACCTCAATTGTCGGAATATTACTGACACTACAGGTGATATTGAACTTTGTTGAATACAAAGAAGCCAAAACACTTTTGATGCTTCTTTGTATTAAAAATCTGATCAATTTGATGTCAATAGACAGGATTTGAAGTGTAGTTAGATTCAATTGGTAAAAATGTCTTTTGTTTTCATTATCACCTCAATTGTCGGAATATAACTGACACAACAGGTGCTATTGAACTTGGTTCTATATAAAGAAGCAAAAACACTTTTGATGCTTGTTTGTATTAAAAATCTGATCAATTTGATGTCAATAGACAGGATTTGAAGTGTAGTTAGATTTAATTGGTAAAAATGACTTTTGTTTTCATTATCACCTCAATTGTCGGAATATTACTGACACTACAGGTGCTATTGAACTTTGTTGAATGCTTAGAAGCCAAAACACTTTTGATGCTTGTTTGTATTAAACATCTGATCAATTTGATGTCAATAGACAGGATTTGAAGTGTAGTTAGATTCAGTTAGAAAAATGGCTTTTGTTTTCATTATCACCTCAATCATCAGAATATTACTGATACTACAGGTGCTATTGAACTTTGTTGAATGCTTAGAAGCCAAAACACTTTTGATGCTTGTTTGTTTGAAACATCTGATCAATTTGATGTCAATAGACAGGATTTGAAGTGTAGTTAGATTCAATTAGAAAATGGCTTTTGTTTTCATTATCACCTCAATCATCAGAATATTACTGACACTACAGGTGCTATTGAACTTTATTGAATACAAAGAAGCCACAACAATTTTAATGCTTGTTTGTATTAAACATCTGATCAATTTGATGTCAATAGACAGGATTTGAAGTGTAGTTAGATTCAATTAGAAAATGGCTTTTGTTTTCATTATCACCTCAATCATCAGAATATTACTGACACTACAGGTGCTATTGAACTTTATTGAATACAAAGAAGCCACAACAATTTTAATGCTTGTTTGTATTAAACATCTGATCAATTTGATGTCAATAGTCAGGATTTGAAGCGTAGTTCGATTCAATTGGTAAAAATGTCTTTTGTTTTCATTATTACCTCAATTGTCGGAATATTACTGACAATACAGGTGCTATTGAACTTTGTTGAATACAAAGATTCTAAAACACTTTTTGTGCTGGTTTGCATTAAAAATCTGATCAATTTGATATCAATAGACAGGAGTTGAAGTGTAGTTAGATTAAATTGTCAAAAATGTCTGTTGTTTTCATTATCACCTCAACTGTCGGAATATTACTGACACTGAAGGTGATATTGAACTTTGTTGGAAACAAAAAAAGCCAAAACACTTTTGAAGCTTGTTTGTATTAAAAACCTGATCAATTTGATGTCAATAGACTGAATTTGAAGTGCAGTTAGATTCAATTTGTAAGAATGTCTTTTTTTTCATTATCACCTCAATTGTCAGAATATTACTGACAATACAGGTGCTATTGAACTTTGTTAAATACAAAGAATCCAAAACACTTTTCATGCTTGTTTGCATTAAAAATCTGATCATTTTGATATCAATAGACAGGATTTGAAGTGTAGTTAGATTTAATTAGTAAAAATGGCTTTTGTTTTCATTATCACCTAAATTGTCGGAATATTACGGACACTTAATGTAATATTGAACTTTGTTAAATACAAAGAATCCAAAACTCTTTTCATGCTTGTTTGCATTAAAAATCTGATCATTTTGATATCAATAGACAGTATTTGAAGTGTAGTTAGATTAAATTAGTAAAAATGGCTTTTGTTTTCATTATCACCTCAATTTTCGCAATATTACTGACCCGGAATTGATATTGAACTTTGTTGAATACAATAAAAGCCAAAACACTTTTGATGCTTGTTTGTATTAAAAATCTGATCAATTTGATGTCAATAGACAGGATTTGAAGTGTAGTTAGATTCAATTGGTAAAAATGTCTTTTGTTTTCATTATCACCTAAATTGTCGGAAAATTACTGACAAGATAGGTGCTATTGAACTTGGTTCTATAAAAAGAGGCCAAAACACTTTTGATGCTTGTTTGTATTATAAATCTGATCAATTTGATGTCAATAGACAGGATTTGAAGTGTAGTTAGATTCAATTACTAAAAATGTCTTTTCTTTTCATTATCACCTCAATTGTCGGAATATTACTGACACTACAGGTGATATTGATCTTTGTTGAATTCAAAGAAGCCAAAACACTTTTGATGGTTGTTTGTATTAAAAATCTGATCAATTTGATGTCAATAGACAGGATTTGAAGTGTAGTTAGATTTAATTAGTAAAAATGGCTTTTGTTTTCATTATCACCTAAATTGTCGGAATATTACGGACACTGAATGCAATATTGAACTTTGTTGAATAAAAAGAATCCAAAACACCCTTGACGCTTGTTTGTATTAAAAATCTGACAATTTGATGTCAATAGACAGGATTTGAAGTGTAGTTAGATTCAATTAGTAAAAATGTCTTTTGTTTTCATTATGACCTCAATTGTCGGAATATTACTGACAAGATAGGTGCTATTGAACTTGGTTCTATACAAAGAACCCAAAACACTTTTGATGCTTGTTTGTATGATAAATCTGATCAATTTGATGTCAATAGACAGGATTTGAAGTGTAGTTAGATTCAATTGGTCAAAATGTCTTTTCTTTTATTTATCACATCAATTCTCGGAATATTACTGACACTACAGGTGCTATTGAACTTTGTTGAATACAAAGAATCTAAAACACTTTTTGTGCTGGTTTGCATTAAAAGTCTGATCATTTTGATATCAATACACAGAAGGTGAAGTGTAGCTTGATGAAAATGGTAAAAATGTCTGTTGTTTTCATTATCACCTCAATTTTCGGAATATTACTGACACTACTGGTGCTATTGAACTTGTTTCTATACAAAGAAGCCAAAACACTTTCGATGCTGGTTTGCATTAAAAATCTGACCATTTTGATATCAATAGACAGGATTTGAAGTGTAGTTACATTCAATTAGTAAAAATGTCTTTTGTTTTCATTATCACCTCAATTTTTGGAATATTACTGACACTACAGGTGCTATTGTTCTTTGTTAAATAGAAAGAATCCAAGACACTTTCCATGCTTGTTTGCATTAAAAATCTGATCATTTTGATATCAATAGACAGGATTTGAAGTGTAGGTAGATTCAATTAGTAAAAATGTCTTTTGTTTTCATTATCACCTCAATTGTCGGAATATTACTGACACTACAGGTGATATTGAACTTTGTTGAATACAAAGAAGCCAAAACACTTTTGATGCTTCTTTGTATTAAAAATCTGATCAATTTGATGTCAATAGACAGGATTTGAAGTGTAGTTAGATTCAATTGGTAAAAATGTCTTTTGTTTTCATTATCACCTCAATTGTCGGAATATAACTCACACAACAGGTGCTATTGAACTTGGTTCTATATAAAGAAGCAAAAACACTTTTGATGCTTGTTTGTATTAAAAATCTGATCAATTTGATGTCAATAGACAGGATTTGAAGTGTAGTTAGATTTAATTGGTAAAAATGACTTTTGTTTTCATTATCACCTCAATTGTCGGAATATTACTGACACTACAGGTGCTATTGAACTTTGTTGAATGCTTAGAAGCCAAAACACTTTTGATGCTTGTTTGTTTGAAACATCTGATCAATTTGATGTCAATAGACAGGATTTGAAGTGTAGTTAGATTCAATTAGAAAAATGGCTTTTGTTTTCATTATCACCTCAATCATCAGAATATTACTGACACTACAGGTGCTATTGAACTTTGTTGAATGCTTAGAAGCCAAAACACTTTTGATGCTTGTTTGTTTGAAACATCTGATCAATTTAATGTCAATAGACAGAATTTGAAGTGTAGTTAGATTCAATTAGAAAAATGGCTTTTGTTCTCATTATCACCTCAATTGTCAGAATATTACTGACACTACAGGTGCTATTGAACTTTGTTGAATGCTTAGAAGCCAAAACACTTTTGATGCTTGTTTGTATGAAACATCTGATCATTTTGATATCAATAGACAGGATTTGAAGTGTAGTTAGATTCAATTCGTAAAAATGTCTTTTGTTTTCATTATCACCTCAATTGTCAGAATATTACTGACACTACAGGTGCTATTGAACTGTATTGAATACAAAGAAGCCACAACAATTTTGATGCTTGTTTGTATTAAACATCTGATCAATTTGATGTCAATAGTCAGGATTTGAAGCGTAGTTAGATTCAATTGGTAAAAATGTCTTTTGTTTTCATTATCACCTCAATTGTCAGAATATTACTGACACTACAGGTGCTATTGAACTTTGTAGAATACAAAGAAGCCACAACAATTTTGATGCTTGTTTGTATTAAACATCTGATCAATTTGATGTCAATAGACAGAATTTGAAAAGTAGTTAGATTCAATAAGAAAAATGGCTTTTGTTTTCATTATCTCCTCAATTGTCGGAATATTACTGACACTACACGTGCTATTGATCTTCGTTGAATACAAAGAAGCCAAAACGCTTTTTACGCTTGTTTGTATTAAAAATCTGATCAATTTGATATCAATAGACAGGATTTGAAGTGTAGTTACATTCAATTAGTAAAAATGGCTTTTGTTTTCATTATCACCTCAATTGTCGGAATATTACTGACACTACTGTTGATATTGAACTTTGTTGAATACAAAGAAGCCAAAACACTTTTGATGCTTGTTTGTATTAAAAATCTGATCAATTTGATGTCAATAGACAGGATTTGAAGTGTAGTTAGATTCAATTGGTAAAAATGTCTTTTTTTTCATTATCACCACAATTATCGGAATATTACTGGCACAACAGGTGCTATTGAACTTCGTTCTATATAAAGAAACCAAAACACTTTTGATGTTTGTTTGTATGAATCATCTGATCAATTTGATGTCAATAGTCAGGATTTGAAGTGTAGTTAGATTCAATTAGAAAAATGACTTTTGCTTTCATTATCACCTCAATTGTCAGAATATTACTGACACTGAAGGTAATATTGTACTTTGTTGAATACAAAGAAGCCAAAACAATTTTGATTCTTGTTTGTATTAAACATCTGATCAATTTGATGTCAATAGTCAGGATTTGAAGTCTAGTTACATTTAATAGGTAAAAATGTCTTTGTTTTCATTATCACCTCAATTGTCGGAAGATTACTGACACTACAGGTGCTATTGAACTTTGTTGAATACAAAGAAGCCAAAACAATTTTGATTCTTGTTTGTATTAAACATCTGATCAATTTGATGTCAATAATCAGGATTTCAAGTCTAGTTACATTTAATAGGTAAAAATGTCTTTGTTTTCATTATCACCTCAATTGTCGGAAGATTACTGACACTACAGGTGCTATTGAACTTTGTTGAATACCAAGAAGCCAAAACAATTTTGATGCTTGTTTGTATTAAACATCTGATCAATTTGATGTCAATAGTCAAGATTTGATGTGTAGTTAGATTCAATTGGTAAAAATGGCTTTTGTTTTCATTATCACCTCAATTTTTGGAATATTACTGACACTACAGGTGCTATTGTTCTTTGTTAAATAGAAAGAATCCAAGACACTTTCCATGCTTGTTTGCATTAAAAATCTGATCATTTTGATATCAATAGACAGGATTTGAAGTGTAGGTAGATTCAATTAGTAAAAATGTCTTTTGTTTTCATTATCACCTCAATTGTCGGAATATTACTGACACTACAGGTGATATTGAACTTTGTTGAATACAAAGAAGCCAAAACACTTTTGATGCTTCTTTGTATTAAAAATCTGATCAATTTGATGTCAATAGACAGGATTTGAAGTGTAGTTAGATTCAATTGGTAAAAATGTCTTTTGTTTTCATTATCACCTCAATTGTCGGAATATAACTGACACAACAGGTGCTATTGAACTTGGTTCTATATAAAGAAGCAAAAACACTTTTGATGCTTGTTTGTATTAAAAATCTGATCAATTTGATGTCAATAGACAGGATTTGAAGTGTAGTTAGATTTAATTGGTAAAAATGACTTTTGTTTTCATTATCACCTCAATTGTCGGAATATTACTGACACTACAGGTGCTATTGAACTTTGTTGAATGCTTAGAAGCCAAAACACTTTTGATGCTTGTTTGTATTAAACATCTGATCAATTTGATGTCAATAGACAGGATTTGAAGTGTAGTTAGATTCAATTAGAAAAATGGCTTTTGTTTTCATTATCACCTCAATCATCAGAATATTACTGACACTACAGGTGCTATTGAACTTTGTTGAATGCTTAGAAGCCAAAACACTTTTGATGCTTGTTTGTATGAAACATCTGATCATTTTGATATCAATAGACAGGATTTGAAGTGTAGTTAGATTCAATTCGTAAAAATGTCTTTTGTTTTCATTATCATCTCAATTGTCAGAATATTACTGACACTACAGGTGCTATTGAACTTTATTGAATACAAAGAAGCCACAACAATTTTAATGCTTGTTTGTATTAAACATCTGATCAATTTGATGTCAATAGTCAGGATTTGAAGCGTAGTTCGATTCAATTGGTAAAAATGTCTTTTGTTTTCATTATCACCTCAATTGTCAGAATATTACTGACACTACAGGTGCTATTGAACTTTGTAGAATACAAAGAAGCCACAACAATTTTGATGCTTGTTTGTATTAAACATCTGATCAATTTGATGTCAATAGACAGGATTTGAAAAGTAGTTAGATTCAATAAGAAAAATGGCTTTTGTTTTCATTATCTCCTCAATTGTCGGAATATTACTGACACTACACGTGCTATTGATCTTCGTTGAATACAAAGAAGCCAAAACACTTTTGATGCTTTTTTGTGTTAAAAATCTAACAAATTTGATATCAATAGACAAGATTTGAAGTGCAGTTAGATTCAATTGGTAAATATGTCTTTTGTTTTCATTATCACCTCAATTGTCGAAATATTACTGATACTGAAGGTGATATTGAACCTCGTTGAATACAAAGAAGCCAAAACACTTTTGATGCTTGTTTGTATTAAAAATCTGATCAATTTGATGTCAATAGACAGGATTTGAAGTGTAGTTGGATTCAATTGGTAAAAATGTCTTTTGTTTTCATTATCACCTCAATTGTCGGAATATTACTGACACTACACGTGCTATTGAACTTCGTTGAATACAAAGAAGCCAAAACACTTTTGATGCTTTTTTCTGTTAAAAATCTAGCAAATTTGATATCAATAGACAAGATTTGAAGTGCAGTTCGATTAAATTGGTAAATATGTCTTTTGCTTTCATTATCACCTCAATTGTCGGAATATTACTGACACTAAAGGTGATATTGAACTTTGTTGAATACAAATAAGCCAAAACACTTTTGATGCTTGTTTGTGTTAAAAATCTGATCAATTTGATGTCAATAGTCAGGATTTGAAGTGTAGTTAGATTCAATTAGAAAAATGACTTTTGCTTTCATTATCACCTCAATTGTCAGAATATTACTGACACTGAAGGTGATATTGAACTTTGTTGAATACAAAGAAGCCAAAACAATTTTGATTCTTGTTTGTATTAAACATCTGATCAATTTGATGTCAATAATCAGGATTTGAAGTGTAGTTAGATTCAATTGGTAAAAATGGCTTTTGTTTTCATTATCACCTCAATTTTTGGAATATTACTGACACTACAGGTGCTATTGTTCTTTGTTAAATAGAAAGAATCCAAGACACTTTCCATGCTTGTTTGCATTAAAAATCTGATCATTTTGATATCAATAGACAGGATTTGAAGTGTAGGTAGATTCAATTAGTAAAAATGTCTTTTGTTTTCATTATCACCTCAATTGTCGGAATATTACTGACACTACAGGTGCTATTGAACTTTGTTGAATACAAAGAAGCCAAAACAATTTTGATTCTTGTTTGTATTAAAAATCTGATCAATTTGATATCAATAATCAGGATTTCAAGTCTAGTTACATTTAATAGGTAAAAATGTCTTTGTTTTCATTATCACCTCAATTGTCGGAAGATTACTGACACTACATGTGCTATTGAACTTTGTTGAATACAAAGAAGCCAAAACAATTTTGATGCTTGTTTGTATTAAACATCTGATCAATTTGATGTCAATAGTCAGGATTTGAAGTGTAGTTAGATTCAATTGGTAAAAATGGCTTTTGTTTTCATTATCACCTCAATTTTTGGAATATTACTGACACTACAGGTGCTATTGTTCTTTGTTAAATAGAAAGAATCCAAGACACTTTCCATGCTTGTTTGCATTAAAAATCTGATCATTTTGATATCAATAGACAGGATTTGAAGTGTAGGTAGATTCAATTAGTAAAAATGTCTTTTGTTTTCATTATCACCTCAATTGTCGGAATATTACTGACACTACAGGTGATATTGAACTTTGTTGAATACAAAGAAGCTAAAACACTTTTGATGCTTCTTTGTATTAAAAATCTGATCAATTTGATGTCAATAGACAGGATTTGAAGTGTAGTTAGATTCAATTGGTAAAAAATGTCTTTTGTTTTCATTGTCACCTCAATTGTCGGAATATAACTGACACAACAGGTGCTATTGAACTTGGTTCTATATAAAGAAGCAAAAACACTTTTGATGCTTGTTTGTATTAAAAATCTGATCAATTTGATGTCAATAGACAGGATTTGAAGTGTAGTTAGATTTAATTGGTAAAAATGACTTTTGTTTTCATTATCACCTCAATCGTCGGAATATTACTGACACTACAGGTGCTATTGAACTTTGTTCAATGCTTAGAAGCCAAAACACTTTTGATGCTTGTTTGTATTAAACATCTGATCAACTAGGAAGTAAAAGCGCTCGCTTCGCTCGCGCTTTAACATTCCTAGCTCCTGCGGAGTGCTTTTTATGGTTACCGTACTCTTTCAGTGACCACCATTTAAATTCAGCATGAAATCAGGGTTGGTAGATCTCCGGACCGCCCCGAAACCAAACCAGGGGTCGGAAAAGGGCCAGATAAAGCAAAACCTTTCAAAACAATGACCCATTGCTGTACCACCTATTGTTCTATTGTTATTTCAAGCAATGGGCACTTGCATTCCATTGTTTTCACATACTATATAGTGTAGCTCCGATGAAAACCCTGTATCTTTGATGTTGCCTTGCAAAGAAAAATGTCCTAGATTGTGATCGTCTGTACTCCAGTTTGAAGTGAATGGAATGAAAATTGACCAAAAATCTTAAAAGAAGCCAAAATTAAGCCAAACAGCCAAAGTTAATTTTTGAAGCCAACAATAAGGGAAACGAGCCAAATTTCCAAAATTTTGCTGAACAAAAGCCAAGTTACCAGCCTTGCATCAAATCAGATCAGTTATGGTCATTCATAAGAATTCAAGTAACTAAGTAAGAGTGGTATGCTATACGCCATAAAATGAGAAAAACAGGCATGTCTCTTTCTATAACATTCCTTTACTCCCAAATAAGCCTCACATAAACCTCAGCAAAATTGTTACGTTTTCAGCACATGAATCCAGTAGCAGATGCTTCAGAGCTCCCTCGTGTCTCTTAGTTTCAGAATAATTAATGAGACAATTGCGCCCTTCGCCCCTGGCCACTGTTTGAAATTCATTCAAATGATAAAGTTGGTCCCCTCAATTTTTTTCTGAGTTCCTGAGGAGCCATTGTCACCTAGAGTTTTTTGTGTACAGGCTGCATCTTCAGAAAGTCTGTAAATCAAATTTGGCGTAGTAAAAGATATCAGTCTCCATCAGTTCATCTGCTGCAAAGTGAATACATATTTCCGCTTACGTATGCTATGTTTTATTTTCAAATAATCTGACATTACAACATGCCTGCAAAGGACCCTGGGTGACAATGGCTCTTTAATTGCTGCCGACCATTGATGCTCTAAATCTACTATAGATAGATGATACATCTGTCTCTAAGCCAGCGACGTACCCAGGAATTCGAAAGGGGGGTCAGATAGTTGTTTCCCTTCATACAGTTTAGGTCAAATCTGGAGCCTATTGATAAAAACATGTCATGCATAGATTCGTTTCAAATATCTAAAAGAAAGTTGGCTCCTAGGGTAATTCTTTGAATGGTCAGATTTGGAGAAAAAAGCCTCTCCCTTCGACCATTTTCTTCTCAAATTTAAAGAAGTGAAAGTGTAAATAAAAGCTGAACAGTATGCTTTTGAGCATATCCTTTTTCTTTGCTTTTTGCTAATAAGAGCTCTTCTCTTCCTCTACGGTGACTCGTCTTTTCATTGCAGTTTCGATCTTACCTAAGGATTTCTGACTTTTAAATAAAGTTTCCTAATCTTCTCGAATTTGACAAGTGGCATTTCACTCGTTCGAAAAAGGGTGCGAGATTTTTTCAGAACAGAAGAATTTTTACGGATTTTGGTGGAACATTCGTGGAAACAAAATGACTTTTGTGGAAGATGTACAAGAAGTTTGAAATGTTGAAATGCCCCTCGGAATTTGAGGGCAATGTCCCCAATCCCCACAATTTCTGCCACTGTTAAAGAAGCCTACCAATATTTAGAAATTGCTCCAGTACCTTCGCAGTAATACAGGAAACTGCGAAGGCAGTAGTAATACTTATTTCCTGTATGGTATGATACAGGAAATAAGTGAAAATAAGTCAAACTATGCCAAGGCTTTCCATGAATGAAATGAATAGCTGCTAAGTTATATTTTTATTATTTTTTGATGATATAAGAATGGAGTTTCTTATCAGCAGTTTTTTTTAAAGAAACATTCGTGTTTAACTGTACACTTATAAAATAGATTTGTGCATTGATATGTAAGGAATTGGAAATAAGGTGCTCTGTGAGAAAATACTATGGTATGTTAGAATTCAGCTTTTCATATGAATAAACTGCGATTTTATTGAAATATGGAATATCTTGTTGGTTCCCATAGGTAACCTTTAGCCTCAAGGGATTCAGTGTCATGGGATATGTCCTTTCAATCGGACTGTACGACCACACGACCCCGGACCCTGTGATACTGGACCCTACGACCCCAGACCATACGATTATACGACCATTCGACCATACGACCCCGGTCCAAAGTTTGATACATATAGCTTAAGAAAATTTTACACCACAGATGGTTTAGTGAACACGCAAGACATTAGTACGTGTCAAAGTTTTCTTGGTCACGTAGAATTCTGTGTATTCATAATGAGCTAGCCAGTTGTTGTGAGCAAAACCGGCCCCTCTAAACACAATTAGAATGGATGAATATCTATGTTGAATATCCACAAATATGCACTTCTTCAAAATTTCCATGTTTCAGTTAGAAGGCCATGAAAGTATCAGACTCAGAATGGAGGGCTATAAAGCATTTCGACCGATAGGGCTACTCCAGTCTTTCTAGCCTTTCTAATTTTTCTAGAACAATAACAAAGAAGTAAGAAAGTTATATCTTAAGTGCAAACATTTCTTTATTATCATCCAGATCCCCAGTCACTCATGTGCATATCTATTGACGTTGAAAATAATGGAAGTATCAATACATCATAACAAAGTCTTGTTAACCAAATACATAAAACTTTGGCCTGGGGTCATATTGTCGTATGATCTGGGGTAGTAAGTCCCGGGTCAAAGAGTCCTCATGTCCGGTCAAAAGAACGTCTGAGTTTACGTGATGGGGCAGATTTTCAGTATTGCGAGTTGGCAAGCTAACGGCTGCATGCATGATATAAGTAAAAAGACTTCAGAAATGATCTAATGGCAGAAAATCTGTCCATTGTTGGACCTTTTATGCTGAATTCTCTTTCAGAGTTCGTAAACAAGTAGCACAAAAGATGATACTGATAGAAGGAAATAGTGATGAAGTCATTTACTAACTTGTTGAAAAATAGACCTAGGACCTTTCATCATTATTTACATAATTTTGAAATCATGGAAAAGCGATGAATCAGGGGAGTAGCAAAGGCAGTTACTGGACTCGAAGTAAGCTTTGCTTAATTCATTACTAAAGTTGCATTATTGTCATTCAACAGCAGACAAGAAATAGCTATTTCGTCATTAAATAAGAAAATCGTTCCGCCAAATTCAGACTCTGCACAACTCAGTTATGTTACTTAGCTTAGCCCCAGCGATGAGTGAATTGCTGAACTGTGATTGAGGTTATTTCCAAGTCACCCTTTTTGTAATAACCGAGGCTCTCCCTCGCTGTGAAACTTTAACCATACTCTTCTTTGATAAAAAAACTTGGTTAAGGAACAGTTTACAATCAAACATTTCTTTATACGGGTAAACAGGATTTCTTTGGATTTGGCCTTGAGCCAGTCATCCATTCAAAATTTGGAAATGCTCTTTGGGTCACAGGTCTGATTTGTACTGTATGCCATTTTGGCCGAAGCAGAGAAACTCGTGCTATGCGTGTATGGCCTTTAATAAAAGCGTCAAAAATCAGTTTGAAGAGAAATCACTTTGTAACTTGGGCCAAATCTTCATTAAGAATTGAGTAAAGGTTCTATGCGTTGTAATCAGTAAATTTATAAGCAGAAGACCGAAAAAACAACAAGGGCAGATTCTTAATTTGTAGCGCTGCGACAAAACCAAGAGGAAAGCCTCTGCAAAATAGGGCAATAACTTCGTTGTTATCCAACGCGAGCATCGAAATACTTTACCACAAGCCAGATAGATACTGCAGCAAACATAATATCAACTATTTGCAAGCTTTTACTCACTCGGTGTCTGGAAAAAGCAGCTGCAAAACTTGTTTTTAGCTCAGATTGAACGCTGCCATCACATTTCTATGGCTGCCATCAGCATCCACAAAGAAAGGTCGAAGGTTAAGGCCTATTGTTGAATTGAATTGTTAAAATTTGGGTACAAAACCCCTCCTGACATTACCCCAAGATACTGTACGAAGAAAAGTATTAGACCACAGGCAAGCCTTTATCGTCAGCTATTTTACATCTTTTTTCTGAAATTTTTGGAGGTAAGCAGTAGGCGTGAGGAGCTGCGTGCGGGAAAGTGTCACAAACAGGAATGTGCGTAACAAAACTCTTCATCGCTTATATATATAGACTAGGAAGTAAAAGCGCTCGCTTCGCTCGCGCTTTAACATTCCTAGCTCCTGCGGAGTGCTTTTAAGGTTGCTGTACTCTTTCAGTGACCATCATTCAAATTCAGCTGAATTCAGGGTTGGTAGATCACTGGATCGCCCCAAAGCCAAACCGAGGTCGGGAAAAGCCAAACCTTTCAAAACAATAATTTATTGTTGTTCCACCTATTGTTATATTGTTATTTTAAACATTGAACACTTGCATTCCATTGTTTTCACATACTATGTTGTGCAGCTCCGGATGAAAACCCATTGTCTTTGATGTCGTCTTGCAAAGAAAAATGTTCCAGATTCTGATCGTCACACAACATTTGCACACAATCAGGTTAGAAATGTAGTCCAGTTTGAAGAGAATTGAATGAAAATTGACAAACTTATCAAAAGAAGCCAAAATTAAGCCAAAAGCCAAACTTAATCTATGAATCCAAAAATGAAGGAAAAAAGCCAAATTTCCAAAATTTGGCTTAAAAAAGCCAAGTTACCAACCCTGCTTGAAATCAGAGCAGTTATGATCATTATAACGCGAGGAAATGAGAAACTCGGACATGCCCCTTTCTATAATATCCCTGTACCACCAAATAAGCCTCACATAAACCTTAACAAAAGTGTTATGTTTTCAACACATGAATCCAGTAGCAGATGCTTCAGAGTTCCCTCGCAATGAGACAATTTTGCCCTTCACCCCCGGCCTCTTTTTGAAATTCATTCAAATGTTAATGTTCGTCCGTGCAATTTTTCTCTAAACTGAGATATCCTTTGATTGCTCTATGCTAAGTATGATTTGCTAACGAACCATTGTCACCTAGAGTCCTTTGTGTACAGGCTGCATCTTCAGAAAGTCTGAAAACCAAATTTTTCCTGCACAAAATATGAGTCTCCATGGTAGTAGTTGAACTGATGATGAAAATTTGACTTTAGATGACATTTCCATCACTTCATCTACTGCAAAGTGGGTACATATTTCCGCCTACTTAGGCCAAATTTGATTTTCAAATAATCTGACATTGCAACATGCCTACAAAGGACCCTGGGTGACAATGGCTCCTTATTTGATGCTAGACTAAAAGACCTCTGGACCAATAATGGGCTGAACGTTGATCAAATCATCCATTTTGATCGATCTGTCATGACACACAAAATAATCAATAAACAATGCCCCGAGAGCCTCTGGGACAAGTATACTCAGCGGAATGAAATCTCTAGGTATAACACAAGAAACAATAGAGATCTCGACATTCCAAAGTTTAAGCTTGAATGTACAAAAAGAGGTTTCCACCTCTCTGGGCTGAAAGCCGAGGGGCACTTCACTCAATGGAAGAAGCGTACGAGATTTTTTCAGAACAAAAGGATTTACACTGATTTTTGATGGATTTTTCTTGAAAACAAAAGGATTTTTGCCGAAGGTGTACGAGATTTTTGGGAGTGAAATGCCCCTCGCTGAAAGCCTGGAATGAAATACCTATTGAAATAAGGTAAACCCCCTCACTCTGTCAGTTTAAAAGAAAATTAAAAACGCATTTAAAGAGCTCAGCAAACCCCTAACTAAAACACGACTCTCTGGAAGATCAGACATCAGACTGAACTCAGTCCAACTTTTAACAGCTATTTGAATTCTTTTTCCATCTTTTCTTTTCTATTTATAAAATTATAACATGTTTTATATTATTTAAAGCTGATGAGATATCGTGTAAAAATATGAATTTAAATAAAAAAAGAAAATAAAATAAATAAAAAAAATTGCTGACTATTGATGCTCCAAATCTACTATCGATAGATACATCAGTCTCTGAACCAGCGACATACGCAGTAATTGGAAAGGGGGGTCAGATGGTTGTTTCCCTTAATACAATTAGGTCAAGCTTGAAGCCTATTGATAAATACATGCCATACATAGATTCGTTTCAAATATCAAAAAAGTTGCTCCCAGGGTGCTTCTTTGAATGGTCAGATTTCGAGTGGAAAACCTCTCCCTTCCCCGCTCCAAAATCACTTCAAAATGTTGCTATCCTTCCTGACCACTCTCTTCTCAAATTTGAAAGAAGTCCAAGCGTAGATAGAGCTGAACAAGATGCTTTGAGCATATTCTTTTTATTTGCTTTTATCAGATAGTGACTCGTCTTTTCATTGCAGTTTCGATTCTTCCCAAGGATTTCTGACTTTTCAGTAAAATTTCCTAGTCTTTTCGAATTTGGCAAGTGGTATTTCACTCATTCGAACACGCGTGCATGATTTTTTTCAGAACAGAAGGATTTATATGAATTTTGGTGGAACATTAATAGGAAGCAAAAGGATTTTGCCAAAGATGTACCAGAATTTTTGGAGTTACATGCCCCTCGGAATTTGGGGGCAGTGTTCTCCAATCCCCCACAATTTCTGCCACTGTTGTAGGAGCCTAGCAATCTTTAAAATTGCTCTAGGGCCTTCGCAGCAATACAGGAAACTGCGAAGGTAGTAGTAATACTTGTTTCCTGCATAGTATGATACAGGAAATAAGTGAAAATAAGTAAAACTGTGCCAAGGCTTTCCTTGAATGAAATGAATAGCTTCTAAGTTATATTTCCTTGCACTGGAGATTCTTAATCTTTGATGATCAAAGAATGGAGTTTCTTATAAGCCGTTTTTATGAAGGATGTACCAGAATTTTTGGAGTGAAATGCCCCTCGGAATTTGGGGGCAGTGTTCTCCAATCCCCAACAATTTCTGCCACTGTTGTAGGAGCCTACCAATTTTAAAATTGCTCTAGGGCCTTCGTAGCAATGCAGGAAGCTGCGAAGGCAGTAGTAATACTTGTTTCCTGCATAGTAAGATACAGGAAATAGGTGAAAATAAGTAAAACTGTGCCAAGGCTTTCCTTAAATGAAATGAATAGCTTCTAAGTTATATTTCCTTGCACTGGAGATTCTTAATTTGTGATGATCAAAGAATGGAGTTTCTTATAAGCAGTTTTTATGAAAGAAACATTCGTGTACAACTGTACATTTATGCATGATGTGTGCATTGATATGTAAGGAATTAAAAATAAGGTGTTCTGCGAGAAAATACTATGGTATGCTCGAATTCAGCTTTCACATGGATAAACTTCGATTTTATTGAAATATAGAATGTCTTGTTGGCTCCCATACGTTACCTTTAGCCTCAAATGGAGGATTCAGTGGCATGGAATATGTCCTTGTAATCGGACCGTACGACCGCACCACCCCGGATCTTATGACACTGGACCCTACGACCCAAGACCACACGATCATACGAACATTCAACCATACCACCCCGGTCCAAAGTTTGATACATCTAGCTTACAACATTTTTTCACAACCGATGGTTTAGTGACCACGCAAGACACCAGTACGTGTCACAGTTTTCATTGTCACGTAGAATTCCGTGTATTCATACTGAGCAAAGAACGAAGCAAGAAATTCGAAAGCCAGTTGTTGTAAGCAAAACTGGCCCCTCTAAATGCAAATAAAATTGATGAATATCTATGTTGTATATCCAGAAATATGCACTTCTTTGCTTGATTAGGGTCACTCCAGTCTTTCTAGCCTTTCTAATTTTTTTAGAACAATAACAAAGATGTTGGAAAGTTATATCTTAAATACAAACTTTTCTTCATTCTATCCAGATCCCAGTCACTCATGAGCACCTCTGTTGACATTGAAGACAATGGAAGTATTAATACATCATAACAAAGTCTTGTTAACCAAATGCATAAAGCTTGGGCCTGGGGTCATATTGTCGTAATGATCTTGTGTTGTAAGTCCCGGGTCGCACAGTCCCCGGGTCCGGTCAAAAGAACGTCTCATCTTTTTGTGCGAATGATGCACACATTAGATGATCGGGCAGATTTTCAGTATTGCGAGTTGGCAAGCTAACGGTTGCACGCATGATACAAGAAAAAAGACCTTAGAAATGATCTTACAGGAGAAAATCTGTCCATTATTTGACCTTTTTGTGCTGAATTCTCTTTCAGAGTTCGTAAACAACCTACTACAAAAGATGATACTGCTAGAAAGAAATTAGTTATGCAGTCATTTACTAACTCGTTGAAAATAGACCTAGGACCGATGACCAATAATTTCAAATCTGGTAACATAACATGGTCATCGACGTTAAAGCAGGTTTGGCTTGCCTTTCATCATTATTTACGGATATCTACATAAATTTGAAATCGTGGAAAAGCGATGAATCATGGGAGCAGCAAAGGCAGTTACTGGATTGCATTATTTTCATCCGACAATAGAACCCAAGAAATAGCCATTTCGTCACCAAATGGCACTTGTTTTGCCAAATTCGGACTCTGCACACCTCAGTTATGTTACTTAGCTTGGCCCCAGCGGTGAGTGAATTGTTGAACTGTTATTGAGGTTATTTCCAAGTCACCCCTTTTGTAATAACCGAGGACTTTCCCTTGCTGCGATAAATTTATATTTGGAATTCTGGAAAACATTGCATAACATACTTTAATCATACTCTGCTTTGGTAACATAGCTTGGTTAAAGAACAGTCAAGCTTTCTACTTGCAATCAAACATCCTATGTACGGGTAAACAGGATTTTTGGTTGTGGCCTTGAGCCAGTCATCGTGTTAACATTTGGAAATGATGACTCTGTGTTTCTAGGGTCACAGGTCTGATTTTTACGGTATGCCATTTTGGCCGAAGTCGAGAAACTCAAGCTATGCGTATGGCCTTAAAATCGTCAAAAATCAGTTTCAAGTGTAATCACTTTGTAACTTGAGCTAAATCTTCCCTAAGAATTGAGTAAAGAATCTATATGTTGTAATCAGTAAATTTATGAGCAGAATACTTGAAAAACTACAGGAGCAAACTCTGAATTTGTAACACTGCAACAAAGCCAAGAGGAGAGCCTCTGCAAAATAGGGCAATAACTTCGCTACATCCAACCTGAGCATCAAAATACTTTGCCACGAGCCAGATAGATACTGCAGCTAACAGAATATCAGCTATTTGCAAGCTTTTACTCCCTCGATGTTTGGAAAAAGCAACTGCAAAACTTGTTTTTGGCTAAGATTGAACGCTACCAACACATTTCTATGGCTGCCATCAGCATCCACAAAGAAAGGTCGAAGGTTAAGGCCTATTGTTGAATTGAATTGCTAAAATTTGGGTACAAAACCCCTCCTCACATTACCCCAAGATATTGTACGAAGAAAAGTATTGGACCACAAGAAAGCCATTATCGTCAGCTATTTTTCATTGTTTTTCTCACATTTTTGGAGGTAAGCAGTAGGCGTGAGGAGCTGCGTGCGGGAAAGTGTCACAAACAGGAATGTGCGTAACAAAACTCTTCATCGCTTATATATATAGATTTGATGTCAATAGACAGGATTTGAAGTGTAGTTAGATTCAATTAGAAAAATGGCTTTTGTTTTCATTATCACCTCAATCATCAGAATATTACTGACACTACAGGTGCTATTGAACTTTGTTGAATGCTTAGAAGCCAAAACACTTTTGATGCTTGTTTGTTTGAAACATCTGATCAATTTGATGTCAATAGACAGGATTTGAAGTGTAGTTAGATTCAATTAGAAAAATGGCTTTTGTTTTCATTATCACCTCAATCATCAGAATATTACTGACACTACAGGTGCTATTGAACTTTGTTGAATGCTTAGAAGCCAAAACACTTTTGATGCTTGTTTGTATGAAACATCTGATCATTTTGATATCAATAGACAGGATTTGAAGTGTAGTTAGATTCAATTCGTAAAAATGTCTTTTGTTTTCATTATCATCTCAATTGTCAGAATATTACTGACACTACAGGTGCTATTGAACTTTATTGAATACAAAGAAGCCACAACAATTTTAATGCTTGTTTGTATTAAATATCTGATCAATTTGATGTCAATAGTCAGGATCTGAAGCGTAGTTAGATTCAATTGGTAAAAATGTCTTTTGTTTTCATTATCACCTCAATTGTCAGAATATTACTGACACTACAGGTGCTATTGAACTTTGTAGAATACAAAGAAGCCACAACAATTTTGATGCTTGTTTGTATTAAACATCTGATCAATTTGATGTCAATAGACAGGATTTGAAAAGTAGTTAGATTCAATAAGAAAAATGGCTTTTGTTTTCATTATCTCCTCAATTGTCGGAATATTACTGACACTACACGTGCTATTGATCTTCGTTGAATACAAAGAAGCCAAAACACTTTTGATGCTTTTTTGTGTTAAAAATCTAACAAATTTGATATCAATAGACAAGATTTGAAGTGCAGTTAGATTCAATTGGTAAATATGTCTTTTGTTTTCATTATCACCTCAATTGTCGAAATATTACTGATACTGAAGGTGATATTGAACCTCGTTGAATACAAAGAAGCCAAAACACTTTTGATGCTTGTTTGTATTAAAAATCTGATCAATTTGATGTCAATAGACAGGATTTGAAGTGTAGTTGGATTCAATTGGTAAAAATGTCTTTTGTTTTCATTATCACCTCAATTGTCGGAATATTACTGACACTACACGTGCTATTGAACTTCGTTGAATACAAAGAAGCCAAAACACTTTTGATGCTTTTTTCTGTTAAAAATCTAACAAATTTGATATCAATAGACAAGATTTGAAGTGCAGTTCGATTCAATTGGTAAATATGTCTTTTGCTTTCATTATCACCTCAATTGTCGGAATATTACTGACACTAAAGGTGATATTGAACTTTGTTGAATACAAAGAATTCAAAACGCTTTTTACGCTTGTTTGCATTAAAAATCTGATCAATTTGATATCAATAGACAGGATTTGAAGTGTAGTTACATTCAATTAGTAAAAATGGCTTTTGTTTTCATTATCACCTCAATTGTCGGAATATTACTGACACTACGGTTGATATTGAACTTTGTTGAATACAAAGAAGCCAAAACACTTTTGATGCTTGTTTGTGTTAAAAATCTGGTCAATTTGATGTCAATAGACAGGATTTGAAGTGTAGTTAGATTCAATTGGTAAAAATGTCTTTTTTTTCATTATCACCACAATTATCGGAATATTACTGGCACAACAGGTGCTATTGAACTTCGTTCTATATAAAGAAACCAAAACACTTTCGATGTTTGTTTGTATGAATCATCTGATCAATTTGATGTCAATAGTCAGGATTTGAAGTGTAGTTAGATTCAATTAGAAAAATGACTTTTGCTTTCATTATCACCTCAATTGTCAGAATATTACTGACACTGAAGGTGATATTGAACTTTGTTGAATACAAAGAAGACAAAACACTTTTGATGCTTGTTTGTATTAAAAATCTGATCAATTTGATGTCAAAAGACATGATTTGAAGTGTAGTTAGATTCAATTAGAAAAATGGCTTTTGTTTTCATTATCACCTCAATTGTCGGAATATTACTGACACTACAGGTGCTATTGAACTTTGTTGAATACAAAGAAGCCAAAACAATTTTGATTCTTGTTTGTATTAAACATCTGATCAATTTGATGTCAATAGACAGGATTTGAAGTGTAGTTAGATTCAATTGGTAAAAATGTCTTTTGTTTTCATTGTCACCTCAATTGTCGGAATATAACTGACACAACAGGTGCTATTGAACTTGGTTCTATATAAAGAAGCAAAAACACTTTTGATGCTTGTTTGTATTAAAAATCTGATCAATTTGATGTCAATAGACAGGATTTGAAGTCTAGTTACATTCAATTAGTAAAAATGGCTTTTGTTTTCATTATCACCTCAATTGTCGGAATATTACTGACACTACAGTTGATATTGAACTTTGTTGAATACAAAGAAGCCAAAACACTTTTGATGCTTGTTTGTATTAAAAATCTGATCAATTTGATGTCAATAGACAGGATTTGAAGTGTAGTTAGATTCAATTGGTAAAAATGTCTTTTTTTTTCATTATCACCACAATTATCGGAATATTACTGGCACAACAGGTGCTATTGAACTCCGTTCTATATAAAGAAACCAAAACACTTTTGATGTTTGTTTGTATGAATCATCTGATCAATTTGATGTCAATAGTCAGGATTTGAAGTGAAGTTAGATTCAATTAGAAAAATGACTTTTGCTTTCATTATCACCTCAATTGTCAGAATATTACTGACACTGAAGGTGATATTGAACTTTGTTGAATACAAAGAAGCCAAAACACTTTTGATGCTTGTTTGTATTAAAAATCTGATCAATTTGATGTCAAAAGACATGATTTGAAGTGTAGTTAGATTCAATTAGAAAAAAGGCTTTTGTTTTCATTATCACCTCAATTGTCGGAATATTACTGACACTACAGGTGCTATTGAACTTTGTTGAATACTAAGAAGCCAAAACAATTTTGATGCTTGTTTGTATTAAACATCTGATCAATTTGATGTCAATAGTCAGGATTTGAAGTGTAGTTAGATTCAATTGGTAAAAATGGCTTTTGTTTTCATTATCACCTCAATTTTTGGAATATTACTGACACTACAGGTGCTATTGTTCTTTGTTAAATAGAAAGAATCCAAGACACTTTCCATGCTTGTTTGCATTAAAAATCTGATCATTTTGATATCAATAGACAGGATTTGAAGTGTAGGTAGATTCAATTAGTAAAAATGTCTTTTGTTTTCATTATCACCTCAATTGTCGGAATATTACTGACACTACAGGTGATATTGAACTTTGTTGAATACAAAGAAGCCAAAACACTTTTGATGCTTCTTTGTATTAAAAATCTGATCAATTTGATGTCAATAGACAGGATTTGAAGTGTAGTTAGATTCAATTGGTAAAAATGTCTTTTGTTTTCATTATCACCTCAATTGTCGGAATATAACTGACACAACAGGTGCTATTGAACTTGGTTCTATATAAAGAAGCAAAAACACTTTTGATGCTTGTTTGTATTAAAAATCTGATCAATTTGATGTCAATAGACAGGATTTGAAGTGTAGTTAGATTTAATTGGTAAAAATGACTTTTGTTTTCATTATCACCTCAATTGTCGGAATATTACTGACACTACAGGTGCTATTGAACTTTGTTGAATGCTTAGAAGCCAAAACACTTTTGATGCTTGTTTGTATTAAACATCTGATCAATTTGATGTCAATAGACAGGATTTGAAGTGTAGTTAGATTCAATTAGAAAAATGGCTTTTGTTTTCATTATCACCTCAATCATCAGAATATTACTGACACTACAGGTGCTATTGAACTTTGTTGAATGCTTAGAAGCCAAAACACTTTTGATGCTTGTTTGTTTGAAACATCTGATCAATTTGATGTCAATAGACAGGATTTGAAGTGTAGTTAGATTCAATTAGAAAAATGGCTTTTGTTTTCATTATCACCTCAATCATCAGAATATTACTGACACTACAGGTGCTATTGAACTTTGTTGAATGCTTAGAAGCCAAAACACTTTTGATGCTTGTTTGTATGAAACATCTGATCATTTTGATATCAATAGACAGGATTTGAAGTGTAGTTAGATTCAATTCGTAAAAATGTCTTTTGTTTTCATTATCATCTCAATTGTCAGAATATTACTGACACTACAGGTGCTATTGAACTTTATTGAATACAAAGAAGCCACAACAATTTTAGTGCTTGTTTGTATTAAACATCTGATCAATTTGATGTCAATAGTCAGGATCTGAAGCGTAGTTAGATTCAATTGGTAAAAATGTCTTTTGTTTTCATTATCACCTCAATTGTCAGAATATTACTGACACTACAGGTGCTATTGAACTTTGTAGAATACAAAGAAGCCACAACAATTTTGATGCTTGTTTGTATTAAACATCTGATCAATTTGATGTCAATAGACAGGATTTGAAAAGTAGTTAGATTCAATAAGAAAAATGGATTTTGTTTTCATTATCTCCTCAATTGTCGGAATATTACTGACACTACACGTGCTATTGATCTTCGTTGAATACAAAGAAGCCAAAACACTTTTGATGCTTTTTTGTGTTAAAAATCTAACAAATTTGATATCAATAGACAAGATTTGAAGTGCAGTTCGATTCAATTGGTAAATATGTCTTTTGCTTTCATTATCACCTCAATTGTCGAAATATTACTGATACTGAAGGTGATATTGAACCTCGTTGAATACAAAGAAGCCAAAACACTTTTGATGCTTGTTTGTATTAAAAATCTGATCAATTTGATGTCAATAGACAGGATTTGAAAAGTAGTTAGATTCAATAAGAAAAATGGATTTTGTTTTCATTATCTCCTCAATTGTCGGAATATTACTGACACTACACGTGCTATTGATCTTCGTTGAATACAAAGAATTCAAAACTCTTTTTACGCTTGTTTGTATTAAAAATCTGATCAATTTGATATCAATAGACAGGATTTGAAGTGTAGTTACATTCAATTAGTAAAAATGGCTTTTGTTTTCATTATCAAATCAATTGTCGGAATATTACTGACACTACAGTTGATATTGAACTTTGTTGAATACAAAGAAGCCAAAACACTTTTGATGCTTGTTTGTATTAAAAATCTGATCAATTTGATGTCAATAGACAGGATTTGAAGTGTAGTTAGATTCAATTGGTAAAAATGTCTTTTTTTTTCATTATCACCACAATTATCGGAATATTACTGGCACAACAGGTGCTATTGAACTTCGTTCTATATAAAGAAACCAAAACACTTTTGATGTTTGTTTGTATGAATCATCTGATCAATTTGATGTCAATAGTCAGGATTTGAAGTGAAGTTAGATTCAATTAGAAAAATGACTTTTGCTTTCATTATCACCTCAATTGTCAGAATATTACTGACACTGAAGGTGATATTGAACTTTGTTGAATACAAAGAAGCCAAAACACTTTTGATGCTTGTTTGTATTAAAAATCTGATCAATTTGATGTCAAAAGACATGATTTGAAGTGTAGTTAGATTCAATTAGAAAAAAGGCTTTTGTTTTCATTATCACCTCAATTGTCGGAATATTACTGACACTACAGGTGCTATTCAACTTTGTTGAATACAAAGAAGCCAAAACAATTTTGATTCTTGTTTGTATTAAACATCTGATCAATTTGATGTCAATAGACAGGATTTGAAGTGTAGTTAGATTCAATTAGAAAAAAGGCTTTTGTTTTCATTATCACCTCAATTGTCGGAATATTACTGACACTACAGGTGCTATTGAATTTGTTGAATACAAAGAAGCCAAAACAATTTTGATTCTTGTTTGCATTAAACATCTGATCAATTTGATGTCAATAATCAGGATTTCAAGTCTAGTTACATTTAATAGGTAAAAATGTCTTTGTTTTCATTATCACCTCAATTGTCGGAATATTACTGACACTACAGGTGCTATTGAACTTTGTTGAATACTAAGAAGCCAAAACAATTTTGATGCTTGTTTGTATTAAACATCTGATCAATTTGATGTCAATAGTCAGGATTTGAAGTGTAGTTAGATTCAATTGGTAAAAATGGCTTTTGTTTTCATTATCACCTCAATTTTTGGAATATTACTGACACTACAGGTGCTATTGTTCTTTGTTAAATAGAAAGAATCCAAGACACTTTCCATGCTTGTTTGCATTAAAAATCTGATCATTTTGATATCAATAGACAGGATTTGAAGTGTAGGTAGATTCAATTAGTAAAAATGTCTTTTGTTTTCATTATCACCTCAATTGTCGGAATATTACTGACACTACAGGTGATATTGAACTTTGTTGAATACAAAGAAGCCAAAACACTTTTGATGCTTCTTTGTATTAAAAATCTGATCAATTTGATGTCAATAGACAGGATTTGAAGTGTAGTTAGATTCAATTGGTAAAAATGTCTTTTGTTTTCATTATCACCTCAATTGTCGGAATATAACTGACACAACAGGTGCTATTGAACTTGGTTCTATATAAAGAAGCAAAAACACTTTTGATGCTTGTTTGTATTAAAAATCTGATCAATTTAATGTCAATAGACAGGATATGAAGTGTAGTTAGATTTAATTGGTAAAAATGACTTTTGTTTTCATTATCACCTCAATTGTCGGAATATTACTGACACTACAGGTGCTATTGAACTTTGTTGAATGCTTAGAAGCCAAAACACTTTTGATGCTTGTTTGTATTAAACATCTGATCAATTTGATGTCAATAGACAGGATTTGAAGTGTAGTTAGATTCAATTAGAAAAATGGCTTTTGTTTTCATTATCACCTCAATCATCAGAATATTACTGACACTACAGGTGCTATTGAACTTTGTTGAATGCTTAGAAGCCAAAACACTTTTGATGCTTGTTTGTTTGAAACATCTGATCAATTTGATGTCAATAGACAGGATTTGAAGTGTAGTTAGATTCAATTAGAAAAATGGCTTTTGTTTTCATTATCACCTCAATCATCAGAATATTACTGACACTACAGGTGCTATTGAACTTTGTTGAATGCTTAGAAGCCAAAACACTTTTGATGCTTGTTTGTATGAAACATCTGATCATTTTGATATCAATAGACAGGATTTGAAGTGTAGTTAGATTCAATTCGTAAAAATGTCTTTTGTTTTCATTATCACCTCAATTGTCAGAATATTACTGACACTACAGGTGCTATTGAACTTTGTTGAATGCTTAGAAGCCAAAACATTTTTGATGCTTGTTTGTATGAAACATCTGATCATTTTGATATCAATAGACAGGATTTGAAGTGTAGTTAGATTCAATTCGTAAAAATGTCTTTTGTTTTCATTATCACCTCAATTGTCAGAATATTACTGACACTACAGGTGCTATTGAACTTTATTGAATACAAAGAAGCCACAACAATTTTAATGCTTGTTTGTATTAAACATCTGATCAATTTGATGTCAATAGTCAGGATTTGAAGCATAGTTAGATTCAATTGGTAAAAATGTCTTTTGTTTTCATTATCACCTCAATTGTCAGAATATTACTGACACTACAGGTGCTATTGAACTTTGTAGAATACAAAGAAGCCACAACAATTTTGATGCTTGTTTGTATTAAACATCTGATCAATTTGATGTCAATAGACAGGATTTGAAAAGTAGTTAGATTCAATAAGAAAAATGGCTTCTGTTTTCATTATCTCCTCAATTGTCGGAATATTACTGACACTACACGTGCTATTGATCTTCGTTGAATACAAAGAAGCCAAAACACTTTTGATGCTTTTTTGTGTTAAAAATCTAACAAATTTGATATCAATAGACAAGATTTGAAGTGCAGTTAGATTCAATTGGTAAATATGTCTTTTGTTTTCATTATCACCTCAATTGTCGAAATATTACTGATACTGAAGGTGATATTGAACCTCGTTGAATACAAAGAAGCCAAAACACTTTTGATGCTTGTTTGTATTAAAAATCTGATCAATTTGATGTCAATAGACAAGATTTGAAGTGTAGTTGGATTCAATTGGTAAAAATGTCTTTTGTTTTCATTATCACCTCAATTGTCGGAATATTACTGACACTACATGTGCTATTGAACTTCGTTGAATACAAAGAAGCCAAAACACTTTTGATGCTTTTTTCTGTTAAAAATCTAACAACTTTGATATCAATAGACAAGATTTGAAGTGCAGTTCGATTCAATTGGTAAATATGTCTTTTGCTTTCATTATCACCTCAATTGTCGGAATATTACTGACACTAAAGGTGATATTGAACTTTGTTGAATACAAAGAATTCAAAACGCTTTTTACGTTTGTTTGTATTAAAAATCTGATCAATTTGATATCAATAGACAGGATTTGAAGTCTAGTTACATTCAATTAGTAAAAATGGCTTTTGTTTTCATTATCACCTCAATTGTCGGAATATTACTGACACTACAGTTGATATTGAACTTTGTTGAATACAAAGAAGCCAAAACACTTTTAATGCTTGTTTGTATTAAACATCTGATCAATTTGATGTCAATAGTCAGGATTTGAAGCGTAGTTAGATTCAATTGGTAAAAATGTCTTTTTTTTCATTATCACCACAATTATCGGAATATTACTGGCACAACAGGTGCTATTGAACTTTGTTCTATATAAAGAAGCCAAAACACTTTTGATGTTTGTTTGTATGAATCATCTGATCAATTTGATGTCAATAGTCAGGATTTGAAGTGTAGTTAGATTCAATTAGAAAAATGACTTTTGCTTTCATTATCACCTCAATTGTCAGAATATTACTGACACTGAAGGTGATATTGAACTTTGTTGAATACAAAGAAGCCAAAACACTTTTGATGCTTGTTTGTATTAAAAATCTGATCAATTTGATGTCAAAAGACATGATTTGAAGTGTAGTTAGATTCAATTAGAAAAATGGCTTTTGTTTTCATTATCACCTCAATTGTTGGAATATTACTGACACTACAGGTGCTATTGAACTTTGTTGAATACAAAGAAGCCAAAACAATTTTGATTCTTGTTTGTATTAAACATCTGATCAATTTGATGTCAATAGTCAGGATTTCAAGTCTAGTTACATTTAATATGTAAAAATGTCTTTGTTTTCATTATCACCTCAATTGTCGGAAGATTACTGACACTACAGGTGCTATTGAACTTTGTTGAATACAAAGAAGCCAAAACAATTTTGATGCTTGTTTGTATTAAACATCTGATCAATTTGATGTCAATAGTCAGGATTTGAAGTGTAGTTAGATTCAATTGGTAAAAATGGCTTTTGTTTTCATTATCACCTCAATTTTTGGAATATTACTGACACTACAGGTGCTATTGTTCTTTGTTAAATAGAAAGAATCCAAGACACTTTCCATGCTTGTTTGCATTAAAAATCTGATCATTTTGATATCAATAGACAGGATTTGAAGTGTAGGTAGATTCAATTAGTAAAAATGTCTTTTTTTTTCATTATCACCTCAATTGTCGGAATATTACTGACACTACAGGTGATATTGAAATTTGTTGAATACTAAGAAGCCAAAACACTTTTGATGCTTGTTTGTATGAAACATCTGATCAATTTGTTGTCAATAGATAGGATTAGAAGTGTAGTCAGATTCAATTAGTAAAACTGGCTTTTCGTTTTAATATCACCTCAATTTCAATAGACCTGTTAGCTATTCTACAAAAGAGCCTGGATCGAGCGTTATTTTTTACATTTTTGAACACGAGCTTCTATTGAGTGTGGTTTGGTCTTCTATCGGT
Organism: Aurelia sp. 3 sensu Dawson et al. (2005); assembly: GCA_964020215.1. Lineage (NCBI taxonomy): Eukaryota > Metazoa > Cnidaria > Scyphozoa > Semaeostomeae > Ulmaridae > Aurelia > Aurelia sp. 3 sensu Dawson et al. (2005). The sequence continues at coordinate 9,272,847 of OZ026592.1, read as the reverse complement.
ATTGTACACATTAGAAAATTCCACCAAATGTGATTAAATATCGTTCGATCCACATTCTTTTTTAGAATAGCTAAAAGGTCTATTGTCGGAATATTACTGACAATAGGTGCTATTGAACTTGCTCTAATAGGAAGAAGCCAAAACACTTTTCATTCCTGTTTGTATTAAGAATTTCATCAATTCGATGTCAATTGACAGGATTTGTAGTGTAGTTAGATTCAATTAGTAAAATTGTCTTTTGTTTTTTTTATCACCTCAATTGTCGGAATATTACTGATAATGCATGTGCTATTGAACTTGGTTCAGTACAAAGAAGCCAAAACACTTTTTATGCTTGTTTGTATAAAAAATCTCATCAATATGATGTCAATAGACAAGATTTGAAGGGTAGTTAGATTCAATTAGTAAAAATGTCTTTTCCTTTTATCATCACCTCAATTGTCGCAATGTTACTGACAATCGAGGTTCTAAGGTTCTATTAAACTTGCTCTAATGGAAAGTGGAGGAGTAGTAGGAGGAGATAGCCTCACTCTCTCTTTGAGAGAATATCCAATACGAGGTTTGATGTCTTGTGATTTCGAAAAAAAAATTAAAAAAAAGCGGAACGAAGAAGTTTCAGTTTCCAAGAACAGAAATAAGGTTCCGATCGCAGCAAGATTCTGAAATGGCCTGTGCGATCTGAAGTCAAATACTGCAGCCTGTTACAATGTAGGATTATCAATAATGAAAGTGACTTTGTTTGTTTTTAGATTGCAACAGCCTCTGTTGTTTGTGCACAGTAGCAAGAAGACGACGGATTCACTTTGGAAAATTTAGGCTGAACCAAAGTCAAAGCCTGACAGATAGATCAGGGATCAACAGAAATACAGGTTCGAAATTGATTGAACTCGAATCGAGAGGAGATGCCCACTGGTGAGTATAGGATCGAACCGATTCGTCAACTTTGTCCACATAGGCCAACGACTATGCCTCTTTTTTATGACAAGGGATTTCATGAAAATCAGATAGAAAAACCGAGAGACACTCTTGCTTTTTTTGAAAAACCGAGCTTTTTTGTAGAAAAACAGCGTTTTTCGGAAAACTGAGTTTTTCTGCTAAAATGTCACTATTTGAGAACAGTTGAGAAACCGAGTTTTTCTCAGATCCTTTCCGATGAACGGAATTTTGCTTTATCAATTAAATTTTCACCCAATGTTTCCAAAGAATTCACGACTGCACCCACCAACCAAACCAAGTTTCTCAGAAGTACATGATTTTGCTCAAATAATCAAAGTACACTTACCTCATATAAGGATTGCACCACCGAAAACAAAATGGCTGCCTAAAGTTTCTTGCAACTCAATCAAAAAATTTTATTTGATAAAGTACCAGCATTTACAGGTTTCTCTACTGGGTGTTTCTGGACAGAAAATAATTGCTAATTCGTCTTTTCTTTAATTATATAAGGTAAAATGAAGTGTTATTTTGTTGATTTAACTTTGATAAATTAGCAAAACTTTAGAACAACATGGAACAAGATTTTGGCAGAATAACTGGAAGAGTTCGCTATGTCGAAACGAAGAATGAACAGATTTCTTAGATCAAATGTAACAGAATTTTGTAGTTTCCAAATCTGGACTCTGCAAGCTTCATTGCCATGACAAAAGTTTCCATCTTTGAATAGGGTAAAAGAATAGAATTCAAGTAAAAAGGAAGGAAGTGATTCAAAGTAAATGAGCTTAAATTAACGCCAGGAGAAGTCATGCTAGAAAAAAATAAGCTCCAGTCACTTTCAAGATCTTAATCGCCTTCAAACTTAATTCGAGCGAGAGGATTTTGTTAGGTTTATCCAAATCAAGACATTCAATTGTCAACCACGTACCTTAAGTTTCCCATGAACAAAAATTAATGCTGATGTGATAAAAATAGTGTCAAGCACATTCTTACCTTGGAATGGCTTCTTTCTGTTCCAGCTCTGTTTTATATCGAGGTTGCATTCCTCACGGAAAACTTTTGCCATCGTGAAAGACATTGCAGAATCCAGATTTGAAAATTAAGAAGCTTTGTTATCTTTGCTCTAAGAAATCTACTCATTCTTGACTTTGTTGTGGCCTACTCCTCCAGTCATGCAGCCAAAATCATGTTCAATGTTGTCCTCGGGGTTTTGTCAATTTATCACAGAAACCAAGAAAACAACATTTTATTTTACTGTTAAATAAAAAGTACTAAACAGACAATAGTTTTCCCGCCAAAACACCAGGCAGGGAAACCCTTAAATGCTGCTGGTTTTGTTATGCAAATTTTGTTGCTTGAGTTACATGACACTTTTGGTCGCCATTTTGGACGAGGTGGTGCAATGCTATGTGAGGTAAGTGTACAAAAAGGGGCCTTGAATCAGTGTTGATTAATCTTCTTATTAAGCAATAGGATTGAAATCACTGAACCGTTGATTCAATAACCTCAACAAAGTGATGTACAATATTACAAAGAGGTAGGAAGTTTCAGTTCCTCACAAACAATGAGTGCCAGGAAATGCCATCCATGATGGAGAGGTTCCTGTTCTTGAACACAGTTCTGTCGCTAATAAACTACACTACTTTATGAGTATTTTTCGCAATTTTTTTAAGCATCGTAAATTTCCTGAATTAAGGATTTTGTGGAAAATGGCGAGCTTGAAATTGTGAAAAAGTCACCAAAAACAGGAGATGGATTTCAAGCCACTTCACATCATGAAAACAATGAGGGGCATGCTCTGCTTCAGGCTGGGAATGGGCTTCTCAGTCAAAAGTTTCTAGCGAATGTTGCTGGTCCCTAGGTACCTAATATGCATTTGGTATTAATTTGCCTTGTGGCTCATGGATTTTCAAAGATGTTAAATTTTCCATGCAAATCGAAATCTTCAAGAAGTGTTTGCAGAAAAAGCAGGAATACCCTTGTCCCTTGAGAAAAGAATGTTTTAGGTACCTAGGGACAATAATCTTGCTTTGAAAACTTTCGAATGAGTTGCCTATTCCTAGCCTGAAAAAAGCACATTTCTCATTGTTTTGAAGATCTGAAATGGCTGTAAATCGATCCCCTGTTTTTGATGACTTTTCCAGGATTTCAAGCTTGCCATTCTCTTCCAAATCCTTAATTCTGGATATTTACCGTGTTTAAAAAAATTGCAAAAAATACTCATAATGTAGCGTAGTCTTTCAGTGACAGAACTACGTTTGAATGATCTCAATTGGCTTCTTAGTTGTTTTTCTATAACGGATCGCATAGGGTCACTTTTTTCTGGGTCACCCAGTATGACATCAGTTATCAAACAAATACTTAAGATTTTCAGTCCAATGGCAATAAGTGTGCAGTGGATATCTGTCACCGATGAATAATTGCTTTTTCTTTATTGATCTGTGCGAGGAGTCCTTTTTGATTTGATCAATGTTTTATGCCATTTTTTCAGTCATTTTGCAACCATGGAATTTTAGTAAAGTTGAATTTACCTATACTTGTAGTGCTTGTAACGCAATGAGAAAAATCACAAAAATACTTTGATCTTTTGGCTTTTAACTAGAATTTGAATCATTCACATTTGTGAAGTACCCTTGATGCTATGAATTTTCAAAAGTGGGAACTTTCTTCTGGCTCACATGGTACTGTTGTTTTACTCTTGAATTACTTCAACTAGCAGTATTATGACCATCTTCTCGTGTATCACACAGGCCAGAATTCAAACTTTTGTCTGCCCTGTGGAAAGAAATCCACAATTTTTCCCGAAATCCACCGATTTCGGAGATTTTGCCTAATTGCTTACTGAATTCAGATTTCGTTACATTTAGGCGTATATTGTTTTGTTTTAGCCAATCTATGACATCTTGCGACTCATCTCTTAAGTCTTCCAAAAGTTGGTACTCTCGAGTACCGAATAATCGTCCCCCCCGCTTATTAATTTTTGAAAAATTTTCCAACCCCCCCCGCTCTTGTTCCAACCCCCCCCTTTTATTAATTTTTGGAAAAATGAAATGATAGTAAACATATTTCTGAATAAACACAAGAAAACGTCTTAAAAAGTGCATTCAACAGAACCAGGGTTCAAAAATAAATGTATCAGTAACATCACTGTTCACATAAATAAGTAAAAGATACTTGTTCACTAAGAAAACGACTATTTTCTATTTCTCCAACACGCCCCCCCCCGATTATTCCAACCTCCCCGATTATTGTTATATCGAGCCATTTCCAACCCCCCCCCCGATTATTCTCACCCCCCGTTTATTCGGTACTCGAGAGTAAGCGTCCTCTCCACCTAGAGTAATACTTGAGGGATTATATTCTGCGAGTTGCGAGTTGCGAGTTGTCAGTTGCGAGTTGCGAGTTGTCAGTTGCGAGTTGGTTTTTCACTCTTATTTTGCGAGTTGCGAGTTGCGAGTTGCGAGTTGCGAGTTGCGAGTTGCGAGTTGCGAGTTGCGAGTTGGTTTTCCATAATATCAATTCAGATTCTTTTGTTCCAATTTTAGATTCTAGCCTAAGTTTCCTATGAGTTTCTTCGATGAATTTCTACTTCTCTTGAAGGAAAAAGGGTTGTTTTTTGGGACTAAGATTTTTTCTTGAATGTTTCTTTTACAGTACCGCCCGTTGCTAAAGTAATTTCAAAGTTTTCGTCGACCGATTTCCCTTTCAAGGGCACTGCAAGGGAAAATGAGATGTGGATTTGCTAAAGTCACTCACAAGGAATGAGGTTTTGGTGTTGGTGCTATGATTTGATCACGGACTTCAAGATAAATAAGATTTCATGCAAAATATGACTGGGAGCAGAACGTGACTGAGGTGCACCCTTCAGGAACCTTTTACTTTGATAAGTATGTCTCCTTTGAACTAATATTTATTTGGAGAGAATTTCGAGATCTCAGATCCCAAAGGGGTTTTCTCCACTTGTGTGGGGTATGCTCATCCTCAGTGCTTGGGGGGGGGGGGCTTAGTATGGATCTTGCCCGAACAGGAACTGCCCAAAGTGAGCCTGATGCGATAAAGTTTGGTAGATTAGGTATGATGCAGCCCTCCAACACCCTAATGTCTCCAATGCCTATGGTTTTGTCTGATTTTGACAAATAATTTGACACCGTTTGAGAGAAATCTTCCAAAGTACCTTGAAGGCCCCTTGAACAGACAAAAGTATTATGAATATTTCTTCATTTAGAGAAGTAGAAATCCATTTAAGAAACTCATAAGAAACTTTGGCTAGAATCTAAAATTAGAAAAAAAGTATAGAATGAATTGATATGATGTAAAACCAACTTGCAACTCACAACTTTCAACTCGCAACTCGCAACTCGCAAAGTAAAAACCAACTCGCAACTGACAACTCGCAACTGACAACTCGCAACTCGCAACTGACAACTCGCAACTCGCGAATTATCATATCTCGTAATACTTGTGTATTGGCATACATATTGGATGCAAATTTTGTAAGGGACTCCTCAAAATCGTTGAAAATATAATATAAATAGAACAGGCCCTAAACATGACCCTTGAGGAATGCCGCAAGAAACCAGTCGTTTCTCGGAATTCTGGCGGTTAAGGTAGCATAACTACTGGCTTTCGTTTCTATGTTTAATATGTTTTTTAATATCTTTTCTCTTTTCAGAAAATTTTTCTATGAACATAAGGATGCCAAAGATTTGCTACTGTGGACTTGGACTCCTACCTGTTTCATTTTGCGTTCTTTCAATCCTGGCTGTGATTACAACATATGTTCTTGCTGTCTCTAATGATCATGTATACCCATTCTTTCCAACAATAAGTGAAACAGGAGAGCAAGAACCTGAAAGGAATGTGTTTTCTTTACTTCTGAGTCTTGGCAGCTTCCTTGGTTTCATGACAGTAGTTGTGAGATACAAACAGTACAATTTCGTAGCAGAATGGAATGAACAAGAACACCGAAAGATTGTCCGAATCAATCAGTTTGCCCTTGTTGTTGGAGTGATAACATGCATCGGTGGAGCTGTTGTTGCAAGTTTTCAGGTTCCCTTTCTAAAGCATTTGATTCTTTAGTCCTTATTCATAGGCAGGATTGCCATTTGGCCATTTTGACAAACAAATTTCTTGATTCTTGCTCCTTATCAAAGCCCTTGGCTGTCAATATTTTAACTGAAAATGCAGGAGTGTTTTAAATAGAAACCATGAAAAAAACAAAGGAAACAGCTGCTTTTGCCGTAATTATTCTCAACTTTACATTGAGAATCTAAAATTGCAAGAGCGAAGAAATGAGGAAATAGAGAAGTATAAAGAGAAAGTCACTAATAAAAGATAGGAAAGTTATTAAGAATAGAAAGACATGTTGATAACGCTTTTACTGCAAACATTTGGCCAAAATTGATTAAGTACTAAAAAATAACGATACGCTGAATGGACACTTGGTCAAGTAACCCTTTTCCTGAGATTTTAACTTAATTTTTGACACAAGAATCTTGCTATCGTTATTTTCAATATTTAATCAAACGTCGAACAATTTTTTGAGACACCCTGTACAGTTACAAAAGGTTACACATACTGATAGCTAATTGGACTGCTTTCAGATTAGATGCCAGGCTAGCATAGGTGATGATGCTGAACTATTTCAGCAGTTAATCGTTTCAAAATTTTATTTGCAAATTTCAAATACCTGCGCCGTAAATCATGAAAATCATTTTGAAACACCTTTAGTCTTGACCTGATCTTTTTTACTAAACTTATCATAGCAATATCTTCCAACTTTCTTATATCGACTTTCTTAAGCCCGATTTCCACTGAGAAAAATCTTTGCGAAGTGCGAAATATTTCTTGCGAAAAACAGTCTGCTCATGTGCACCAAAATTTCGCCAGTTCTCTGTGAAAAAATTTCTCTGCGAAAAAAGTTGAGCTCAGTTGATGCAGCTGATGACGCACTACCGCATTCCTGAAATGACTGAAAGCCTCGTGGGTAAGGCAAGCAATTGTTTTGATTCAGAATTGGCCTTGACAATTTTCTTCAGAAAAGATTTCGCAAGAATATTTCACACAGAGTGGAAATTGAAGAGCGAAAAAATTTCTTGAGAAAACACTTCGCGAGAAATATTTCGCTGAGAATTTTCTGAGTGGAAATCAGGCTTTATATCTTGTTCGGATTGATTGAATCAGTGGTAATCGGGCAACGTTTCTTGTCATAACCATACCACATGAAACTTTTTTTTAGTTTTCAATTTGTTTTGAGTGGGCTTGTCAGGATTTCTAGCTACTGAAAATTAATTTGGGCCCACTGTGCATGCCGCATTCAGGCATGGGACCCCTAGTTTAACGTCCCTTCCGAAGGACGGCGAGGTGAGTTGTGAGGTCAGGCCTCCGAGGTCTCTCATCCGGAGTTTGGCCTCACTCGACCGAGCTTAACTTCAGTTACCTGACCATGGGCAGTAGGAGACTGCTGTGCTAGCCTAAAAATGCTTAAATCTCCTCATAAAGATATATATTCATTCAAACTTACGATGCTGTGGTTATCTCTTTCTTCTTCATTGCCTTTCCGCAAATATTTCAACCAATATGCACACCACGACTGTGGCCTAGCGCCGCCATGTTGCATTGATTCTGCACTGTGCCTCGATATGGGTTTCTTTGAAATATTTGGGTAAAGACAGTAAAGAAGAAAGAGGCAACCACAGCATCGTAAGTTTGAATGAATATATATCTTTATGAGGCGATTTAAGCATTTTAGGCTAACACAGTAGTCTCTACCGCCCATGCCTGACGAGAACTGTTTAAGGCCCCGTTCACACTACTCCGTTTCGGAGAGAAAAACCTCCGTTTTTATGAAAGTGTTCACACTGATCCGCACAAAAACGCCACAAAAACGGAGGTTATTTGATCAATGTGAGCGCACAAAAACGGAGGTTTTTAAAAACGCTCAAATATGCAACAATGGGTTTCACAAAAACGGAGTAATGTGAACGCACAAAAACGGATGTTTTTCGCTGCGTTTTTGTTATCGGGCAGATCAGTGTGAACGCACAAAAACGGAGGTTTTTCTCACCGTTTTTGTACAAAAACGGAGTAGTGTGAACGGGTAACTTCGATGCAACAAAAACGGATACTAACAAAAACGGATACTAACAAAAACGGAGTAGTGTAAATGGGGCCTAAGCCACTCGGCCACTCACCCTGCTCTGCGTATTTTGTCATTCATAGTTGCCATCGATCCATTTTCATGTACCGGGTGAGTCAGAAAAAAAGTTTAGGCGTTTGTAGGGCTGTGGAATAAAAAGTATGTGACCGATATTCAAAACTGGAATGTTCATCTATCAGTCAAAGGTCAACTTCGATGAGAAAATTTTGTTTGGTAGTATCCCTCATCTTACAGACCCAGAAATTAGGAAATTGCTGGTAAAGGGCATGTTTGGGAACAAAAATTCCACATTCCATTCTGGTCCATGATTTACCTTCTATTGAAATTGTAATTCAGCATGTCAAACTGGAAATGTAAACTTTAATGCCACATAAATCATGCACCAGAATGGAATGTGGAATTCTCGATTCCCATACAAACCCCTTACAAACATTTTGATTGTTGTTGGAACTTAAAGATGTTTGATTTTACCAAGCAAAATTTTATCATTTAAGTTAGCCTTTGACTGATAGATTAACACTTACTTTTGAATATCGGTCATATACTTTTTATTCCACAGCCCTTCAAACGTCTAAACTTTTTTTCAACTTACCCGGTAGATTCCAAATTTCGGGGTTATTTTTTCCAAATCCTGTGTCATTGTGTCGTGACGTGACAATATAATTTATGGAAACAACAGTTATGAATCTTCCCTTAAAACCTCGGTGGCCTTGCAGATTTAAGTAGATTTTCGATAGGTCGCAGAGAAGGAAAATCCGCATCGATTGATGTAAGTTGCAGTTTTGTATCATGTTATCTGGGATTTAATTCACTTATTGGTGAGACTACTATTGGGTAAGTAGATAAAAAGGCCCGGCGTTTAAAAAATGCTGCTCCCTTTATATCAAAGCAATGATATTGAGAACTATCTTGTTTTATTCCCGATATGTCCAGTTAGGTTCACTTATTCCACCAACTTTAACTGGCCATTCCTTCTCGTCGAATTGGAAGATTTTTTGCAGAAAGCCCCTTTCGAAATCCTGCAAAAACGAATGAAAACAACAAGAAAGATTTCCCTTTGATTTCCAAAAAAAAAAAATCCAATGTCAAAAAGTAATATAAAATTTGAAATTTGCATATAAAATGGATCTGTAGCAACTATGAATGGAAAAATAGGCAGAACAATGTCACGTAGTAGTTTTATTCTTTTATGTATCAAGTTATTAAAACCTACAAAATTACAAGAATAAACGATCACAAAATGGAACTAACTACACAAGAAAACTACAAACTTACGCAAAATGAAACTAAACTAGCACATCTCCTCTATAGCTAATATTTAGACATCGAACATAACAAGGACTATGCAAAACAATGAAAATGAGAACAAAAAACGGCCGAGGGAGGCAGGAAGGGGGAGAGAGAGGAGGGATGCAGCTCAGTTCATTCGACCGATTTCTGAGATGTATTGTAAGGTTGCCGAAATGATGCGTCTATTTACCGTAGGGTGCAACTAAGCCTAGAGTCTCCATATAGCAAGATATTTAAAAGAGAACACTGAGATAAATCGTTTATATTGATTCCTATTTCAGACAGACTATCACCTTTCCTAGGAGGAGTGTTCTCTGCTGATTGAAATCTATAGTATTGTTGTGCCAAAACAAAATTACCCGATTACCAGTGATTTGATTAATTGGAGCAAGAGTGTATTTTGGTATTTAAACACCTGCGAATGGAAGGTGACAAAGTTACAGCTGAAAATGCCATTGATGCCATCAAACGTATATATCTTTCATCATTTAATCCTTCATCGAAACACATTTTCTTCCAGGCTGATCAAGGAACTTCATTGAAGGGTCACTTAACAGGAGCAGCATGCACATTCACTGGTGGTGTACTCTACATGTGGCTCAATACGTACTTATCATTCAAGATGGTAAATTGCGGAATCAACAGTAAGAAATTATGCTCTATTCGCTTCATGGTCTCACTTATTTGCATGCTATCTTTTGGAATTTGCCTTGGGGCACGATACGTTGCAGCGAATCAATGGAACAGCGAGAAGCACAAACATTCAAAGGAGCAATGGACACCATTGGACAACGGGTATCACATGCATCTAGTCAGTAGCATCACTGAATGGATCACTGCTTTGATGATCTTGACCTATTTCCTCACATTTCATCGAGAATTTGAGCAGATTTCCTTTGAATTTAGAGTGAAAAGGCGTACAACTACTGCATTGCCGTTTGAAGTGAGTGGTGAGGATAGGACAGCGCCTTTGCTTGCGTGACAACCAGAGTACTGGGGACAATTAAGTGGTAGAAGCGATGAAAATCATCATTCGACGTATGGTGCGTTGTGAATCAATTGAGAAAGGTCGTGAATTTTGATTATCAACAAAATTTTCAGCAAACTACACCAACAGATTTGAAAGTAATTCGAAATCCATCCATGTTTTTTCTACCCCAACTTGATTCTAAATCCAATAGAATCGATAAAAACCCACCAAATGAGATTTTGTATATCTGAATTCCTTTTAGAAATATTGTTGCAATCCTCCCCCTTCCCCCTCCCCCCGATACATGACTTTTTGAGAGTGCATGTATGTGCAGCCCATTACGTTGATTTATGGGCCAATCCTCTCTAGAAAGGGTCATTTTCAGCAAGTTTGGCTGAGAGTTGCAAAAATAGTCAAAAATTGGTAATTTTCCCCCAAAATTCATCATAAAGGTGTGTTCGAGGGAAAATTTTGGCATTTGGCATTCTATGTTTTTGAAAATCTCGAGATATTTTTTGGTACTGTGGATAGCAGTGGAAGATGTTTCAAAATTTGCGTTAAAGCATCCTGCTTAGAAATTCCGTAGGAGTAATATCAATTTTCAGTCCCTCCATTGACACTTTGCAAAAGTAATAAACATGTTTTGGGACTCCGTACAGCGTTTTGAAAATAATAGTCCTTTGCTAAAATGATAGAGAGTGTCGGTAGATGGGTCAAAAACAGTGATATTTGTTCCACGATTTTTGTTCAAAACCCTGTGATGTTTCGAAACAGTTTGACCCAACTTTTGTTTCTCTTTCGAATTATTTTGATTAAATGTTTGAATATTTGTTAAATCTTTTTAAGGTTTAGTAGTGCTCACTTTTCATAAGAGAGCAATTTCTAACTAGTAGAAAATGTAGTGAAAATTTTGATACGATACCAGATCCCTTTCTTTGAAAACTTTCTTTATTTTGACAGTATTGCTGGAGAACAATAGCAGTGCAGTTTTTGAAGCAACCACTTATTTGGCCTTTCTTCCACTATAAATCTGCGATCACGTGTCAGATTGACTCAAACGTGGTCTCTGACTTAAAAATATAGATGATTGAATTTACAGTCCTCCAGAGCAGCCACACAACTTGGGCACAAAGTTTTTGGGACACCCTGAAGTACAACTTCCTTGTTCTAAATACCTCCATCGTATCGCAAATTTTCATTTTTTTTGCAAAGTCTTGTGTTTTGAAAAGATACCTTCCAGATTTTGTTTGATTGCGGTTTCACCCAAGTCTTAAAGTTTCGCAAAAGGCTCAACGGTAGTTTGGCTTTCGTTGTTTTGGGGTATTGGCATATTAGTATAGTCCTTGGATAGGAAACACCCAAGGCATTTGATGGAATGCACAGCTTAGATTTTAGACAGAATTCCCACTTCCAACCAACAAACTTCTGTCTCGAAATTACATATGCACAACACTTCAGTTGCTTTTATTCGCTTGCAATTCCATGTGACATTTACTCTGAGACGGAGTGCAGTAGTTTGGACCAGAATCCGTCAAATTCATCTAATGCACTTCACTTCACAATTGATTCGCAATATCGCACCCATGATGACATCATCACTACGTTATATGCTCCTCCACAGCAACGTACCACTTTGATTCTTCGATTGGTGAAAACTTATCTTTCATTGAGTTGCGTAGTTACTAATGAAGATAAATGCAGGAACTTTTCGAAGTTTCTCGGAAAGTCTGGATTCGCATAACTCTAAAATGTCTTTAGTCTGGCGCAACGCACCTTTTGCTTACTTTTATAGGAAAGAATTATTCAGATCACAAGAGCTTGCGAGGCTGCGTAGGAGCATGAACTATATCGTTGATTCTGCCGTTAGTTTCCCCAGTACGAGATCGCAGTAGATTTTGTAAAAAGATAGATTCAGTAGAAATCTGCATATAAGAACCACTTGTTTCGAATAATACAAAGAAAACATTTCAAAATTTCTTCGTTTTGAGTAAATCAAATGTTTAAAAAATTGAAAAAGCGTTTTGAAAGAATTGGAAGTTTATCTAAAAAATTAATCACTTATGAATGTTGAGACAAAGATTTAGCCATGGAGTTGTAATTGTAACCGAATATGGCTTCTTTTTGTCTATTCAACATTGCCAAATATATCAATAATGTTTGACCTATCGAGGGACAGATCTGCTGCTTCTTTTCTGCAGCTGCAATGCATAATTTGTTAGGGTAAGAACAGACTTTCGATGCTCAAGATGAAAAGGTTTTTTTACCGGCCGAGTCAGAAAAAAGCACGACGTTTAAAATGGCACTGTCTACTGAATATCACAGGAATGATATTTATTACTGTCTTGCATAGCTGACATGTTGAATTATTCCTGAGATATTTTCTGGCTGAAATCAGCCACTTTCTATCCGAAATGATGGGGAATTTTCCGCGGAAGACCTTCCGAAAATCCTTCAAACGTGGCCTAATATTGCAACGAACTTCCGTCATGATTTCCGCCATCTAGTAATGACTTTCCAAAATGCTTTTAGCACATGATCTCCTCTGGGGAGGATGAACAAGTTTTCCACAATTGTACGAGAAACTTACCCACGGAAATTCCATTCTCTTAGGAGGATAAAATGTACTTTTACCTGCAAATGTTATTTTTGTTAGGAAGGAAGATCGCTGTTTTAGCTCGTCTTTACCGGTTTTCGAAGGGGTTTTCTGCAAAAAATCTCACATATCCATTGGAAGGACTGACCGATTAAAGCCGCGTGAATTTTGTAAGACTGTGTTCACCTAATAGGGGCAAAGTTTGAAAACGGTGGAAACTGTGACGGTTATTTTCGCACGGAACGACACGTTTTGTGCCTGCAGATTTTGAAAAATTTATATTTTAAAACAGGATTCTAACCGGCAGATTTTGAAAGTGGTATCGTGTGAACACCCGAAAACGGCCAAAACGAAACGTTTTTTACGCTTTCAAGACGAGACTGATTGATTCGTTATAGACCGCGGCTTGCGTTATAGACCTAATCGGCTAAGGTGTCTGTTTTACCCATTGCAAGTCATATGACCATTCTCTTAGGAAGTTTTAGTATTTTACTAGACTGATTGCATATTCGTAGTTATCGCTATTGATAGACTGATGAACGCTCAAACTACGACTCATGGATTTCCCATTAAAAACTGGGACGAACTTTTCCCCTATCGATTTCATCACTAGATAAAGAAATTATAGCAACACTGTACGAACTTCCGGCAGTGGTGGATGGGCCTAAGTTGCCGGCTCGAACCTCTAATGCCAAAACAGCTCAGAATGCAAGTTTACCGTGATATTAGCCATGAACAATAGCCACAAGTATCCATATGAATGTTTCCTTAATCCATTTTATATGAAAGTATGTAAGTCCCAGTTTGAGCATAAAATAAAATTGTTGTTGTTGCTGTCATTGTTGTTGTTGTTGCTGCTATTTTTTGCGATAACTAGGACTATATCATGAGTTTAGTATTTTACTACTTTGTGCACTCATAGTACAATTTTGGGTGACACGAAATATGGTAGAGAAATCTTTTAGAAGATCTTTTATAAAGAGATTGATCATATGACATGAAATGGATGCTAATAACAAACCTTGGCCGATTTTGTCTATTGATTTCAAACATAATACTTTTTAGCTCGGTTAAGCTGAGCTCAGATGGTTCTTATGTGCCGTTTTTTACTGCATATTGATTAATTCTATAATGATAATTATAGCCATTGCTTGTTGTGTAACATTACTGTTTAGGCTAGTTTGTTATCGCTAATATATAAAATGCTTGAAGACACAAACGCCGTAGAGATTCAATAGAAGAACAACGTATATTGAGGTATTTTCTGTGCCTGTGAAGACTACATTTATAAAGTTTTGATTCCATTTGGAAGCAGAAGTCAGTAAAGATGTGTTTAAGCGTGGGTGAGAAGAAACAGGAGGTTTATTCTTAATAAATGTATAGCAAATAATACAACAAGAGTAAGACAATAAGAAAGGCTACTTGTTTTGTTGTTACTCAGAGTTTCACGCTATACAGCGATCATCAGACAACTGAATGTTCTACTCAACTTCTTACTAGATATACAGATTTGTGCTCAAAAGGATGTTATTATCGCATTATGACTCATAGTTTACTTTATAATTATCGTTATAATTCGCTCTGCCTACGCGGCATTGAGCACTGTTCCGTCCAGTTAAGACATTTCCAATATTTTGTAACAAATAATACATGTGTCTTCATACATCGTTTTTATGTCTGCTGTTCTTTTTCCAGTCTCAGTTCGATTCAAGTCATGGCTAAATATGGCCTAATTACTGTTTTCTGTGAAAGTGAGGCTGTCCTCATTTGCAGTTATGCCATGTTTTGCCATGATTTGAATCGAACTGAAACTCAACTGAGACTGCAAGAAAGAAATGGTTTGTTTATACATTTTATCAAAGAGTAAACATCTTGTTTCCGCTAACCCATGATTAAAGTTGAGTTTAGAAAGTTTGTTGTTTAAGATGGATAGATTGTTTCTCGATAGCATCAGTGTTTTATCGACACCACAATCCCAAGCGATAAAGCCATGGGTAGTTAGACACTGTAGTTGTATTTCAGTATATATGACTCTGCGGAGGAAAGTGTATATCCTTCTGCGAGCTCCTGCTAGTGAATAACTTATGCTCCACAAAAGAACACAGAGGCTGAAATGAAGGACAGCTGTGTTGTCTACCACTTATGTCAAAACAAACCAAGCTGCTAGAAGTTGCCATGAAACCAATATGGCAAACTGTCGCCTCGAAAGTTGGCTTTGAAGAGAGGTCTTGAGTTTGTAATGCAAGAAGAAGGACAAATCTCTGGCGGACCTTGTTTATTTGATTCTGAAGCCGGGCAGAAGGTGTTGTAAATTACGTATATTTAGGGATTACATGAAAGAGCTGCCAATCAAATCCTTAATCAAATAAGCAAGATTCGCCAGTCAGATTTTGACTTTCATAAACTCGTGATCTCTCAAACTACCTGTCGCATGCACAAGACGACAGTTTGCCCTATTAGTTTCAGTGCAATGTTTGCAACTGTTTCTCCTTTGTTTTGAATTACTTCAGGGAATTTCGATTATCTGCCGTAGTTAATCGCTTTGAATTGCGGTGTCAATCAAAAGCTGCTGATATGCAATTATGTTCTAAATCTTTTTTACTGTGTTGTCCCAATAGACCATTATCACAATGACGTCGTTTCTTCTGAAATAATTCCAGGAACATCACTTGCCTTGATTTTATGTGGATCTAAATTTCAAGAGCGTACATTGCTCTCAGCAACGCACGCAAATCGCATAAAATAGCTTTGTACGTGCATTCGTTGCATAATGTTATGGTGTAGATTTCTTGTTTTACAGGGAATCTCATCTTTTTCCTCTAGTTGAATTTTATTGTGAAATAGGTCTATTCTAAACGTGTGTTTGCTGTAGTCGGAGGATGAACCAAGCTCTCTTTGATATTATATTAATATGAAGATAGTTAATTTGTATGTTACTTTATGTCGAATTCACAGAATAGAATAATTTTAGTTTGTCTGTTTGTTTGTTTGTTTGTTTGTTATAAATTATTGGAATCATTTGTTTTCTTACAAATTTAAATTCATTTCAAACGCAGTTCTAGATGGAAAGAGTTTGTTTTTCTTCCTGAGAAAATCAGATTCCCGGGACCCCTTACTGACCCCTAGTATTAATACTAGGGGTCAATAAGGGGTCCCGGGGATCTGCTTTGCTATGAAATCAAGCCTGTCGTTTCATATACGCATGCTAGGCTTGCCGCGCGTCGCCTGCGGCGCCACGCTGGCCAGCCGTCGTACTTTGCTTTCGTAACGATTACGAAAGGAAAGAGAAACTCTGTTCAGTCCCGCTCTATAACGTCCCTTGCCTAATAAAGCCCATCCTTTCAAGGCAAAATTATAGATATGCCCATTTTATTTACTCCTTCAACACATATGAAACACAAAAGGCTATCAATCATTGTCCTAAACGTTTCCCATGTTTGTAACTTGGGTACCAGACTCCTTAAGAGATAGAGTTATTATTATTATTTTTATTATAAAATTCTTTAAAGTTGGTTTACAAAATAGCTCTAATATAAGAACTAATAAAGACCAACTATTTACAAAAACAAAATAAATTACAGTTCATCAACAGCCAACGTAATAATTAAAATACCCTATTTACATATTTTACAGCGACAATTCTCTCCATACCATATTTTTATGCATGATTTGAAGGAACAGACGGAGGTGGCAGTCTTCTTGTCATTAGGTAGGGAATTCCATAATATGCTACCACGAAAAGATAAACTATCGTTGCCATAAGTAGTTGTTTTGGTTGGAGGCAACATCAACAGATCTTTTGATCTTAAATTATATTTATTATCCTTTTCGTGGAACATATCCCACAAGATCTTTTTTATGTACATTCATTTGATTTTCTTTTTTTTCGTTTTTGTAAACACAATTGTAAATTAATTAGGATTAGGTTTTAAATTTGGAAATTATATGTATTTTTGCACGGCCCCCTGTAAAGCAATCAATGCAGATTGACGGGGCTACCGTGGATAAAAAATAAAAAATGAAATGAAATGAAATGAGAACGAAGGATTTTGCTGTGTTAAACTGTTATAAACCTCGAGCATTAATTTTTGCAAGTTCTTTTGATGAATAGTGCACTCATTTACTCTGTGTAACAACTCATTAAAGGTGGACGTATAATCAGAGAGTCTGGTACCCAGGGTAACATTTATTGAACTAAAATAATGTCGATCTTGCTGTTCATGTAATCATACTACGCTCGATTAGTGTTTTTAATTCCGGAGTCTATACGGGACAGTAAAAGAAGCAAATGGTACCATTCTTAGCATTGACAACTGGCTCAATGGATGAGGTCCTTCTATAGAAATTCCGCTCCATTTCAAGCCTCGTTCCGTAGGGTACAAATTCAATAAGTGTATAATTTTACAATTTGGCCCTGTTCGTAAGACAAAGTGAGATAAAGTCAGGCACCACAACTGAGTTCACTTCTTGTTTGCGCCAGGCGTAGAGTGAAACTGCGACTATACGCAAGGAGAAACAATTTATCAACATAATGTGTATTTTTATGAAATGAATGCCCCGTTAACCGTGCACGCACTTTGCACATAGTTCCCCTGTCATAAGCCCTTTGATATAAGAATTTGTCGACAGAGATTTGCTGGCAGAGAATTTTGTGATTCTTGGAAGCTTCAAGATTTTTCGAAACCTTTAGAATTTTGGAGTGATTGCCCCGCGATCTTCATAAAGCAATGCAGATCAAGATCATAGACTAAGAAAAGAGTTTACAGTAATGAAAATCATGATATCTACATTCTTTCTTCCAACCGTCTACAACCCGACTGTATTTAAATATCTACTTGAACATTTTATATTTACAGTTATAATAACAATGATAAAAAGCAGCAAAACAGCAAATAGTCCGCTAATCTAAAACTAGTACACGTTTTTTTATAAGAAACTGGTTTATAAGAAACTAGTACTAAGATGGCCAAAATTTTAAGAAACTCTAGTACTATGTCTGAGAAGTACTAAGAAACTTTCCAAACTTAAAAGCTTGAATTTTATAGCAAATAGATCGTTGAACCTTTACTATTGGGCAATATATATCTAACCATTTGTGTTTTCAACCTAGTAGAACATTGTTTATTCCTATATGATGTTTTAAATATCAAGAAACATATCTGCAGCAGTGTTAGCGACCACATTGACAATTCATGTATCCAAAAAATAAGAAACCAATTAAGAAACTGTTAGTACTAAAAGGGACAAAATTTCTTGTTAAATTAAGAAACTTTTAGTACCATGGCCTGATCCTAGTTTCTTATAAAAAAACGTGTAGCTAAGGGCCTGTTTACATGAGGTGGGCCAGCTCAACCTAAGTGGGCCAGCTCACCTGAGTGAGATCTGCATGTTCTATACAGTCCATTGTTAATCTCCTGTTACGTTTACATGGGAGGTGGGCCAGCCCACCTAGGTGAGATCCGTGAGAACGGCTGGTGGGATCCAGACTCATGACGTAAGTCCCTCTAACTTTCGCTTGTTGTTGTTGTTGTTGTTATCGCTTCTGTTGTAGCGACAAGTCTGCTGGGGGAGCGAAACAAGAGAATTTTGGAATGAGTCTAGGTGGGATCCGCGTCAGGTGGGATGAGAATTGTGCATGTAAATGCGATCAGGTGGGCTGGCTCACTGAGGTGGGATAGAAATGACAGACATACGCATGCGCAAGCAACGTTGGCGTCAAAACAGTTTTCAATTCTCACCGAATCGATAATGGCTGACAAAATCAAATCTTTGAGCTTTATTCCAAATTTGGCTAAGTGAACGGAAATGAAGAGGCAAGCTTGGTGGACAGCTTTGCTTAGGGTACAAAATTAAATGCAGTTGTAGGGGAATGATTTCTAATGGGGTAGGGCAGCCCAAATTCGCAATCCGAGGAAAGAAATGGCGAAGCATTACGACGAGGAGACTTTCGGCGTAATCGAGATAACTAACACCACCTGAAATGTGGCAAGATGAGGAAAATTAAATATTATTTGAATTAGAAACGAAATCAAGTTGGAATTTTCTCAATTTTAATGAAAGATTGAGTATCAAAACATTAAAATATTTTGCTTCAAAACGCGAAAGAGAAGCCAGCTCACCTGACTGGGATAGAACACTTCTCATGTCAACACCCTTGAAAACCATCTCACCTGAGTGAGCTGGCCCACCTGGGTGGGCTGGCCCACCTCATGTTAACAGGCCCTAAGCCAAGCTAAAACGACTTAAATTTTTCTTAGACAATTGAACAAACTTTTACATTGTAATTTGAAGGAAGAGCAGAATAATATTCCGCAAACTTGGGGGCAACGTGGGGACGGCCTTCTAATACAGCACTGCACTTCTTTGAGAGAGATCAGCACCAATTGGCTACTGTGGAGCATTGCAACACGAGGTTTTAAAGAGCCTTTGCCACCCAGGTTCCTTTGCTGGCACCTTACAGTTTTAAACTGTCTGAGAACCAAATTTTGCCCAATTGAAAACGATAGATCGACAGAGCAACAGTTGTCGAGCTTTTGTTAGAACAGTTCAACTGAAATAAACTTTTCCAATCAGTCCCTCTCCCGTTAGACTCAAAAAACGTTCCAGTTACAGCAACAACAACAGTGGAATGGGGTGAAACCATTGGGATGAGTGGATTGAGTCACCCATGTTCGAATGAATACTCCTTTTCGACTAACAGTCTCGTTTTGATAATTTTTGAAAACGGCTTGATACGACGTAATTCCTGACTACTGATTTCGATTCAGCACCCCAAGTTTAGTATAACTGCAACTTTTCATAGTCCTGCGATTTCGATTTTATGGCGATAATGAAATTGAGAATTCTTATGGGATTTGACTGTGAAGATCGTTCGGGCTGTAACTTTACACCCGCAGTCATTATTCACGGTCAAATCCCTTATAAATTTTCAGATTTGTTATCTTCATAAAACTAAAATCGCTAACACTAAGATCATGTATGTAAGCTTGCAAGAATTAGAGTGCTGAATAACAAGGGCAGATTTCGTAATACAATAGCATCAGTTGCTTTGGTTCACACCTCAATTCAAAGCGATCAGCGAATGCAGACAAAAGAAATTCTCTCAAGCAGAACTTCAAAACAAACGAAGACGCAAAGTTGCCCTGAAACCAGTACGGCAAACTCTCGTTTGGTGCGGGCGAAGGGAGGTTTTTAAGAGAAGGTATGTGCTTATAACGACAGAAGAAGGGTAAATCTAAAGTTCTGTCTTGGGCATTTTGTTTACTTGATTCAGGAGCTGAGCAGTGACTGCGTATATCTGAGCAATAAATGTGCTAAAATTGTAATGCCCTCTGCTCGGTTTTTGAGTCAAATAAACAAAATGCCCCAGACAGAACTTTAGATTTACCCTTCTTCTTGCATTATGAGCACATTACATCTCTAACAAACCTCCCTTCGCCCGCACCAAATGAGAGTTCGCCGTACTGGTTTCAGGGCAACTTTGCTTCTTCGTTTGTTTTCAATTTCTGCTTGAGAGAATTTCTTTTGTCTGCATTCGCTAATCGCTTTGAATTGAGGTGTGAACCAAAGCGACTGATGCTATTGTATTACAAAATCTGCCCTTGCTGTGCTGAATGCGAATCTGGGGTCAGAAATTTCATATGACGCAAGCTACAGAAATTTTGAAAAATTCCAAAATGAGGCCGCTTAGTTGTAAAGGTGTTAAAGGTGTATTATTCTGTGCAATTGTCTTTTGACGTAACAAAGGTTTAACAACAATCTTTCTAAACAACTAGGAAGTTAAGCGCTCGCTTCGCTCGCGCTTCAACATTCCTAGCTCCTGCGGAGAGCTTTCAAAGAATATCTGATGATCCACCTTGAATGTACAATAAGTAGTTGTGGTTGTGGATAGAATGCTAAAACTTCTTGTTATGCACCCATCAAAGTGCTAAAGTGGAACGCTGCAGTTTGTCGTTGAGCAGGTATATTGTTACAGCCCCTTCTGTTTGTAAAATTAATTTCATGTTCTTAAGTTCATTCAGAAAGCAACAATATTTTCTTGCTACATTTCACATCCAAAAATGGCTGTGATTCATCTCAACTGCCTATCAGCATATGAACATCAGCAAAGCCAGGCCTGCGCTAGCCTGCATGCA
Source organism: Aurelia sp. 3 sensu Dawson et al. (2005) (assembly GCA_964020215.1). Taxonomy (NCBI): domain Eukaryota; kingdom Metazoa; phylum Cnidaria; class Scyphozoa; order Semaeostomeae; family Ulmaridae; genus Aurelia; species Aurelia sp. 3 sensu Dawson et al. (2005). The sequence continues at coordinate 9,251,767 of OZ026592.1, read as the reverse complement.
GTCTTTCTGTGGTGTAAGTAGAAAGAAGAAGAAAATAGAAAGACTGCGCATTTGGCCAAGTGAACCTTGTTTGCATTGTGACAGAGAAATATCCATTATAGCATGAGGTAATTACTTCCTGGCCAGAAATTTTTCTGAACCACAACAAAATCACCTTACATAGCATCTTTCTTTTGTTTTTGTTTGGGTTTGAACAGTGTGATACAACAGATTACTTTTAATTGATTTCATTTTGCTGCACCAGGCATAAAACAAACCACTTTGTGATGCACAGTGTCCAGTTGTTAAAATTTTACAAAAGAAAGACCATAGGCAGGTGCGCAGTATCATAATTCTTTTGCCTTGAGAGAATTCTTATGAATATGCTTAATTTCCTGTTAATTCCTGTTAAAAATTCTAGCATGTCTTTTTCTCATTCGACTGAAGAATTCCTTCAGAAGGTGAAGGATTCTTGAAAAATATTAAGAATTCAAAGAATTTTTGACAATCAACTTGATCAATGTGCTTGTGGCGGGTACTATGAGCTTACACCTCACATCATATTTGTTCATTCTTGTTCTGAATATATTTGTTTCATAATATTGTAACAATAAAAGAAATGCAGTGAGTTCTTGACTGTGTAGATCATGTTTCAGTTTATCAGTAGAACTTCTTCACAGCATATATTTTTGTCAGGCTGATCCTGAAATAATTGTTACATAAATTTTAACAATGGATCAAAGGAAAATACAGTACATTGTTTTTGACTCATGACTGCAGTCAATATGCAGAGCAGTTGTGCACTCCCATCAGATTGCCAAGATCTGCACCCAATTATGATTGCTGCTGAACGTAGTGAAGCAGCCATTTAGACGAGTTTTACAAGCAAAACACGGGTAGCGGACTATCACCATGGTTGCAAACTACAGAACAAAAGGACAATCTGCAGACTCATCGATGCTTGTGATTGGACAGAACAACAGTGGCGATAGAGCAACAGCAACAACAAAAGCTTTTCAGCACACTCATGACAGTTTTGCGAGAGAAGCTGGGCGACTTTCGTTCCAAGGAGAAGAAGATTTTCATGCACTCTGGTACGTATCAAATCATTCTTTACACCCATTTCATAACCAGAATGAGAGGATTTCTTCTTATCCTCTGCGATGTATTGACCATTTATTGTTCTGCAGCGGACAGGTTTCAAAAGTGGCAGGAAGATGGCATCCAGCAGGAGGGCCTACGTGTTTCTTGCGCTTTCACCAACAAACGGCAGCAAGCATTGCTTGCCATTGGCAGGAGATGGATAAAAAACCAGTCCTCAAAATTCAGAAGGAAAATTGCAAGGAGTTGTCGTAACAAGTCGAATGATACCTACAATAGTGTTTCAAGTTTTTCCTTGCTTTTTCTTTTGTTCTTGGCAGGAGATGTTGAATTGAACCCTGGACCAACAGTTACATCAAGTAACAGCCACTCTGAAAATTCAGTTTTGGAATTGCCAATATTAGTTGCAATAGGAAACCAACACCAAGGGGATGCATGTTTCAGTGAAGAATCACGTGGAAGACAGTGTGCTTTTATGGCACTGACATCACTTGCCTACAGCCAGCATGCAATGTCAGCAACACATTGGCAGGCTGAGACATTAGATGAAATTCTTGACATGGGTGACTCCCAGTTCTTGAATGCACTACAAAGAGGATTTATTCCTGATGCCCCAACTTTGTCAGTTGAGCAATTGCCAACAACCGTGCATTTTGCAAGATCAAATGAAGATAACAACAGTGACTTGCCCTTTGAGGCACAAAATGAAATATCTAAACCCATTGTGGTATTGCCACATGTGGCAACAAAAGCAAATGCATTAGAAACGCCCATTGAGGCACCCATGATAATTTTAAGAAACTTCAGTACTGGCCCAAATTCTTAGTTTCTTATAAAAAAATATTTGTACTGCAAAAGCTCTATTTAGCTCATTTAGCTCCCAGTGAGGCCTGTTTAATTTCAAAAGCTTGGAAAAGAACAAATTCCCAGGAAGGGGGCTTATATCTAGAATGAAGTGACATGAAATTTAATGCTAGCTGTTTATATTTTCGTAAGGTTAACATACAATTTTACGAGTCCAGTACAGTACGCAAATTCAGCACAGTTTTGTCCAAACAAATCAAAGTTGATATCAAATCTGTTCTGCAAAGTAGATGGAAAATTGTTGGTAACTGCTGATAACAAATTAAGGTTAGGGGGAGGAGGTTAACAAAGAGACGAAGGAGGCGACAAGGACTAAATAGAGCTTTCCAGTACATGCAGGAAACTTTTGCGAGCTCCAGGTGTTCTGTTGTTTTGCAACTTTAAATTGTTCAGCTTGATGACAAAATTCCAATCATCCAGTCATCCAGGACAGGGATTGCTGAGAAAGATTTATACAAAATTGTGATAACTTGCAGCTCAGATTCGTTTGTAACGACCAAATGTTACGATATTTACTCGCCGTGTTTACTTCTGTGATATGGGTTATATACTTTGGGTTAAATACTTTCCAAGTAAGAATGCCAGGGCAATGGATTATTTGGGAAAACGTTATAGGAGGGGAGTTGATTTTTTTGCAAGCATTTCTCCACCAGCCATGTAACAATAAATTTTGCACTGTTTCGTTCATCAAGTAGCTGCTAATTTGTTAATAGCATATACTGACACTGTTTTGTTAACGGTTCAATGCCTTGAAACTTTCATCGAGTATTTCTGTGTACATCGTCTCAGTGCAGCCTGCGGGTAGCTTTTTTTTGTTTCAGAACAAGAGCAGCGTGAAAATTGATTCTATAATATAAGATTTGAACGATAGGACGCCCATTGTGCAGTAGCTTGAAATTTATATCGGTAGCGAGCCATCTTAACTTATTTTTTTTTGTTTTGAACTTTGTTTACTTACTTTCACTGTTCAGTAATTTGACATTTTCAATAGTGAGCCATCCTAAGTGCACATTACGATTAAGGTGGATCTGTACTTAAGGTGGCCTACTACTGAAAATTTGAAAAATTGCGAAACAGTGAAAGGTGGCTGAAAACCAAGTAAAAATAAGTTCACAGCACAAAAAACACTAAGTTAACATGGCTCGCTACGGACATAAATTTCAAACTGCTACAAAATGTGTCCCGTAATGGCTCATGGTCACATGTCAACTACAACGCTCCCCAGCCACCATCTGGACACGTGCTGGCATCCCTGAAACTCGAATAACTTTATTGCGTTTATTTCACCCCATTACAAACAGCAAGCCGTGAATTTCCAGCATACAAACAGCTGTTGACGTGTCTTCTCGGTCTTTTCAAAAAGCACAGCCACTAAAGCAGAAGCAGCAATTCCCTTAACAAAGTTAACAGCTAGTCATATGACCAAGAAACATCCCTTCTCAGTGATAATAGCTTATGTTTATCATCTCCACCTTTGATATTTTTTATATCAAAATCTTGCTAAATTCAATTAGCAATAAGCCCCACATAATGCATTTGTCACCAAAATAATTTATTTTGCATTAAATGCTCCCATGTAAATCTTTTTAAAAATAGAACCCAATGTTCCTTAAAGTTTCTTCTATCAAAGAGTCTCAAGATTGGGTGCCCTTGGCAAGATGGTTTGCTCTGCTGGCCAGCTTTGAAAACTTGCATTCATAAGGTGTACAACTTTTGCAGCTTGCAGCTACAACAAAAGGTGCTTTGCATCTGATAAGGATCTATTTTTACCCTCACAGCCTTTAAACTTTACTTGCACTTGCATCTTTCACTTTCTTTCACTCACCACTACACTGGGGCCAAATCATGCATGCATTGCAATCTGGTCTCCAGGAACCTAAAAGAAATGAAGAAAGTAAAATCCTAAATACACAGGGTATAAAGCATGTAAACCTTTGCAGCATGTTTTTTGTTAGATTGATCTTGAAATATTTGTTCCAAAAATTTCAACAATGAATGAAAGGAAGCACTGTATGGAACAATACTTTTGACACCAATTTTCCTTATCATCGAGAAGCACAATACATTGTCACATTATGGCATAAACTGCAAAATGATAACTGTTTGTTTATCAGCTGTACCCTATTTGTAGAATCAAGATGTTTGCAATCTTGCAATACCCCCACATAATACTTTTGCCATCAAAATACTATTTTTCATCAAACAATCTCATCTTAATCTGTTGAAAATGAAACCAACTGTTTCTAATAAGTGGTTGTTAAACCAAAGAGGATAGAAATTAGATACTCTTAAAATTTGGCAAGTTGTAATACTGCTTTGGTTACTCCAGGCCAGCTTGGAAAGCTTCCATTAATGAGGTGTACAACTTTTTGCAGCTTGCCATTTGCAGCTACAGGAATATGTTCTTGCATCTGATAACAGAGGATCTATGTTTACTCTTACAGCCTAAAAAGTTTATTTGCAGCTTACACCTTCAATTTGTTCATCAACCATTGCACGTGCATTTTTTGGTAAAAAATTTTAGAACAATTTTATGATACCATACCAAATACAGCTTTGTTTGAAATTTTCATGAGCAACCTGTGTTGTAAACACTTCTTGAAATTTTAGGGATAACTCTACTTTGAGGCAGGGGTGGCGCCAGAAATCTTCCGACGGAGGGCAGGAGCTTCCGACAGGGGGGCTGAAATGGCTAAAAAATGCAGTTTTTGTACATCATTTTGCCAAAAATTTCCTCCTGCAGAAACCTAAAATTTCCTCCGACAGGAGGTTAAATGGCTTCCGACAGGGGGGCTGTAGCTCCCTCTAGCCCTCCCCTGGCGCAACAACTACTTTGAGGCCCCACCATGTCATAAAAACAATCAAAACTGAGGCTCCAAGCAATAAGATAGCATGCTGCATGGGGCCTAAGCTGAATGAGGATTCAAATCATTCAGAATTGAGAGGCGTCTAGCTATGAAAATGTTGGCTAACATTACCTTTAATCTGCAATGTTTACGAATTTCTTCTGATCTGATAATGCTCCCATCTGAGTAAGGCCTGCTAAAAAGGCCGAAGTAGCAGTGATCATCTGGGCAGCACTTGGCAGCCATTTGCCCGTCATCTTGCTCGTCATTTGCTGGACACGAAATGGAAAGTTGTGACCTTTGGTGACCTTTCAGGAATCCCCAAAAGGATCCACATCGCATGCGCATTTACGATTTACTTCACTGACGTAATATCCAAATTAGAATGGCTATTGAGAACAAGTGCAAGAAACAATAGCGCGGCAGCGCATGACATCGTGAGCCGTGGTGAGCCCCAAAGCTATTGTTTTTTGAGCCAATCAAAAAGTGAATAAACAAGTACAAACATCGAATGGTTCCTTTATCATTACATCGAATGCCCCCTTTGTCTTCCTATTGTGTTGATTGTTAAATTCACAATGGAAAACAAAAGAAGAAAGCTAATTGGATAATCGTTTACCTGCCTTATATATATAGATAATTATCATCAACAATTGAATACACGTTTTTTTTATAAGAAACTAGGATCAAACCATAGTACTAAAAGTTTCTTAACTTAAGATGAAATTTTGTCCATTTTAGTACTAAAAGTTTCTTAATTGGTTTCTTATTTTTTGAATGCAGAATTATCAATGTGGTCGCTAACACAGCTACAGATATGTTTCTTGATATTCAAAACATCATATAGGAATAAACAGTGTTCTGTTATGTTGAAAACACAAATCGATAGATAATATTGCCCAATGATAAAGGTTCGACAATCTATTTGCTATAAAATTCATGCTTTTAACTTTGAAAAATTTCTTAGCACTTCTCAGACATAGTACTAGAGTTTCTTAAAATTTTGGCTATCTTAGTACTAGTTCTTATAAACCAGTTTCTTATAAAAAAAGAACGTGTATAACACAAAACTGCGATTTACATCGACCGATGCAGAATTTCTATTTCTACAACATATCTACAACATATCAAAGAGCTAATTGAATCTACCAGGACAACGAGGTATTGAGGGAGGATTTATGACTGACGAGGTCACTATTGACCAGATATATTCATTGTGACGTCACAACGCAATGACTCAGAATTTCGAAAGCATCCTCAAAATTCGGAATCTATATGGAAAGTGGATCTAGCGATATTGGGGATGACAAACTAGAACCAGACAGATCAGTTGCATGACGCATGTTAATGCTAAGAAACGTTCCTCGATTACCAGTGAATTAATACGAACAAGGACTTAATCCATAAGGACGTAGGATGAAGCATTGTTGAGCACAGCTGTGATGAGGGTACATCCAAGAAAATGAGGTAAAAAAAGGGGAAATCGTTCGATAAATGGGGCAGCTTGGCTTTCTTGCCTGATGAAGAAAGGGCACATTTTCTGAGGATTTTCTTTGTTAAAATAAATATATTTTCCCAGGGCGGGAGTTTCTTAATTTTTGGCGACCTGAGAATGGAGTTTCTTATATGCGATTTCCTACAAAAATTTCGCGCACATTACAAGGAGATGACATCGTCGTCAGAGGGCAAATGCTGGCCTTTCATTGTAGTCAACAAACTGTGGTTTGTTGAAAACACATTCAATTAAAATGCGGAAAATTAAGGTCAACGTCTCCCCTCTTCTGCTTCCTATCAATCTGGACTCATTAAATGTCACGATCCGCTTTTGAACAAATAACATTGTTTGTGGTTGAACAAAAGTTGAAACTTTGAGCACGTGATTTAGGGACGATTTGGGCACGAAAATCTATTGTAAAATACCTGTCGACGAAGGTAAAACATTGTTGAGTTCTTTTACTGTTAGATTATAGTCATAGAAAATTATGTCTGCGGCCAGAATCATTGCCCCAGCAAAGCGACTTCTCATCGATCAGAGATTTAGCTTGAAGGTTACGATGCTTAGGCCATGGCAGCACGCAACTTTGCGAGCAGAGTTACGAACAAACAAGCATGCAGTCTTTGAGTCATATGGCCATTTCATCGCCGATTCACAAGGCCAGTTGGATTTACGACGAGACCCCTCATACGGGGGCACTTACAAGGGGATTGACGACATGGGTTTGTTCTGGAGCATGATCCCCGCTGCTGGAGAGAGAAAGGGACTGCGTTATATTCCAGGAAATAACGAAAAGCCAATAGAATTCAAGATTGAGTTATTTCATGGTCACGTGGAAAACACGGAACCTGCTTCAAGGAATATGAAAGATGGAGCATCCGATCCACGGGTGAAGGCAATTGCAACGACTACTGTGCAAAGAACCTATACTGCAGAAAATGTAGAGCGCATTGAGATTGAACTTGGACGCATTAGGGGAGCACTTTTTGTACCTAAAGGTGGTGGACGATATCCAGGTATGACACAATATGTCCAGCTATATTCTATTCAAAATCTTTCCCTTTGACAAACTTTACACTTGGGAGATTGAGAGATGTTTTCTAGGCCAACCTCGTTCCTAGGGCCGCCATTGTCTTCCTTAGGTCATCGATGTCAATACTAACATAGGAAGCTTGCCCTTGGAACCAGGTTTTGTTTCCAGGCAGATCTCAACAGCTTGTTGTTCACATTAGGTTGGGTGCGTAGACTGCGGCAAAATCCCGGGGATAACGTGAGTCTTTGGATGACGGGTACGTTCCGCCCAGTTTTGGGGAAGACAAATCCTAGGGATGCTATCTTAACTTTCATACCCAGTTTGAAGGATTTTTTAGAGTAAAAGCCTGTGGACCCTTGGACTACTCCAGAAAATGAAGTTTTCTGCCATTTTAACACACAATTATGTGGACTTGCTACAAGTCTATCGTTTTGTCATAAACGAGAGAAAAGATAGACTTGTAGCAAGTCCAACAATTATGAAGAGAAAGTTACCATCAATCAAGCTTCAGAACCAAAACCAGCTTCTAAACAAGGATCCCTTTTTTCGGTAGATTTTCCATAAACATGGGTGGCTTATCCAAAAATTAGCAAAAAATAGCCAAAAATGGGTCGTTTTCTGCCAAAATTCATCATAGAAGTGGGTAGACAGCAAGTTTCGGTAATTAGAAGAGGGTACCTTTCTGAAAACCGGGCGCCAGACGCCCGTCCGTCCGCAAGTCATGTACCCCTCCCCCCTGGAGGGGCTTATTAGTGTTTGGGACTTAATAGAGATGGGGTTGATAGAGCTTTTACTGAGTCTGAAATTGCAGTGCGCCTGGCCTGGAAAGGACCCTAGGTGGCAATAGCTCTTTGAAGATGTCGTATTTCTTTTCACAGGAATTATCGACTTATTTGGAAGTCACGGAGGATTACTCGAACATAGAGCTGCTTTATTTGCATCGCATGGCTTCGCAGTGTTAGCATTGGCATATTTTGGATACAAAGATTTGCCAAATAGTCACAAGGAACTTGACTTGGAATACTTTATAGAAGCAGCTAATTGGTTCTCAACTCACGACCGAGTGCAAAAAAGTGGTATTGGATTGGTCGGCGTTTCACTCGGTGCCCAATTAGCCTTACAACTGGCTGCGGAGGCGAGTTTTGTCAAAGCTGTTGCTGCCATATCGCCATTACATAGTATTGCAACGCCAGTCCTCTACGGAGGACAAATGATCGGATTTATGAGGGAGCTAACAATGGACGACGTCACTATGGTTGATGACGTTATGGTAGGGCGTGGTATATATGAGAATGATGACGAAATGAAGGAATTTGAAATTGAAGTGGAGAAAATCAAGGGAAAAATAATGACGATATCTGGAGATGATGATCAATGCATAAACGCTACTAAATTAGCCGAGAAAATACGAGCACGCCTGAAAAGACATAATAGGCCTGAACCTACACTTATCAATTTTCCTGGGACAGGCCACTTAATAGAACCACCCTTTATGCCAATGTGCTCTCTCTCGTTCTTGAGAGACGTAGGATTATTGTATTCATGGGGAGGGAACATTTTGGAACATAGCATGGCACAAGAGCAAGCTTGGCAAGCTCTTATTGACTTTTTACGAAATAATTTACAAACTTTTGAAAGTAAATTATGACAGCATAGGAATCTAGTTCTAATTGTTTCGATCAGAAATTTACATTAGGAAGTTTTCAATTGTTTTAATTCAATAATGATAGATTTGAGAAAAAATTTTATAACTAATGATTCATGAAAATTTTCACTCGCTTTTGCTGTGATTCTATGATTACGGGTGAAGTTTTCTTTGAACAAGGACAGCAAGGAAATATGTCAGTTGTCTAAACTTTCCTGATTATAGAGAGTAGCATGAAAGCCCCTGCATCAGCCGCGGCCCAGATAGGCATCTTTTACGAAATTCCCAATAAATCGTTTTCCAGCAAATTGGTGACATGAATTCTGAGACAATTCCAAAAAAACTGGAAAACAGTAAAGACTCGAAAAACCTTCGAAGCCCTACTGCTGTACCTGGAAATTTACGTGAATGCCGAAATCTGATAAAAGTCCAAGTTTGCCAGTCACTAATTTTCAAATCTACCACAACAAAAGCCTCCATGATCACTTCAAAACAGCAAGTTTCTTTCCAGCTCTCGAGGCATTCCTCGACTAAACAAGTAAATAACATAAAATATAAGCATTTTGATTGCGAATTGAAAGAAGCAACGCCTCGAGCATAGCCCGTTATCAAGCCAGTTATTCCTTGACTAAACTCTTTCTGATGTCGTAGTGGTGGCCAGTGTCAAGCTCACTCTGGTACCTAGAGTACTCTGGTATAAAATTCGACTTCAACAAAGCCCACAAATTTTTCGAAAACATCCCGACGATAAACATGGCCAGTTAAACAATTTCGGCTTATTCTGTCCATTTTCATCTTGGCTCTGATTATTTGCTTTGATCAGTCTTTCTGCAGAAGGGTCAGAACTCATTTTATTTCTGTTCAAATCCTTGATGTAGGCCTTTCCAAATTGTCCCGACGTCATGCTGATCAGCTTCCGTGCTAACGCTTGAAACAACTGCTCTATATTCTCATTCTCCTTCGCAGAGCACTCTACAGCTGCTGCTGCGTTGTCTGCTAATGCAAAACCAACAGCACTCTCTTGGGAAACAGCTCTCTCCTCCTCAAGGTCCGATTTATTTCCAACTATTATTTTGATTAGGCCATCTTTTCCGCATCTATCAAGTTCCTTAGTCCAGCGATGCAAACTTTCGAAAGATTCTTCATCATCAATACCGTAAACCAATATGGCGGCATCAGAGTTTCTATAGTAACTTGTTGTTAAGCTTTTGAAACGCTCTTGTCCAGCACTATCCCAGATTTTGAACTGAAAAAGATAAAGAGGAATGAAATTAAAGGTACGCCATTTCAGTATTCTCAGCGCTAAGCCCCACAGATACGACGGTTTCCAAAGTCCAGCTTTAGTTTTGATAATCTTGCTACAGAATTCCATGAGCCAAGAACAGAGTTGTCAGTTTAGATCCCCTCTTTACCATAGACGTAGGAACCGGGGGGCACAGGGGGCACATGCCCCCCAAGATTTTGCAATAAACAAAGGAGTGCCCTTTTAATTTCAGAAAATGCCCCTTTTTTCTTAAGGAAAAAGTGCCATCAAAGCGTTGTGCCCCCCCAAGTTTGAGATGCTTCCTACGTCCCTGCTCTTTACCAAGCCACCCTCTCTGATAAGCCCCTCCCTTCTTAGCCAAAATTTGAAGAAAGCCCCCTTCTCAAATATCATTTGCGTGCATTTCTGAGTCACCCATATCAATAGGAAGCTGCTTTCAAGTGGTTACGATCACGGGTTGATCTCCAACAAAATACTACCACCATGATGAAAGTGAAATAGAAGCGACCCGCTACGACAAGTTAGCGTCAATTTAGCATTGTTGTTGATCTTATAATACAATTTCTACCTTGTTGAGAAAAACTTCATTAAAAATGTGAATGAAAGGCAATCGAACTAATCGAGTGTGCATTTGTGGTTATATATTTTTGTAATTGTGTGAAGGAATTTTCCCAAGGGTTGATCACAGGGGTCACATTAATTGTCGATGCATGTGACCCTGCAAGGACGGGATGTCAATAAAGTGCTGACGATGAACATGTGACTTTTGCGCAATGTTTCTACTTACTGCACGAGGTTGCGGTTGTCCTTTCAGAAGGTATTGGGCATTGCAAAGTATCTGTATCTCTAATATACTTAGCTAGGACTTATTAATGAAATATACGGTAAAGATGAGTTGTTGATTTCCAGTTTCCACTAAACGGATTTAGACAGCATGTCAAGAGAAGCAACCTTTCACTACCTTGAACATGAGGATGAGAAAATTTGAAAACTTTATCTTACCATAACAAGGGCAGATTTTGTAATACAATAGCATCAGTCGCTTTGGTTCACACCTCAATTCAAAGCGATTGGCGAATGCAGACAAAAGAAATGCTCGCAAGCAGAAATTTAAAACAAACGAAGCCGCAAAGTTGTCTTGAAACCAGTACGGCAAACTCTCGTTTGGTGCTGGCGAAGGTAGGTTTTTAAGAGAAGGCATGTGCTTATAACGAAAAAAGAAGGGTAAATTTAAAGTCTTATCCCGCGGATTTTGTTTATTTGATTCAGAAACCGAGCAGAGGGCATTACAATTTTTGCATATTTATTGCTCAGGTGTACACAGTCACTCCTCAGCTCCTGAATCAAATAAACAAAACCTGCGAGACAGAACTTTAGATCCACCCAACTTCTTTCGTTATTAGCTTATACCTTCTCTTAAAAACCTCCCTTCGCCCGCATCAAATGAGAGTTTGCCGTACTGGTTTCAGGGCAGCTTTGCGGCTTCGTTTGTTTTGAATTTCTGCTTGAGAGAATTTCTTTTGTCTGCATTCGCTGATCGCTTTGAATTGAGGTATGAATCAATGCAACTGATGCTATTGTATTACAAAATCTGCCCTTGTTCCCTACCATCAGTTCCAACTAAGTGAATCGATGTTTTCCAAAAGATGATTTATATGATTTCCCGACAGTTTGACATTGCAGCGTGCTCGCAAAGGACCCTAGGTGACAATGGCCTTTCAAAGGCATCTGTTGATCTAATGGCTTTAAATGCTACGGTAACACTTGCGTTCTTGCCATACGAACACACCTCTTTGTTGGGATCCACACATTTTTCTCTAACAGGTTGATCTTGCGGAGACTGAAGCTCAGACTATTTAGTCAAACTATTGAGAGTGCAAATTCGACATTTCAAAAATTTATCCCTCTTATCCATTTCGCAATAGACAGTTAAAATTGGAAGAGTTTTCAAAAAACTCGACCAAATGGGAGGAAATGGTTACACTTAGAGCCACTATAAAGTTGCCCCTAGCTGCCAGTGGTTTATTCACATCTCGACCCAGTTTTACCATGCCTACGATAAGGGCAACTGCTGCAACATGACTAAACAGTTGAAGTTGTTTGCCCTTAAGGAACGCAAGCATATGATTCTGAAGTAAGACGGCTCTCTGATGCTTAAATGACGACTTGACTCAAATAAGGCTGGACATTAAAGTTTTAGTGAGCTTTGTCTGAGCATTAGTTCAAATTTTCAGTTTCTTTCAAATTTTCAGTTTCTTTCAAAAATACGTGCATAATAGGTATGCTTGATAGTTCCGGTTGCGGCCCTGTTTGTCCATGCTGCCGAGAAACACTGCAGTGTGACTAACATTGAGGCGTGTTCACCCTGAAGGAATGCAAGCATGATTCTGCAGCATTAGCTCAAATTCTAAGTTTCTTTTTTGAAAAATATGCGTAAGAACAAAGATAGAAATACTACTGGTTTCGCCCCAGTTGGTCCATGCTGGCGAGAACTGCTGCAGAATGACAAGCAGTGAGGGGCGTTTGCCTTGAAGGAACGCAAGCATGGTTCTGAAGCTGGGAGGTTCTCTCAGTAAAAAGCTTACCAAAGAGGGCTTGGCTTGAAACATCTTGCTGAGTTTGAATTTAGAATGCTTTATTTAGAATAATATTTCAAAAGAAAGCTATTCAGTTACACTTTCATAATCTATCTCGGGTCGCAAAAACATTGGTTGTAATAACTTTTGTTTGGAATGTTCTGTTGTAACATCAAATTTTATTCATTCACTTAGACATAAATTATGCAAAGGGGCAGCGGGTTCTTCATTCGGCTACGCAATTGAATCCTTTCTATTGGGTTTCTTGTTAATAATTTACATAATGAACTATTTGCGCGCTAAATGACTCATTCAAACGGTAGAATATTCAAAGAGTAAAAGGTGTGATCTTTTATCGCATTGAAGGAAAATCATTCATTCTGAACGTCGCTTGAATAACGGCCTAAAACCACGACGGTCTTCATGAATACAGAGTGCCACGAAGATTGTCCTAGTTTCGCAAGCAGCAATGAACATCTTACTGAACAGAACGGAAGGAATTCGATCATTTACCATCAGACATCTTTCATTCTAACTTAGTGCTTTATCGCCTGTAGGTTGACCAAGTGGTCAGCCGCATATCTGGTTAGATAAGCGCTAAACAGCAACAACAAATTCTGAGATGCCTTCAGTAGATATCAATTCCTTGAAAGAGAGCGACGAAGGGGCTGTACTTACGAGTTAAGCAGGTCTTACCGAGACTTTTGTCATGTCTCCCATCACCCAAAGCCCTATTGTTTTGCGCAGTGGGAAGACTGAGTCGATACACTCTGGGTACCAGACACTTTTAGACACAAGGGAAAGCTTTCAAAGCGGATAGCGTTGCCCTGGCACCCCAAATGCAGAGACGATGTAGCCATCTACGTTTTCAGATCTCACATAGTACGTCTAGTCATGTTGCTACGGGCTAAGCTTTCAACAAAGCGCTGGAATATGGTCAAACTTTTCTGTAATATTGTTTTCTTGAAAACTGCGTTGGCGAATAGACTACATTGCATAAGTCCCTCTAACTTACGCTCGTTCTTGTTGTTGTTGTTGTTATCGCTTCAGTTGAGGGACTTATGTCCTTACGCTTCAAGACAGGGACTAATTAGGCCAAGTCCGCCGCGTTCACGGCGCGACCAATCAGATCACTACTCTCTTAATATGGTCAACCCACGTGCCTATTTTTAGCGTTTGATTGGCTTATTAGTTCAAAGTTCGACTTCTCGAAGCGAAGCGATGCTCGAAATGACGTTCAACTTTTCTTTCGACGTTCGTAGGATGGAAGATGTTCTAAGTTTCTTCTGATTTTTCGTAAGATTTTAGTCCCTGTTTAGAATCGGTTTGGTCATGAGTCCTTTGTATGAGTGAAATTAAAACATCAGATTATAAATGCAAGATTACGAACATCAGATTACGAATACAAGGAATCACGTCGTCAGAAAAGATTTTACAGGGTATTTCGCCTGGCACGCAAGTAGAAAATAAGATCTGAGAAAGATTATTTCAGGCATTTAGTCTCCATCTTCCGTAACATTTTTAGCATATTTCATCTCTTTGTTAAAAATATTTTCTTTGCCTAAAAGTACCCTTTTCCTCCTCCCATTTCCATTACACTCTTTTACTTTTATCCTATTTTATTAAGTTTAGGGTTTCGTTTCCACTGGAGCATAAATGATACCACTAAAGAGCTGTTTGCAACGTGTGTAAGTAGGACTAAACAAATAAAAAGAATTTTCTAAATACAATAACTGCACTTACTTTCACTTTTTCTCCATCAACAACAACTGTTTTCACATTCATATCCACGCCAATCGTTGGTGCTTCTTGAAATGGGAAAAACCCACGAGTGAATCTTCTTACCATGGCCGTTTTCCCAACTCCAGCATTTCCAACCAAGATGACTTTGAAATGGTATTTGTAATCCATGTTCTAAAACTTCGGACAGGAAGTCCAAAAAATTGAGTACTCTTCTACTGTTTTACTCCTCCTCAAGGGTTCAAGACTCTGCCAAATCTACGCACATTGCCCTGTAACCACGTAAATACACTGGTTGTACGCGTGGAAGCAGTCGTTAGTGAGCCTCAAGCTACTTTGCAGGAGGTAAATCGAGCTACTCTCAGTTTTTGCCTCTCTTCAAGATTTGATGTGATTTTACCAAATTCTCGTCTAGAAATGCACTTCAGAGCTTCAGACCAAACAAATATTTGTAAAACGCGCGGAAAAATGATAGTTCTCCGTGAACCACTGATCTTTTCTTTGAATGGCAACCAACGTTTTTTTTAATTACCAAAAAGTCGAGTTTTCCTCTGCTAAACTGCTCTGCTTAGTTTATCAAATAGTACAGAAACAAACTTCAGATTGGTTCAAATAGCGTTTATATCCACATTGAAAACGTTTTCCTCTTGAAACCTCCAGTTAACTTGTGCTCTTTCTTGTATTACTACAAAGTCTCATTAAACCGCGATTAAATACCACTACAGCATACAACGCATTTCTTTCCACGTCACGTGAAATTTCAAGGTGTGAATGAGTTCTGTAGCTTGCTGCATTATATATGGACTTCAGCAGGGTCCCTGAATACTATTCAAGGTAATTCATTCATTCCTCTTTCATATACTGAAGGTTATTTACCGATGACGGGTTGTTTTATCCAAGCAACTTGAAGGAAACTGTAGCTGGGGGACTTGGGGATGTTTTTCCTTGTTTCTAAGGAGAAATGGGCAATGCGGTATAGATCATGCGTTTTCCAAATCTTTTCAAAAACAAGGAAGTTTTGTAGTTACAGCAGGGAAATACACGGACGAAACACCATGAAAAGGCATCACTCATTCTGGTTTCAAAAGGGACTTTTCCCAAAACTTTGTTGTAGGATTTTTTAATTATGAGTCCAATTCTTACCGCAAAGCTTTTTTGTTGAGTTCCTTAATCTTGTACTTTAAGTATTATTCGGGTTTGTAACGCACTTTTTATTAAACAACCTTTTACCTTCTGACCAAAAGTGCAGAAGTTTCTTAGTTTCGAATTTAACTCTGATCGCTTTTAGTAGAGTTTCTCGATTTTCTCCAAGGAGTTGAGTTACTACAGTTTCTTACAAGAGTGCTCTTATGAAATACTTGTGTACTTTGAGATTTTGGAATGTTTTTCCTTGTTTCTAACAGGCACAACAGGCATTTCTCTAACTTTATGCTCAGAGTGACGAAAAATCCGGAAGAGGAATTTGTAACTATCTGACTTACGGACTTGCCTATGTTCTCGAAACGAAGGAGGGAAATACCCCAAAAAACAACAAATGATCAATAGCATGAAAGCATGTTTTTATTTCTAGAGGTGTGTTAGGTCAGGTTTTCTTCATTCGATGAAATGGCAAGCTCATAGAAGAATTGAAAACTTCACGACACACACTATGAACATATATGTGCTACGTATGCTAATCGAAACAAGCAGGAAATACTCGGATAAACAACATGGGAAAATAACTTTTTGCAAAGCAACTCCAGAAAAAAAGTCGAACTTTCCTCCGAAGGCCAGCTTCGTTAACCTCCTCATTGGATTATTGGAAACTGGTTTATAAGAAACCATTACTAAGATGGCCAAAATTTTAGCTTATAAAAGTCAAAAGTATGGATATTGTAGCAAATGTATCGTTGACCCTTTATTCTTTTGCAATATCAACTAACCATTTGTGTATTCATCATGACAGAACACTGTTTATTCCAATGATGTTTTAAATGTCAAGAAACACCTTCTGCAGTAGTGTTAGCAATCACATTGACAATTCATGCAGTCAAAAAATGAGAAACCAATTAAGAAACTTTTAGTACTAAAATGGAAAAAATTTCATGTTAAATTAAGAAACTTTTAGTACTACGGCCTGATCCAAGTTTCTCATAAAAAAACGTGTACGCTGGGTAGGCTCTGGTACCCAGGGTAGGTCAAAAGCCGTAAAACCGTTCTAAAAAGGCTAGAAACCGCAACCGTCAGGCCCTACAAGTCCCACCTTTAGTTTTTTGAGCTTTAATAAAACTGGGTGAACATTTTAAAAATCAAATATGTTTGGAGCAGAAGCAATTTATAAACTCAACATGAAGTTTAAAACACAATATACAATTATTCAGTGTGGGGACGAAATCATAAATCATGTTAAGGTGAGAAATAAAGGAAGGATGTGCATAAAAACAATGTAAAATTGCCTTTTCTTTCTTTTGCAAGAACGATTCATGGGTCATATCTCTAGATAGTACATCTTCAAAGTCAATTTTTCTTTTCGCTAATTCATCAGTGGTCTTATACTACATATTTTGTTCAAGAACACGAGACAGATACAGGGCTTCACGGGGCAGTCCGTTTTCTTGCAATAATTTCATACGGGGTAAGCAGACTTTTTCGTTCGCCTACACCGGCCATGTCATATAATATATTTTTGTACCGTCCCTATCAACAAAAACAACCTAAATTCTCTCAGCCATGCAGCCGTGGAGTTCACTGTAAGTTGTGTTCTTGGAACCCCTGCTCGAGTACGCCGCGTGCGTGGCTATTTCTGGAAATTTCGAATTTTATTCAGTCGTGTTAATCACATTCTTGCTGTGTAGCTGAAAGTGTAACTAAACTTTACATACCTTACCGATATCCATGGCTTTGCTCAATTCTTTTCCCTTTTTCCTGTACCAACAAATTTTCTTTGAAACGTTTCAGCCACAAGGACAACTCTTCAGTGCAAAAGAACCTCGAGGCGCTGAAGTCAAAACAAATCTTTATCCTGGCATAAGAAATTCCCTTGATGACTCAAAGCACAAACTTTGACCCTCTGGACCTGAAAGAACCCCGAAATGATCAAAGTATTGAGTATTGAGTGATAGAAAGAAAATAATATTGTTGTTTTCGACATTATCGATGGAATCTCTTTACCTCACAACAAAAGTTTTTGTCTAAAATAAAAAATTAAATGTCATGTGAGATTTGCTTGCGGTAACTGAAAAAAATAATGATGCAAAACCCTTCAAATTTTTCCATTCGTGAACATGAAAACTTTCTTTCAATCAAAATGGTTATTGCTTGATTCAGAGCTCCTTCACCTATCTTTGAAATAACCAACAAACCCTTGAAAAATTAGAGGCTTTATCATCCCTACGTTGAACTGAATTTTTTTCTCAGATAAACATTGTCTCATCTCATTCAGTTCCAACACTGACCATCCTCCGGGGCCGCCCAGGGGTAAACAAAAATTAATGTCAGGAGGCCGGGCTCTTAGAACATGTCATATTCCCGTTGGGCAAAAAGTGGGGTCAAATGCTCGGGGGCCGGGAATGTTTTTCGGGCAAATGCCCGAGGATGTCCTTGACGGATAGTCAGGAATCGAACCAGATATTAACCCTATTTTAACCGGGTGAAAAAAAGTGATTTTCTATCGGAACGATAAGAGCTATTACAATGAAACTTGCACTGTGTAATAACTAAACAAAGGAGAATCCAAAAATAGCATCAATTAATTGTTAATCACGTGATTGGTTGCTAGGCAACCAAAAATAGGGCAAATTTTGACAAAATTGAGCTATCAGGAAAAAAAAGTAAATTTACATTAAATAACTGGTTAAAATAGGCTAAAAACTATCCAAATACTTACTTGATAGCCTTAGTTGAGATTTCATTCAGTTTTGTACGAATATTTGTGTTTCATAATTAATTAACTAAATAAATAACGGTAATTCGAATCAATGCAAAATTGTTTCCTCAATAATAATGCTGAAACATCATCAATTTCACATAATTTGGGTGAAATCAAATAGTTTTATCAATATTTCAAGTCGTTTCATGATTTTTCATATAAAAATTGCTAATTCGTTAGAAATATGACATCATAAAGATGTATGACGTCATAGAAATTATAAATTGCTGACGTCAGCAAATATAGATAAATTATATATCAAATGAAAGTACTCATCGAGACAAATTGAATGGTATATATATTGACGATATTTGGCACAAAATAAAGAAACTAGAGCAGTTTTCATGATTTTCTTGGTGACCACTCTCCAAATATGGGCATCTGGTGGTCACGTGGTCCAACAATAGGCATTGAAATTTCTATTTTCTGATTGCCAGTTAAATTTTAGGAAAATTCAGCAAGTTTCAGTGCCATAGCTATCATCATTTAGGAGCTATTAAAAAAAGTTTGGGAGGGGGGCGTTAGGGTTAAACGTAAAAATTTGCATTACACGTTTTCACAGTGCAACGACAGAGGGGATGCATGAAACTCTATTTTTGGGTCAGTATGACGTCTTGTATTAAAAAATAAAAAGAGCGGTTCAAGTTCCACCGTTTGTTTGTACGTTCACTGAATGACGACTTTCAACTAAATTTAGCTTTCAAGCTGTGACTTCAAGATCTTTCGTAAGCAGAAGCATGATCGTTGCTCTTTCTAAAAATAGTTTGGTCCTGGAGAGCAATAAACGAAAAAGTATTTAAATATTGATGGCAACAGCAACTTTTTTCACTTCTCAAACGTCAAAACATTCTTCTGACCGACGTGGTATTCTTGAGATCTTGTATACTAAATGTGTATACACCGTTCCTTTTACTACATCACAACAATTAGATACCCAGGTACCCAGGGTACCAGGAGCGCCAAGAAAGATAAATAAAGAGAAGAACATAATTGGGAAGACGAGATCGCTCTGACCGAGGATATTCCCCCCCCCCGTGTAGTGGATTAAAGCTCATGCGCCCATCAGAGCTTCAACTCCAAAACGCTACTGCGCATGAGCTTCAACCCTCCGCCGGGGGGGCATAGGTTTCCTCGGACAAAGCATATCTTGTCTCCCCAACAAAATAAGTAAATAATTACAGTGACATTTCCCTTATTTTCTGGTCTTGCAATGCTCGAACTGCAGAGCACCGTCACAAGTGCCTTCGGGAATTTTTTCATATTCCATTAAAAGTTTACAAGACGAATTAATTACACTACTTACTAACTACTCAACGAAACACTACAAGGACAATAATACCACGGGGAGCACTAGACTAGGACAAACCCCCGGTAATTAACATCTTGTCGAAAGAAATAGAAACTACCGGGTGAATCAGGAAAGATGTAACACCCACCCGCAAAGCCTCACCCGAGAGCCACCAACCGATTCGCACAATTTATTGCGAATTGACGATGCATTAAAGAGGCTTTAACAAAATTATGCCCAGGCCTCAGTTGATGAATTGAAATTAGAATTTGGGACGAATCGGGTGTGTGACCCAGCACCACGACTTCTCGAGCAAGCAAATATGCCTTCGGAATATTTGGGCTTAAGTCACCTAACTGGTATCTCCTGCTCATTATTGTCCTACGCAGTGGTCTCGAAATCGACCTTTGTTAGCCTGCACTCAGACTACAGGCTAACCTTTCTCGATTTAGAGACCACTGCGTAGGACAATAATGCGCAGGAAATGCCAACAGGCTACATGGGTCCAAACATTCCGAAAGGCACATATGACGGAACTCTGCAGTTCTAGCCTGCGTGCAGACTTTGGCTACTGGGGAGGAGAGGAAAGAGAGAAACTACAACTTTCTTTTCTCTCCTCCCCAGTAGCCAAAGTCTGCACGCAGGCTATGCAGTTCGAGCAGTTCAAGGCCAGAAATATGGCTGAGAAAGACTGCCAATGTGAAGGAAGAGAATTTACGGCATTTCAAGGTAGGCAAAGAATCGATTCAATCACATTGTGTCCTACTATTCATCATGATATCCATTATTGCAAAAACAGAACTCACTTTCTTTGCTTCTTAAATTAATCAACCCATCAATAGAACATTAAATTTACATCAGAACATCTTACGTAGTTTATACAATGTTTGTTAGCAAAGTTCAAAATCTAAAATTACATCTCTGCATCCCTGCATTACTTTTACCGTCCATGTATGAATAAAATCTATCTGTATCACACTGATTGTCATTCAACTACAAAATCTATCGAATGATCTTGAAGGGCAAGTCCTTGGTTGGTAACAGCTCTATTAAGCCCCCGGGAGGTTCATTTAATTTCGGACACTCCAGAGGGGGCTTATTAGAGAGGGGGATTATTCAAAAACTCAAATGACAAGGATATATATGATAGCTTTCCAGCTCTTTTACCAAATATATTGCGAATCTAACATACAATTTTATGAGTCAAGTACATAAATTCGACACAATCTTTATCCCAAACACTATCCAAACTAAAATGCAAGATGGTCTAGCGAAATATATAGAAAATCGTTGGTGATTTCAGGAATTTTATATAAGTAGGGAGGCTTAATAGAGAGGGGCTTATTTAAAATTTCAGCTCAGAGGAGAGGGGCTTGATAGAGAGGGGGGCTTGATAGAGAGGGGGCTTAGTAGAGAGGGGGGCTTAATAGAGCTTCTACGGTAAATGCCAAAATCAAACTTGCTAACTGCTGCCACGCATTATAAAATTCAATCTCCATTGTGAAATTCTTAACAGCTGTAAACATTCTGCGAATTTAGGTCCGACCTCGTCACCATTTTTTCATCAAAACACGATAAAGAGGCGATTAAGAGGCAAGAAAAAGGGCGGCGTCGTTTTCGTTGAGCGTGACGTTAGAAAAGCATAGATTCAGCCTGTGCGCAGACCTTGGGTCCACTAGGGAAGAGAGACTTCTTTCTTTCCTCTCCTTCCTAGTGGACTCAAAATCTGCGCGCAGGCTACATAGATTCTTTGCTTTTATTACGTCAGTATTCTCCAGTCGCTAAACTGAATACGCGGTATCGCAGAGAAAATATGAAAAATGGTGGGGAAAAGTACGATACAGCATTCATAATGATATCTTGCATTTTACCGTCCATCATACCAATCCCGGACTTTTCTTTTAAAAAACTTGGTTAGACGAGAAAAGTTTTCAGAAGCATCTTAAAGTTTATTGTCTAATAATGTTTTCTCTTCTCTCCATGGTCGATAATGCACAGTGTTTTTAGCTAAGAAATTAAAGTTTACTACCTCGATATTACTGCTTTACTTTGTTGCTTTCTCTTCGGCTGAAGACTACCGGTGCTAGGATCAAATTCAAATGGCTCTTGCGCATTTGAACAGTTAGTTCCAACACAACGCTAATTCGTTTCAATGAACGTATTGTAGGAGCCAACAGTTCAGACGCGCAAGAGCCATGTGAATTTGATTTCTAGCACTGGTTTGGCCTGTGCTAAACGGAGAAAAACGATGACAACTATGGTAATATAGAGGCAACCAGGGATGGCGCCAGGGGAGGGCTAGGGGGCTACAGCCCCCCGTCGGAGGCATCTAGCTCTCCCCCCGTCGGAGGTGATTTTGGGTTCTCGTCGGAGGAAATTTGGCAAAGTAACGCACGGAAACACAATTTTTCAGTCACTTTAGCCCCCTTGTCGGAAGCTCCAGCCCCTCTGTCGGAAAATTTCTGGCGCCACCCCTGGAGGCAACTACTTAAATTTCCAAGCTACAAACATGGTGTATTATTGCCCATGTTTTCTCCATAAAAGGGGCATCACTGTATTCCCTTGTAAGATACTTTTCAAAATACAGTTCAAGAAAATACTAATGTAATTAAACGGGAAGAGAATTATTCGAAAAGTCAAATTACAGACATTTATGAAATCTTCAGAAAAACTTTGCTTGAATCCCTGGGGTTACTTCCCAACTTTCAGTATGGGGTGCAAAATAGAAATTTTACATAATCATGAGTGATAGGACACCCAGTGCGTAGCAGTTTGAAATTTATATCAGAAGCGAGCCACCTTAACTTACCAACTTAAGAGTAGAGCCTGGTTCACTACCGAAAATTTCAAAGTTATGAAACAGTGAAAGGTGGTTGTATAAACAAGGACAGATTTTGTAAGACAATAGCAGCAGTTGCTTTTATTGTCACCTAAATTCAAAGAGATTTGCGATTGCAGACAAAGGAAATTCCCTCAAGCAGAAATTCAAAACAAATGAAGGCGCAAAGTTTCTCTGAAACCCAGGTAGCTATCTTGCTTGTTGTGCATTCCAGAAATGGTTTTTAAGTGCAAACATGAGCGTATATTTAACGAAGGAGGATATATCCAGAAATCTACCACGGGCATTTTACATGTCTGGTATAGGAACCGATTTGGAGGCGATTCAATTCTCGTATTTTTTGGGTGCAACCAAAGCACTTACTGCTCAGCTTCTGAACAGCAAAACTAAAATGCCCGCGGTAGATGTTTAGATATACGTTCCTTCTTTCAATATGCGCTCATTTTAGCTCTTAAAAACCATTTGTTTAATGCACAAAAAGCGAGATAGCTACCTGTGTTTCAGAGAAACTTTGCGGCTTCGTTGTTTTGAATTTCTGCTTGAGGGAATTTCCTTTGTCTGCAGTCGCAAATCTCTTTGAATTTAGGTGTCAATAAAAGCAACTGCTGCTATTGTCTTACAAAATCTGTCCTTGTTGGTTGTATATGAAGTAGAAATAAGTTCAAAACACAATAAAAAACAATAAGTTAACGTGGCTCGCTTCTGATATAAATCTCAAACTGCTACACACTGGGTGTCCTATCGCTCATGCATCAAATCAAAGTTTGGGGTCCGTGAGTCCGTGAATAAGAAAATATTCTGATTGCCGATTCTGATAGACTGATTCAATAGTCTGAGTCCATTGGTACGATTCGTTATAGTGACCCATACTTTTGTTCTCATCTGTCAATACAGAATGCAATATTTAACAATACTTGTAACCACGAACCAGCATTAGAAATTCATAACCATATCTAAGGCCTCTAAAAATTATTCATTTATAGGGGAGGTCAACGACAAAACACTGGTATGGACCGCCCGCAGTACTGAAATTAGGGAGTCGCCCTTTGGGGTTTGAGTTCGACGAAGCCACAACTCACGCACAATATTGCTGAAAAACAGTTCGAAGAAATTATTTCATTAATTTTACAAAATTAATTCTAAAATCTAAGCTAAAAAATACGTTACAAAAACATTATATAAATTAAATGGCTTTAGCCTGCAAGTAGATGGCCTTTTAAAATAAAGACCTGGAAAAATAAGCTTCTCGAAAAGGCAACACAGTCCTACTTTCGTTATTACTAGTGACTTTAGCGTCATCATCTTTTCGAGCTGCAACGATCTGTTGTCCCCTCAATTACCGGGTGCGCCGAAATAGACTATACAATTTTGACAAGAGTATACTGGAATTTAGATGTTTATCAATCGTATATTGGACTGATTTTGAAGATTTATGCGTTAGTATTTTTGGTACATTGTTTAGTCTTCGTTTTATAGAGCCATATGCGAGTTTCTTAAAATTTCAATTTCGAAAGCTTCGAAAACGGTCAAAAAACGTCGATCAAATTTTAAAGACTCAACATGAAAGGACAAAGAGAAAACGTTTTCATGATGATTTGGGAATTTAGAAGTTGATCAGCTATAATCCAATGCATGAATTTTAGTTCTATGATGTAAGGAATATAAAAATTCTCTTAATGGTACAAAAAATGTATTTTCTTCTGAAATTTGATTCAATTGATACTTTTATGTTTCACTGATGTTTCTCTTTTAACCCCCTCGATATTGTACTACAATAGCATAGTATAGTATAGCAATAGTATTATATTGTAATACAATAGCAAAAGTTGCTTCAGTTGATACCTCAATTCAAAGCAATTAGCGACTGCAGCAAAGAGAATTCTCTCAACCAAACCAAAGTTGATCGCAAAAGTTGTCCCGAAACCAGCAGGGCAAACTCTTTTTTTTTACATCAATTTAAAATCTTACAATAACAGAACATGGTTACAAGACGATACCACAAGGACAATGAGAATACATTGCAACCCTGTGGCTTTAACAATTAACATGAAACATTTAACATTTACACGAAAATATTACAGCATAAACTACAAACTACGAAAAGAAATGAACTGATACGAAAATGATACAAAGGTTGGGAGGAAGAGAGGAAATCTCATTGAAATGACTTAAGAAAATCTTATAACGAAAGCAGAAGAGTCAGGGCAAACTCTCGCCTTGTGCAAGCCAAATGTGTTTTTAAGAGAAGTTATTTGCTTATAACGAAAGCAGAAGAGTAAATCTAAAGCTCTGTATCGCCAATTTCGCTTATTTGATCCAGGAGCTGTGTGGTAAATGTTTCATTTAAGCCCAAAATACCCGATAATTATATTGCCTTCTGCTCGTCTTCTGAATCAAATAAACAAAATCCGTGAGACACAACTTTAGATTTGCCCTTCTTCTTTCGTTATAAGCACATAACGTCTCTTAAAAACGCTTTTCGGTTGCACAAGGCGAGAGTTTGCCCTAGGCTTCGGGACAACCTTTGCGATCGTGTTTGTTTTGATTGACTGAATTTCCTTTGTCTGCAGTCGCAAATCGCTTTGACTTGAGGTGTCAATTGAAGCAACAGTTGCTATTGTATTACAAAATATGTCCTTGTTCCTTGACACAAGTACAAAGTACTTGCACAATGCATTATGTAGAAATGCTCTCTTTAAAACTGGAGTTATTATATAAATAACTTTGTCGTCTTGATCCACATTCCACTGAAACATCTATAAGAAAACGTTGCTACCAACTGACGGCATCGGAAAAGAAATATGCATTCTTGCATGACAAACCTGGTAAAGGAAAGCTTCTTTTCGGTGATAAATGGGATTCTCTTATGACAGGGGGCCTTTTCTATTCGATTTTGAGGAAATCAACTGCAATGGTAGGCCTGCCCACCAATGTTCAGAAACAACAGATCAAAAATCAAGCAACCCTCATAATGAGCGACCAAAACAAGGGCAACGTTTTGAAAAATCACTACTAACTGATAATTTCATTTATATTAAATGAATATTCTTTTTGTGCATAACCTTTTGTGGTACTTTTGTAGTTTGTGCGTAACCTAAAGCACGGTTCTTTCGCAACTCAAACATTCGTAAGAATTCGTTTCTGAAATTCGCACTATGCAATGAACCCAGGCCTGTAGGAAACGGTGAGGGCAGGTAGGGCTCAAGTCCCTCAATAATTCTGAAAACAATGATGCTACGTCACAAAGATTAATCAGATGTACTTTCTCTGTTGTTTTAAGAACAATTGCCCCTAATCAGCAGCTGCTTTCTACGGCCCTGAATGAACCCGACTGTGATTTCTAACTTTTGAACTTTGCATTATCTGGAACACTTGAACCTGAATCTGATATCTCTTAGATCAAAAGACTTTTGATTTTAACAGTATCTTAAGTGATAGCAGTTTCTGTCGAAGCTGATCAAGTTTACCTGCATAGATATTGATTCTTCTTCATTATCATTATTCATAATGATCTCATCAAAGTTGGTGGGGGTTGTATGAAACGCTAGTAAGGGTATGTAGGAACTCCAACGGTTCTTACGGCTAGTGAGAAATTGTGGACGTTTTAAAGAATGCTAATGGCTTCTCTGAAATTAACATGGTGCCTAGAACAGTCGAAGAATGTTAATACAATCAAGTTTTAGTGATTTTTCATAAATTTGTTATTTTTGGGTCATCCGGGCAGCAGATATTCAATTCGCCTACAAGAAATCAACCCTTACAGAAATTAACATCAGCATTTACCTTATATCCCTGTCACTATATCTTGCAAATGCCAACAGCAACAACATGTCGAGATCTCTTCTGTCAAACAGCCACATACGGCCGCGGAAGGTCACCATGTCAGGCCAAATACTACGCCATAACAGCATCGATGATGACAGAACCGACTGAGCATTACCCGTTACAGCAATTTGTCTTCCTGGTAGGAGTGTGGGATTGATTCTTATCACTACCACTCATGCTTTGCGAGCCGGAGTTATTGGTAGCTGCGATCGACTGACTCATACGCAATCCAGATTGGTTATGGCGATTTATTTCACTTGAATATTCCGGTGGGAATTCCAAGATTGGTGTCTTTAATTTCAAACTCTCGGCTAAAGATTTAAAAATGACTTCAATAGTTTCTCTCTCAAGGTCACTCTTTGCTGAGGTTTCCCAATAAGGTAGCCCGTAATGATTAGCAACACTTTTAACTTCGCTGGTACGAACTTGTCGGTCTGCATGTAAATCGCATTTATTTCCGATAATGATTTGTGGTACTCGCCTATTGTTTAATGCTTGTGTCTGAAATTCTTGCAACCAACGTGGAATGTTCTCGAAACTTGACCGATTCGTAACGTCGAAAACATAGACGACTGCATCGACGTTTCTGTAATAATGCGGCACCATGCTGTGTCGAAATCGTTCTTGACCTGCCGTATCCCAAAGCTGCAGCTAAAATTATGAAAAATATCTTGTTAATAAGTTCAACAGTTTCGGCGCTGGAGGATCATGATCTACACCGTGTAACTGAATCACAGGTATCCTGACCACATCTTTGGAAAGGCAACACCGGGTGAGTCAGAAAAACATTCACACTTTTGAAAATTCATAGCGCCAAGAGTACTTCACGAATTTGAATGATTCTACTTCTATTTAAAAGCCGAAAGATTAAAGTATTTTTGTGATTTTTCTCGCTGTCTTCCCAGCACTAGAAGTATCGGTAAAGTCAACTGTGTAAAAATTCTATGGTTGCAAAATGACTGAAAAAGGGCCTAAAACATTGATCAAATTGTAACGACTCTCATTACACAGAACAATACGCAATGGGCCTTTCATCCCTCTCAAGAGTTATAAGACATCAATTTTCAAACAAATATCCAAGATTTTCAGTTCCATGGCAATAAGTGTGCAGTGGATACAGCTCAACCATGAACAGTTGCATTTTCTTTATTGATCTGTGCGAGGAGTCCTTTACGACATGACCAATGTTTTAGGCCCTTTTTCAGTCATTTTGCAACCATGAAATGTTTACAAAGTTGAGCTTACCTATATTTCAAGTGCTCGTGAGACAGCGAGAAAAATCACAAAAATAATTTGATTTTCTAGCTTTTAAATGGAAATTGAATCATTCAAATAAATGAAGTACTCTTATTACTATGAAAATTCAAAGGTGGGAACCTTCTCTAGCCCACTCGGCACTACAACCGACTGCTCTGCCTATTTTGTCATTTGTAGTTAATGTAGATCTATTTTTCAGGTAAATTATAGCTCATTACGTCATTTCTTGAAATAATGTGTCAGTTTTTTGTCCCTTGAACTAAAAAGTTTTGGAGAATCCTTTGAAATGATAGACGTTTCATCAGCAACAAGTGAATTGTGCCATCCATAGTGAAGACCCGGTGACTTTATGCCTATTTTCACTATGGATGGCACAGTGTAATATAAAATTATATATTGTGGCGCTTTAATCTTGGTAGAAGAAAAGGTCTATTGTCTCAGAAGAAGATGGCACGCAGAATCAGGCGTCTGTTATATTGTAGAGGAAGAAATTTTGAATCGATTGATGTAAATTACGGCGTCCAATAATTTATTCCGGCAAAATTAATCTTTGACGAGACAGCTATTGCTTCAAAGAGTTCCAATAAAATTATCTGTGATGTCACAAGACACTGGCGCAGAAATTCAAAATAATTACTTCAACATTCAAAATCTAAGTGAAAAATAAACTCAAAACATCTAAATATGATAACATAGGCTGAGCAGCTGTACGCGGTATTGCATTGCCAAAAAAATGATGCCAAGAGATTTCAACCGCTGCAATTCAAATGAAAGAACTCAGGTAACAATGAAGGAAAATGACGAGAAACAAAAAAGGAAAAACACAGATAACACTTGCCTCTGTGTAAACTGAACTATTACTAACTCACTTTGTGCAAATTTGTTGATAATAAAATCCGTGAATAGCCTTCTGAAATCTGCAGCAACTTCTTAGGCCCCGTTTACACGAGATCGGATCCAAATGGATCTGTACCCAAACTGTAACGGATAGGCCTTGCATTTACACGGGACTCGACGGATCCGAACCCATTTGGATCTGCTATCCGTACCCAAACGGGATCACTTTCGAAAGTGATCCCGTTTGGATCCGATCCCAAAAAGGTCTCGTGTAAACGGGTGGGATCGGATCCAAACTGGTACGGATAGGAAGTTACACTATTAAACTGAAAATCCTTTGTTGACATTTCAAGGAGGGGAATCAGAGATGTAACAGAGTCTATTAGAGTGCAAAATTTCAAAGGATCGGACTAAAATAAGAGACAACGTTTACTAGAGCGCTGCTAAGAGTTCATAAAATCTAAATGGATCCGATCCCGTGTAAACGCCAACAGTTCTGGATCCGATCCCGTGTAAACGCCCCTCAAAAAGTGGATCGAATCCAAATGGATCCGATTCCATTCGGATCCGATCCCGTGTAAACGGGGCCTTAATCTCCAGCAAGCTGGCAGTGTCTATACCGAGAAGGGGAGTCATGCTTTTATTCTCCTTCGAAAATTTACCGCATTTGGATGCTCGATCGAAGTCTTTTCGTAAAGAAGTATAAAGGTATTTTTCAACGAATCACAGCCGTTGTTCATTTTCACTTTAACTTCATTTCACAAGAACAGAATCAAAGCATTGAGAGCAGCGCCGGAGTGCTACAAGGTCAAATAACTTGACAATTGACCTACGTATAACGACTGTAAAATTGATGCAGTAATTAAGAAAGAGCTTGCACTTTGATCTTTCATAATCTATAACGACATGTCTGTGATGTGATGAAAGAATCCTTCATTCATTAAGAATACACATGGGAAGAGGACAAGAAATGAAGAACTATCAATATTCAATAAAGTTACCACAAATGATAACGGAATTTGGACGACATGTAATTTTATTTCTTGGTTGCAAAAGAATTCAACAACTTACCTCCACAGGCAAGGAAAATCGAAACTCAACTTCTTTTTAGACTGTTTTTAGATTGCCATTTTAATGATATCTAAGTCTGTAAGCATCTAAGTTTTACTAGTACTGTGACTGTAATTTTGTAAGTTTGAAAATTAACATTTTCTTTTTTACATGCAACTATTAGGCAAGCAGGACCCTAATGATAACAGTATTTGTGATTATGTGGATAGGTTATCCGGTTGAAATGATTGTGAATTATTATCATTATTAATCAAACATGGTTAAGGGGAACTCCGTCATTCAAGGCTACTTTTGGAAGGTAATGACAAAAATCTACCAAGTGGATTCTGCTTTCCGTCTGATGATTTTGCTCGCTGAATCTTTTTGGCCAATCAAATCGCAGGATTCTCTGGCCTCACTCAAACTCATATTCATGTATTTGTGATGAAAGTAGAACAAGTGGAGATCGAAACAACACATTTGTTGCGAATTTTCAGGATGATTGTCGAGAAGATTGTCTAGTGGGAATCAGCTTTTATCCAATAAGATTGCAAAAAGAAAGTCACATTTTACCTTTATTGGCTCTCCTTCTACTTCCACCTTGCACTCTAAAAAGTCAACTCCTATCGTGGTCTCAGTGTATTCCGGAAACTTTCCACCACACAAGCGGCACACAAGGCATGTTTTCCCAACTGACATGTCACCAATCACAACAACTTTGAAAGTCCTTGGAGCTATATTTGAAAATGCTTTTCTCGTTTCTGTTCTGTCCTTTTTAGCATTTTTTTCATGTAGTTTTTTGGATTTCATTGTGTCTTGCTTATTTTCTGCAATTGCATAATCAGGTGAGCGCACCATTTCTAACTTGCTGCTTGCTTATCTGAAAAGAAAGTGGGCTATAACAATCCTTATCATCAACTGGGTGACCACATTTCAAACAGCTCCATGAAACACAGGGCTCAAAACTTTAAAACTGAATGTGTGCAATGTTTTTGCCCAATATAGACGGGGGAAATAGGCTAACCATCTAACCAAGTGCCTAACTTTTGTTTTTAAGGTTTGTATTGTTAGAAGAGACCATTGTGATTAATTTAAGACAATGTGCCACTTTTAAAAATTTTTGAATGTCACGTGATCGATGACGTCAGGGAAGGGCCAAATGTTCCTAAATACTTCAATAATTTTTGACAGGTGGGTTTTATTGGCATGGAATTTGCATAGTTGAAAAGAGGGTTTGAAGAGCTTCAAATGATGTACAATTTTTTGCATTTTGATGAAATTCAAGAAAAATTTATGACATCATAATTGACAAAATGTTAAAAACCATTTTAGCATAAATATTTTCATTGAATCTTACTAAGTCAACTATGTAGATTTCGATTCTGCATTCAAAAAACACCTATCATCCATAAGAATGTCAATTTTGGCCTTGTCATTTTCCCTATTGCGTTCACTGACACAATATATAGGAACGGTGGTCATGCCCAAATTGACATTCCTATGAATGATAGGTGTTTTTGACTACAAAATCAGAATCTAAATTAGTCTATTTAGTAAGATTCAATGAAAACATTTCTGCTAAAATGGTCTTTAAAATTTGTCAGTTATGAAGTCATGTCATCGATGATGTCATAAATTTTTCTTGAATTTCATCAAAATGCACAATGTTATACATCATTTGAAACCTCTTCAAATGCTCTTTTCAACTGTGCAATTTTCATGTCAATACAACTCACCTGTCAAAACTTATTGAAATATTTAGGAACATTTGGCCCTTCCCTGACGTCATCAATCACATGACATTAAAACATTTTTAAAAGTGGCACATTGTCTTAAATTAATCACAATCGTGTCTCTTCCAACAACACAAACCTTAAAAACTGAAGTTAAGCACTTGGCTAGATGGTTAGCCTAGTTCCCCCGTCTTATACCTTCAACTGAATAGATAGAAGGGAACAATATGTATGTCTGTTGTTATGATTCCAGGCAGAGTATATTGATATCATCATTACTTTAATTTGGAATTATACCGTTTTAAGTTCTATGGATGTACAAGAACAGGTATCAGAAGTTCTGAAATAGAATCAAGCACCACAGATTTGTAAACTGATCATAAGGAAAGTCAAAATGGATGATACCAGAAATGCACAGTTCTTTTTTGAAGATCTACAGGATGGTAGCAAGCAGGAGTCTGTACCTGTTATGGTTTACGCGACTTTGCAATATGATGACACCTCATCTCAACCAATTGAAAGTTCAAAAATGCTGTAATTCCATAAAGATGGAGATGATATCTAAAATGCTAAGATCTGGAAACATGGCATATTTATTCCCATTATTCCTATTACAGAAGAAAATCCTCAGATGTATAAAATTCCAGCCATTTACTGCTCCGTCTACTCCTTTATTTCATTCATTAAAGATTATGAAACTTGAGGACATCTTTCACCTGAATATCTTAACATTTGTCTTTAAAGCCATCAATAAACTTTCTCCTATCTACTTCCATAACTATTTTACTCCTAGCTCTTCAGTTCATAGGTTTGGAACTCGTCAAGCGACTAGAGGTGATCTATTCAATACCTTGAAAAATACCACCCTCTATGGACACAAAACAGTTCAATACTTTGGCTCAAAATTGTGGAATACTCTTCCAATTTTTATTCGTGTTACAGTCACTGCTGCACTTTTTCGGTCTAAATTGAAAGCTTATTTCATTGATTCCTATGTTTAATCTGTTACATTCCCCTTACATTCGCTATAATTATAATTCTGAGGTTCGTCTGGTTTATGTTTTTATCTAATATTTTTTAGTTTCTTTGTTTTTATGGGGGGGGGGCTCTCCCTCGATTAGTTAACCTATTTGGAGAGCTCCTCCTAAGTTAATCTATCCTAAATACAATCATGTAATGTCCTCTTTTCTTTTTTAGTCTTTAGTTTGTAGTACTGTAGTTTTTTCTTTCAGTGAATTTATGGTATTGTAATGTATTTAATTGCATTGTTATTTGTTTAGAATTGTATTTAGGATGGATTAATGATTCAATGAAAACTGAACTGAAAACTGCATACGACCAAAACATCCCTTGATCATTTCAGCTAAAAGAATTACAGTAGGAAATAACACATTTAATGCCTCAGAGTTTTACAAAGATTGCGAGACACTTTCTCTCTTGGGCTTGTAAAATCAAGCCTGATACTAACTCATTTGGAGGTGTGAATTGAGTTTGAGAGTTTTAATCAAGTAAGAATTTTGCACCAATTGCACTGGCTTGCAGCATGCATCTTCTGAACTGCAGCAAACTCAGCTAAGCTTGATATTACCATGCTTGAGAGTAATTCTAGCATGAGACTATTGTCAAGCTTGATCACAGTCTGATCATACATGCAAAATGGCAAAAATTGTGCTAACCGAGTACTCAAATCAAGATCCTTTAAGCCAAAATCATGCTGGTTGCACAAGCTGCTTACAATATGAACATTTTTGCAAGGGACACCAGCTATTGTTTCTGTTAAATCAGAGAATATCATGATCAATCATTACTGTTCAGAAAGAAATGTCAGGCCCATCGGAACAAAATTCATATTGTGGGGCTGAAATGAGGCGTGAGTGAACTGAGTAAAGACAGGGGTCCAGGGGCTTGTCCCTGAGAAAATTTTTCATGACCATGCCCTTTAGATCATTAGAAAACGCCCCATTTTTGGAAGATGTGACATTGCAAGAAGCAAAGGATCATGACTAATGAGAGTCTTCCATGAAAATTTTGAAATTTAAGACTTGTATGACATCAAATATAGCATTCTTGATAGATTCTGGTAGCTCCCTTGAATATGTACGAGTTTGAATCTTCATTCCTATGGCCTTGGCTTTTACAGCCTTACTTACGAAATCACCAAACTTCAGCAAATTATTGGGAGGCTGAGGCCCCCCAGCCCCCCCCCCCGTTTCTGATGGGCCTGAATGCTCAAGTCCCAACTCATCACACCAGCACTCCCTACAGCAAATGATCTAACTGCAAGCACTCTCTTAATGATAAACACACAGACATTCTCACCTGGCCTTTTCAGATGGCTTTATGGTTTCAGCTGACCACACAAGCCAAAGAGCAAATCTAGAATCTTGTGA
Source organism: Aurelia sp. 3 sensu Dawson et al. (2005) (assembly GCA_964020215.1). Classification (NCBI taxonomy): domain Eukaryota; kingdom Metazoa; phylum Cnidaria; class Scyphozoa; order Semaeostomeae; family Ulmaridae; genus Aurelia; species Aurelia sp. 3 sensu Dawson et al. (2005). The sequence goes on along the minus strand of OZ026592.1, from coordinate 9,218,098 downwards.
TTTACTGTTATCAATGAGATGATTGTAATACTGTAAATTACAAATTTGTAAGTCATCAGGTAATGTGTTATCTTTATTTGAACCAATCCCACATACTAAAGTGCTACTAATAAATTTATCTGTTGCTTGTCCTTTACCTGTGCAGTTCAGCAGGATTTGCTACAAGCCTTAGAGAGCCACAAAAAAGATTTTTGTCCTTGTTAACATATTTTGTCTTAGGTCCAACCTAAATCTGTTATGATTGCCATTTTGGGGACAAAGTTGTGGAAAGACATGATATGCCGAAAAGGATTAAGATAGTGAATGAGCTGCTTTCATTGTATTTTTATATTACCTAAATTTTTTAAAACTTCATTACTTATACTCACTTCTCTTAGGGCCAGTTTATATGACAAGGGCAGGCCCATTAGCAAGCTGGCTGCCTTCAGGTGAAATCCTACATATCTGGTCACAGCTTTGTAAATATCAGTTTGTGTTTAAGTGCCAGGCTGGCCCGCTTTGCCAGGATCCCAGTTATCAACTACCAGGATCCCACCTCAAATGGGCCAACTTTGCTCATATAAACAGAAGAAAGGGGTCAGCCTGCCAGTGATGCACGTGGAGTGTCACGTTCAGCGCCATGGTTCTTTTGAAAGATTGAAAGAACCAGAAAAATATTTCCCCATTCCTTCAATTTCACACAAAAGAATGGCTACCAATAACTGGGCTGGCTCAGGCCTGGCTCACCATCGAATCTCCCATGTAAACCTGGGCTGGTTTCTAGGTGAGCTAGTTCAATTATGGGCCAGCCTGTCTCATGTAAACAGGCCCTTAAAAGAAACCATCAACAAGTTTGGTTAACATTCTTGAAAATAAGACAGGTATTTTTGGACCTACAGTACTACTGTAGGTCCAAAAATACCTTAACCACAAGAAAAATTTTGTCCATGGAATGGGAAAGTAAATGAAGAGTAAGTGGAGGGGGAAGGGGGTTCTTAATGAAACAGACAAGATCTGATAATGATGAAAATCTTGTTCCTCAAAGCCTTTGCAGAATAACATGTAAAGCCTGGTTACCATATGATGATTACAATTGCTTGGATCGCTGTGAACGACTCTGCAACCCGGATTGCAACCCGGATCGTTTCCATCGCTGGTGGATCGCTGGTAGATCGCTGGGATAGAACAATGCTCTATCCTAGCGATCCTGATCATTGCGATTGCTAGGATCATTCGTGCATGTTTCCATAAGATCACTAGGATCGCTGGAGTCGCTCACAGCGATCCAAACGATTGTAACGATGAAATGGAAACCAGGCTTAAGTGTGAGTCAGTAGAAGTATACTGTTTTCAAAAAAGTCTTTTCATATTGCAATAAGGGTACACTGGGGGTGAAATGGGCAATAACTCAACATTCATATGCAAGGAGGGTAGTTTGCGTGGTTGGTGCAGGTGAAGTTGCAGTTTTTAGTGCAAAGGGCTGGGTTCACAGAAGCTAAGCGCTAACTGAGTTCAGGACCCCTTGTCCCGCATGACCAAGGTGAATCTGAGGCTAGAGTTCCACTATATCGGATTGCTATCGGAGCGGAGCAGAGCGGAGTGATTTTCACTCCGAAGTGATATTTGGGGTAGCAGTTACACTACATCGCTTCTCTTGCTCCCACGCCATTTTCCTACGCAATTCTGATCTTCACTGCAGGGTGCTTTTGCAGGCTGGCGCCAATGTTTATTGTTTGCTAATCTGGAATTTCATTGTTTCCAAGCGGAGTATATCGGATTCGTGCGATTACACTACAACGCTTCGCTACGGAGTGACTCCGGAGTGATTTTCATACCACCTCCAGAGCGGAGTGATTTTCACTCCGCTAATCAGAGCGTTGTGTATCGGATTGGTACGGCGTAGTTTAACTGAAACCCCTATCCGATACGAAAGTCACTCCGCTGCGATAGCGATCCGGTATGGTGTAACTGGGGCCTGAGTGCCTATTTCCAGAAGATCTTCAGAGCAGAGAAAGAACTCATCTGGTTTTTAGCGCACATTTTGGTGCAGAAAGGGGCCATAAAACAATGGGCAATTCAATGTCTGATTGTATTAAACTATAGGTACCAATTGGCGCACACTGGCGCACAAAATTTTTGTGCTCCAAAATGTTTGGCGCAGAGTAGCACAGAGATTCACCATGGCCGCATGACAATTCTGGCTGCAAAATGAAGGGATTGCAGCACCCACCTCTCTCTCTGCCTTACAACACCTTTAAGTCTCTTGAAACTCCTAAAAATGGAAACTCCTAGTGGTTCTAGCTGGAGGAAAACTCTGAACAAAGATTCTGGCAAAATTCATCCAAATTTTTCACCCCACCTATTTTACCTCAAACTCATCCATTTACGCACTAGACTTAGTGACGACCAACAGAACAACAAGTCCAAACACAGACGTCTTTGGACTCCGGAAGAAACTGAATTCCGGAAGAAAAACCTCTGTAAATAAAAGTAAACGGAAATTGTGTGTTTTAAAACAAATCCTTACCTTCTGCTAGGTCGTTTAATCATTCATGCATATGCGTCTTATAGAATGTGGTATCACCAATAAACAAGCAAGGCTTGCCTCAAATGTTCTTCTCCAAAGAAATAATGGGCCTAAGCTACGAGGCCACCTTCACATCTCTCTAGGGGTTCTTGCGAAACACACAGGAAGTTGGTCAGCACTTTAATCAGAAGTGAACATATCAAATATAATTCCAGGAGACCTTTACCTACATTTCTCTTGCGTTGGGAAGTGCTTGCTGTTCATTTGCCCTGTTCTTCTAATCCTCGCCAATAAATTTTTTGGACTTTCACTTCTTGCTGTTTTCGCAAGGAACATGGTAGCGAGGCTGCCCCGCAATTTCCATTGTATTGTGAACTGAACTGATAAAACATGTGCACAAACAGGAAGTAGTAACAATGTTCTTTACGCTAAAGGATTTGGTTAAATTTTCGGTCTTTTCCTTTGATGACACATCTATTTGCAACAGATATTGAAATGTGCATGAATAAACACCTAACAGGCAAACCCTATCATATCCTTGCAAACGCTAAGCATTTGCATTTCATACAGGAAGCAAATACCTTTTGGTGTGAAAACCTCTCGTATGAAACTCCAATCTCATTTCGCGGCGGATAAAAAAATTAAGAACTACTGGGAAAAAATCGTCAAGAAACTGATTATTTTAGTCAAGGAAATCCTTGGCATATTTTTTACCTTTTTTCACTTTGTTTTTTTGGACCGCATTAGGAAGTTAAACGAATTTTTTTTGAAGAAGCTAAGAATTGAGGTCAGTACTGAAAGTTTCCTAAGATCAAACGATTTTGAGTACTCAGAATTTTTACGAGTTTCCTAAAAGTTTCACAACAGTCTTCGTGTTTACTTCATATTGCTCTCGTTAACAAAGCAACAGCAAGAACATGCTAAAGATTTCCTTTACAATCAATCTAGCTCCTTTAGTTATCCTTTCCAAGTGCTAGAGTTTCTTCATTCTTGGCGATCTAAGAGCTGACTTTCTCATAAACAGTTTCTTATAAGCAATAAACAAAGCACTTCTACAGCTTTGAAACTCTGAAAGTCTATAAATAAAATTCTGGCTCTGGCAAACTTTTCGGTCTTTCCCTTTGATGACACATTGTCTTTGCAACAGATAAAAGTAACACCAGAACGGCAAACTACGTCATCCTGTTGCCAGATGTTCAGCACTTTAGCAACAAACAGGAAACGCAAACAATGAGCTGGTGGAGATCAAAATATCAATTCATGGCAAATATTTTGCACTTGCCTTCAAATCATCAAATGAACAAACAAAAATTTCGCAACAATGATGGTGGCATCCCGATGGGGGGGTACTTGACCTAAATTGGTACTGGGATGTGCCCACGAAAAAATTTCTTTACCCGGCTCCAGAATTTTTGCCTTCAAGTTATGTTATACCCGATCCTAGAAAAAGTCGGTGAAAGTATACTCGAAAACACAAAATTAGTTTGTTTAGTTTATTGGAGTTCCGCCTCTTCACCATTAGGTATCGCTGCTTCTCCGGTCTTCAAAATTATTGCTCTTGTTAACTTCTTCCATCCCTTCCTATCTTGGGCCAATGCTCTCAGTTCTTCCAGATCTTCTTTGGTGTTGAGTTTTAAACGGTGACAGCAGTTATGTTCAGCTTCAATGGGGCCCTTATTGTAATAGGTATTCAGATCTTCATTCAGTACCTTTGGTGGGGTTGTTCAAAACACAAAAATTGGACTAAATGATAACCCAATCTACCAAAATTCCCTTTTTGACATGTCTTGACAACCTGCTCCAGAAAAATAGCCTTCTTCTGATATCCTGTTCCAGAAAAAATAAGCGAAAACGATACCCTGAAAACGGCACATCCCTGCTGGACAAATATACAAGGACTCCCCCCCCCGGGGCAGCATATGTTGTTTTAAGTTGACGAAGGCATTTGTGACAGAAAGGGTAAAATCACATGCCTGATATGCCTAAATTCTTTTGAATCATCAGTCACACCCATTTTTTGGAAGAAACTTGACTCCAAATTTGGCATAACATTGAGACCATTTTCTTGATTTTCATTTTATTGAACTTCAATATTTGTCGTAATTCAATGAGTTGAGCCAGGTAACATTTCAGCCCAGAGAATTAAAACAGAGGACCATATCATTAAAAAGTACTTTTAGTATACCATTTATTTTGGTAATACACTACTTGTTCAAGAACACTTTGCAACTCAGAACCAAAATTGAACAGTATCTTGAATCCGACCGAGCACTTAGCAGAGTTTCTTGATTCTTGGAAGAGACTACCACAGTTTCTTATGCGAAGTTGTGCTTTGAAAGAAATTGGTGTATTCTTGATGGTCAGTTCATACATGTATTCAAGTATAGTTGAACTGTATTTCAGAAACTGCTGCTCGGTGTGGGGCTGTTGTGGAGAAACCCTGCTTGATAAGCTGCAAAACCGTGCCGCAAGAATTGTTACCAACAGCTCTTATGATGCATCATCTCTTCCTTTCATTGAAAGACTAGGGTGGTTGACTATAAAAGAAATGATCGAATTTGAAACTGCAACTACAGTTTACAAGGCTCTCCATGGATTAGCTCCTGACTATATGCAGCTAATGTTTACAAAATTGTCGGAAAACACTTCACGGTCCCTCCGAAATACCAACACAGATCTTAGAATACCTCGCTTTCTTTGCAACCTCTTACGGGCAACGTAGATTCTCATATCGAGGTGTGACCGTGTGGAATAAACCACGGGCGATTCGGACACTGTAGTTGTGCTTTCTAAACTAACGAAGAAACAATAATTATTCAATACTCACCCCTGGCAAGCAACGTTTGTATTCCGGTCAAACATCGTGGTCAAACATCGTTGCCTACCCTTCTGCTTCAAATTCTGAACCCCAACTGCAACAACATTTCGCCTCCCTAGCTTACCCTAACGAACTGCCCTCGCAGCAAAAAATTTCTCTTGTCAAGGGCTCTGCGAGGGCAGTTCGTTAGGGTAAGCTAGGGAGGCGAAATGTTGTTGCAGTTGGGGTTCAGAATTTGAAGCAGAAGGGTAGGCCACGATGTTTGACTACGATGTTTGACCGGAATACAAACGTTGCTTGCCAGGGGTGAGTATTGAATAATTATTGTTTCTTCGTTAGTTTAGAAAGCACAACTACAGTGTCCGAATCGCCCGTGAATAAACTAAGCACTGAAATAAAAAATGCCCCTTCACTTGCTACTTTCAAAAATTTGCTGAAACAATCTTTGAAAAATCAAAGGGTGTGAAAGTGAAAGTTCTTGTACAGCATCAAACTTTTCTTTTCCTGGATATATTGTATATTAATTTTCGTTTATTTTTGAATTGAATTGTAAATAGGTTAGCATAGGTTTTTTAGACAGGGCACATTGTAAATCAGTTTATTTTTAATCACTAAATGTATTACCCTGCATAAATGAACAAAAATCAATCAATCAATCAATCAATCAATCAATCGATCAATCAATCAATCAATCAATCAATCAGTTTTGCGGCCGAATAAATGCTTGTCATTTAAGGCCCGTTTTATAAGTCGTGCCGCGCCGCGCCGAACCATAGAAATTTGAGTTCGACTGAGGTTCGACTTGGAGCGCCTCTTCTGTTTTATAAGAACAAAATTTTTGACGCGCTGTGCCGTGCCGAACCATAATGGCGAATGCGCATAATACGGACTTTGGAAAATTTTCTTTTTAATTTCATGCACTTGAATACATTCGTTCATTAAATGAGAAATTCGATGTGGCTCGACTGAAATTGGCTTTATAAGTCGCACCGGGTCGACCCAGTCGAGAGGCCTTTGGCATATGGTTCGACTTAGTCGAACCAAGTGTCAGGTTGGTTTTATAAGAGTCGCGCCGTGCCGAACCAAGCAAAATTGATCGAAATTCACTCGGTTCGGCACGGCGCGGCGCGGCGCGACTTTTAAAACGGGCCTAATTCTCTGTCACAGAAATCAAATAGACATTACGGTAAAAAATCATAGAAATAAGCAAGGAGGCAAACAGGATTGCGGGTGTTTTTTGATTCTTTATCAACAAGTGCTACTTTGCAACGTCGAAATATATATGCAATATCGATGTGTCATGATAAATAACAAGGTAGTTATGCTTTAAATAAAAACGTTTTCATATGTACATCTATATTTCATCAATATCGTTTTCAATGCGCGACTTGAACTCGAGAACTAAGGGTGTCCAAAAACCCAACCTTGTCCTCAGGGCCTTTTATCAGATTGGAACGTTCTAAACAACACCAAAGATTGAAGATTGGTCTTTATAAAGAGACCAATGTTCAATTGAATAAAAATTACACAATCATCAGCATGCTCAGGAACGCCGGAGAGGGGGCGCAGGGGGCAAGCACCCCTCCTGCTCTTATCTAAGAGGGGCAAGGGGGCAAGAGCGCCCTTTTAATGCGATAGTATTAAAACCATGAATTTAACCCTTAAGTCTAATAATCATCGCAGCTAGCATTGGTCATACCCAAATATAAAAAAAGAGAATATCATTTACCGTAAAAGCTCTATTAAGCCCCCCCTCTCTATTAAGCCCCTCTCTAATAAGCCCCTCCCCTCTGAGTCAAAATTTGAAATAAGCCCCCCCTCTCTATTAAGCCCCCCCCACTTATACAAAATTCTAGATGTTACCAAATGTTTTCCATTTATTTAGCTGCACAACCTTGCGTGTTAATTTTAGTATGGTTTGGGATAAAAACTGTGTCGAATTTATGTATTTGAGCCGTAAAATTGTATGTTGATTCCGCAAAATTTGGGTTGAAAGAACTAAAAAGCTATCAAATATATCCTTGTCCTTTGATTTTGTAAATAAGCCCCCCTCTCTAATAAGCCCCCCTCTCTATTAAGCCCCCCCTCTGGAAGGTCCGAAATTAAATAAGCCCCCCGGGGGCTTAATAGAGCTTTTACGGTACATCAGTTAGAATATTCTTGATAGCATTTTAAGCAAATCTTAAGGATGTGGCCGCAAAAATTTCTCCGGGGGAGCCACGCAATTTTCGGTTCGCTTCCCTCGTCATCGGTATGAAGTGCCCTTACGTTCCCCTTCGACACCCTTACCCTACCTTCGCTCTGGCGTCCCTGAGCATGCTTGAACGACAAATAGAACTCATTTGATTTAGTGACTTTAGAGTTACAATGTCTTCTATCAAAGAGTATGGCTCAAAGCAACATTTTATCAACGTGTCATTTCTTACTCTGTAAGTAGCCACACTACTTACACACTAGCCACACTACCACTTCCGCAAGGAACCTCAAACTTACGCCCATCTCATTGAACTGAATTGATTTGCTTGTTGGGCACTTCCAGGGCCACCGAGAGGGGGGCTGGAGGGGTAATTTCCCCAGCGCCTCAGGGTCTAAGGGGCCTCAAGCAACTAATATTACAATGTTTTACCTTGTTTGGAATCGAGGTTGCATAATTAGTGCTGCCTTGCCAACCGTAAAACCATAACGGCTGCTAATGCGCCAATCTGGGAACAAGGTTGGGGCTTTCTTGTTTTGGGACACCCGATAGTATTATTTCGCTGGCTCATGCCTTTAAAACCACGGCTCTACAAATCATATTCCAACTTTGAAAATTATGTGGTCCTAAATCTAGACTTTGTCTTCGAATTTCTTTCAAAATATTCTTAAAAATCAATCAAAATTTTTTTTCTGAATTTTTACAATAGAATATACGATATTTTCACATCTATGCCAAGAACTTCGTTAGAATTCTAATGTTAATTCCTATGTATGCGTGATCAAATTCAAAAGAGAATAAATAGTTCTTCAAATTCTAGTCCTTTAGATGCATGGCGTTATGGCGTGGTTAAATATATCTAAAGATATGCCATACAGTAAAGTCCTGCCGTAAAGAAACTGCATTATAAGAAACTCAGGCCTGATTTCGCTGAATAAATACCTGTCTACAAACAACTATCCAGGATGATTCATGTTCAGTTTCCTTTACAATGGTACTTGGCAATACTTTATGACATACATTTGAATATGTCTCCAATAGGTCTCAGTTCAAGTTTAAGCCTAAATTGTTATAATTTCAAGAAACTTTTCAGTACTGGCCCAAACTATCGGTTTCTTGTACAACCGTCAAATTTTTAAAATGTTTTCGTAACAATCTTGAAAACTGTTTGGAATATAAAAACGTTTCTTTTACTATGGTATACACATACTGTTTTGAAGAAGTATATCTTGACACAAGAAACCAATCTTTTTGTTAAACGAGTTTCTTAAAGGCGGGACTTTACTGTAATGGCGTTTTCTTGAGTCACTTTTCTTTTCAATGAACTTTGCAGTTTGAAACGGTACCTTCTTCTGTTATGGGTGCTATGGCACATTATGCGGATGATGCTCTTCAGTTGGTACAAACGGCTCGACTGTGCTCTGATTCTTTCATATTTTCAGCAAGCAGAAGGCTTCGTCTTGTGTTTACAGCAGAGAGATGTCTGCAATCAAATATATAATCATCAAATTTGATGCATTTGGAATTTGGATTGTTGGCAACCTCGTCCCCAGTCCCAATATCAAGAAAAGGCCTTCGGGACGAGGTTACATTGTTGGAAAATTTGATCAGGGATATTAGGCTTGTTTTGAAGGATTTTGAGATAAAGAATTTTTATGAAATTCATTATGATTTGAGAACAATACGATTGATTGGACAAGTCAGATTTTCTTGCCTAGGACTGCGCTCACATGATGCCGGCACGCTTTGAAAACGGTGAAAAATGTGACAGATAGGCCTCTCGTTCACACGAAAACGACACACTTTTTGCCCGCAGATTTCGGAAACGGTCGATTTTGAAAACGGAACCCTAACCGGCACATTTTGGAACAGGCATTGTGTGAGCACTCAAAAATGATGAAATAAAAACATTTTTCGACGTTTTTGCAACGAGCCTGATTGATCCTTAAGTTGTATGTACATTTCTTTTGCACCATAGCCTTACAACTAATTTTTACAGTCAATTTTTTTACCGTTCTCAAATTATTCCGGCATCGTGTGAACGCTACCTCAAATTTTGTTAAAGTCACATTTTTTCAACGTTTTCAAAATTTACCGGCATCGTGCGAACGTAGTCTAAGTTAATATGTTAACTACCACAAAGGTATTATCTGTTGGTAGGAATTTGTTGAATAAGATGGAAGAAATTCAGGCTGTGGGATAAAAAATATTTGACCGACATTCAAAACTGAAATGTTAATCTATCAGTCAAAGGCAGGGCCTCTTTTAACGTACAAACTAGGGATGCAAAAGCCCCCAGTCCCCCTTGCTTGCCCCCCAGTTACAGTTTTTCACAGTGTTTTGCCCCCCTAGTATATGGTCCCTTTTTTGCTGCTCTTATGCTCCTTTTCAGGCCCGTTCGCAACATTTTTGTGAAGTCGCATTTGCTTATCTTTCCAGTGCAGTGCTCATAAAATAGAAGAAATCCTCTCCCCATCCTGAACACAAAGATGAACGGCAAAATAGTGGTGAGGGGCCTTCTAGTACAATTTATGTCTTGTAAGAAATACATGCTTTGCTAAAGAGTTTCATAAAGAGAAATATTTCTTGTATCCAAAATGAGGTCCCCTTTTTGAAACTTGCCCCCCCAAGTTATGATTCCTTAAAAGAGGCCCTGGTCAAAGGCTAACTTAGATGCGAGATTTTTTTCCTAAAATCACTCATCATTTAGGCCCAGAAATTAGGAAACATGCCGGTAAGGTGTTTGCAAGGGAACGAGAATTCCGTATTGGATCCTGGTCCGTCAATATCGGCCGTGTACAATTCATTCCGCAGTCCGTAAAACGTGTTAAACTTATTCTCAGAAGGTAGAGAAATATTTTAACCTAAAAATAAGATTGCAGGGGAAGCTTAAACCAAGGAAATTTAAGGAGCCCAAATCTTACGAGTTTTGTTCTTGGCTTAAAAGATGAAAACAGCTTTCCTAAATTTATTCAACTTGATGAAAATGATAATCATACCCACCAAGGCAGATAGCACAGCACATGCCAAGAATTTTCGGCAGAAGATTTCTGCACTTCTTGATTTTGGGACATTTCATTTGATGACATGAGGTAACACCATCCTTCAAGATAACATACATCAAATTTGAAAATCTTTGAGGTTAAAATGAAACTCAAAAGGAGCCTCAGAATAAAAACTAACAAAAGTTAATGATAGAATTTAAAATACTTTAATTGAAATATCGTTTCTTTCAATTCGCATCAAAGTGCTTATACTGTGTGAGCCAGAGAAAAGTTCCCACTTTTGAAAATTCATAACACCAAGACTAATTTACGGATTTGGATCATTCAAATTCTAGTTAAAAGCCGAAAGATCAAAGTATTTTTGTGATTTTTCTCCCTGTCCTACCAGCACTACAAATATAGGTAAGTTCAACTTTACGAAAATTTCATGGTTGAAAAATGACTGAAAAATGGCCCAAAACATCGATCAATTCATACATGACTTCTCGCACAGATTAATGAAGGAAATGCAACTTCTCATGGGTGAGAGATATCCTCTGTACATTAATTGCCATGGGATTGAAAATCTTCGATGTTTGTTTGAAAATCGATGTCTTATAATCCTTGAGGGAGGTGAAACGCCCACTGCCTATTGTTTGGTGTGAATAGAGTCCTCACAATTTGATCAATGTTTTAGGCCCTTTTTCGGTCATTTTCCAACCATGAAATTTTTATAAGGTTGAATTTACCAATATTTCTATTGCTGGTGGGACAACGTGAAAAATCACAAAAATACTTTGATTTTTTGACTTTTAACTAGAATTTGAATGATTCAAAGCCGTGTAGTAGTCTTGGTGTTATGAATTTTCAAAAGTGGGAACTTTTTTTCTGGCTCGCCTGGTAGAGAGTTTTCGAAAATCATGACCGCAACTTAGACTGACGACGTGATTCCTTGTATTCGTTCGACATTTATAATCTGATGTTTTAATTTCACTCATACAAAGGACTCACGACCAAACAGATTCTAAACAGGGACTAAAATCTTACGAAAAATCAGAAGAAACTTAGAACATCTTCCATCCTACGAACGTCGAAAGAAAATTCGAACGTCTCTTCGAACGTCACTTCGAACGTTACTTCGCTGCGAGAAGTCGAACTTTGAACTAATGAGCCAATCAAACGCTACAAATAGGCAGGTGGGTTGACCATATTAAGAAAGTAGCGATCTGATTGGTCGCGCCGTGAACGCGGCGGACTTGGCCTAATTAGTCCCTGTATTGAAGCGTAAGGACATAAGTCCCTCAACTGAAGCGATAACAACAACAACAACGAGCGTAAGTTAGAGGGACTTATGTAATGTAGTCTAACCGCAACTGTAACTGCACAGCAATTTTGCTGTCGTTTTAGAGCATCGACCCATTTAAAATTCCACGGAGAGACTATGAAGTCGTTCTTTTCAATTCTACAACTAGCACTGCTAAAAGTTACATTTTCAAAGAAAAAGATGGTTCTCAGACATCTGACTGGAATGAGACGTCTAGCCTTAGCCTTCAATTAAATTCTTGTCACTATGAGCATCAGTAAAAATAGCGCATATGAACAATAGATATATAAAATCTCTTTCATATTAAGAGAGAATTTCTGCCTGCATGGTCTCCAGTTGAGAAGCAATTAGCAAATTTTAACAATTTCAAAGAAAAAACTTAAATCTAAAACACTCCGATATGATAAACGCAACTTTGATTCATTCTTACCTTGCAGTTACATGTTTGACAAGCTGCAGTGTTCCATGTTTTGCCATGTTCATATTTCTTCAAGCCAACAAAGCAACTGGCTTTACTCCCAGCAAACTAAAAGCAGCAAAGAATAATGAACGGGTCAAAAACAAGGATAAATATTTCAAAGCTCAGATTTTTGTTATTTACTGTATTTGTTTACATTTACAAATTCAAAATCATTTTTCAACCATCATTGCTTCGTTTTGTTTTCAGTTTACGTTAAAAAGCAAAGATTTCAAATGAATTAATTTTGAAAAAAATAGGTTAGGATCAAAAACTTTCTAACGTTTTTTCGTGGAGTTTCGGGCACTTTTAGAAAAAAGATTAGACGGCTATTGAGGGTGGTCTGTTTACAGTTATTGTGACGGAAATTTGGCTAAATAATGTACGAAAACTGCCTACTTTTGCCATTTTATCTTCTCTACTAGAAGTTCCAGCCTCTTTGCTAGAAGATTTCTGGCACCACCGCTGTACTAAAAGTTTCGAAAACAGAATTTTTGGAGGTCTTAAATATCTGAAAATATCTAACGGAAGAAATTCCTTGAATTAAATAAGGTTATCGTCGACTATTGCATCATAATAAAATGAATATACTAGGTGAGTCAATAAAAACGCCCGGCGTTTGAAAAAAAATCCTGCTCCCTGTATGTCAAAGCAATGATATTGAAAACTGTCTTATTTTATACCCGATATGTCACATTAGGTTCGGTAATTTACCCGGTTTTAATCGGTCATTCCTTCCCGTCGAAATAGGAGATTTTCTGCAGAAAGCTCCATTCGAAAACATGCAAAAACGAGTGAAAGCACCAAGCAAGACTTCCCTTTGTTCTCCTTCCTAGCAATAATGACTCTTGGATGTGTTCATGTATTTTGTCCTCATGGGAGAATGGAATCCCCCTGAATAAGTTATTCACACCAGGGGGAAGACTTTTCAACCAATCAAAAGGACAGCACGTGCTAAACAGTGCTGAAAGTCATCGCTGTGAGGTTACCACATTAGGGATTCTTGCTTGTAATTTTAGCACGTTTTTTAAGGTTTCTCAAAGGAATTCATTTTAGAAAATCGCTTACAGAATCTGAACGGAGTGACCGATTTTGGTCAGGAAACTTTTTAAAAATAATTGAACATGTTAGCTATTCAATCAGATATTGAAAAATATCATTGCCTATATATTCAGGGAGCGGTAGCCTTTCAAACGGCGGGCTTTTTTTTACTCGCCCGGTAGAAAAAATCGCTATTACTCAGCAACGAGTTAAGGAATGAAATGGTACAATACTCACCAGGCTTTCTAATGTAACTTTTACGATACCCAAATTATCAAGATCCGTGTTTTTGTTTGGCGTTATCCCTTCAATTGCCATTCCTGCAACGAATATAAACTTTTTGCAAATGATATCATTAGTTTTCAAGCCTAGATTCCTATGCTCGGTAATAAGTACTATAGGCTTGTCGTTTTCAGAATCGGGGCATTTCAATCTCCATCGGAATACCTTTGCAGAGGCTCAATTAGTGCTTGGGTTCAGTTGTTGCTCCCTGTGGTTTTGTCCTAGTAGTGGTGTACAGAAGTTTGTTAGTAGAGTAATTTTGTAAGATGTATGGGACAATTTTAGCAAAATGTAGATTAAGTCAAAACAACCTATCAATCTATCTGTCTATCAGTTTGTCAATCTACCCTTTATCACAGATCTATTGCCACAATTCTCCTCCGCATACTTTTGCATTGCCATTAGTTTTTGTTCTACCTTATCCCTTTTCTAAATATAATTCTTTAATGGTCAGTTGATGTGTTAGGAATGATATAAAAAGAAGTTACTTACCAGAAGACGTCAAGCGGGCACAGGGAGTCAAATGTTCAAATGCTCCCTTTCCAAAGAGAAATTTCGCTTCTTTGATGTCTCCCTATGGCAGAAAGAATACTTGAATAATAATAAAAGAAGGTAAAACATCAATTCTGGATGGTTTTTTGTCTTCAGCAGCCATGTACAAACTACTGAGTAATTCAGAAAAACTTCAAAACAAGATCGCACATACAGTAAAAACCCGCGTATAAGAACCTACAATCTTGCAAGTCAGCCTGATTAGGTTCTTATGTATTGAGTATTTGGTAGGAAATAAGGCTGTTCAGGTTCTTAAATTGGTTCTTATTTCATTCAGGGCTTCCAGATATTTCTTTTGTTCAGATTGAAACCTCAAGCCCATTATTTGCTGTCAGTTGAGAGACACCTGAGTTCATGAGGTCTTATTCAAAACATCAGTTCGTGGAAGAATCAGAAATTTTACAGAATATGATGAAAAGCTTTCAAAGCATCTTTAGAGCTCTTTGCAATTTGCACATGTCGCAGAATCAGTACGTATAGGCTGAATGACAAAGCAACTAGAGTTTGATTTAGTTTGTTGATCTCCTGGAATGAGAACCTATTTCAAACTTCAGGCTGAATGGGTTCTTACATATTAGGGGTCTAATTTCAGAATTTTCAGCCTGTAGGTTCTTAATCACTAGGTTCTTATACGCGGGGTTTTACTGTAGCTTCCAGAAAACAAAAGAACGTTATGAAGAAAAACAGGTATCAGCAAGTAGGTTAAGGGGATAAAGGTGAAGGGATTTGCTAACTTTGAGATATTCAAAAGATAGCCAAGCCCTTCAACTAAACTGTGATCGAAAGCAACTGACAATAGATTTTGATTTCAGGGAGCCAGCTATGATCTAGCTCGTGAAGTATTTTTGGGTCATCCTGCATGCATAGCTAGAGGTGAACTCGAATTAAAATAAGCTGACAAACAAAGAAACAAAGACAAACTTTTGTAACTGCGAATCATGGCAATACGCTTCCGAAGACGGCATGATTTAAAGGTGGTGTGAAACGAAAATTTTTATTGATGAAAATGAATACCACTTTTAAATGATGAAGAGTGTCATTTATAATTTTGTGATACCTTGTTTCATTTTCGAGTTATTCACTATTTTGCATGATTGGATGATGACGTCATTTTGTTTGCAAAAAGTAACGAAACTGTATGAGGCTAACTAAGTTTCCAAAATGAAATTGGCTCAAAGAACTTTTCTTCAATTGACATGCCTTTCCAAACATCATATCAGTCCAAGAGACAATTTCTATTACATTTATTCAGCTCAAATCAAACGTCTCCTACAACTGTAACCTTTCAAAGATCAGACACAGCTATATTTCAATGTATCGTCCTAGTAATTTGCAAACAAAATGACGTCATCAACTGAAACTTCATGTCAGTGGATAATTTGAAAACAAAATGAGATATCAAAGAAATTTAAAATGAATTCCGTATCATTCGATAGTGCCGTTCATTTGCATCAATAAAAATCTCGCTTCAGATCACCTTTAAGATGGCCTAAATTACTGAAGCGACAACAACAACATCAATTCAATTCAATAAGCGTACGTTGAGCGTAAGTAGAAATCTGACTTACCATAAATCTACCAGTGATTCGTTTTGACGATGTCCAAAAATCCAATTCAACACTGTGCGCCAATCTAGCTTCAACATAAAGTGGCATTGGTGACATTTTACCCTCCAATTTTGTCTTTTCAATCCTTTCACAATCGAAATGCACTTCAATTTCGGAACCTCCAATTATGCGAACCATAAGAGTAAATGACTTTCTAAGTTTGAATTTCTTGCTGATTGAAGTTGTAAAAAGTTGTCTTTGTCCTGCGATGCTGTATACAAATGCGAGGTTGTAATCTGGCTCAGTTTGTGATGATCTGTGTAATGTAAAAATCGAGGCTGTTAGAAAAGTAGTTCATTCTAGAAGAAAACATGGTTACCTTGCATGCAGGCGGTGCAACGTATTTTGTTTCACGAAATATCTTTGGCAGGGACGTTAAAGAAGGGACTCCTATCTCTACGTCTCTGTTTTCGTTAGGCCAAACATTGTGTTGTGTTGTTGCAGTTGTATGGAATAGACAGTCTTATATTGAATACAACTGCAAGAAAACAACGCAACATTTAGCCTAACAAAAACAGAGACGTAGAGATGGGAGTCTATGTAACTGATAGAGGATTCAAGATAAATTTAATACAGTTAACTGGCAAGTATGTAGCGCTTTGCACAGTGCAGAGAAGACAGAAAATAGACGCTGTCGATCGTTTGCGTTCCAAAATCTATTCCCCGAAAATCGACCGTAAACAGGTTTATTTATGGATAAGTTTGTGGGTACAATTAACACTAATGGATTGGCCATTTGGCATTATACGAAAGATCTTTACGTCACTACATACCGCTACAAGTATGATTAAATTTTAGTACATTTGCATGTATTACTGAATCGTGCAAGTATTTCTGAACCAAAACATTCTCCGCCACCTGTGTTTGCCCCAGGACCTCAGGGTCTAAACAGCCTCAAAATGTAAGCCCCCTTTCTTCCGCCCACTTCGCCGATTGCTTGTTGTTCAATTCCTTATTTAATTCAAGGAATTTCTTCCGTTAGATAAAGGCGTCTGACTCGTAAGCCAAGGGTCAGAACGGCCGTAGGTTCAAACCCCACGCTGGACAGTTTGGTCGCTGTCCGTAACTCTAGCCCGGGTCAACCAGAGCCATGTGAGGGAAATCTGGTAGCTGCGGCGGGTAGCTGCGGCGGACTGATGGTAAAACATCCGTGGCCCCTGCTGAAAATAAGTCTCTCAGACTTTCGCAGGCTAGCCACGTTAAATAAATACGTACCTACCTAATTAAGCCAGCTTACGCCAAATTCTCCAGCTCTTGCAGCCATAGATCTTAGACGCAAACCCAGGGGGGCACTCAGCACAAGCACACACGGGGAGGTAAGTCCGATATTTTTGGGTCAGAATGTTGCCAAAAGTGATATTTTTGGGTCCAAATAAAATTAAAATTATGTTCATGATATTTTTTTATACCAAAACATCGCTTATCTGATATTTCTGGGTTCGATAGAGGCAATCCTGACTGCTGTTTTCATTGTTTCGGGATATTTTATGTTCATGTACAGGTTTCTGAGTATAAAATGAGCTGATATTTTTGGGTTGCATTGAAGCTGAAGTGATATTTTTGGGTTGCCTGAAAATTTCTTGGACAGACCCCCCCGTATGCGTATGTGCTGAGTGCCCCCCCTGGGGACGCAAATGGCATACTTAAAGCTTTTTGGAAAAAGGAAGGTTGAACAACAATGTACAATCCTCTGAAAAGATTTACTCCTTTGCTTTGCTGAATACATACTTGATAGTAGTTCCTTCCAACGCTTGATGACCAAATCCCTCCAATTTCTGTATAAACACTTCAAAATATTTTCTGTTGGTTAGCGGCGACGACACTGAGATCAATGTGCTCCTTCCCATCCTACCAAACTGTTTCAGATTAGCCACCGCGGCGAAGGTTAACTCATCCTGAGCGTGTGATTGCTTGACAAATGTTTTTACGATGTTACGGTCAACTAGAATGTCGTTGGTTGATTTCCCGAATGATACCAAGTCGCCTGTTTTTGTTACGTCTTTGAAGCGTGTGAAGTCTGTTTTCATAAGATCGACTGATGATGTGTCTTTGGTTGATTTTGCTGTGGAAGACACAGTAAATATACAGGGTGTCTCATGAATAGCTTCCTTCCCAATTTAAATTTAAATATCTCTTGACCTGTTCATGTATGTACATGGGCAGTTCGGACACTACTGCTGTGCTGTCTAAACTAACCAAGAAACAATAATGATTCAATACTCACCCCAGCCACGCAATGTTTGTATTCCGTTGCAGTATCGTACTTTGGTTAGGCCCTGACTTCAAATTTTGAATCCCAACTGCAACAACATTCCGCCTCCCAAACTTACCCTAACGAAATGCCCTAGCAACGATGAGCCCTTGAGGCCTAGCATTTCGTACATAACATCTGTTTTGTTAATGACTGCAGGGCAGATATGTTTTGAAGGAAAGGGTGACGAGGCAGTTGGTTTTATGCAATGAATTCATAAGGGGCGAGAAGATTTTCTAGCAATAATTTTTTTCTCCCTTGGCCATGCCACACAATAAATTTTGCCTTGTCCCTAAAAGCCAAATCGAAGGAAATCGTGGAAAAGTGGTCGTTGAGTCAATTCTGACAACTTTATGTTTTAATGCCAAAAGTACTCTCTCACATGCCAAAGGTCGTACCATATGCCATACGGAAAATACGTGGAACTGGTAGAAACTACATGTATCGACAAAACAAGAAACAAATTAAGAAACTTTTTGTGGTAAAAAGTAGAAATTTTCAAGTAAAATTAAGAAAATTTTAGAAATATGGGCTTATCCGAGTTTCTTGTGAAAGAAAAACGTGTTCAAAAAAGTGTATAAACGTGTACAAAAAACAAATTAAGAAACTTATATGCTTAAAAGCTGAAACGCTCATGTGAAATTAAGAAACTACGGCCTATCCAAGTTTCTTGTGAAAGAAAAAACCTGTTCAAGAAAATGTGTAAAACGTGCTTATCCAAGTTTCTTATCAAAGAAAAAACGTGTACAAAGAAAGGAACTGCTTCAAAAACAGAAACGTAGAAAAGGAAATGCTTTCGCTCGTGTACGCAGACAAAAAAGTCTTGAAATTCAAAGCTTACCAGCTGCAGAAAATGATGCCAGAAATGCCAAAAATACCACAGCATACCTCTCCATTTCTACAAATAAATCCTTCTGAAATACAACCTTTGTTCAACTTTGCTTTTGAACTTTAAGAAGATGCTACCTCTTGCTTTTGATCCCTTGCTTCTCTGAGGGTTGGGCTCCACAAACTTCCTTTTATCTGGTAAACCTCTCCTCGAAAACAATGCGACAAATTAGGACGTCGGAACTGAATTGTTGCGTCAAGTGTCGTATTACGTTGACTCAACATCGTAAAGTAATCTGCGAAAGCGAGCGCAAATAAATCAGGATTCATGAATAAAGGGGTTGTGCCCTTTAACGACTTGAAGGAAATCCAATTCGGCAGAACGCGGTTTTCGACGTCATCTTCCATGCTGAGCTAAGACTCCAACCGTGCGGTTTGTGACGTTGGTCTAGCAGCAGGTTTCTCTTCACGTTTCAAACGTGCGGTTTATGACCATCGGATCGGCTAGCAGTTTGGGTCCAGCGTTTTATTGCGTACGGCCATCTGCAGTACGTTCGCATTCCAAGCTATGAGAATTGTGACAAAGGTGCTGCCATGATGTATTTTTTCTTTTTTTATGAAGTCAATGAGGTTGATATACTTGTTCGGGATACTGCGAATTCCCCCTTTAGTAAATCACAAAGGAAAAGACGTTAACTCTGATTGGCTTGCTAATCAATAGGACGAGCGAAGCGTTTCGGGGCATGCGCAATTTCACAAAAAAGATGAAGGGCAATGACCCTGAGATTGATACTACGCAGACTCCAAAGCCCTTGGACGGGCGTTTGGCTCTTCTGGAGTCTGGACATGGAACGAGCGCTATTTTCCTTTATTTTCATATATTTGCATCATCCTTAACGAGGGGTGTATCACTCCTAGAAAAGGTGTACGAGATTTTTTCGGATCTAAAAATCCTTCGATTTTGGGACCGGATCTGCGGAAATTCCAAATTTTTAGCGGATTTTTCGGAGTTTTTCATCATTCTACCATGACTTTTCCCTGCATCAAAATGTACAGGGATGACATTATGCTTGATTATAAACTCTCAGGTGATCAAAAAGTAAGGAACTCAAGTACTGGGAAATGCATGTAAGCAAATTGCACAACTAAGCTGGGGCAACAACTACAACAACAACAGAAGCAACAACAGCAATAACAACAAAATGTCCCATCCTCCCATCCACACTCATCAGTGGTCGGCCTATTCATGAGTCAATTCATCCATTCATTCTTCTTCAAAAACTTGGTTTTTTACCAGATTCATTACTCATCTGTCTTGAGATTGACGCCCATTTCTTGGATTTATTTACGATTCATTGGATTTTTTGAGGTTGATCGGATTTTTGGATTTCCTGATATAAATGTGGATTTGCGGATTTTCGGAAAGGTTCTTGCGGATCTTTTCGGATTTTTGGCAAGGTGTACGAGGATTTTTGGAGTGATACACCTCTCGATCCTTAAAAGGTCTGTTTCATCCAGCATGCCTTGCACGTGTCGTCGCTAGGTTTGCCTTTGTTGTCGCCATTTCATGGCCCATGAAAGTGGCGACGAACAAAGGCAAGCCAAAAGATGACACGTGCAAGGAATGCTGGATGAAACAGACCCTTTAACTGTAAAAAATGTCATAACACCACTTAGACCCTTGCCTACCAAGCACCCTGTCTAACAAGCCCCTCCCTTCTTAGCAAAAAATCTTAAATAAGCCCCCTCTCCATTGAGCCCCCTCTCTCTTGCTCATGCCGAATATGCAAACCATTTATAAGACAGATAGGCTATATAGAATAACAGGAAAACAACTGTGAATTGATGTATTTAGCTATTTGTTTATCATTAGTTGCTATTATTGTATTTGGTTTCTTAGATAGTTGGTTTTAATTAGCTTTTGACATAGCTATAACACATTATATTTACCAACTTAAAATAAAGTGGAGAAAAAAAAGCCCCGCGCTTATATAAAATGCCAGGGGTTACCATTTACGAGGGGCAAATCATCGAAATTAAAGCCCCCGAGGGAGCTTTATAGAGCTCTGACAGTAATGACAAAAGATATCCTGTTGATATCGCTCAGAACTTTGGAATCAAAAGGCAGAACAAATGATGTTGCTCGATCCAGGCTGTTTTGTGTCGTGTGGCGTAGCTTGAACTGTGAAGAGCACGGCCCACAGCCAATTTTTCCCTTATCCCTTCTCTTGGCCAAGATAAGAATCACAGAGAGTCACTGAAAGGTCGCCACGGACCTCCAACGGGGATCGTGCATTAATGACGCATCTTCCACGAGGGGCTGGACTGATTCAAATTTGCGGTTGCTGTGTACGTTTACCACCAAAGCCTGGATTCACACGGCGCGGCTTGTGATGCAAGGACACCTGCGCAGGTAGCGGCAGAGCTTTGAGTTGCGTCACTGATCCACCCATGCTTCACTCTGATATTGGCAAAACTAGCTGCAAGTGTGAGAAAAGCAATGATGTAGTTCCGTTCTGCAGAAATGTTCCTGTTTATATCATATGTTTATATTTACAGTGAATTGCTCCAATCTGCGTTAAAAACGATGCATGGTTTCCGTTGGTGTATATAACTTCAAAACTCAGGAAAAATCGGATTTAAGTTGAGTGTCTTGCAGCACCTTCAACAAGAATCAGGATCCTAATGTTATTGTAGGAATATTTTCCCTTAGAAACCAAACGTTTTCGCGTCTATAATTGTGCTATCTTATTCACAAAAGGAGTAGCGAAGTTATGCAGATAACTTATAACGTTTAAGCATTAAGGAGGAGTTTCCTATAGAGACTTGATAATTTAAAAAAAGCAAAGCATTCTTTTAGTGAAGCCCGAGGTCTAGCCTGCCTTGGATAGGACAGGAACGAGGAAGAAAGATTTTCTCTCTTTACTGTTTCCCTCTTTTCAATTTTTCTCCAGAGTCTCTATTGATGGTTTCACAGCAAGACTACACAAAAATTTTCACATTTCATACAAAAGGCTTTTAATAATTCACTGCTAACTCTGTCGATATGATAATAGCAAAGTCGGTATAAAGCTGACTACGTACAGTCTGACTCAATTAAATATTAAGGGCAAAGGTCCGGGAAAAAGGGAATAAAGCCATGTGAAGTGAACAAAAGAGGTTTTGCATGAGCAAGGCTGCGTTGTCGCATATCTGATCTGACCTGTCTAAGATTTGAGATACCACAAAAGCTCTATTTAGCCCCCACTATATTGTTTTATATACATCCATCTAAAATGTTACAGTACAAGGTTATATACTACCGCATACTACTATACTTTCTAATTACTATACGACTATACCACACTACAGGGACGATACCACAAGGAGCAATAGACAATGACTACCCCCCACTCTATTGATCCCCCTCTCTCTAATAAGACCCACCCCTCTGAACAAAATTTCAAATAAGCCCCTCTCTACTAATTAACCCCCCCTCTTATATCAAATTCCAAAGTTACAAAATATTTTCCCTTTATTTGCTAAACAAGTAAGCCGGTTGAGTTTAATATGGTATTAGGATAAAACTGTGTCGAATCTATGTATTTGACCCATAAAATTGCATGTTGAATCCGCAAATACGGAGTAAAAGAACTAAGGAGCTATCATATATATCCTTATCATTTAATTTTGTGAAGAAGCCCCCTTCCCTAATAATCCCCCTCTCTTTCAAGCCCCTTCTGGAGTGTGTAAAATCAAATAAGCCCTCTGGAGGCTTAATAGACCTTTTATGGTATGTATCGGGCGACTAAAGAATACGTGGGTGTTTGTTAATTTCCATAGATGAACTTACTTCGCAAATTCATGTGAATATTTCATGACCACCTACTGCTTCTCAACCAGAAATTGAGACAACGCATGGATGACGTAACAGCACAAAAGAAACATCTATTGGTACCTATTTTTCGTCCCCACGGAACTCTTCTAGACTTGTTGTGCCTTTTCGTCCCTTGTTTTCCTGCGCTCTTCGATTTGCTGTTTAACTTGGTCAACAGGGGCTCATAATAATGCGCTTAAAAAGAGGGTCCAATTTAGGCCCGCGAAGAGTCATTCGTATTCGCCAATTAAATTGCTAGAATTTAGCTTTCAACCAATCCGGAGGCACTATTCAGATAGTTGTTGTTGTTGTTGCATAAAAAAGCCGCTGATGAAGTCCAGAGTTCTCGCAGGTTTGATGGATCTATTTTGATTCTACAGAGGAAGACTACTGCTTGAAAGGTATGCATTTTACGAAATGTAGGTCAAGACGACATCATTCTTTGTACTAAAAGTTTGCTTTTCAATGTTCGAGGTCTTTAAAGCAGATTTCGAAGCGATTTTGTTGAGTGGATAAGGACTCCCATTTGTTTACGCCATTTTGAAAACTTGGGCCCACTTTTGAAGCGTAATACTGTATTATGAGTCCCTCTTGACCAAGTCATACGGTAAAACCCTACAAACAATACCATAGCAAAATAACAACCTGCAGACTGATTTTGTGAAAAAAGACACCCAAAGATAAGAATGAAAAACAGACCAATCTATCTCAATGTTCTTATGGGATGGTATACACTTAATTAATCAAGAAATTTCATCATATCTGTGTGAACAAACTCCAAACTATTGATAACTGAGCACCTCTAACAGTTTAAAGGGAAGTGCAAATTGCTTTTTCAAGCTGTATGATATGAAATGCTTTTTTTCAGCAACAAAATACCTTACCCTCTAATATTCAAATGCAGTCATCCCACCCTCAAGTTTATCAGACGCAAACTGTATGGCTATATATTCATCATAGTCATAAGAAGGGAGATAAAGACTATATCTCCCTGGTCATAAGTGTCCTCGTGATAAGAACCACACCCTGCAAGTGTCAGAAGTACTTCATTTATAAGAACCTAGTCAGTCTGTATTTTAGAAAAGCGTGTTCTTGTTTGCGGGGTTCACTGTATCAGCAAATCCAAGAACGCAAGGAAACAAGGGACGAGAAGGCATAAGTCTATCATTCTCGGGAAGCAGAAATTTCTTAAAGGGGCTGTACAAGCGAAACTTCAAAAAAACGATACCTTTCTCCCCCTAATGCTTACAAATAGGAGCAGATACAATGCAAAAATTAAGATATTTTCCTGCTGGTCTGAACTGCGTAGAATAAGCCAGTGTAATCAGATTTTTCATATCATGAAAGATTATGGAGATACAGCTTGATTTTGAGCGACAAGTTCCAGATGTGTTTAAAGCCTAAAAACGCGAAAGCCAACTGCTAAAATAAGAAGTTCTACCACACGTGCCACTTGCTACTACACTCTTGTACAGTCCCTTTGACTAACAATATCGCAAGATTTCAAATAGACCGAATCGGCTAAGGTTTATTTTACCCATTTCAACTCATGTGACCATACCCTTGGGAAGTTTAACTATTGTCCTACTTTTTGCACACATGGCACAACTTTGTATGGCGCGAAATATGTAGGAGAAATCAAAAGACATTTTATCAAGAGATTGATCACATGACTTGAAATGGGTGTAAACAAACCTTAGCCGATTCCGTCTATTAATGTGGTAAGAACTCGCTCATTTTAACATATACTTAACCAATGTATCTAAATCAATAATTCTTCAGCAAGGTAAAACTTCAACAACATTTTGACTTGTTTTGGACAAAATATGGCCTAGTCCACGATTTTCTGACTCACACGGTTGAACGCAAAATTATCCCCGAACCAGGACCCTAACCAGCACTAATGAAATGAAATTAAAAGGCCTAAATATCTACGACTTCACGGCAGATAACTGAAAAATTGGTAACAACAAACTGTAACTGTCATTGATATAAGTAGAACTGTTCGTTGCCTCGAGGTAGACATCAGTAATTAATTTTGAGATTATGTCATCATTCCCGGCATTAATTTCATTGAGTGCCGCAGCGAACTTTGTCGATAAACAAGAAACGGTTGCTCGTAAGGTCTCAGTGATCTTTTTCATACCATCAGCACGCGTTTTTGCGAGAAACGACGCTTTAACGTCTGGTAATAACATCAATTCGCCAATTTTATGGAAAAGTTCGACTGAACGCGCGGTAATTTCCGCGAAACATGATATCGAATCTGCGAATACATCTTCTGGGGAGGTAGTTCTGTCATCATCACTCTCGTTGTAAGCTTTCCTAGTTTTACTCTGCGCAGCTGAGTAAGCAGCAAGCAGTTTTTCAGGAGAAACACTCAATGACAAAATGGCGATCTGTTCTCTTATAATCTCTTCGAAATTATCAAAATCCTCCGTCCCTTCGCTTTCTTCTTCATCCTCCAAAATCTTAAACTTCTCTTGCAGCATATTAATCATTTCATCTGAATCTATTTTCGATTCTTCCGAGCTACCCTCTAAGATCTTCTCAACCTCTGCCTCACTTTCATGTGATATGATCTCCAGAGCCTCGAGATGAGCCAACCCTTGATATTTATCAAACTCTAAAGAGAATTTGTCCATGCTCGTGAGTTCTGTTGGTTGTGTATTCCCTTGCTGGGCTGTTTCCTTGGCCTCACGCAGGGCTTGTGATAATGTCATCCCCCTCTTTTTACGAAAGGCAGGATCACCATGAGATATCGCGTCGAATGTTTTCTTGCCAACAAATTCCAAAGCATCGAGACTGCCTGTAACAATTTCTTTTCCAGTGTTTTGAACCATGGAGCTTATTTTCGAGACACCGAAACCTGACAGCCAAGAACCTAGCCCTGTAACCAAATTATGAATTAAAGAAATACCCATAAGCAAAGAAAGATTCATTTCGAGAATAAATGCTTGTGGTTTAAATGCAATTGAACATCAGATGGAACACAGAATTCAGAAAAATGTTCAACCTTCTTCTGAACAAAAACATGCTTCTGATAGCATTTTCCTCATCTCTGAATACAACATGGATGTATTTAGGGCGTTGCATAGGTTACTGCTTTCTTATCAGAGACCTTCCTCATGGTTACTGACCATGTGTGAGACCGTCATTTTCTTCTGACTTTGAAGTAGCAGTACCCACATCCCCCATTCCCCCGCCCCCCCGCCACCAAAGAGAAAAGCAATGTACACTTTTGTGCTGGAGCTGAGTTGACAGGAACGTTGTTGACTCTGAGAATTTCATGACAGAGACGGTAAAAATGAATGTAATGAATGGCCTCCTTTTCCAAGAATTTGATGGAAACGAACAGTAGTATATTGGTTTTCTAGATTATAAACTTATAGATCACTTTGCTATGATTTTTGAGACGATTTTAGAGACGACATTTGGAAAATACATAATGATTTCATGGGCAAACACTATTTGTATCTGCCTGTGTTGGAAAGGCACTTAACAACTCCACTCACTAATGAGAATATGCGCTAAGGGTTATTGGCTAAGGATTTCCGATTTCCACCAAACGAATTTATTCACCCGCAGTAAGCTTTCTCCCTATGAGCAAAAAATTTTGCAAAAACTTTTTTGCAGGAATTTGAAGCTTGGCGACTTGCGATAAGTTGAGATTTCCTTGAAGTTTGATTTCAACCTTTATAATAATGCCAGGATATGCTGCAGGTGCAAAAACATCGAGCTTTCAGTAAGCTATTATGCATTCAATGACAAATTATAAAAATCTGTAACAAAGACAGATCTCGATTTTGTGCCTCCTTCAGTTCAAAGCAGGGTGGCTGGAAGGGAACACATACGGCACTCAAGCTATTTTTAAATCAAAGCCTTGATTAATGCTAAAAAGGCCATAGAATGGGGGCATAACTCCTCAGGGAAGTCTGGGGGCCCAGAGTCTTCAAGGATACCTTCCATGCTATTACTTGTCAGTGATACTTTGAAATCAAAGCAATAATGAATGTTATAGTACAAAGGCCCTTGTGATGGGGGAAACTTCCTGAAGAAGTCAAGGGGGTAAGAATCTTCAAACATACCCGTAGGTGAAGCAGTTTGTTCTTCTTCTGGTTTAGACTCAGGTTTTGTTTCTGTGTCTTCTGAAGATTGCTCTGCTTTCTTGGTTTCTGCAACTTCATCCTACAATTGATGAGAAAAAAATTAGGATGAAAAACAAAACAGAAAAGAAAATTTTTGCAGCCATCCCCATTAGATTGTTGTGAAAGACCCCTGTTGCTAAGAATTTGTTGAAAGAAGGAGCAGATCTCAAAAAATGGAAAGTTTCCCAGAGAAATTTGAAAGCAGGACTTCAAAATCACATTGAAATCAATTGGTATATACCCAGTTGCATGAAACATAAAAAAGATTGATATCTCTGACAAATTCCTTGATGTTTTAATCTTCTTTCCAAAAGCTTGACTTCAGAGACTTTTTCCGCAAATGGGACAAACTTTAGAAAATTAGTGGGCGTGCTGAAGCTCCCTAGCCCTGCTTCTGATGAGCCTGGGACAGTACTGAAAGTTTCTTGAATTATCAGAATTTGAGTCTTTGGAGTTTCGTGCAAGTTTTTAAGGTTCCATAACTCTTCATGTTCACTACCTGCGCCCTCATGAACATTTAACAAGCAATGTGATACCAGAAACAAGTGAAAAAAACATATCAACAAATGTGTTAAGGATTTCACTTATCAAAATAAATGGTTTTTCATTAAGTTATAGGTCCCAATTCTTGAGTTTCTTTGCATTTTGGAGATCTGAGAGATGAGTTCTTCGATGTTTTAAATCTTCTTTCCAAGAGCTTGACTTCAGAGCCTTTTTCCGCAAATGGGACAAACTTTAGAAAATTAGTGGGCGTGCTGAAGCTCCCTAGCCCTGCTTCTGATGAGCCTGGGACAGTACTGAAAGTTTCTTGAACTATCAGAATTTGAGTCTTTAGAGTTTCTTGCAAGTTTTTAAGGTTCCATAACTCTTCATGTTCACTACCTGCGCCCTCATGAACATTTAACAAGTAATATGATACCAGAAACAAGTGAAAAAAACATATCAACAAATGTGTTAAGGATTTCACTTATCAAAATAAATGGTTTTTCATTAAGTTATAGGTCCCAATTCTTGAGTTTCTTTGCATTTTGGAGATCTGAGAGATGAGTTCTTCGATGTTTTAAATCTTCTTTCCAAGAGCTTGACTTCAGAGCCTTTTTCCGCAAATGGGACAAACTTTAGAAAATTAGTGGGCGTGCTGAAGCTCCCTAGCCCTGCTTCTGATGAGCCTGGGACAGTACTGAAAGTTTCTTGAACTATCAGAATTTGAGTCTTTAGAGTTTCTTGCAAGTTTTTAAGGTTCCATAACTCTTCATGTTCACTACCTGCGCCCTCATGAACATTTAACAAGTAATTTGATACCAGAAACAAGTGAAAATAAAGCAATAAAATGTGTAAGGACTTCACTTATCAAAATAAATGGTCTCTTAAGTTATATTTCCCAGTACTTGAGTTTCTTAATATTTCGGAGATCTGAGAGTTGAATTTCTTAAGGCAGTCTCTTATGAAAAAACATACAGTATATATGTACACCTTCAACAACATTCAACTTTGATTACTTAATGGCAAAACAATTTGCAGAGAAACTGTCTAATGTATTACCTTTTCCTGTGCTTTTGGTTCATTGGCACTACTTTTGGTTCCCTCCGCATCACCTTTTGTTGCAAGCTTTGCCATGTCAAGTGGACTAGGAATACCAAGTTGAGTTTCAACTGTTTCAAGCATTGTTGATACAGATGATGTTGCCTTGGTGATCATGCTACCCCATCCTCCCCATCCCCAGCCACTGGATGGTGCATCAGAGCCATTACTGAAATGATAGAAACAAGGTAAGGCATTAAAGACAAATGATGGAGACAGCATAAGGTGACTTAAATCAGGGGCCTGGGCAATCTAAATATAGTCTATTGTATTCCATTGTATTTGATGATCTCAAGAGATTATCAAAACAATTGGACAAATGATGACAACTACATTTAAACTAGACGCTATATATCCATCATTTGTCTTTAAAAGGCATTAAATCATGCAACAAAAATGGGGAACATTGTAAAGTTCTGTATCATCAGTCCTGCAGAGGGATATCATCAGAGTGTGGCAGGACCTCAGGACCACAAGTATTCCTAAAGCCTCACTTTTACTCTAATGTAGCCTTATTACCACCTTCCCTTCTATTGTATTCTAATGCTAAAGGTCATTTTTGTTATGTATTTAAGCCCTCAAAAGTGTAAATCATTTAGTTTGCATATGACATGGTCACATGTTATACCACAATATCCTGTCTTTATTGACAAAGTGATGACCTTTTGTTTTGACAATTTGTGTTTCAGCTTTGTTGTCAACAAGTCAACATTGAGGGCTCCATGCCCATTGTTGTAACTGTTTTCATCTCTTATCCTCAATGGTCAATCTAATTTACATACTACGTCATTGAAATAAACTGTTACTGTAAATGCGACCTTGAGCCCCTTTTACTTCATCCAAAAGAAGAAAGGGTCCACAAAACAAAGAGCAAAGGCTTGGTACGCTTTGCTTCCAAAATTCCAGAAATTTAATTCATGCAGCCTTTGTTAAGAGGAGCTTCAAAAAAATTTGAAAAGAGGATTAGAATAATTGGGCAGCCATAGGAAGCCTTTGCTCTTTGTTTCATAGACCCTTTCCTTTTTTGGAAAAATGTTGGAAAAGTACTACTAAGACATTGCCTTTTTGGGGTCAAACCTGGCCCCATTATTGTGCATGAGCACCATTTCCAGGCATAAACTATCATTACATGTTAGTTGCTGGTACCTCTATCTTTATAAGACTGCTTTTATTTCAGGCAAATTTTCCCTAACCATTTGTTTGCTGACACTGAAACAGAATATTTTTAAAGCAGCCTGGTTGAGAAACAATTGAATGAACAGATTAAGACCCTGTTTACACTTACACTATGTTGGGACAAAATGAATGCGGCATGATGAAACTGTGCAGTACTGGCAACCCATTTACACTATGCTGGCATTAGTTTTCACTTGAATACCACACAAAATGAATATGGCATGCTAATTGGCTTTGTCACTCAATCGGCAGAATGCAAATGGTGAATATGGCATCACTTCATGTTGAATTGATATCAAGGTGATAATTTGGCATATGTGCCACTACCATTCTTCACTCTGATGGTCAACACCTATTTGTATTCATTTTGTACCAGCATAGTGTAAATAGTGATTTCATTTGAACCAAAAACCAATACAGCACAATTTTATGCTATACTTTTTCATACCAGCACAGGGTAAATGGGGTCTAATCTAGGGCCATCTTTTTTCATTATCATCCAACAATGAACTTTGTAGATATTTACCTCTTCTTATCTGAGCCTCCAGCTAATCTATCCATAGCTTGTGCAATGGGCAAACTAGTTTCCCCTCCTGCTTCACCTTTTTTGGCTTCATGAATTGGTTCAATAGATGGCTCTTTGGTAGCACTATCATTTTTCATCTCCTCTTTCATATCATCTGAGCCATTAGCTTCTTTATTATCAGTTCCAGTGGGCTCATTTCTGAGACTTGCATTGGAGATATTTTCCTCTTTTTCTGACTGTTTGTCATCGTCATCACAGTCTTTTAATTCAGTCTCTCTTTTTGCAGATTCCATATTTTCATCTTTCTCACTTTCGCTGTTGTCTTTACTAGCATCGCTTTCTTTCTCTATGCCTTGTTCCCCCTCATGCTTTGCATCATGCATTATAATCTCATCACCACCTTCCTTCACATTCTCATCACCCCGACCTTGGCCGTCATCTTTTTCTTCTCTTACAGCTTCAGCTGCGTCTCCAGACCCCTCACTAGACACCTCAGCTAATTCTGGACTTGAATCTTCCAAGTGTTCTTTGCTTCCATCCTGAGAATGTCCCTCCTTCATCTCAGTACTGCTGGGTTCCTTCCCGTCGTCACTAAGCCTAGTAGGCCCATTTCCTGCAAGGCTAGGCCCGTCGCTTCGAGGATCGTCTCCCTCGTCTGCGCTTTCGAAAGCTTCATCTTCACTGTCTGTAATTGCATCTGGTTTCTCCATGGCCTTTACTGTGCTGCTTAGAACATGTCAAAAGCTTTACTTGCAGCAGAGAGTTGTACTTCTTTGTGCAGCAAATCACACACAGCTATTGCCGCCATAAACAACGAAATTTTGAAAACGTGGCAAAAAATTTTTTTGTACTCTTTTGTATTTCTGAAACGAGGCAGCACAGCGCGTAACTGTGCCGCGCTGCCGCGCGGAACTGTGCATAAGCGTGGAGATGTTGTATCTTTTTCCAATGTTGTATGTGTTCTCAACCACATGCCGAAGGCGAACTCCGACTCTATGAAGAGCTCTTTAGGATATCTTGATATGACAAAGGTTCTTGGGAACGGTTAGGCTTTCGAGTTTAGCTACTTGCAAACCGTACAGGGTGTCTCAAAAAAATTGTTCGACGTTTGATTAAATATTGAAAAATAAGGACAACATGAACAGGCTCTGGAAAGATAACCCTGTTTCTAAGATTATGAAATAATTTTAGAGACTAAAATCGTGCAAATCGGTTGAAAATTCACTGAGTTACGAGCTCTCGAAGATAAAAAATATGCGATAGCTGAAACCAGAGACCCCCCAGATTACTTGTATTGCAAAAAGCTCGAAGACTGAGGTATGAGAAGCTTATCCAATGCAATACCTCTCGTTGATATCAGAGCAAACCAAATAGGACTTCTAAAGTAAATTATTTTTTGCGATCATTCTCAAAATTTCCTTGACCTTTCATAAGTCCAAAAACAATGGTTCAAAACATAATCGCCGAGAGACTGAATCTGTTTCCTCAAAGCATCCATATGCATGACAGTTAGGTTATCGAAAACCTGTTTGAATCCCACTTGGTTTGCCCAGAAACAATTGGAAAATAACAGAAACGACGGCCTATGGGACTTTGACCAAAAATGCCATTTCGGGGCTTCTGGTTTCAGGTTTCGCACAAACTTGAGCTTCAAAAGCTTGTAACCCCATGAAGTTTTATCGGATTTGCAAGATTCTTGTGTCAAAAATTGATTTAAGATCTCAGGAAAAGGGTGATTTGACCAAGGGTCCATTCAGCGTATCGTTATTTTTTAGTATTTAATCAAACGTCGAACAATTTTTTTGAGACACCCTGTATAAACAATTCAAACACCATAGTTAACCCAGTGCGCATTATTTTACTGCTGGCGAAAATGCTTGCAACAAGAGCTTTTTCACACATTTCCTCTCCCGGACGAATGAAAAAATTTGGGGTGCTCCCAATTTTGAATCTCGAATCTTCTAATTCAAACCTGGTTCACACAAGGTCTTTTGAGTCGTTAGGGTCGTGCAAAAAGACCCAAAAGACAAAGGAATCAAACTGTAAGTCTTTGTTTGTTGGGTCTTTTGCACAACCTCAACGCCTCGAACAAACTAGTATGAACCAGGCTATCGAATCGCTTTTTTCTTTCCATATTTTTCGAAGTACAATGTATCCATCAAAACTGGCGAATAGCCATGTTGTTTCCACTCGTCCGACGACCGATCATTCTAATCTGTATAATATTTCCAAAAACATAATCTGAGTTATTTTTAAGAAACGATGGCTAATCCAATGCCCCACATTATATTCAAGAGAGCTTTAATAGCAGTGCCTAGACTTACGCCTTTTCTTCCTTGTTTCCCGGTGCTCCTTGAATTGCTGACATCACTTGGTCAAAAGGGACTCATAACAATAATTTTCAAGGCGGGCCCACTTTTTCAAAATGGCCTAAACTAGCGGGGGTTCCCACTCAACAAAATCGCTTAAAGTCAGATCTAAAGAGCTTGAACATTGAAAAGCAAAGTTTTAGTACAAAGAATGATGTTTTTCTCTGACCTAAAAACCACAAAAGGCATACCTTTCAGGCAGTAATCTTCCTCTGTAGAAACAAAATAGATCCATCGCAGCTGCGCGAACTTTACGCCTGATCAACCGCTTTTTGTATGCAACAATAACTGTCCGAGCGCCTCCTGATACGTGAAAAACTAAGTTCTAGCAATTTGATTGCTGAATACGGAAGCATTCTACGCGGTCCTAAATTAGGCCCACTTTTTAAGAAAAATACTGAGTCCCTAACCAAGTGATATCAGCAAATAAAAACGCAGGGAAACAACGGATGAAAAGGGAAAAGTCTCGCAGAATATTACAATCAGTCTTTCCGAGTCCAAATGCATTTCATCAAAATCTTGCAATGTGATTCTTTTCAGAAATTCTTTAGTCTATGATATTACTTTTGGGGCAACCTGCATAAAGACTGGTCTTCAAACACATTATCCGATGATATCATATTCTACAAGATTTCTTGTAAACAGCGATATTAAAATCCAAAGTTCTGAGAGATAAAAATTTCAGACGATAAAAGTATCGATTGATAACAGTTTCGTACGATAAAGTCCTCGTGCGATAAAAAGAAGATCTCCTTTGACTGTAGCCCTAATCGCTTTGAATTGAACTGTCAATCGAAATCAACCGAAGCTATTGTATTACAAATGCTGCCCTTGTTGCTAGCATCTATAAGTATTTAATCGTTTTTGTGTAGCTTTTGAAGCGACATATTTAATTGAAATACAGCTTCATGCTCTTCACGGCCATGGGGTTGTTATTGCCATTTGCTTCCTTGGTATCAACTTTGTAATGTCGTAAAGTGGTTCAAATGTTGAGCCAAAAGGTGATACCTCGTAGATCTATAAATAGTCAATTGTATTAGTAGTTTGTTATTGCACGGGCAGTAGGAAACGCTGAATTTAGAAGAAAGATTTACGAAGTATAATTCGAGTTATTCCTAGCCTAATTTATCATTTTTGGTGCACGATGTATCGACGTGTTTTCCTTTTGTGTGTAATAATCCTGCGATGGTGCCAATTTAATCCCCGCGCATGACGGCAGATTGACATGACCTCGAGGGTCTTGGAGAAATTATTCCATTTTCCGTTTCATTTATGGCGCCACCATGTTGCATTGATTCTACACATGCGCTTGGGAGCTTCCCAGAAACCCATATCGAGGCACAGTGTAGAATCAATGCAAGATGGCGGCACCTTAGGCCACAGTCGTGGTATGCATATTGGTTGAAATATTTGGGCAAATACAATGAAGAAGAAAGGGACAACCACAGCATCGTAAGTTTGAATGAATGTATTTCTTTATGAGGCGATTTAAGCATTTTAAGGGTAAAACTGCAGTCTCCTACCGCCCATGGAGGAACAGCAATGCTTAGGTTCTATATGGCTGTAGGTTTTTATTCTTGAGTTTTATGATTGTAAATAGATGTATTTCGATTTGCTGAAGGGTTTCTTTTGTGCATAAATAATATTAAATTGAAAAAGATGTCTCTAATTATCCAGAAAAATGAACGAAATGTTTTCGTCGGAAGTATCTTGCCCGAAACTTTCCGTCAGAGAAATTTGGATCTTAATCTACACAACTACGGTACATAAATTATTTGATTTAAGGTCTATTTCAAATTAGATGTCAAGTGATATTTGCGATGATGGCACAAAACTACTCATCCAAAACCACTTCACTTGTGCTTTCTTCGACATTTTACGTGACATCTAAGTTCTGACACAGATTTTAATGTGAAACTCAAAAATCATGTCACAATTATTAGTAATCAAAATTAACTTATTTTCTCGTAAAAAATTTGGATAAACTTAAGAACGATAGATCTCTCTGTTTGATATTTTCTAAATTCCATACACACTAATACCCCATTCAGACCAGCGCAGTTAAACAAGCTTTATCTAAACATGGTAAAATTTCGGCCAATCAAATGATCACGATATTAAGGACTGACCAATGAGAACGAAACATCTAACATTGTTTGTTTGTTTGTTTGTTTGAACGCGCGGCTATATTAAGCGATGAATACAGAAGATAACTTAAAGACAATAGCCTTGAACTTAAAAGATTAATTCAATCTCTAGGCCATATAATGTTTTAAAAGTTATGGAAATATTTGATACTTTGGATTCCAGAGCAAATATATCTGGAACCAAGGTGAACATTCAATAAACGTACACAAAGATACTGACCATATGAAGCTACTGCCGGTAGAACATCTGATAACCTGGGTCTGTTTCAGCTGCTTAAACTGGCCAATGCGAACAGGGTAGAAACTACATTATTTGTTTTAATGTCATAATCTTGTGTTAATAAATTCGTTATGTGCCCATTATAAAATTTCAGCTATCCGAAGCCTCTTCTTAAGTCCCCCGGACTGACTAAATGGCTTTCTTTCCACAATTTTCTTCCGACAGCTAACCTACGGAAAAATGAAAAACTGGCTAGCAAAGATGCAGGGCATCATGAAAATGTAATGACCGACTGCCCTCCTTTCACGATACCACGAAGCTTCTAGGTAACATTTTACAGTCCGTACCAGGAGAGTTTAACGATGATTAGATGTTGGACAGCATTTCATTCTCAAACCACTCTTTAGATCCCTCACTCTTTAAACTGATTTGAATTAAACATCAACTTAAATGGGAAAATGCAGCTTGCCAAAATTGGTCGTTTTGTTCTCAAGTTACTAGCAATTATCTAAAAATGTTTATTTATCAAATCTGCTTGCAAAGGACGGCAATATGTCATTTGATCAAGTGCCTTAGGCTTTTTGAGGCATTTCACAAACCTAAAATTTCCGTAAACTCGAATTTACCTATATTTCTAGTGCTAATGAAAACGGGAGAAAACTCTCAAATATATTGTCTCATCTGTCAAGCAGAATTGGATTCATTCCAATCCGTCGTAGGGCTATCAGCTAGGGGTGCGCGATAGCGCACGTGTACGCCCCCAAAGATTCGCTTATGAGTGATTAATCTCTGCAGGCAAATTAATGGTAGCTTTAAAACATATCCTGTACCTCCAAAATCCTGATTTTATTTGTTGGATGCGGCTGAATTGCTTATTTGCTATTTTTTTCAATTTGTTTTGAGTGGGCTTGTCAGGATTTCTAGCTACTGAAAGCTAATTTAGGCCCACTGTGCATGCCGCTACCAGGCATGGGACCCCTAGTTTAACGTCCCTTCCGAAGGACGACGAGGTGAGTTGTGAGGTCAGGCCTCTGAGGTCACCCATCCGGAGTTTGATCTCACTCAACCGAGCTTAACTTCAGTTACCTGACGAGAACTGTTTAAGCCACTCGGCCACGCACCTCTTACTTTTAGGCCATCCTCTTCTGAGAGATTCATGCTGCTGAAATATCAGACTTCTCAAGCAGGTTGTGTTTCAGTCTGAACGTATATTGATGTCACAAAAATTTGAAAATGACTACTTTAATTCAAGTTACTCCATTTGACGTGAAATATGTACATGTTAGGGTAACAACTTGGGGATTTAGAAGACGTAAGGTCAAGGGGCTACCAATGGGGTCTTGAGAAATATGACACGTACCTTTGTTGCTGTTTGCTAGTCCTTTCGCGCGTCTCACACATCTTACGTGAGGTTTCGGTCACGCATCTTAATTTCTCAACGTGAAAGTCTTGCTTGAATCAAGTACTCTAGGCTTGTTGCTATGATGTTTGAAAGTGGAGATTTTCTTCCTGGCTCATCCGGTATTTTTGGCCTTAGGACATCCAATAACGCCAACGGAAAACATAATAACAAGCAACTACTTACCTATGATTCACTAGTTCTCCTCCCTAGTTTCATTTTTGCTTTTGGCATCGCAGTAAATGTATCAGTATTGATCCTTCTTCTTTCAAAAGGAGCCCAGTCATCAACACGAGGATTGGGGTCTTGAATCTGTTCAACAACGATGCTTGGAAATGCTCCTTTGATGCCATTAAGATATCCTTCCCACCAACCATCGTCCACCCCATTATTATCTTTACTTGTAACTTTGATGATGTCACCTTCTTTGAATGTTAACTCTTCTTCTTCCATTGCTGTGTAGTCATATAATGCTTTTGCAAAGAACACTAGAAAGAAATGAACGTACTTGTCAGCTGTTTCATATCACAATGTGTCTTCGTACGACTACTCTTATCATAGACTTGTATATGCATAGGCTACAGGAAGCGCTGAATTTGCAAAAAGATTTACGAATTATACATCGATTTATTTCTATCCTAATATAACATTTCGTTCGTGATATATCGACTTGTTTTCCTTTTATGTGTACGTTAACTGCAAAGGCGCCATTTTAATCTACGCGCGTTGCGGCAGATTGATATGACCTCAGGAGCCCTGGAGAAATTATGCCACTCAAACGGAAACTCCTCAAAAATTTCTGGAGGGCCCTTGAAGTCATATCAATCTGCTATCATGTGTGAGGGGATGGAAATGGCGCCTTTGCAGGGGAAGTACATACAAAAGGAAAAATGGTCGACACATCACGAACGAAAGGATAAATTAGGATAGAAATAACTCGAGTTAAGATATGTAAATCTTTTGCAAATTCAGCGTTTCCTAAAGCCCGTGACATATGCTTAGATTCCCTTCGATACAGCTTTTACAGTATCATGTACACTGATGTATTCCCTGAAGAAGCCCCTTCGTATGCAAAAAAGTAAGTTAGCCACTTAAGATTCTGACGGAATTTTTCTAATTCGTAACGATTAAAGGTATATTTACATGCTTCAGGCTCTACTACAGTCGCAGCCACTTCTGTCTTTGAAGCAGTCTCCTTCACAGCTTTCTTTCCGGAGCTGCTCGAAGTGGAACTTGCAGTTGATCTATTTTTAGATTTTTCTTTCGGGATGATGTCAACGTAAGCCTCAGGAATATATCCACTCTGGCCAGCTTTATTTCTACCCTAAAAGGAGGAGTAGATATTGAATGATGGCTAAACTGTGAAACTGATTAAACTATTAATATTAATCTTAATATGTAAACTAAACCATCATCATTTTTAACAGAAAAGAAAAAAACACAACTGTTAAAAGCTTCAACGTTTCGATAAAATCTTCAACAGGAAGAACTTTTCAAGAGAGCAACCGAGTAGCTATAGAAACAAGATACCGGAAAATAAGGGTTCAAAACTAAATTTTACTGTACAAGATAAAAACATACAAGTTTAAACAAAAGATTACCATGCCCAGTGGAAGTTAAAACTGTTCTTAAGCTTTCTTTTTAAATTCCACTGGGCATAGTAATCTTTTGTTTAAATTTGTATGTTTTATCTTGTACAGTAAAATTTAATTTTGAATCCTTATTTTGCGGTATCTTGTTTCTATAAACACTCGGTTGGTCTCTTGAAAAGTATGATCTTATCGAAACGTTGAATGTTTTAGCAGTTTTCTTTATCTATTAATCTTAATATTAAACAGAAAGCACCAACTGAAAAAAGCAAAATATAAAATAGCAAAACACAACTGTCACTCTGCAACACGTTTCAATTAGAATCTTCATCAGTTATCTTTATAATTTCATACAGCCAGGTTTATATACCACGAAAACAAAATCAAATCTAAGGGACAGGGACACGTAACCATAAACAAGTCTGTTATCTCTATGATCTATATTGTTGTCCACACGTGGCCATTGTATTCTGTACAGATTTTGGTGGATGGGGTGAATCAACAATAAAGTTACTTCCAAAAATCCACCAATATCTCTGCAATCGTGCAACATATGAATGTTCTGTTTGTTTCTCTTCAAATTACAAGAGTCCATCTTCAAAATAACACTTTCATTTCGAGAAAGGTAGTCGAAAATCACTGTGATATGGCCTATCAAAAATACTGCAAAACCGTCGTTTCGAAAGAAGTTTGTTTACATTACGTGACCCTGCCTCTTTAACATAAAGTTCACATAAAATCAAAATTACGATACCAGACTTTCACAACACAAACGAATTAAGACTGCGTTCACACGATGCCGGCACATTTTGAAAACGATGGAAAATTCGACGGATAGGCCTCCCGTTCACACGAAAACGGCACATTTTTTGCCGGCACATTTTGAAAACGGTAGATTTTGAAAACTGAACTCTAACCGGCACATTTTGGAAACGACATCGTGTAAACACTTGAAAATGATGAAAACAGAACATTTTTAGA
Source organism: Aurelia sp. 3 sensu Dawson et al. (2005) (assembly GCA_964020215.1). Taxonomy (NCBI): domain Eukaryota; kingdom Metazoa; phylum Cnidaria; class Scyphozoa; order Semaeostomeae; family Ulmaridae; genus Aurelia; species Aurelia sp. 3 sensu Dawson et al. (2005). The sequence goes on along the minus strand of OZ026592.1, from coordinate 9,179,262 downwards.
CACTTTTGGAACGAGACTGATCGAATCTTATGGTGTAGGTACGCTTCTTTGGCATCAAAGTGTTGCAACGAGTTTTTGCCGTCTAAGTTCCTACCGTTTTCAAATTGTTCCGGTGTCGTGTGAACGCTAGTTCAAATTTTGCAGCCGACACTTTTTCACCGTTTTCAAAATGTGCTGGCATCGTGTGAACGCAGTCTAACATAAACTTCAGATAAAAACAAGATCAAAATACCCCAGGCACATTTCAAGCAATAAAATTACGATAAGGGAAGGAAATATTACATTCAAAGCGGAAGAATCGTATCACATAAATCCGAAGATTACTTATTAATGAATGACTATTTGAACTTCATTAATGAATGACTATTTGAATATTGCTTTTGTCCTTTGCTTCCATTTCATTTGATAAAAATTGTCTCCCTTGGGAAATGAATAACAATATTCAAGGATTTTTTCATGAAAAAGAAACAAAATCCAACAAAGATTAGCCTGCGTGCAGACTCTACTGATTTCTTTTCAGAGAGGTTCTCCTCCAGACTCTACAGGAGGAGAACCTGTCTGAAAAGGAATCAGTAGAGTCTGCACGCAGGCTAATAAAGATACGATTCTCTATTGAATATTGGAAACATAGGTGATACGCTTCTCCCACTTTGACTGTAATCTCGAAGTAGTTTCTATTTTGTGATTTGCTTCCACTTTGCATCTGACATCTGAAACACCTAGTACGAAGAATTTACTTTAAAGGGTCTTTTTCATCCAGCATGCCTTGCACGTGTCGTCTCTTGGTTTGCCTTTGTTGTCGCCATTTTCAGGGGCCATGAAAATGGCGACAAACAAACAAAGGCCAGCCAAGAGACGACACGTGCAAGGAATGCTGGAAGAAACAGACCTTTTACACTGTCTTTAACTGATATCGTTCTACAAATCCTGCCTTGAAAAAGGCATTGACAGCAATGAGATTCTAGAAACAAATATAACATACTTTACACCAACCATCCACATCTCTTTCTATAATTTCTAACTCTTCGTTTTCTTGTATTGAAAGCTCTTCTCTTGACGCAGCCTAGATATCAATTAATACTAATTAGAAACACAACAAGATGACTCAACTAACGGATGTCCGAAAAGACAGTAAAAGGATTTGATCAGTTCTAGCCAGTGATAATTTAGCTTGAAGCAATCCGATATTACCGTAAATACCCGAAATTGTGGATTAACAACCTCCGGGATGATGTGTGGCAAATCAAGCACCTTGGATATAAGACTGCGTACAGTTGAAATGTTTTTCCTTGCTCAAAAGAATGTGAGAAAACTAAAGAAATACTTCAGCTACACTGCTATCAACCAGAATTCGATTCATTTAAATCCACCTACTGAAATAAAATCTTCAGAATGCAACCATTTTGCAAGAGCCTCAACTTCATTCTGGCACAACCAACGCACTACGAAATGATGCAACCATTTTTGAAGTTTCAATCAAATTAACCCCAAATGCCGACAAACTGATGCTGTTTTGATATTGACTTCAAATTACCTGAAACGAGTACAAGGCAACAGCATGCAGCAATCTATGACTTTGAGTTGATGATGTCGATTGATCATCATCAGAGAATTCCGCCTCCATCACATCATCTTCATCATCCCAATCATCTAAATCATCTTCAAAATCACTTTGATCATTCTCTGAAATCAATAAATCAAAGAATAAGTATGAGGATTAGATATACAGCGAAGCAAACTGGCCAATTTCTTCAGAAAAGCTTGCAAAATTTGCTAAATCCTTTACTTAAAATGATCTTCAAAATTAACTTGATCATTTGCTAAAATCAAACAAATCAACGAATCAGTAACCGGTACTCTATGAACGGGATCTCGGCAAAGCGGTCCAGTCCGGCATACGTACAAACAGGCAATGATGTGTACAAGGCTCTGACTTGATCTGCAGGATCTTGCTAGCTGTTTACATGAGGCACTGCAAAACAGGCCCTAAGCTACCATCTCTACCAGGGATCACAATTTTGATGTTTGAATTCGGCATTTAACTGTTAAAATATCCATAAATTTCGTTAAAGGAATCCATAGATTTCCATATATCCATATCCATAGATTTCGTTAAAGGAATTGAGTCCATATAAATAGTTGAGCGTTAACTCTGTCCTGAATTTTTGCTGACAAACCGCTAACGGCCTTTTGTTATCGCACAATAGTGCTAAAGTCATTAGTAGCGTTCGAGACCAAAGACTTCTTAATCCTTGCATTATCTTAAGGAGTTTCTTTGGCTTAATTTCAATAGGGATTAAATGTCAACTCTTCTTTCATGATTGAATAGAAGTTGATATTGGTCATGAGAACGCTATTTATACGGACTCAATGCCTTTAAATAGAGAATATAGCCTAGAGCTAGACTGATTGCATATTCGTAGTTATCGTTATTGATAGACTGATGGACGCTCAAACTACGACTTATGGACTTTCATACTAAAATTTGGAATGAAGTTTTCCCCGATCGATTTCATAACTAGATTTGGAAACCATAGCAACACTGTACAAACACCAGGCAATGGTGGATGGGCCTAAGTTGCCGGCTCGAAGCTCCAATGTTAAAACAGCTCAGAATTCAAGTTTACAGTGATATTAGCCATGAACAAAAGCCACAAGTATCCATACGAATGTTTCCTCAATCCAAGAATCAACAAACCTTTCACTGTGAATCAGGAGTTCCTCAGTTTTAAGGCCAATTAGCTTCCATGAACTTCACCGCAGCTTTGAGAATTTCCAACTGTCGAGGGTCACTTGCCTCGCTTCCGAGACTACACTGCAGCCTCGTTCCAAAGGGCACACGTAAACGTGTGCATCTCCGTCTCAAAAGTTTGTATCAAAGTCCATAAGGCCCAGATTGAGCAAAAAAGGAAATGTTGTTGTTGTTGTTATTGTTGTTGTTGTCGTTGTTGCTATCTTGCGATATCTGGGACTATGTCGTGAGGCTAGCCTAGAGCTTGTATTACTAAACATTTCGGGCTTGAACCTTCATCAATAGTAACGAGAAGAGGTACGATAAAACCCGTTTATCGTTTTAAAACCCGTTTATCGTTTAGTAATACAAGCTCTAGGCTATATTCTCTATTTAACGAAATTTATGTATTTACTGTTTATTATAGCCGCACGTACAACAAACGCTTTATATCTGATATTAAAATATCCGTTTCAAGAAAACATGACTTTGTATGCAGCAGCCAAATTTTTACTTACCTTGCTCATTGTTGTTATCTTCATCTTCGCCATTTTCAGAAGTTGCACTTTGCAACCACTCATCAACATTTACTGAAATCAAAAGGACACATTTTCGTTACCATTCTAGACGATGTAAAAGCATGCCTGGAACTTTGAATAAAGATAAATACAAAACTTCAGAGATGCAGGGCAGGAAAGAATCTTATCTTGAAGAATCCACCATGAGCAGCAGGAAACATTTCAGTTGCTTGAGCAGGCCCAAAATCTTTGATCAAATGTGCTAAAAACACAGCATGACAGTACTCAAAAATAAGTGAAACATCCAGAAGGAATTCCAGAGTAAAAGAACAGGAGGAATGTCTCTGTATCTACAGAACTGATTGCAAAACGGGTGACTCACGAGCTAGATAATAACTAGCTCCTTCAAATCAAAAGCTACTGCCAAATGCTTTCTATCACAGTTAAGTTGAAAGGCTTAGCTATCTTTTGATATGCTGCATGGTCATTATAAGCAATGATTACCATCCGAAAAACTAGATTCAATGAACATTTCGAATCCAGGACTCCTCATTTTGAGTGAAATAATCGCCATCATTTTCCAGTCAACATTTTGTGAGAACTCAACATAGCAATGGATTAGAATTCGTCTGGGAAGTTTTTTGTTTGCAAAATGATTGACCTCTGTTCGTCATTCAAATTTCATGCTCCAAAGCAAATTTGGAATTCAGCTTTTTTTCACACTTTCCAAAAAATGGACTGGAAAGCGAGGGAATGGTCCGAGAAACGAATGAATTTCCATAGTTTTGAAACTGTCTTTTCGGACAGTAAGCATATCTTAAACTAACTAACCAACATCAATTATACTCCATAGTACAACAAATTTACCTCCTGCTTCACGCAAAACATCAAGTCTGGCCTCAGCTTTCATCTTCACGATCTACAAAAAAGGAGAAACATGGCGTCAAGTTTGAGAAAGAAATGGACCAATTCCCAGTCAATGCAAGCTCATAGAAGATCAAAAAAGTAGTCAGGCATGGTGAAATACCAGATAATATTCTTTGATAGAGGTTTTCAAAACACAAGGTGTGTGAATACAAAATAACAATGAAGATTGTTATTACCTCTGAATGTCTGATGTCTTCCATTAGGGCATCTTTGCTCTGTTCCGCTGGAGTATCTTCTGCTTGATTTAACTACAAAAAATTGAAAGAAACAATGAGCGGTATGAAACTTCAAAATCCAGTTTAATCAATTCTCAAACAAAATAGCAGGGTTTCAAGATGTTTTCGAAACTAAAATTAGAGCTTACACTCGTAAAGTGAACGATAATTGAAGGTGACGGTTAAGTTGCGGTTTTTTGCATCAAGTCTAGAGATTACAGAAGTAGAGCGGTCCTAATCTAGTCCGTGATTCCTTGTCATGACCCTCAAGTGGTGGGACTCTAAAAGGTATCGAACCCTGCCTGTCCACGTGTCTGTTCTGGAAGCTCAGTCATAGGATTACACCACTGCGTCACAAGATCTTCAATTAGCATCTCAGAAAGAATGCTCACTTTCAAATCAGTTCACTATTTTACATCAGCAGAAATAGAGAGTTTACGAAACCAGGACGGCAACGCCAGCCAGAACGTCAGCTGATATTCTGCCGAGGAAGTATTGTTTCCGTACGCTACCTTTAATGAATCATCCAAAAGGCCAAAATGAGGCCTCCTATAACTCAGAGATGCCTGAAAACCATATTTTGTCCTTTGGAGGCAAACATTCGAAACGACTGAGTTTTACTTCTGAGGCCTAAATCTGCAGTACAGAACGCCAGAAATAGGGTTTCCAAGTTGTGAAATTGAAAAGGACGACTTCAGAGACTCTCAAGGGAAGCAAATTCGAGCAGAAAACAAGGAATCTTTTGAATCTAAAGTTCTGAAACAAAAGCAACATTGCGTTGCAGTTGCCGTTGTGGTTGTGGTTTCGTAAACTCCCTAATAGGCTGTTTTAGCAGCAAGACGCGGACGTCTTTGAAAACGCAGCTACTTTTTTATGTTTTTAGAGCATTTAATTTTCCAGGATTTTCCCTCCCAGAAAGCTGCTCACAGACAGGCAAAGAACAGTTTGCATTCTTGCATTTCCATCATTTGTGAATGTGCTCATATTGCATTTGCTTCCCTTCTCGACGTCCTATTTTTGCAGTGCGGCCTTCAAAAGTATACTTTTCAGGTTGTCAGTTTCAGAATAGAACGTACAATTCGTCTCTCGAGACTCGCTAAAAGTTTCGAAGTTGATTTCACTTTGTAATTTACATCCTCGAACAAAAGAATTATGCTGGCGTCTTCTTGATTCACGTCTTCTTGCTAAAACAGCCTAATATCTCACTTGGGACGCGGTCACTATCAATACAGGAAAAGAGAACAAGCATTGTGGGGAATACGTTAATCATGCTTTCAAGAGATGAAAACGTCACACCCAACACATCTTCGTTAACATATTTCGGACCACAAACAGCAAGCATTTTGAATAAACAACAATAAAAGAAAATAGAAAGGACTAGGTGGAATATACAGAAGTGAAATATCTTTAAAGCATAGAAGTAATTGCATTTTTATGTTAAGACTCCATCATAGGTTCCGTTTGAATTATCTGGCCCCTACTCACTTGCTTCCATCCCCACCCCTGTAATAACTTATGACCACTCACTGAAGCACGTATTGAGGTCGACCATTGAAAAAGAGAAAGCGCTTAGAGTTGATCCCTGACCACAATTCAGTTTATCATTTTGGAATACCATTCCATTGAATTCGAAAAATATTGAAATATGTAAAAGTTCAGTTCAATTCAGATCATTTTATTACATTATCATACTTATACCTTATCAGAACTCGATGAAGTAGATCTTTCATAATTCTGCAATTCATTAGATTTCTTTCTTATTGTTCTCTGTGCTTTTGCTAATCTTAATGCCCATTTTCTTGCTTCTTTGCTTAAGTGGTGGCCAGCGCCATGATCTTGCGACAAAGTTTGAACCTGCAAAGAGAAATTCGTCAAACAAAGACAAAGTCACTCACTAAATCATAGTTTAATTCATAAACTGTGTTCTTTCTAACAGACAAAATCATGCTGCCTGCATCATAGGAAGCCCAGGCAGTTAACTGAACGGTGATAAGTTTAAATATATACATAAACGATATAACGTGGCAACGCCACACAACGTTTTCTCAGATTTACATCTCGTAGAGCAGCAACAGTGATGGCACCACGAGAGTCCACCACCAGAGCTCCCAGGAGCTCAAAACATGCGGTCCAAAAGAAAGCTGAAAAAAGTTTAGCGAGACTAAGCAAAAAATTAAATGTATGTTGGAAAAAAAGGCAAAAAGAAGAGTAAAAAATTTTTTTTCCATTTTTTTGGACAAACAAGGCTCAAGAACCATAAAAAGCCCGTCAGCAGACCCCACAATGCCACCACTCCTGCCCTCTATCGTTTCAAAATATCCTTCCATTTTTTGTGATCCTTTGCCAGGTGACTTGCCTCTTCCAATGTCAAATTTATTGTTTGTAACTGCTTCCTCATCATTTCAATCCAAGTCAGCTTGGGTCTCCTTTGCGGTCTTTTGGACTGCATCAATGCTACTCTGAACGCTTTTCGTGCGGGTGTATTCTCGTCTAACCTCATCAGGTGACCAAACCATTTTATTCGCTTTTTCTCGATTGTTTTGCTCCATGGTTCTATTTTCGTTTTTTCGTATACGTCTTCATTTTTTACAATCTTTGGCCATCTAATATTTAGAACGTGTGAGCGCAGTATTCGCCTGTGAAAGCTATCGATTTGATTTTCTAGAGTTTTCGTTAATGTCCATAGTTCACTATTGTACAAAAATATAGGTGTGATATATGCTTCAAATGCTCGTACCTTTGTTTTTGTTGACAAACGTTTGTTTTGAAAAATTTCTTTTAAGTTTGTCAACGCATTTAGTGATAGACTTTTCCTGTTTGCGATGTCTGCTTCTGTGTTTAGTTTGGATCCTAGAATCTTAGCATCTTTCCATTCATCTTCGTTCTTATATTTGACCGTATACTCTTCAGTTTTCGACATGTTAATCATCAGACCTCTTTTCTCTAATCTTGGTGGAATGTTTTCTTTTATATGCTCAATTACTTTCTCGTCTGTCGTAGCTATAGTTATATCATCGGCATATTCCATATTGATTTCGACATTATCTACAGGGTGTCTCAAAAAAATTGTTCGACGTTTGATTAAATATTGAAAAATAAGGACAACATGAACAGGCTTATGGAAAGCTAACCCTGTTCCTAAGATTATGAAATAATTTTAGAGACTAAAATCGTGCAAATCGGTTGAAAATTCACTGAGTTACGAGCTCTCGAAGATCAAAAATATGCGATAGCTGAAACCAGAGACCCCTCAGATTACTTGTATTGTATAAAGCTCGAAGACGGAGGTAAGAGAAGCTTATTCAATGTCATACGTCTCGTTGATATCAGAGCAAACCAAATACGACTTCTGAAGTAAATTATTTCTTGCGATCATCCTAAAAATTCCTCAACATTGCAAAGGCCTAAAAACAGTGGTTCAAAACAAAATCGGCGAGAGACTGAATCTGTTTCCTCAAAGCATCCATATGCTTGACAGTTAGGTTATCGAATACCTGTTTGAATCCCACTTGGTTCGCCCTGACACAATTAAGAAATATCAGAAACGACGGCCTATGGGACTTTTACCAAAAATGCCTTTTCGAGGCCTCTGGTTTCAGCTTTCGTACAAACTCGAACTTCAAAAGCTTGTAACCCCATCAATTTTTATCGGATTTGCAAGATTCTTGTGTCAAAAATTAATTTAAAATCTCAGAAATTGGGTGACTTGACCAAAGGTCCATTCAGTGTGTCGTTATTTTTTAGTATTTAATCAAACGTCGAACAATTTTTTTGAGACACCCTGTATTTCCTTTCTTTCTTGTACTTCGTTGCAGTTTACAATCTTCGTTTAAGTTTAATATCTTAAAATCGTTCATTGTAAAATACCTCTGTGTGCTATTTGTTGCACCTCTCCACAGCTGTGTTGTATTTCATTGACTTCTGCATTGCACTGCATAATTTTTTGAATGCGAGAGTACGACACGATGTAACTTGCTGGTATTCTAAGTTAGTTTACTAAGGTTACTAAGGTAGCAAACTAACTCAAAATACCAGCAAGTTACACCGTATCTAACTCTCGCATTCGAACAATTATAGAGTGCAGTGCAGAAGTCAATGAAACACAACACAGCTGTTGGAGAGGTGCAACACAAATAACACACAAAGGTAATTTACAATTAAAGATTTTAATATTGTAAATTTACCATCGTTCAGTTACCTGCCTGGGCTTCCCGTGCCTACATTAAAAAAGTTTATGTAACGGGTAGACCAAAAGTAACACGCAAGGTAAAATAATTTCTGAATAACATTCTGAATGCAAGATTCTGATGACATTTTTACAGTAATAACTACGACATTAAATAAACCTACACCGTAAGAGCTCTATTTAGCCACCCTCTCTATTAAGCCCCATTTCTAATAAGCCCTCCCTCTGAGACAAACAAATTTCAAATAAGCCCTCTCTATTACGACCTCCCCCACTTATATCAATTCCAGAAATTACTAAGCATGCTCCATTAATTTATCTAAACAAGCCTGCATGTCAATTTTGATACGGCTTGGGATAGAAACTGTAGAGAATTCATACATTTGACTCGAACATTTTAAGTGGAATCCGAAAAATATGGGGTAAGAGTATTGAAAAGCTATCATATATATTTGATTCATTTGATTTTGTAACAAAATGCGATTTTGGCTGCCTTCAAAATGAACGAATGCAATGATGAACAAGAACCAAATTGCAGTAAAACAATGCAGTAATGCAAATAACGCTTCTGAAAAATGTTTGTCTTATAACAAAGTCTTTATCAAACGGTTGTTAGATGCATGCTGGAAAGTATTTGGAACCAGGTTCCTCATACGGACCTCGCTGTCCTCGGTCCGTGCGTCAAACTGCGGTCTAAATATTTTCCAGCATTGACTTTGTAAGCGTCTAATAACCGCATAGTCTCCATCAGACGAAAGTAAACCCTTTGTGTGCGAAAAACATGAAGAAAATAATAATACGAAGAGTGCTTACCTGATCCCCATCACAAGGTTGAAATTCGTACGTAAGACATTTTGTAAAAGCTGGATTCAATCGAAGAAATAGCTGCATTGCATAAGCTCTCTGAAGCTGAAAACACAATTCAAACCTCGTATAAAACTTGGTGGAAAACATGGAACAAAGACACTGGCTTAATGTTTCTCCCTCCTTAAGGCAGTAATGATTACAATGTGTTTTAGCACGTGTTATCCTCTTGGGTGAGATTAAATCGCCTGGAATAACAATAGGGTCGCAGGGATGACACTATCATCCTTCCAAAGAGATAACACTAGCCTTACGTGCAGACTATACCCGAGAAAAACGTATGGTCTGCGTAACGCTGCTCCCTTTTGTGCAATACGTGCTTCAGCATTTATTTGATAACAAAGAAAACGTATTGTTATAACAGCCAATAACGTCGCTTCCTGTGAAAAGCGAAAGCAATCAGATTCGACAACGGCTATCATGTGATTAAATCTCAGGTTTCGCTTTCTTCTCTAAGCAAATTACGTTAACAACACAATACTCAGGAATTTTAAGTACCCTACGGTAGACAATACATAAACGCTAAGTAGAACGGGCCATTCCAACTGCTATTGAAAGGAAATGCTGACTCATACAATACGCAATATTGAGCGGCGTTGCGCAGACTATACCTTTTCCTTGGGTGTTGTCTGCACGCAGGCTAGGATAACATGTGCTAAAGCATGTAAAATTTATTGCTGCAAGGCAGGTCATGATCTTGGACCTGTTTTGAAGGCTTCTTTGCTGAGCTGTCTTGAGACAATGCTTCTGAATCTCAGAAAAGAGCGAGTGATTTTATAAAACATACTTGGGCATGTCAACAATTGAATGATATACCGAAAAAAGTTCCATTTATATTCCCTCTCTGTTAAGCCCCCTCTCTAATAAGAAGCCCCTCCCCTCTAAGCCAACATTATAAATAAGGTCCCTCTCTATTAGGCCCCCCAACATGTATCAAATTCCATAAATTACCAAATATTTTCCATTCGTTTAGCTAAACCAGACTGAATGATGATTTTGATATGGTTTGGACGAAAACTGTATCGAATTTATGTATTTGACTCGTTGAATTGTACGTTGAACTGCAAAATATGGGATAAAAGAACTGAAAATCTGCCATATACAGGGCTTAACAAATTGTTTTCCTTCCTGGTAGCAAGCTTAGCACTTTTGTTTCTTTTTGCACACTTTCTTCTTTTTTCTCTACGTACCTCCCAATTCTATCCTTTTTCTTTTCTGTCCTCCTTTCTTTCCCTTTCTTTCCTTCCCATCTTTTCTATGTCTTTCAGTTCCTTTTCCTTTTTCCGCTTCTTCCTTCCTCGGAAATTTGAGCGTTTCAGCTACCTTCCTGGTAGCGCTGCTGCTACCATGGTACTTCGTTCTTTTTAGCCCTGATCTGATCATATATATCCTGGTCATTTGATTTGTGGGAAAGTCCCCCTTCTTGTTATGCCCCGATGTGGGGTGTCCGAAATTAAATAAGCCCTCGAGGATATGATAGAGCTTTTAAGGTACTTGCCTATCAATATTATGGCCTTGATATCTAGAGACCAATGGCCTTTAAAAATAGGGACTGTTTATTGTTTACCCGATACACATTTTCAAACAACTTACTTGCGATGCTTCTTCTCGCAACCTTCGCATCTCTCTCTCGCCTCTTGCACACGTATCAGCTTCTAATGTAGTCAGCGATTTAAAATAATCCTTGAATTTTTCGTAGATGTTACCATCTTGTAGCTGCAAGAATAAAGCAAAAGTGGTAATCACAGGGAAACGAGGAAATAATTATTGCTAAAAATAGAAATTGTCTTCTCTTGTGTCTTGTGCTCTTGGTCAATTTGCATCTTAGTCCCATGTGTTCTTCTTGCGTACGAAACGAATATGCTGCGTAGAAAGCACACAACTGGGTATAATACACAGGGTATAATTCAATAAATATATGTTCGTTGCATGTAGTGCTACAGTATAATGTGATAAATAAACAAATAAATGATTTTAGTAGGGTAAGGTGGGGGTAATTTGGGTCCACGGGGTAATGTGGGTCAATTTGCAATTTCTCTTTTTAAGTGATCGTAAGTTGAAAATCTCAGTTCATGAGTCCGTGGGTATTTAAGTCTAAGTCCAAATTTTTTGGAGTTGTTTAAGTGATTTCGAAGAATTATTTGATAACTTCTAGTTCTTGAATCTCAAGATTTTTCCCGGCCTAAACTTTTATCATGACCTGACAACGTAGAAAACTTTTGATTTTCGCCAACTTGCGACTTCTTTTCATCAATAAGTCATTATCAATCTCTTGTTCAATCAATTGGAAAGGTGCTAAAAGTTTTCGGAATTTGTCTGCGATTCGATAGATTTTATTTCAATTATTTTACAAGGTGGGGTAATTTGGGTCTACTGAGTTTTTGTAATTGGCAATGGCTTCCAAATCAAAACAAAAATGTAAATAACATTGCAAGCAAATGGATGTATACATTGAAGACAGCATAAGTACAATTTTCCGTTCATGTTTTAGTGGTTTTAGCGCAAGACCCAATGATTCGCTTCTTTTAACTTTTATTTCGAAGGAAACTTTGTTTACATTTCCATCTTCAAGAATGGGCCTAGGCTTTGCAATATGCGCTGTTGGAAGTACGATTTACTTTTAATGTTTTCTGTGCAAGTTCTCAAGTCTTTGGCTGGGAGACTCTGAGAATTGAATCACAGTTATCCGTAAAAGCATTCTAAAATTATATTTGATTGAATTTACAATACTGCCGATGAAATAGATACTGCTTTTCTCGAATAGACCCAAATTTCTAGGCGACAGGTTGAAATTACACGCAAAAGTGAGAAAAGTAAAATATTCCAAAAAATATTCAAACTTCAAATCCAAGAACGGGAACGTGTTTCCAAGACTGACAAAAGGTTCAATGTAGGTAAACGAAAAAACATCTTCAATATTTCCAACGAGCTTGTGGGGGTACTCTTTTCATTTCGAATATTGCCCATTTTAGAACCAAATCACCCCCACCTTACCTAGCCTGCGTGCAGACTCTACAATCCCTTTTCAGACAGAAATCAGTAGAGTCTTTACCCTACCACCCTACCAAATACAGCGTTGATGTCAAAACAGGACGTTTCGAACGTATACTCGTTATCAAGACTTGAGATTGTCATGATAACATGGCAAGTAATCCTTGAATTTTTCGTAGATGTTACCATCTTGTAGCTGCACCAATAAACAAATGCGGTAATCGCAGGGAGACTTCCTCTTATCTAATAGCCACTTGACGGTTGATCAAGAAAATGCTAATATGCTCTTAGAGTGAAAACGTCAACGGTAATTTAATTTTAAACACTACAAACTATGACTAAAACATTATCCCACGGACAATCCAAATATTCCCTACCACTCAAGCTAATCAATGCGCTTTCGAAATATAAGAATCCCAAAGACTGGCATTTGTACCAAGGGCATTAATTTACGATTTGAAAGAAGTTGATAGTAACATTAAAATTCCCTCAATGAATACTAGGGTGGGACAGAATGTTTGAGTACAAAACTGTATCAGATCAAAAAACAAGAAACACATTTCTAGCCATTTTGAAAAATTCGAAAAAGTGATTTCTAGCAGAATACTAACTTATGATATGAATGTAAATGGGTCAAGGTTACAAGGGTATCGTTCTGAGATAAGAGGAGACGACCACTTCTTCGATGTAGCTCGTAAAAACGTTCACAGTCAAGAGACAGTAACAAATATTTATTTTGATTTGAAAGTAGAACATACTCACTGCAATCAGTTCAGGTAAATCAGTTGAATAATATCTTTGATGATGTGCATTTACTGCTGCTAAATTCAGGATATATTCATTTCGCATCATTGCTACTCTCTTTTCACACAAAGCCAATCTTTCTTGTGTCTAGAAAAGAATAACTCTCGTTGCTAAGATCCTCGCTGTCTCTTTTGCATGGTAATGGACTTGCTACAAGTCTCTCTCTTGTCATCACAAGACATACAACACATAGAGTCTTTTATTCAACAGACTATGCCCTAACATTCTACTTCTTACAATACTCTCGAGTGCCGAATAAACGGGGGGTGGGAATAATCGGGGGGGTTGGAAATGGTTCGATATAGCAATAATCGGGGGGGTTGGAATAATCGGGGGGGGAATAGAAAATAGTCGTTTTCTTAGGTAAACACGCATCTTTTATATATTCATGTGAACAGTGATGTTACTGATACAGTTACTTATGAACTCTGGTTCTGTTGAATGCACTTATTGAGACTTTTTCTTGCGTTTATTCAGAAAATTTGTTTACTACCATTTCATTTTTCCAAAAATTAATAAAAGGGGGGTTGGAATAATAGCGGGGGGGGGGTTGGACAATTTTTGAAAAATTAATAAGCGGGGGGGGACGATTTTTCGGTACTCGAGAGTATGTGCTGAGAATAGAGAGAGACTTGTAGCAAGTCCGGCATGGTAATAAAAGAATGATTATGCGAGGGGCACTTCACTCATTGGAAAAAGCGTACGAGATTTTTTCAAAACAAAAGGATTTATATGGATTTTTGATGGATTTTTCTTGAAAACAAAAGGATTTTTGCCAAGGGTGTACGAGATTTTAGGGAGTGAAATGCCCCTCGTGATTATGTATCTCTGAAATAAATTTGATCTTTGACACAAAAGAAATTAATGATAATCATTTTAAAATGAAATCTCAAATATGTTTATCAGCATTTGAAAAATTTAAATGACAAAGTAAAAAGTATTTCCAAAGTTGTTATTAGTTTTGAATAACCTTGCATTCCTTCCAAAAGATCAATTTTTACGCGTTGAAACTGGAAGAAGTATAGCAATAACAGGTATCCATTAATTTCTCAAAATTTTAATAACAATACCTAGGGGAGCATGGAGATAAGTATCAAACCTGTAATTTATACATTGATTTTCAGAATCCAGCTATCCTTACTCAAGATAAGATCACTTTTATTGCTGTAAATTACCTCCTTGGAGGGCTCATACCTTGGAAGCATTCTTTTCAACTCTTGCTTTGGTTTGAAAGAATTTCAGTTGGCCTTTTTTCAACCTGATGAAGCAAAATATAAGATATGCAAAAAAGGGGCAAATAAAGTATGAGAACAGTTGTAATACACCACTTTAATGAACAGCCTCGTTTTGGAAATTATTCAAAATTCTTTCATATGAAATTTTAGACGCCAAATTCGGATTTAGCACCCAAACTTTAGTCTAACCACAAGTTTTCATGTTGCTAGCGGTTGTAGTGTTAATTTTATGGCAATGTAAATTTTAAAAATCTATAAGGGATTTGACCGTGGAAATGACTCGGGGTGTAAAGTTTCACCCCGAACGACTTTTCACGGTCAAATCCCTTATAAATCTTTGAACATTATATTGTCATAAAATCAACATCACAACTGTCAGCAGTTTAAAAACAAGTCACCAGACTAAAGTGTGGGTGCCAAATCCAAATCTGGGCTCGGAATTTTAATATTAGCAATAGCAAGAGATTTTGACAAATTTCCAAAACGAGGCTGTTTAATTAAAGTGGTGTATTCACACAATCACCACGCCTCTTCTGATAAAGCTCTTCCTTTTTTGCAGTAGTTACGTGCACCTTAATGAACTTTTCCCTTTTTCATGTAGTGAGCCAGAAAAAGTTTCCCACCTTTGAAAATTCGCTGCTCAAAGAGTACATCATAGATTTGAATGATTCGAATTTTAGTTAAAAGCCGAAAGACCAAACTATTTTGTGAATTTTCTACTGTCTTACAAGCACTAGAAATATATGTGAATTCAACTTGACAAAATTTCATGGTTGCAAAATGACCGAAAAAGGGCATCAAACATTGATAAAATCGTATTGGACTCCTCGCACAGAACAATTTAAAAAATTGGATTGCTCATGGGTGAGATATATCCTCTACACATTTGTTCCTATGGAATTGAAAAGTCTTTAGCATTCGTTTGAAAATATATGTCTTATAACTCTTGAGAGAGGGGAAGGCCCATTGCGTATCTATCTGTGTGAGGGGAGTCCTTACGATTTGATTGTTTTTGGCTCTTTTTCAGTCATTTGCAACCAAGAAATTTTTGTAAACTTGAATTTACCTATACTCCTAGTGCTGGTAAGACAGCGAGAAAAATCTCAAACTACCTCGATCTCTGGACTTTTAACTACAAATTGAATGATTCAGACCTATGAAGTACCCTTGGTACTATGGATTTTTCAAAGTTGGAACTTTTCTGGCTCACCAGGTAGTGTAAAGTACCTTGTAAGCAGTGCAATCAGTACAGCAAAGCCCGCATGAAAGAAACTACGAATAAAGAACGTCAAGGCTGATGTTTGGCTAATTAAATACCATATACTGGGAGAGTCAAAAAACGCCCGGCGTTTGAAAGGCTACTTGCGCCTAAAGAGAAAACTTTGCTTCGTAAAATCACACATCCTTAACACCCAACAAGTAGAAAAATGCATGTAAGGGTTTTCTTCTATGAGAATCGAGAATTTCACGTTCCATTCTGGTCCATGATTTATGTGGCATTGATGCCTACACGGTCAATTTCAAAAAAAGAATTTCAGTTTCAATAGTACGTAAATTGTGGACCAAAATGGAATTTGGGAATGAGGATTCTTTGTTCCCAAACATGCCCCTTGCCAACATTTTCCTAATTTCTGGATCTAAACCATGAGTAACTTTACCATACAAAATTTTCTCACCTAAGTTAGCCTTTGACTGATAGAATAACATTTCAATTTTGAACACTTGCCTCGTACTTTCCACTTCACAACCCGCAAAATGTAGAAACTTTTTAGTGACTCACCCGGTCTATTCGGGACGGCAGTTGCAAGAAACCTGTAACCATCGTTTTTAATTTTCATTTCATTCCATTTTATTAAAGCGGGCTGCCCTTCAACCGGAGATGTTTTACAAGGGGCCCTCCGATTAAGAACTAAACACAGTCTTACATTTACAACAGGATCGCAATGTCACATGGAGTCTCATTATGAATTTGTTGTGAAAAATGGATTTTTTGACGGAAATGTGTTCTTACTTTTCATTTGCATCTTCAGCTTGCTCTCTTGCTTGCACAACTAATTTATATAAATCGGCATACGTCTTCTGGCTCTGCGAAAGGAGACGAAACCACACATCATTAAAAGAGAATCAATGTGAGTTCAACCAGAGACGCAAAAACACTGCAAACCTACAAACCTGGTTTGGAGGAAGGTTTTGGCCAAAAATTGAGGAAGTTTTAGTTGTCAAAAATAAAATGTTTTATTGTTGGCATAATTCTTCTAAGTGTCGAAAATAAATCATCAATAAATGCATAGAACCATTAAAAATCATGTCAACAGTATGCAGATGGTGAGGTTATATTTCAAAACTATATCAAAGAAGAAAAATCAGGTTTGATCAGACAATGCGATGAAAGAGAGAGAATCTATGAGGAAATATTTTTGAAAAACGTCACAGAAAACTACTTCTGTTTGCAAAATCACCAAAATTTTATTGTAAAGCCGATCTTCAAGTTTCTTTTTCTCACCAGTAGATAAAAAAAAAATTTTGCAGGCAAAGCTGTGTTTTGATTTCTTTTTCGATTAAGTGAATCAAGCTCCTTTAGTGCAGCCTGGTTTTGAAGCCTCCTGCAAGAAAGATTTAAATAATTTCTTTTTTTGTTATATTGAGTTTCTTGTTTGGTCATGAATATCAGAATGAAACATAAAATGTTATTGTGGACTTGAAGAATACTGAAAAATTTTCAATGTAACGGTTATTAGAGGCAAGATTAGCGCTGTTGCTTAAAGACTGTTGCTTAGAATGAGGTTTTCGATGCATTATTAAATACCCGTTAAGTAAAGAGAACAAATAGCTCACCATCATTAAATATATTTGAATTGTTGAAAGAAGAGATGAAACAATGTAAGATAACTTTCGTAATCAAGTTTTGGTGATTTTGCAAACAGGAGTACATTTTTAGACACCCAGTATAGCTTTTAGATATTCTCACCTTGAACTCTTTGTTCCCCCATCATTGCCTCAATACCTTTCAATTAATGAATAGCTTCCTTAAGACTGTGGCCTCCCTGGTATTAAAACCTGGTTAGAGCTCTGGTACTTGCACTCAAAAAAGACAAATGATATGGGAAGATCCCTAATTGCATGCTTTTGTATGGTTTACAAAACACCGTCGAGCTGTTTTCCAGTAATTATATATCGTGTTAAAATGAGGAAGGTTGAGAGCAAAAATTTCAGGTTTGGAGGAAGGTCAACAACTTTTTGCAGCTCTGAGTTCAACATAAAGTGTGAAAATAATAGACAAATGCTGGGGCTGAAGTAATCACCTCGGGTAATGTCTTCGCAGTACGATGGAGGGTGCCCAGTATAGTGCAGGCGTTGGCGTAAACAAAATTAGTCAATTAAACCAAAGTAGTCAAGTCCTTTCTCCTTCCCAATGTCCACAATATCATCGCTATAACTCCAACCAACTCTGCCAAATTTTAGCAAACGCTGCTATCTGTCTCCCTCTTGATCACTGTCCTTCAATCTTTCCCGTTACCATCAGGTTTTCGAGTCCCTCTTTACTCGTAACATGCCGAAAAAGTCTTCAGATGCTTGATAGCAGTTTTTGTACATACCCAGATCCTAGAACTTCCCGTTTGTTCTGTGGCCAACCCAGCTAATCCTTAACGAAAAGCACGCAAACTTTTACTCCCATGGCTGATCGAAATGTTTTATGGACTTTCCTGTGTACAGAAAAACGTGAAGCTCAACAACCGCAAAATTACTTCTCGGATGGAGGGAGAAACGAGAAGCAGTTAGGTATTTAGGATTTCAAGGTTTTTTTGGTTTTCAAACTGCACAGGAGAGACTTGGGCAGGTTCGCGTTTCTTACCAAAAAACGTGTTGTGCAATCTCACTCAAAGCACTTTCTCTGAAGAAAGACTATTTAGAGTAATTCTTTTATCCATAGCGAAAGGGGCGTTATCTATCTAAAAGTAGACAAGTTTACCTTAGAGAGCTCTTGGACTGATTCTTGTAATTCTTCTTGAAGTTTTTCAGCCAAAGCATTGCACTGTTAGTAGCAAAACATTCATTTAGTAAATATTTTCCATACTTACTGGATAAAATCAAGACATATCGAAATAATGTACCGGTTAAGTAAAACTAGACTCACGACATAGTCGCAGCTATCGCAACAACAACAACAACAACAACAACAACAACAACAACAACAACAACAACAACAACGACAACGACAACGACAACAGCAACGACAACGACAACGACAACAGCAACGACAACGACAACGACGAAGACCAGAACAGTCAAAAACAACCCATTCAAATCGGAACAGCATACACTAAGAGAAAAATGGAAAGCCAAAGTAAACATGCTTTGACTGAGTGTTTTTTCGTTGTTCTGTTTACAGAAAAGTAAATTTACCATTTCACGTTCCCTTTAACATTAGATTTGATTATCAAAAGATAAACTGGTCAAAAAGGAAAATTAAAGAGGTAAGTGTAATGCGATCATTTAATTAACAAATACGGTACTTACACTTTTGGTAGTAACAGCTCTGACTGACTTCAAAACCTTGACATTCTCTGTTACATTTGCTATGATATCTTGCGATAAGGCAATCCTTGCAATCGCAGTTGCTTCCGTCTCTTCCAGCACTTTCCGCCACAATCCAAATGGAGTCCTTGCAAAAAAATACCGATAACTGTTTCGTAAAATTTCTCAAAAGTGAGTACTCACAATTTCTTAAGAATATTAGAAGTTAGAATAGACTCTTTTATTTCTTAAAAAGGAGGTTTGGATCGAGCGTCCAGATCTGGTAAAAATACCCTTACCTGGGAGGTCTAAAATTTGTCCTCGGCACAATAATTACTGTATCAAACCATAAAGGGGCCAAAGTAACCTATGGTTTCAAGTCACAATCACAAACCAAAAAGTGAAGCAATACTACTGTCGTAAGACTTTATGAATTTGCAAAAGTTCAAAAACATCGCATGCTGCTCCTGTAAAACAGATCCTATTATTTATAAGTTTAACAAAGCATTCCAACAGGAATCCTGAGTTAACAGCAGTAAAATTAAGGGTATTTTTCATTTAAATGTTTGTTTCTTCAATTTTCTTATCACAAGTTCTTTCTACCTTCCGTCTTTTATCCACAGGTTTATACATTTAGCTCCCCTCTTTATTTCCTCTTTCTTCCTCTTTTCTCGCATGGTCATCGTCATTGTACTTCCACTCCTTGACGATTGTTTACCTTGATGTTGGTACTCACCAACTAAAAAAATTCACTCTGGGTTTTCCAATCGAAAGTGGAAGAATATTTATCCCTGCTCAAGTACTTACGCACTGGCAATATATTTTGTCGGCTAAGATAGAGTTAGTTGAAATATTTTGGCCCAGAAATGAAGTTTTTTTCATTTTCACGTGATCTCCAAATAAACTTTCTTATAATTAGTCTCCTATTAGAATTTTTAGCTTGTTGTTTTCAGTAAACCAGATCGTGTTAATGTAATTTCTTTAGTAACAAACTAGAGAGCTTCTTACATATTACGCAAGAAGGCAATGGCAATTAAACAGACTTTACACAAAAACACACGGAGCATCAAGCAAACGACAACATTGTGGAAACCTTCATATAAATATCATTTGTCATTGAAGACTTTTTTAAGTTTCGAAAAGCTTTATTAGTTAAAGGGGCAGGGTCACGTAATATAAACAAAGTTCTTTCGTAACGACGATTTTGCAGTATTTTTGATAGGCCATATCACAATGATTTTCCACGAATTTTCTCAAAATGAAAGTGTCATTTTGAAGATGGACTTTTGTATTTGGTAGAGAACCAACCAAAACACTGATATGTTGTAAGATTGCAGAGACATTGGTGGATTTTTGGAAGTAACTTTCTTGTGGACTCACCCCATCCACCAAAATCTGTACAGAACACAATGGCCATGTGTGGACAACAATATAGATTCTAGAGATAACAGGTTTGTTTACGGTTACGTGACCCTGCCCCTTTAAGACATACACATGCTTTATTCGAACATCGTGAACCAATCTAGTTCATCATCAGCGAATTATCCAACGCGTAGACCCGTTCTTAAAAAAAGGGGTCTTCGAAACAATGAGCAATAGCTTGCCACAGTGAGTTCCAGACTTCCAGAACTTAATTTATGCAGCCTTTGTTGAGATGCGTTTCACACATTTAATAAAAAGCGGATTAGGAAAATCAAAGCCAATCACTCAAGTGGCCGTAGCAAGCTTTCACTCTTTGTTTCGTACATCCTGTCTTCTTTTGAATAACGGGTCTACTGTAGGCTACAGCAAATATGAATAATAATGCGTGGAAAATTATGCAAAAGGCAAAAACCTAAAAAACCAGAGACAACAACACACCTTGATAATGACTTGCTTTCTTCATTCTCGTCCTTTGGCATAAATTTTGATGAGAACTGTGATGCTAACTTCTGCAAAGCCTAAAAAAATCACAGATTTGTGACATTTCTGTCATATTAATAGCATAAGAAAACAACGTTTTATACCGTACAAAACGTTTTATACCGTTTCGTACCTGATACCTTGTTTACATTTGCAAACATTTGCTCTCTCGAAACTATGTACGATCTAGCTCGTGAATTTTTTGAAGGGTCACCCGGTAGATTGCGATGCCCTGTCATCAAAGACTAGAAAAGCCAGCAAATGGCATAGCAATGACAGAGATGACTAAACTAGTCCAGATTCAATCTGAATAATTTTCTCTTTTAACGGGTGACCCAGACAAAAGTGACCCGACGCAATCTGCTTTAGGAAAATAAGAAAGAACCCGATGGAAATGCCTCAAACGTTGTTCTGTCGCTAAAAGATTACTCTACATTATGAGTATTTTTTGCAATTTTCTCGGCACAGTAAATTTTGCAAATTAAGGATTTTGTGATAAGGGGCATGCCTGAAATCCTCAAAAAGTCGTCAAAACAAGGGGTCGATTTACAGCCATTGCAGATCCTCAAAACAGCGAGGGGCGTGTTTTAATTCAGCCTGGGGATAGGCAACTCAGTAAAAATTTTCCAGATAAAGTTTATAGTCCCCAGATACCAAAGAATTGAGAATAAACGTTCTTTGTAAACTTGTGGAATTTGAAAGGAATTTAACTTTCCACGCAAATTGAAATCTTCAACAATTGTTTACAGAAAAGCAATTATTGTCCCTTGAGACAGGGTATTTTAGATATCCAGGGGCTATAAACTGGCACTGAAAACATTTTGACTGAGTTGCCTATTCCCAGCTAAAATCAAATACTCCTTTTTCGTTTTGAAATTCTGAAATGGCTGTAAATCAATCCCCTGTTTTTGACGACTTTTTGAGGATCTAAAGCATGCCATTTTGCTCAAATCCTTAATTTGGGCAATTTACTGTGCTGAAAAACATAAGATCCTTTTGGATGATTACAAAGTCCGTCCTGAGCTAAACAAGCATAAGAATATCTGATTATTGATTTCTTCATAACCCCAAATGATCGTTGATTCTGTTTTTTGCTACAGTCAGAGAGATGAGTGTTGCTGCTAAAGTCGCCTTCAATGGAAAATCGAGAGCCTAGTATAAGGACAAGAATCGCCTCAAGGTCAAAGGCAATAGTTTGGTCTTTATGTCAAACGAGAATGATACGCAAAAATCAAGTCATTACCCCTAGTTTGCTTATAGTTCGTGCACAAAACTATTGGTGCATCTGTGTCAAATGAGATGTCATGTGAGATTTACGATAACGCAAAATTACTTATGCAGAACCCTACAGAACGTTTCAGTTGTTGCTATTCGCGGGCATCTAATTTGAGACAAGCAGTCACGAAGATTCCTCTGTGCAGAATGATATGCATGAAGATGTTTTGGTTCAGTGTGATCACGTCCCTTCCCCCAGTCCATGGCGCCATTGCTTGCTGGGATTCTGCACCTTTCGTCTCAACTTCACCTGCGATGATTGCATCCGTTGCTGTGTAGGAGGGGGGTCCTTCTACCTTTGGTTATGCTGCAAATGCTAGCCTCTGTGCAGGCCGCCGGTTACATCATCCTCTAAAGTTGAGTTATTTGCATAATGAGTACTATCAATAAGTGGCTAATGATTCGTTCGTTCTAGAAAACGATTGTTTTGACATAATTAAGCTGCTAATGAAGTCAAGAACGTGCCAATTCTGGGTGAATTTGTTGCTGTGCCAGGGTAAACATCCTAGTAATTTATTCATCTTATGGTGTCAAATCTGTCTAACATGAAATAAGCCGACGTCAAATTCTGCTATAGGATCGCGGGAAGCTTCTGTGTTGTATGCGCTTTCTGTGCGCTTTCTTTATCTGAGTGCTCATTAGCAGCGGTAAAACGTTTATCAATTCCATTAACGAGCGTGACTTTCTTACTTACTTACTTACTTTCTTTCTGACTGACATCGAGTGCCCTCTTAGATTACAAAGTTGGACTTTGTAATCAAAAATTGCAAAAAAAATACTCATAATGTAGAGAAGTCTTTTAGCGACAGAAGAGCGCCTAATGCACTTCAATAAAGTCCTTACGTAAATTTCTATAACAGATTGTGTCGGGTCACTTTTTTGGATCACTCTGTATCTATCCACTAAAAAGTTCCAAATATAAATTTAAAAACTACACTACTTCACAAATTACTATACAACTATACAACACTACTGAAACGATACCCCAAGGAGCTAAAGGCTATGAATACCCCAACGCCAATTAAACATAGCGATTAAAACTACTGTCTTTCTCAAATTACATGCTATGAGTTCGTCATTGAAACAACTTCTTAAATGCTAAGACAGGCAGTTTAGACATCATTGAAAATATTGCTTGGCATCTAATTTGAGACAAACGTTGAATATACAGTACAACTGATAGAAAAACAAAATAGAAAATAAAGAAAAGAAAAACATGTTTTCTCAAATGGGACGTGGTGGTTGTGGTTGTGTGGCATATGCATTGGAAGAGGTGAAAATTTTGAATTCATTTTGGAGATTTGTGTATCCAAATGGTCATAATAAAGCAAAAACTCCAGCGAGAAGATCTCTATGTGGTACTGCAAGGGAAGGGTAAAGCAACAAAAAGTGTTCTGTATCCTTGATACCATCGTTCATGGAGCACATTGGGTTTATGGTATCCCTAAAATTATGCTTGAATTTGTGAAAATTCAATTTGCTGAGACCAAACCCGAGTTGAGTGCGTGGCATAGTTTTCATAGCATACATGTCCAAATTGATGTTCATAATGTTGCTTACCTGGCCATAATCTTTCTCAATTGAGGCACGAGTTTTGCTGTAATTCCTGAAAAAATCAATATGGGTCAGTGCTGAAAATAAAGGAATTGCTGGTAATATTGGGTAGCCCAAAAGAACTTCATGAAAGGAAAATGAGGTTCATGAAGTCAGCTCATGAAAGAAAATGCCATGAACACAAACAGTGTGTAGCTAAAGAGCTGAACAACTTTTTCAGACATTGCTTGGTCATTTAAAGCTATATACTCTCTAAAAAAAACTTATTTCAAAAATATGGTAACTTGTTAATTTCTCAGATCACCCTCTAATTTCCGATCCATGTTTTGGAAGATGAGAAAGCATTCAGCGTCCAACTTTCTAGGGGGTAAGAAATTTGAGTAAGGAATACGTCAGGTCAATCATTTTGCAACAGACAACTCCAAATCCATCTCTATATTAGTGTGTGTCTTCATAAAACATTTAATGGATCAGGATGGCAATGATTTCACTCTAAATGAGAAACTTAGGCTTCAAACGTTTGTTTTAATCTGTAAAGTGGCCATGCAGCATAAAGATAGGCAAACCTTTCTACTAAATGGCATTACAATGCAATTGTCAATAACTTTTGATTTCAGTAAGTCGGTTATGATGCAGCTTGAAGTTCTTTTTGGGTCATCCCATACAATAATGAAATTGATATCCACAGAAGAATGCACCCTGGATTCCGTCTGTTCAGTTATTTTCCTTGATCCACATTATGGAATGTTGGGTTGGCAGATCCAGGAAATATGGGACATGGACTGTTGTGAGGCAGCTTGGGCCAGACCCCAGAGCACAGTGATCCAGGCAACGGAATAAATAGAGAAAAATGAAACTTGTAAAATTCAAAATTCTACTACCTGGTATTAACAAGCATACTTTGACATTCATAATAAAACAAATTTCAGCAAAATCGGCCTTCTCGTTGAGGATATATAGTAATTTCAATTTGTATGTTTTCATCGATGCCACAAACATTAGGCCGGAAATGGTAATGTAAACAAAACTTGGCATCGTAGGCCAACTTTAAAAAATCTTAACTCTGGACTCGCAACTACGATTTGAAAAATTTTTGTTTTGTCCAATAGTACCATGTCTCTTCTATATGATAAAATTATCAAATAGCTCATACTCGAATTTTCATTTTTTGGTATTAATTCCATGATTTCTAAAGAGCTGGATCACAGTGCAGAGAAGTTTTCACAAAAGAATTCCAAGCACAATGACCATACCCTTTACACTTGCAGAATATGAGGAAAATGCCTGTTATAACAAATGATGGCTTTAAAAAGTTGCCCTAACACTCACAAACAGGTTATACTTGTTTGTGCTTCTAAACCAAGGACACTTTTCATCATTGATATGAAAATATCAATATGGTAAACTTTTTCAAAAAAAAACATTCTCTACTGTATACATATCATAATTTGCAGTATATAAATAAATGTAAATTGAAAGCTGGTGAAGGTGAATTGCTGTTTCAGCACCAAGCGCTAGGATCTAGAAGTATCTAAGCACTAATTAAGTCTGGGACTCCTTGTCATGACGCTGCAAGTTATTAAACCCACTCCGCCTGACAGCAAAGTCAGAGGATTACACCACTGCAAAGTCACAAGATTACACCAAGCTGTCAATGCAATTGCTGTCAAACATACTGCAAGGAAATATTAGCAATTTTCCCTCTACATGAAACTATGTACCGTATGTACTTCAAATCTAAAGCATGTTTTCACAAATATAAGCCAAGAAAGAACCTACTTTACATCTTCCAGTAATTCATGTTCCAACTGCTGTTTTTGCTGAAGCTTGGATGATTGTTCAGTCAAAACACTCTTCAGAATGTTCACATGCTTTGCCTTAACAAAGAGAGATGGTTTGTAAAAACAAGAATTATGTTACTACAGATGGAAAGTACTAATCAATCCTAAATAATGTCTGCATAACCACAGATTTGGAATCACCAGGGTGGGTTTGATGAAACATAGAAAATTTTTGCTGAAGTGATTCTAAAAATAGCTCAATCAATGATGTAGGCACTGATGACATCACAAGTTGCTATTGACCAGGATCACAGATGTTTTGACAAGAATTTTTGTGAGAAAACCCAGTAATATCCAGTTAATATCCATACCCCCCCCCCCCCCACTATGGAAGAACAGCTCATCAAATCAAAGACTTTGGATTTTTCATGATAAAATGTGGTGGAAAGATCTGGATTTTGCCTTTAAAACTACTGGAAAGTCTGGATTTTTCAATTTCGCAGACAATTTCCCCTTATGTTGCCTCTATGGAAGAGTTTCCCAGCAACTTGAAGGTCTGAATTCTTCCAAATTTTTATCACTACCCCAGGATTGCATTTCAGCAGCTGCATGCCCCTGGATTTTGGGGGATTTCTGCATGCCTACCGATTTTCTCTTCCATAGGGGGAATATGGATATTAACTGGAACCACCCTAACCACCCTATGCACCAGTTTTGTTTGTTTTATGTCTTGCTTTGTTGTTGCCAGATTGGAAAGTTTGCAGAATGCGCGGGGGATCTCTCTTGCGTCCAAATTGCTTGCGCGGCTGTATTTGTGTCACTAAACAATAGTTCTATTGTTTCCTTTTGTTGTTTTACGAAAATTTCGCGGCTAGAACCACGGCTGAAATTTAAAGTGCGTGGCCGATTTCTTGGCCGCGCATGGCAAACTTTCGAATCTGGTTTGTTGCTCATCTAACATTCGTGAAACCAAAAAATGTGTCATTAATAAAACCAAACATATGTATGTAAGTTCTCCTTACCACTCGTTAGAAAATCTTCTGAAAGTCTCAACAGGAAATGGGAGGGAGGGTTCCACAGGACTAGGAGTCTGGAGTCTGGAAATCGATCCTGCAGAATTTTGATTGGTAAAAGCTTATAGTTGGACTTCATTCAGAGAGAGAGCTGGTAATTTGATCCTACCTAATCCTTCGATAAGACAAAAGTTATTTGACACCCTGCACTGCGGACTCCAGACCGTCAGACGTTTGCAGCAGGGCACAAAAAATATTCTTATTTTTAGGCCCAGGACAATTTGTGGGATTGAAAGCTACAACGCCGAAATGCTAAGTATATACTTGAAGCAGAGAGACTATGATGTATTGGTTTCACCGATACATACCTTCCTTTGCACAAGAGGAGGTGGTTGCTTCGCCATCTTAAAACATTTTCACCGTCTGTTCGTCTTGTCTTCTCTTCACAGCTTCGTTCGCAATTTAATTTCTTTTCGCCTTCCAAATCTCACATCAACAACTAATTCAATTCAATACATTGAATGCTGAATCTCTTTTCCATTTTCCAAAAAGCAATTCAGCTCAGAAACGAGGTGATGATGTGATAAACGTCGTATTTGTTCAGACCGAGGCCTTTTCAAAAGGACGGTCAAATTCAACAACAACAACAGACATACATCAAACTCACAAAGAAACTTGAAGTGGAAAGACCAGAGACTGCCACAAGACAAGAGATCACAACAGTTAGAAGAACAGCTAGGCCGCCATGCACAGTTTTCTATCAAGAGCCAACGTTGTGTTCGCATATACACTTACAGTTCTAGCAGTAGTTACATTTGGATGCTTTGCCTCCACGTTTTTCTTCAAAAGAGTTGATCCAATGATTGAATTGAATGTCAACAAGCAAATTGTGTGAGTATTCTTCCTGGGCTGTATGTTGCAAGGCCAAGAACAAGTCTGTCACCTGTGCAACAACATATCGTTATCAGGAAGAGACAAAAATGATCTTGGAAGAATTTGCAAAACAACAAACTTAAAAAAGAACAAACAAACAAATAAGAACGCAACTTATAGGGGTCATCCAAAAATCCACTTGTGATCGCTTAGTGGTATTGGGCCGCTAAGGGGGGAGGGGGTTTCATCAAGATCCGTTAAGTGATCATTGGCGGAACTTAAGGAATCCTGATCAAGAAAATTTATGTTTATTTTCAATTTCACACGCCCAAAACGATGATTTTTGCAAACTTTTGCTGCCGTTGCTTTCAAAACATCGTGCAATCTAATGAGCGGTCAATTTAGGCCCATAATAATTGGATATGACTGGAAGCTTGCATCATCAGAATGACGGAATAGAAAATGCATAAGTCCTCTAAGGGAGGGGGGGGAGGGGGTTGAGAAGTTAGCGGCCAAATGCCGCTAAACAATCACAAGTGGATTTTTGGACCACCCCTTAGGGAACAGTGGAAGGTTGATCAAACAACCTAATCTCAACAAGAATAAATTTTGCCTCCCTAGAATCCTAAATTTTACCTACCCAAGGTAGTGAACTGGTAACAAAACCTAATCAAGTGACAAATACTGGAATAGGTATCCATTGGAGAGTTTGCATTTTGCGCATGCAAGTTAAAGGGTCTGTTTCATCCAAGATGCCTTGTGCAGTCACCTCTTGGTTGGCATTTGTTGTCACCAATGCCAACCAAGAGGCGGTACATGTGTGATGGCAGCGAGTTTGAGCAGTTAAGAAACAACAACTATTTTCCAAGTTTTGATGAATCCAACAAACATAAACTCCAGAAGAGAATGTAGAATTACTCTACCTCGCATAGCAGTGAATTAAAGATAGGTACAATTCTACAGTTTAAATAACAAGTTACGCAGAATGTGGAATAGAACTTAACCATTTTTACTTTTCTTTCCTGACCATAGGAAGAGTGTTAGAGATTTTACAGTTGCTAAAGATTACACTGATCTTGGATTTCTCACATTTGATGTAAATACAGGTATGGCCACATTGGTTTGTTGTCTGTTTAAAATATGTGAAGGTGAAGTTGAAGGTGAAGTTGCGGACGCTGAGATCCAAGAAATAGCTAAGTGCTAATGGAGTCCACGACCCCTTATGAGCATGGTGCTCAAAAGGTGTTGGTGGGATTTGAACCCCATCCACCTGACTGTTCTGGCTGCAAAGGCAGTGGATTACCACAACACACCCCACCCCTTCAAATACAATTTGTTAAGCACCAAAGTGGCTTGAAATCTCCTCTGATGGCAACACCATTTTCCGAAATGTAGACAAAGTCATTAAGAAATGTGACAACATACTTCTGCAGTATCTAGTAATCAGTGTATGTCAGATTGACTCAAACAAGGTCTCAGAAGTCACATTTACTGTAAGCCTGTCCCTTGCAAGGATATACTGTAAGAAACAAGATATTGATCTCCTCAGTCAGCTTTCTGAAATCCCCAGTCTCAGTCTTACAAATATGAAATCAAAAGCACTGTATAAGTTGCTTCTATGTGGTAGCCCGCAGATCACTATGATTGACAACAAAATAATCCTAGGGGCCAGTGACGGCACTAGCTCTGAAAAATCCCAAAGAAGTGGGCAGGGGGGGGGGATTTTGACATAATTTTCCAATCTAAAGGTATACCCAACTAATTTCATGCCATTTTAATTTGATGATTTTTGTTGACTCTTGGGATTTAGGGGGACAAGTCCCCCCCCCCAATTTCCCCTATGGTGCCGCCACTGCTAGGGGCTACCATGTCTTTCATGAGAAGTTTATGCAGCTAGATTAAATACCAACATTAGCAGCCATCCCTTTTCAACTGTAATTTGGTTAAAATGAGAGATTGTTGTACCATGCTGTAGTGTAAAGTCCATCTCAAATTTTGTGTCATGTGGGGATTTGGGACAACGTTAAATTCCATGCCAAAGCGCTTTTTCATTTATATCTGCAGGCATTTCTAGGACATCTAATTTGAGACACACTATAGTGTAGTGTCTTTTTGTGTGGTGTTTTGCAGTGTTGTGTCATGTCCTTGCTTGACAGATTTTTTAGATTGTATATTGTTTATATTTAGTGTAAGAGTCAGTCATAGTTTATTTTTTTCTATTGATTATATATCATTACAATAACAATATTACTTTCTACCATACAAATTCTAATTACTGTACTACACTACAGGGACGATACCATGGGGAGCGAAAAGATAATGACTACCCCGTGGCCAATAAGAAGACACGCAACATTAAACTAACAAACAACTACACTACAATTTAAGAACTAATGGATAATGTGCTAGATTCCGTCTGACATTCAATGTCTGGTCAGAGTTTCAAAGAAATAAAATGTGGTCACAAGTACGAGTCGTTCGTCAGTCAGTCATAGTGGGGACTAGATGACCATATGTGCCTTTTCCCACTATGAGTGGCGCAGATTATTGTTGCAGTCATGTTTTTAGAATCGTAGAAAAAAGACAATTTATTGTACAGCAACTGTAGGTTGCTACAGCACAGTATTGTATTGTATATCTCTGTATGTTTGCTTTAACACCTTGTAGATAAACTGTACATAAGGTATCATATGTTATTTTCCGTTTCAGACCTGAATCCACTTTTCAATTGGAATGTTAAACAGTTATTCCTCTACATCACAGCAGAGTACAAAACAGAGAACAATGTGAGCCTTTATTTGTATATACTAATGATATTTTCCATGTACATAATTGAGAAATTTTTTACAAGAAATGAGATTCTCATATAAAAGAAATTAGGAAATGGGAAAGAATCATTCAACAAAAATATCAATTGCAAATTATATATATCTTTTGCCACTTGTATGCATCTAGTATCATAGTACGTACCTGGAAGGTATTCAATTTGAGTAATACCATGGCAGTGTTACAACCAGATTAAACTTTGCTATGAATCATTCTTCAAACTTCACATTGTTAAAAATTCATGAAGGCAACCTTTAACAAGAAATTTTATGAATTTGCCAAGAGCTCCTCAAGTAACTTCTCAGATGATAATTTTGTGAAACTGGCAAGCCAGGGTTAGATTCTTAATTTATTATGAAAATATTGTGTAATTTGTGTTGTTCTAACTTGACACATTTATTTTTTTCAAAATTGAATTATTTTCAGTTTAACAAGGAGAGGCTCTAAAATTTTCACTGATCCAGTTTTGATGGGTCACTATTTACTATATTGCCTAAACTACTTTTGCCATAAGTTCTTTGATCTCTATCTTTTCCTGACTTTTATCTATTTCAGGAAATTAACCAAGTAATACTTTGGGATAAGATTATCCTCAGAGGTGATAAAGCAGTTTTTGACCTTGTGAATATGAATACAAAATATTACTTCTTTGATGATGGAGTTGGAGGTCTGAGGTCAGTGTTCATATTTTTGTTTTTCTTTTTGTGGCTTGGGTTGATACAATACATTGTGGCCAAAAAATGGAGCAGAACTCTTTATTTGGGACGCAAATGATAAATATGTCATACCCCGGGTGAGTCAAAAGAGCGCCCGGCGTTTGAAAGGTTACTGAACCCGCCTGAGTTTTTTAGCAATGATATTTTGCAATATCAGATTGAAGAGGTACCATGTTCAATTACTTTTAGAAATTCCTGACTAAAATCGGTCACTTCGGTCAGATTCTGTAAGCAATTTTCTAAAATGAATCCCTTTGAGAAACCATAAAAATTTACAAGCAAGAATCCCAAATGGGTTAACCTCACAGCGATGACTTTCAGCACGCTTTAGGACGTGCTTTCATCTTGGCAAATTGAAAAGTCTCCCCCCCCCCCTAGTGTAAATAACTTATTCAGGGGGATTCCATTCTCCTATGAAGACAAATACATGAACACATCCTAGAGTCATTATTGCTAGGAAGGAGAACAAAGGGGAGGGCACTATTTGAGAGAACAAAGCGCACTATTTATTATTCTAATCCTCTTTTCAAATTATTTGTGAAAGATGTCTAATCAAAGGCTGCATGAATTAAGTTTCTAGAAATCCAGAATCCTCATGGCGGGCTTGTGCTCTTTGTCCCGTGGGCCCTTTCTTTTTTTTGGGATGGGGGTTTGTGCGTGGGCTGACATATAGTGTGTAGGGGCAAGTATTATTGTCGTATCAAAAGCTAAATATTGATTTCATTAGGGTACTGCACACTTGCAGTTGCCTTTATTGCAAACGGGACCTTGTTATGATTCTTCTATTTGTGTGTGTTGTGTAGTTGTTCAGAGGTCTTGAGGCTGATTTCCTCGCCGTCGACTTTTCCAAGCGGTCTGGAAATCTTTTGGTTACGTGGAAAAATGTCGCTTTGAATTTGAATAGGATGCTACGCGTGACAAACATTCTGGTGTGTAAAGTCCAGTCCGCTCGGGGAGTTCTGCTGAGTGGAAGTCAGCCTCAAGAGAATTGTTTTTGAAGCTCTACCGTTTATTGAAAAGAAAAGAGAAAACTTCCAAATCCTGCTGCACCTAAAATAGTACCAAAAGTTTTCCAAAACAACCTTTACTTCATGCAAGACTTCAATAGGCCAACAATTGCTTTCCCTAAAATTATTGTTTTTTGTCTTTTTTCAAAGTTTTTCATTTTCACTCAATGTTTCAAAACTTACTTTAGGTTATTTTGCTCCCATCCCCCGTTCAATCGCTGCAACATCAATTTTAATGCTAAACCTCATGTGCCTTCGCGTCTGACTGAAGAGATCTCTCCACTCATCAAATGCCCATAGGAACTGAGCAGTGGCGTGCAGGAATTGCGTCGAACAACATCACGATTCTGAAAGAAGTGCGCCACCATCTCTCTTTTATTGATTTGCTTGTCTGTTCACTCTGTGCCTTTGCCTGGTTGACCTATTCCATTGCACTGTCGATAATAACCCTTCCAATTTCGCTGCTGGTTGCCTCGTTTCTTTCAATCATCCCTAGGCCGTTTTCAGAGTTCTTTTTGCCGCTAAATCTTCAGGGTCCACCGAATCTCTTCCTGGCCGTTAACAAAATAAATACCATGGTGACAGTGATACTCAGTTTTCTACTTGTGTGGATGTATGATGTTTTTATCCAAACTGCTAAACTCCTCTGTAGGTATCCAACTCTTCAGCGATGCTTGTTGGCTAAATTACATTCATTACTATACTTGTTTCTGATAAGCAGGTATCTCGAATATATCTATTATGGGGAGCGTTACCCTTTACATTTCCTTCTTTTACTTGCTGGAGACATCGAGACGAACCCGGGACCACGAGTTGAAAATTTTTTTAAGTTCTTCCATTGGAATCTAAATAGCATTTGTGCTAGAGGGAATATAAAAATTCCCTTGATCGAAGCATATAATTCTGTCCACCATTTTGACGTGATTGCCATCTCTGAGACTATGTTGGACAATTCGATAAGCGATGAAGACATTTTTATAGAGGGATTCAGCAGAGAAATATATCGTAGTGATCATCCAAGTAACACAAAACTTGGTGGTGTTTGTTTATATTTCAGAGAGGGGCTCGCCAACAAGCGTAGGAAGGATTTTGAACTTCTTCAAGAGATGGTTGTGACGGAGATCAATGTTGCACAGAAAAAAATTATCTTTGTTGCAATTTATCGAAGCCCCAGCCAAAATAGTGAAGAGTTTGAAAACTTCATTTCCAGGCTGCAAATGGCGATTACTCGTATACAAAGCGAACGGCCGCATGCCATCATTGTAAGTGGGGACATGAATTGTAGATCTTCCCAATGGTGGCCAGAAGACATAGAGAACCCAGAAGGTTCCGCTCTTGATGAGTTAATAGAAACAAATAACTTATGCCAACTTATTGATGAACCTACAAACATTAGGGGAGGCAGTATGTCTTGCATCGATCTTATTATCACAGATCAACCAAATCTTTTTGTAGACTCGGGAGTCCATCCCTCATTAGATGAACACTGTCAGCATCAGATAATTTATGGTAAATTAAATATTTCAGTGCCATATCCACCCCCGTTTAAGAGAAAAGTTTGGGATTACTCTAAGGCAAATGTTAGAAAAATTAGGGACACAATTGATTCTATCGACTGGAAGTCTAAATTGAGCGATCCTGATCCCGAGCACATGTCTAATCTATTTACAAAAACGTTATTGTCTATATTCACAGACTATATCCCGAACCAAGTTATCAAATGCAGTGATAAGGACCCACCATGGATATCATCTGAAATAAAAACAGCAATCAAGCGTAAACATAGGGTCTACAAGAAATTTTTGCTGCGCGGCAAAAGACAAGAAGACTTAGATTTAGTCAAGGCAGCTCAATATGAGGCGACAAAAATGATTCAAAAAGCGAAAGAAAATTATTACCTAACGATTGGCCATAAATTGTCTGATCCTAGTCATGGTATCAAAGCATATTGGTCTGTCCTAAACAGATTGATCAATAAAAAGAAATCCCTGAACATCCCCCCTTTGCTAGAAAATGGGCTATTTGTCACCAATCCTTCGAGTAAAGCCGATATACTCAATGATTACTTTGTTGAGCAGTGCTCCATACTAACAACTGGAAGTACTCTCCCTACTTTCCAACCGAGACCAACATCTTTCCTCCAAAATGTTAATATTGACAGGGAAGAGATTCTTAAGATAATTCGGTCGTTGGACTCTAATAAGGCCCATGGGTGTGACGAAATTTCCATTGCAATGATCAAAATATGTGACTCATCAATTGTGGAGCCGTTACTCATGATCTATGAAAAAGGATTGGAGAAGGGGGTTTACCCTTCTATTTGGAAACGAGCCAATATCATTCCTGTGCATAAAAAGAACAGCAGACAATGCAAAAAGAATTACCGCCCAATTTCGCTCCTGCCGATTTTTGGAAAAATCTTTGAAAAGCTCATTTTTGACTCTGTTTATCGTCATCTATGTGATAACAACATTTTAACCCCTCACCAATCTGGTTTTCGTCCTGGTGACTCAACAGTCAACCAATTGTTATCTATAACACACAAAATTTACACAGCCTTTGAAGCGATACCGACCAAAGAAACTCGAGCAGTTTTTCTTGATTTGTCGAAAGCATTTGATAGAGTATGGCACGAGGGATTACTGTACAAGCTTGAATGCTGCGGTATCTCGGGTAATCTTCTTTCCCTCATTTCAAATTTCCTTACTAATCGGGAGCAGCGAGTAGTGCTGAATGGAAAAAATTCCGAATGGCGAAGGATATCTGCGGGAGTACCCCAAGGCTCTGTTTTAGGTCCTCTATTCTTTCTTGTTTATATCAATGACCTTGTTGAAAATATTAACAGTGATATCAAACTCTTTGCAGACGATACTTCTCTTTTTTCTGTTGTTGAAAATGTGACCAGAAGTGCCGATGAGTTGAATAGGGATTTAGAAAGAGTGCGATTGTGGGCATGGCAGTGGAAAATGCAATTTAATGCAGAAAAAACTGAAGAGGTTATTTTTTCTACCAAGAGAAAAAAGCCTAACCACCCAGCTCTAATGTTGGGGAGTGATGAAGTAGTGAGAAAAACCGAGCACAAACATCTTGGAATGATCTTGGATGACAGATTGAACTTCCAAAGCCACGTTAAAGAGGCGATTCTTAAAGCAAGGAGGGGTATCGGTTTAGTTCGGTATCTTTCCAAGTATGTTTCAAGGCACGTGTTGGACCAAATGTACAAGCTGTATGTAAGACCCCATCTTGACTATGGTGATATTGTGTATCATAAATATGATCCAGAAATGAACCTAGATACCACTAAGAGATTGGAACGAACACAATATTCTGCAGCATTAGCTGTAACTGGAGCTTGGAGGGGGACAAGCAGGCAGAGGCTATTTGAGGAACTGGGATGGGAGAGTCTTTATCAGAGGAGGTGGTATAGGCGCATGTGTCATTTCTTCAGTCTTAAAAAAACACGAAGGCCAGCGTATCTCTTCGATGAAATTCCTGCTGAACGCAATGTTTCATACAACTTGAGACGTCAGCGTGAATACCAACCAACTGGAAGAACCGCGCGTTTTGCAAGTACCTATTTCCAAAACGTCCTTTTTGAATGGAATTTGCTGGATCAAAATATCAAAGACTCCAATACTCTTGCGGAATTTAAACGAAAATTACTTGCAGTTATCAGACCAGTTAAAAAATCTGTGTACCGTGTCTATAACATGACAGGTATTAGGAACCTAACGAAATTGCGGGTGAAATTCAGCCCACTCAATGAGCATAGGTTTCGACACAACTTTGACTGCCTAAGCCCTCTTTGTGTATGTGGTACGGGAAACGAAGATAGCGAGCATTTTCTCCTGCATTGCCCTCAGTTTGACTTGATGCGCACGGATCTCTTCAGTCAACTAGCGGATGTACCTGGGTTAGACATAACAAGTATGGATTCAAAAAATTTGTGTGAACTACTATTGTACGGAACTTCCGATTTGGATGTTGTCGAGAACAGAATCATTATTGAAGCAACAATATCCTTCATTGAACGATCCAAGAGATTTTGCTAAAAACTCTTTTAAGTAATTTTATAGCAGCAACTCTCCTCTATTTCCCTTTTCTGTCTTTGGTTTTTTTTTCTAGTGTTTTTTTTTGTTTCATTATCATTTTATTATTTGTTATTATTATTTTTTTTTTGTTCTCGTTGTTTTCGATTGTTTGTTGATTTTCTTTTTGGAAATTGTGAGCCTTAATTTGTAAGTCCCATCTACAGTGGGAACTAGGTGACCTCGTGTCTTTTCCCGCTGTGGATGGGACAAATAATGTATAATATGTTTAGATTAGGGTTTTGCTTGATAAAAAAAAAAAAAAAAAAAAAAAAAAGGGGAGGGAATCTTGCTTGGTGTTTTTACTCGTTTTTGCAGGGTTTCCAAAGGGGCTTTCTGCAGAATATCTCCTATTTCGACAGGAAGGGATGGCTGATTAAAGCCGGGTAAATTACTGAACCTAATTTGACATATTGGTGACACAATTAGACAGTTTTCAATATCGTTGCTTTGATATTTAGGGAGCAGGATTTATTCAAACGCCAGGCGTTTTTTTTTCTTGACTCACCCGGTACATATACAGTTTTTGAGTCCACTCTGTCAATTAAGGTTTGAATCATGTTGGAATATCTTGAATCTTGCATGCTGATTGATGCTGTAATTTTATGTGACGAGGGCCTAAATATAGAGTATCTCAAACAATTGTTTGACCCTTGACTAAATATTTGACTAAAATTTCCGAGTAGAATTGTGAGCCTCTGATGAAAGCGGTGAGTGGCCGAGTGGCTTAAACTGTTCTCGTCAGGTAACTGAAGTTAAGCTCGGTCGAGTGGGGTCAAACTCCGGATGGGTGACCTCGGAGGCCTGACCTCACAACTCACCTCGTCGTCCTTCGGAAGGGACGTTGAACTAGGGGTCCCATGCCTGGATACGGCATGCAAAGTGGGCCTAAATTGGCTTTCAGTAGCTAGAAATCCTGACAAGCCCACTCAAAACAAATTGAAAAACCAAAAAGAAACAAAAGCGAAACGATTCAAGTCAGATTGTGCAGGGAAACAAGGGACTCAGCTTGCATGTAACTGCATTCCTGTAAATGTCTGTCCATAACAGCCTGACTATCATATTTGCCACAGGTATCCATTCTAACTTTTTAATCGTGCTTGTGCTAGGCCAGAAACAATGTCAGAACATCATGGTCTCGAGGAAACCTCGATAAGGCTACTTGATGAAATCGAAACTCCTAGGTCAAAGAAAATTGCATTTTGGCTTGGAAATTTCAAAACTTTCCAGGGTAATTGATGTGTGAACAACCGAAGTGCTCTTGAGTTGTTCAAGCATTTTTGGCTAAGATGTAAAACATTATGCATAGTGGGAAATGTTTTATTTACTAACAGGACTTTCAGGAATGCAAACGAAAATTCGCATAGGAAATTAACAACTGTTTCTTTGACCTAGCCATATCATTAGATTTCATATTTTTAGAGTCAAAGGTAGAATTACGCCCTTTTTTCCTAAGAAACATAGAATTTGACCCAATACTGAACATTTCTTCAAATCCTTATTATTAAGTTTTTGGAGTGTTCCTTAGAAGTTTCACAACAGACTTATATTTTTACATTCTGGTGAACATGCCATGACGAAGTTTCGGGTGCTGTATCTTTCGAGCAATAAAATAAAGAAACCGGTGAAAATAGAATGAAATTATGTGCTATAGATTTCTTTGATTCAAAAAGAAACAGTTTCTTTAAAGAGAATCTGAGCATAATTG
The DNA here is from genome assembly GCA_964020215.1 of Aurelia sp. 3 sensu Dawson et al. (2005). NCBI lineage: Eukaryota > Metazoa > Cnidaria > Scyphozoa > Semaeostomeae > Ulmaridae > Aurelia > Aurelia sp. 3 sensu Dawson et al. (2005). The sequence goes on along the minus strand of OZ026592.1, from coordinate 9,141,533 downwards.
GCTCAAACCAGTTGCGGTAAAATCTTAGGCAATCAATACATCAGTATTTCCGGTTGTTGCAGGTCAGTTACCCAAATAAGGCTCGGCATGTGACACGACAAATTATGTATGGTTAGATTTCCTTAAATGTTATTTGTTGGAGATAAGTAGCTGACCCAAGAGTTGCGTGCAAGTCTATTAGTGGCATGTTGTAAACATCGTGCCCTAGGACCGCGAGGTCCCTGAGACCCCTAGGACTATTAAGTACTAAAGATGAAGGGACCGCTCACTAAAGACAAACATTAGGTAAGTGGCATCAAGGTGTCAAACAAGAGGTTGTGTATCATCAACTTTCGCATGTGCCATTCCATAACTTCCCTTCGCCCGCACCAAGTGAGAGTTTGCGGCACTGGTTTCGGGGCAGCTTTGCGGCTTTGTTTGTTTTGAATTTCAAGTTGAAAGAATTTCTTTGGTCTGCATTCGCTAATCGCTTTAAATTGAGGTGTTAACCAAAGCAACTGTTGCTCTTGTATTACAAAATCTGCCCTTGTTCGTCTAACCACCCATGCTCATACTTACCATTTTCTATTTTGTAGGAGCAACAAAAACATATCCCTGACATTCTCGTGGAATACAATACCAAATGCTGGTTTGTTGCCAAGATACACTTCCAGACACGTTCATCAATTTGCATTCCCTGACTCGTACACATACAAACGATCAATTTAGGACTGATATATTCATTGTTGAAGAGGTATCGTTATATTTCTTTCAAAAACTTTGTTTGCTTTCCTGTGTTCTTTGTCGAACTGTTTAATGGCCCTGTGCTCCCCATGATCCTTTGTATGCGCGCAAACCAGCAAAACATCACAGTTACATTAAACAACGCAATTTGACCACAGAATATGGGGAAATGAATAGCTCTGAGGAAAAGAGCTTCCCTAATTCTTCAATCACTTTTGGGAAGGTATTTTATTTGAGTTCAAAAGCGATAACTTCACTATACGTTCATTTGAAGGTTGAAACGACAATATAGCCAATTGCGATTGCTAGACCATAATCACTTTCATACAGCATGAAATTCATTGTCAGACCAGAAAGGATCATGGGGAGCACAGGGTTTTAAGGAACCTCTGCTAAAATAGAGGCTTTGCCCGTATTCTGGAAATGGCACATGCGAGGTATGAGAAGTATGCCCGTTGCTAAGGCCGATTTTTAAATTGGTGAAAAGGAAATATTAACTTTGGGACTGCATGCCTTCCTCTTTGCTAAGGCCCCATTGTAAAAGGTGATCTTTTTTGCGCCGAATGAAAAGCAAGGCAAAGAGAATTTAGGCCAGAAACGACCCTCAGATGATATGAAGGTCGAATTTAGGAAAGAATCATGGTTAGTAGTGAATCTTTAAAGGACAAGTCCGTTGTAGCCTGCGCACATACTTTACTACTCCGCAATGATAGTAAAGTCTGTGCACAGGCTATTCCTTTGTTGGTATGATAAATACTAGAAAACAAAGCTACCAACTGCTGCCGCGAATTATGAACTTGTTTCCGTATAGTGACGGTAAGCTGGTTACATTTTCCGCGGATTTAGGCCAACATCGCCGCTAAATTTTCATCAAAGGACAATAAAGTGGTTAACAGCTATTATGCACAAAGAAATCTGGATGGAGTACTTAACAGTTTTGCTGAAAGATGGTGAGGCGCGAATTTTTTTCTATGGTCAAGATAGGGTAAGAAATGCTCTCTAATTATGTGAAATTATCCTCCGCCCTTGTACCCAGGATTATAAATGACCGCCCCCTTACTGATAACCCCAGAATGTGCATTACACAAAAATCTGAAAATTTGTTATTTCAGTTGAAATTATTTCTTTATTATCTTCATATTTGGGCAGCTAACTGCATCAAGCTAACAGCGTTAAGAATTATAATTTGCCACAATAAAACATGGTTTGACAAAATCGTATATTGAGAATTATTGCATTGTCTTTTAACATGTACGAAACAACAGTTTGTTATATAAAGTTTGGCTCCAAAATTGAACGACTTATTATCAATGTGGGAATCTAAACCAAAATTAGAAGATTGGTTTTCAACCAAAATCAATACGTTTTTCGAGAGAGATTTAGGGTGTCTTAGCTTGTTATGGCAAGTTAAAAGGCAGCCAGTCGATTCATTTCAGTTTTCTATGTGGCTTATTTGGTCATAAGGGGTCGGTCCAGGAGTGTCAGGAGTAGAGATCCCTGGTTTGGTTTCTTTTGTTCTAAGTTCCTTGTGACTTCCGTGATCAGGCAGAAACATTAGACGAATTTTGCTAGACTTTTGCCCTTTCGTCCCTTGTTTCCTTGCGTTCTTTGATTTGCTGATATCATTTGTTCAGCAGGGACTCATAGTGCTACCCTTAAAAAGTAGGCCCAATCTAGGCCCGCGTAGAAAGATTTGGTATCCACCAATCAAATTGCTAGAATTTAGCTTTCAGCCAATCAGAGCGTGCAGTTCAGACAGTTGTTGCTACTGCTTACAAAAAACTGTTGACGAGGCCTAGAGTTCTCGTAGCTTCGATGGACCTACTGTGTTTCTACATAAGAACATTACTGTCGTAAAGGTATGCATTTTACGATTTGTAGGTCAAAACGACATCATTCTTTGTGCTACAAGTTTCCTTTTCAATGTTAAAGCTCTTTAGACCAGACTTTGAAGCGATTTTTAAGTGTGCGAGAACTCCCGCTTGTTTAGGCTATTTTGACGAAGTTGACCCACTCTCTAAGAATACTACCCTTTCAGCCAGGAAAAAGTTCCCAGTCAAATTCCAGTTAAAAGCCGAAAATCGAAGTATTTTTGTGATTTTTCTCAATGTCTTACCAGCACTACCAATACTAGATGTATCGGTAAATTTAACTTCTTAATATATTCATGATTGCAAAGTGGATGAAAAAGGGCCTAAAACATTGATCAAATTGTAAGGACTCTCCGTACACAGAACAATACGCAATGGACGCTTCATCTCTCTCAAGAGGACATCAATTTTCAAACAAATACTAAAGATTATTCAGCTCCGTGGCAACAAATGTGCAGTGGATAGCTCTCACTCGTGAACAATTTCATTTTCTTCATTGATCTGTGCGAGAAGTCCTTTATGATTTGATCAATTTTTAGGCCATTTTTCAGTCATTTTGAGAGAGCGCGTGGCCGAGTGGTTAAGGCGTCTGACTCGTAAGCCAAAGGTCAGAACGGCCGTAGGTTCAAATCCCGCGCTGGACAGTTTGGTCGCTGTCCGTAACTCTAGCCCGGGTCGACCAGTGCCATGTGAGGGAAATCTGGTAGCTGCGGCGGGTAGCTGCGGCGGACTGATGGTAAAACATCCGTGGCCCCTGTTGGAAATAAGTCTCTCAGACTTTCACAGGCTAGCCACGTTAAATATAGATACCTACCTACCGACCTACCATGAAATTATTCTAAAGCTGAATTTAGCTATATTTCTAGTGCTTTTGAGACAGCGAGAAACGTCACAAAAATGCGTTGATTTTTTGGCTTTTAACTAAAATTTGAATCATTCAAATCTGTGAATTACTCTTGCTGCCATGTATTTTCAAAAGTGGGAACTTTTTCCTGGCTCACCCAGTATATTATGAGTCGCTTTTGACCAACAGCAAATCAAACAACGCAGGGAGACAAGGGACGAAAAGGCGTAAGTCAAGAACTGTGCCACATGATTGACGTTACCATGATGAAAACTTAGTAGTTACGTTAATAATATCTCAAGCAACAGCGGTTACGTACTTGAAAGTAAGGAACACACACCATGCCTTTATGTCTTCCAGCCAATTTTTGCTATCTAAGCAAGGTATTTCTTTAGAAAATCAATGTCAGCCTTGCCTTGGGCATTTCTCGCCCATGTGTTACTGTTTATTTTATGTTGCAATTTTTAGTTGCTACGTACACTACAAAGCTGCTCAAAAAATTCTGATAATTATCCTGAATCGCACTTCTATGTAAGCGATCTTTAATCAAATAAGTCGTGCAAAGACGCATTCTAGTCATTTATTTGTCAAAGTTAAACCAAGATAAACATGATGCATGCTCCGTATTAATTGAAAGAATCCTGTGAGATTTATTTGCAAGACGGTTGAGGCTAAGTAAATGCCATTTCTAAAACATGGAATAGGGAAAGATGGAATACGGAATATAGCAAATGGAGTATGATATTTAAAAATTAAGTTGTTTCTTGAATTTGAATGTGAGAAACCCTCATAGATGGTCATCTTCCGGATGTGTCAAAACATTGGCGATGACGCACCGACTTTTTCCCATTTGTCATTTGAAATTCTGCGTCATATTGTTGCGACGTTACAAAGAACTTTATTAGAATCAACAACAAGTGAATTATCCCAGATTAAGATGGTGCGCAATTTCAAGTGGATTTTGGAAGGAAGAAGTTTTGCATTGATTGATGTTAATTTTACCTGTGACTGGCTTTATCTGGGAGCTGCAGATGGAAAGAGAGGAAAGGGCCTGTAGAAAGGGCTGCATTTTCGAATTCCATATACCCGATTTGATGTTTGTAGCTTTCTTTGTCATTTTTCATTGAAACTGATACTCTTAAAGACAAATGACGGATATGTAGCGCCTAGCTTATATAGACGACCGCCTGCCATCATTTGCCCCATTGTTCTTTGATAATCTATCGAGATCATCAGACACAATCGAATACAATAGGCTATATTTAGATTGCCCAGGCCCCTTATATCTCTGTCATATGTCTTTAAGTCCCAAAAGTGATATATTTGAGTAGTATAAGGAGCAAGATTGATCAGTAATACCATTTTCATCACTTGTGGTATTGAAGTTTGGGACAAATAACAATGACCTTGTTACTTCAGATCAGGTATATAGAATTTAAAAATGTAGCCTGTTCATAGAGGCTTTCTTCTTTCTTTTCGTATCATTTTGAACCCTGTCCACAGCCTAACGTGAATTACAGATTTGCACCATTTTTTCCTCTTTAATTCACTTGTTGACAAGGCTGCTAATCAATTCAAATAATTCTCATAAACTTCTTTGTGATGTTAAAGCGAAATGACGCAGAATTTCCAAAAATAACTTCAAAATTTGAAATCTAGATGAAAAGTGATCTGAAACAACTAACTATGACAAAATCGGCAGACCAGCTGTGCGTGGTTCTGTTTTGCCGAAAAACGCCACAAGAGTTTGTTTGATTCACTTAATGCGAAGAAGGGTGTAGAATCGACTGCCGATCTATTGCACACGAATATCGAGCTGCTTATGTCTTTTCGTTCCTGGTTTCCCTGCGTTCTTTGGTTTGCCTAAACTGGCGAGAGTTCTCGTACACTCAACAAAATCGCTTCAAAGTCTGGTCTAAAGAGCTTGAGCATTGAAAAGGGAACTTTTAGTACAAAGGATGTTGTTTTCCTGGCCTACAAATCGCAAAATGCATACCTTTCAAGAAGTAATCTTCCTCTGTAGAAACAAATAGATCCATCGCAGCTGCGACTGCTCTAGGCCCCATCAGTCGCTTTTTGTAAGCAACAACAACAACTGCCTATATAGCCCTCTGATTTGGTTTGAAACTAAATTCTAGCAATTTGATTGGTGAAGACAGAACCACTCTACCCGGGCTTAAGTTGGGCCCACTTTTTGAGAGTAATACTATGAGTCCCTATTGACCAAGTGATATCAGCAAATCGAAGAACGCAGGGAAACAAGGGACGAAAAGCAATAAGTTTAGCAATTATCTCCACAACTGGCAAGTTAATTTCGCCATTCCGGATTCCACGTTTTGAAGATATCTCTGTAAATTTCTATATCCGTTGAGCCCTCTGTAAATGCAGTAAGCACTTGGATCTAAAGTTCATCTAAATTCCGACGAATGTGTTATACCTCATGAATGTATCTTAGAGATCATCTGACTTAACAGAAATACAACACGGATTCCAACACTTGATCAGAATCAGGGTTTGCTGTATCACATTATCTTTTTCAAGGGGGTGTAGGAAATGCATTTTTTTCACAGGCATTTTTTTAGTAGAGCCATGGACTTGCCAATGTCGTCTTGAACTTGGGCAAGTCCAGTAGAGCCAGGTTAGAGTGTCATAATTTGACTCAGTACTTGAGGTTTTTTAGTCCTCATGCACGTATTTTTATAAGAAACTAAGAACTTGGGCCAGTATTGAAAGTTTCTGGGAATGGTCAGATTTTGAGAACTCGGAGTTCTTGCGAGTTCCATGCCAATCTTCATGTTCATTACCTGTATGTACTCTCGTGAACATTCCAAGATAAGGTCTTTTAAGCCTTTCCAATATTTAGACTTTACTCTTAAGTATTCCTTCATCTAATTAAATAGTTTCTTAAGTTATGTTTTTCCAGTACTGGAAAATTCTTAATCTTTTGATGACTTGAGAGCTGAGTTTCTTGTAAGCAGCTTCTGATAGAAAATACGTTCATCAAAGATAAGCAGGGGAATGCTAACATTCATCGTCGTCCACATGCAGTTAACATACTGCATGACAGACCAATCCAAAATATCAAACGTAGCTAGCAGCCACTTTTCGTCGAGGGATATTGGCGAGGGGAAAATCACTTCAAATCTCATACACTCTTGTAAAAAATCCCAAAAAATCTTCAGAGATCCCAGAAATCTCGAAAAACCTTGAAATTCTCAAAAATCTGTACAGAAATCCCGAAGAAAATCCTGGAAGTCTTTTACAATCTCAAAAACTCCAGATTTTATGCCAAAAAAGACACCAATTCTCAGAAAGATCTTTTTGGCATTTCTTTAACAATCTCACAAGTCGTTTGAATCCTCAAAGGTCTTGCCAAATCTCGAAAATCTTTGACAATCTCGAGAATTTTGAAGATCTCCAAAATTTAAGAATTTGACAAAGTCTTAGAAGTCTCAGGAAATCTTTGAGATGCCTTAAAAAATCTCAAAAATCTTTGAAAAATCGGAGAGATTTTAAAAATCCTAAACTCACGTACACTTTGGAGTGAATTGCCCTCGGATATTGGTGTGGGTCTTATGTCCAGGGTATTATTTTGAAGGGAATCTTCCAACTCCCTTTTTCGCTGGGCAGTTGCCAGAAATTTCGAGCACTATCGGTGGAGATCATTTTGTTGCATTGTAAAGTCGTTGAAATCTTGTAAAAATCCCTTTATTCTGAAAGAAATCTCATAGTTTTTTCAAAGAGTGATGAATCCTGGACTTGCTACAAGCCTCTCTCTCTTTTAAATTCGAAGGACTATTTCGAATCTAAAAGAGAGAGAGGCTTGTAGCAAGTCCAGATGAATCCTTGCTTTTTAAACTGAATGTATTGTTGCAAGAAAACAGCCAGTTCATCCCCCTGAATCCAAGAGCAAATATTGGCAAGGTCTAAATCTGAAAGGTCTTCACTCTGGTTTCATTAATATGCCGATCAAATGTTCTCTTCATGTGGATGGAATGTCCGCTTGCTTGTGTTGACCCCAAATTCATTTCATTACATTGATGAAGTAGGTGCGCTGGTCAGATTATTTGCAGACATCGATTGAATTAATTCAGAAGAAACGGATGCTGCTGTGTGTTATTACGATATGGTGAGCCCTCCGGTAGGGAAGCACTGACCACAATAAAACTGGATTTGCTCTCAAGGCAAGCTAAAGGTTTTCGTTGACTTAAAGTGGGAATCTTTACCAAGAATTCGAGAAGTCGACGACAAGAACTCGACGAAACCGACGACAACAAGATGGTTAAAGAGATTCGTATTTCAGTACTCTGGTTTGTTATTGACAAGAAAGTGTCCTTTCTTGCAGGGAACCACTGATTGCAAATAACTGGATTCGTTCTCAGTACAAACGTGAAAAAGTTTTTCGTTACTTATTTTGGGAAATTTTTGCAGCGAGTTCGAGGGATCAACAACAAGAGCAAGTTGGCTAAAGTTATTGCTCGTTCTTTACAATGCTGTGTTATTGACAATAAGGTTGCCTTCACCAGGCCACCACTGAAAACACTTCACTGGAAGTGTTATTGACAATAAGGTTGCCTTCACCAGGCCACCACTGAAAACACTTCATTGGAAGTGTTATTGACAATAAGGTTGCCTTCACCAGGCCATCACTAAAACACTTCACTGGAAGTGTTATTGACAATAAGGTTGCCTTCACCAGGCCATCACTAAAACACTTCACTGGAAGTGTTATTGACAATAAGGTTGCCTTTACCAGGCCGCCACTGAAAATACTTCACTGGCATTGGCATTTAATGCAAGCACGCAAACGGTTCGTGTGCCTTGGGAAATCCAGGAAATCTTTGCCAAGAATTCACGAAACCAATAACACGAAAGGATGTTTGAAATAATTTATTATTGGCTGTTCTGTATCGTTCTGGACCTGAAGCATCTTTAGATAGACTACTTATTATTGTGTTATTTTGAAGGGAAGATTTCTTTGTCTGAAACACAATTTGTAGCTATCTGTAAACATTTGTAGCCAGAATTCATTCTGTTGAAAGAAGGATTTCAGTGTTAAATCGAGTCTGGAATTTCGTCATCACAGAGAGAGAAGTTTGCTCAGTCTTAAGAATATTGCTGCAATGACGATACTTTCTAAGCATACTGATAATTCCTTGTGAAATTATTTCAACTGAGGAAAGGTTTTGCAGACTTATCCTGTCTGGAATCTTGCTTATTCGTGCGTTGAACTTGTCAGGGACAGAAGCAGTTTATGGAAGATTTTGAACCTTACTTTGATTTGTTTTCCTCCTTGCCTACCTTCGCAAATATTTCCTGAAAATTGGTCGTGTCAAATCAAAGTCTGCAGTTGCTGTCTTTTGAGAATAAGAAGTGGCTCATTTGTATCAAAAACTACTAGGATACTGGGCGAGGCAGAGGTCATCGTTTTCATTCAAGGCCTGAACGATAAGTGGATTTCGTCATTACGTATTGGCTTTCCTTACGCCGTTACGCCTTACTGAAGTAGTTGCTACGCAATTGCAAGCCTTGGCGCTTGCAAATTTTTCAAAATACTGAGTATTTCAGATTTTACACAAGTCTAACATAGACCATGACCATGTCCAACGATATGAATTACGAAAACAAGAACTCGAATTCAACGGGCATCAAAACAAAACCGAAACGAAAGCGACGGAGGCGTAAGCATATCGCTGCGCAGCAAAGTTCCGAAGAACTTACCAACGACAAACTTCCACTGGTTTTCCAAGGTGAAAAAAGTTACGAAAGACAATCAAAAATCCATGATTACGAACGTTCCAACTCATCAACACTTGTTCTGCCGAAACTGACGAAGTTTGAACAATTCGACAAGGAAGAATACAAGAGATACGCGAAATCCGACAGCGAAACGGGTCGTAGTTCGATCTCGCAAACTTTGCCGCCGATTAGTTTCGGTGGTTTATCGACAATGGATATCATTTGCGATAATTCTGATAGAAGTAACTTTTTACCGTCGATATCTCATAGGCCTAGAGGTAAGCTGAAAGATGTATCACGTTGAAATTTTAAAGGTCAGATAAAGGCAAATGCAATTTTTTTATATTTGTAACTTTAAACTATGGGGAATCCGATGGCAATAATATTTTTTATCTTTAGGATGCAAAAGGATGGGTTTGGGGGTTTTGAAAAAGGGCACTTCTTCAAAAAACCGCGTGGTGGTAGAGGCCTGGAACTAGCTAAGTCGTGACGTGGAATGAGTAATGAGAAATTCATCACTTGGGAGGCCCAAGGCGCTGAGAGAAAGCAGTAACGACGAAGATCGCACGCGGCGTGTCAACTTGATCCCACTCTGCAATGGAAGCACACAAAAACATCATTTGGAGGATTATTTGATCTGTGACTAGCAATAACATTAGTTATTGAGTGCAGTGTTTTGGGATCAAACTACAAAAACATCATTTGGAGGATTATTTGATCTGTGAATAGCCGAATGAAACCATAGTAATGATAAAAAAGTTGACCATTGTGTTAATTGCAAAGGCTACCAGAAGAACACACCTTGATCCCCTCAGGGTTAGATTGTTTTTATCAGGATTCATTCTCCTCGTTGGGCTTACAAGCGCCTGTCGAAGGTACATTTGCATGGCTTCACGAATGATCTTTAAATACAAATTATATTGTACGAGGTAGGAAATACACAGGCCACCTAAGAAGTTCGCAAATAGAGTCATCGAAGAAAAGGAAAACTATATTTGCAGAAAGAACGCTCTCTTATCGGACTATGGTAAGAGACTATCACTTGGCCTAGTCATGACATGGCAATTTTCCCGCTGTCTGCATCTGCGATTCGGTGAGTATATCTTTCAATTTTAACAACAATTTCATTTTCCTCACGCCGAAGAAGGTGCTCCGGAAGCTAGCTAAATCACTTGTAGCAGCCAATGAATGTTCAAAGTCGCTAGGATTGAAATATTTAGTGCAGACCCCCGATGTTTTCATTGTTGCAATTCTTGTACGTGTTCACTCTCCAAGCCAGTCCACAGCTCAGCTCACTGCTGCAACACGTCTGTCCGTGCCAAAGTACAGAATAATGTGCATGTACATTCTTCTCTGCACAAGCTGACTAGCCACAACCATAAACTACCCACTTTCTCGGCGTTTTGATTTGAGAACTTTCGAACTTTCCTGAATTGACTGTCAGTGAGTGCAAACAGACTCCTACATTCTCTCGCAGCTTTGTATTGACTTAATCGACTCATTCCACGTCACGCCTCTGCTAGTTCCAGGCTCTTTTGCTTGCGCGGTTTTTTTGAAAAATTTGACTGAAAAAAGGAATTCGAGCGGCAATTTCGATAAGTTCCGGAACTCATATCGAAATTTCGTTTGAAATTTTGAAATCTCCAGACTGTAAATGGTAGAAATCAATAAAAAAGTATTTTGCCTTTATCTGACCCGCACTTTCGAAATATCATAGAAACAAATTTAACGAATAGGTCATAAACATATTTTTAAATAATAATAATGATAATAATAATAATTATTGTAAACACCGATGTTACAGGGAACTATGGGCTAAATGTTTACGAGATATGTAACAATGCAACAAATATTAAAAAAACTAAGCATCAAATTAACAATCTGCGACTGTGAGAGGAATTATGAGGGCACTAATATGTCCAATGAATTAGGATAAGGAATTTCACTCACGAAGGTCTTTGCATATACACAATATTCTCTGTAAAAACATAATAGTTTCACTGTTTGTTGTAATGTTCTTGCTACCAAGCATTTTAGTTAATATTTCATTATCACCCCTATCCCATTCCCCACCAAAGCTATCACTCATATTTCCAAAATACTTATCCCTGCTGGCTTCTACAAGACTCGGTTCAGAGCATCTGAGTATGAAATGGACCTCATCACCTAATGGGGTATCTGCACAAAATGTACATGTGCGTTGCGACCTTTGGTTTTAAAAGAAACGAAAAGTTCCTTACAGCTCAAACTTGGTCTCATAATGAAACTTGGTTTAATCAGCTGAAACTCAGCTGAAACTTAGCTGAAACTCAGCTGAAACTTGGTTTCAGTTCCAAGACAAATATTAGCTTCTTTTTCTCGATCCTGTTTTCGCGTCAGTGCATCGCATAAGCAGTAGAAGGTGGTCGACTTGGCCAGCGTTCAGGTTTTCTTATTTTATAGAAAAAGACTTCGCGCAGCCTTGGTCGAATAGGCGTCGAAGAAATTATTCTAAAACCTAAGAAGAAATGGCGTAGTCAGGGGAGGGTATGAGGGAATAAATGCCCCCCCCCCCACTTTCAAAACGTCTGTTAGGATTGGGAGTGAAAAATGTAATAAAGATTTCTGGGTATACCTCTGTAACAGCCCTGAGGAAGTCCTGCATAGCAGGACGAAATATTGGCATCTGATGTATATTTTTTAATTTCGCACATATTTGCCGTTGTTCTTCGTCGCATTGCGGTGTTCCTGCTCTCAAACCTATTTACGTATTACCACTGCAAGCATCCTCGGATCCGACGCGCCACATTGGTATCGTGTCCCTTTCTCTTTCGATTTATGTCCATGCACAGAAAAGATGATGGCAAGTCCTGTTTTTTAGCTTATGAGTCCTGGTTTTAGCCGTAAGGGAGGTAGTTGTTAGACACCCCCCAGTAACGACCCCGCAGGACCTTGAAAATACAGCGGGGAAATTACGAAAACATACATTTTCAGCGGGAATTAGAAATATCATGACGGGGAAATGAAATTTTAGGCTATCATCTATGATGGAACTTGTATAATTTTGACGGGGAAGCAAAATTTTCAATGGGGAAACAACAAAAGCAAGGCGGGGAAAGTGTTTGAACTCAAAACTTAGCGGGGAAACTAGTTTTCTTGGCGGGTCATCCTTGAACCTTGGCGGGGCAATGTTTTAGCGGGGTCGTTACTGGGGGGTGTTGTTAGGGCACAACGAAAATTCGATTTAATGGCACGCGGAGTGTGGTAACATTGAAACACTACGAGCTCACTTGCCAGCAGCTCGCATTACGCACTGGTTGATACAATAGTCTAAGTCGTAGGAGTGACAGCTTAAGAACTTAAGAAAGGGGTATTTCCTAATTCGTTGAAAGGTAGGGTTTATAAGAAGAGCCCTCTCTCTAAGCAAGTTACCATAGAAAATTCAAAAATTTACAAGATATTGCTAAAATTGCGTCCCATTTTGATTGGCTGCCCTGCCGAGGGAGAGCTGTAATTCTCACTATCCTGTTTTTGATAAACTTGCACGGGCTAGGTTTCAACTTAGAGTTTTGGGCCTTGTTTGAGTCAATCTGACGTGGTTGCAGATTTGAGGCAGAGGAAAGGCTAAATAAGTAATTGCTTTAAGAACAGCACTTTTTTGTCTAACAAGGTCGAAATCAAGTAAATTTTTGAAAAGGTTTTAGCGCCATATTCAATTTTTTCTGCATTTAAAAAGAGTTAAAAGTGTTTCTTATCTACACAGGGTGTCGCTAGAAATTATAGCCTGTCTGTATGGCTCCTGTGGAGGAGCTGTAACATTAATTGTCTTCTTACTAGGGGGGTCACTGGGGCTTTGCGGATAGCGGGTATCGGTCTATTTTCGGTGCGGAAATGCGGAAATTAAACATCATTTCTGCGGATTGCGGATATTTGTTGCATCTTTGCGGAATGCGGACATTTCTGCAAAATTAATATTAGTTGCTAAAAAATCGCAGATTTGATGCTCATTCCGTCAAAATATTGTGTAACATTTACTTAAAGGCACTAAAACAAACGAAAACAATACATATCACAAAGATCTGAAGACAACAGCCACAATAGCAACAGCAACGACACAATTTTTCTCGCGAAATAATCACCCATGATGACTGCAAACTGGTTGAGTCTGATCGGTGACGTGCAAAATGGAAAAAATGGTTTATGTTGTGTTTTATATGAAGTAGGAAGACTTTGCTCATAGCGGAAATAGCCTATTTCTGTCTGCGGATTTGCGCAAACAGGGCAGAAAAATTGCGGAAATGCGGAATTGCATACCCTCCAGTGATCCCCCCCCCCCCTTACTCAACTGCATAGGCCAGGCTTCGACTTACAGTTTGATACCTTGCTTGAGTTAATCATACCAGTGGTTCTTACTGATACACGGCAGAGGAAACCAAAAATAAGTGATTGCTTCAAAAACAGCACTTCTATTATTCTCCATCAATATCAAATTCAAATAATTCAGTTTGAAAGACGAGTTCTTGCGTCACAATCAAATTTTCACTACCTTTACCGGGTGAGCCAGAAAAAAGTTCCCACTTTTGAAAATTCATAACACCAAGACAACTTAATGGATTTGAATAATTCAAATTCTAGTTAAAAGTCGAAAGATCGAAGTATTTTTGTAATTTTTCTCGCTGTCCTGCCAGCACTAAAAAGTATTGGTAAATTCAACTTTATAAAAATTTCATGGTTGCAAAATGACGGAAAAAGGGCCTAAAACATTGACCAAATCGTAAGGACTCTATTCAAATCGAACAATAGTTCATGGGCGTTTCACCTCCCGCAAGGGATAAGACATTGATTTTCAAACAAATACGAAAGATCTTCAATCCCAAGGCAATCAATGCCTAGAGGATATCTCTTACCCGTGAGAAGTTGCATTTCCTTCATTATTCTGTGCGAGGAGTCATTTATGCTTTGATCGATGTTTTAGGCCATTTTTCAGTCACTTTGCAACCATGAAATGTTTGTTAAGTTGAATTTACCCATATTTGTAGTGCTCGTAAGACAAAGAGAAAAATCACAAAAATACTTAAACCTTTTGGCTTATGACTAGAATTGGAATTATTCAAATTCGTGAATTAGTCTTGGTGTTATGAATTTTTTCAAAAGTGGGAACTTTTTTCTGGCTCACCCGATATGAGAGGGTTGATAGTGTAACATCGTAGGTAATAACATTATTAAGCTTTTTCAAAATTACCAGTGATTCAATTAATTCGAACAAGGATATACATTATCATTGACCAGCAACCCTGGTTATTCTGTAGAAATGGTAATGCGGTTGTAACGACCTTTAGCAGACTCAAAATCGTGAATAAACTGCATCAAATAATCCACATTATTTCGGCAATGTTGCCTTTAAAAACAGAACGCAAGAAGATGAACCTGCACAATCAGCGCAGGCACAAAAAGATAGGCACAATGAGCAATTCTCTAAACGCAATTCCGGACCACGTCAATAGTTACTGTCCGATTTCAGAATTTAATCTTGTTCAAGAAAGGACTCCGAGCGCTTTTGACGTGCGAGGCTTTTCCCTGCACGCTAGCCCCGGGGGGGGGGGGGGGTACTTGACTAGGGAAGTGACGAGGGTGTGTGGCAAACCGCTTAACACCCTATACCCTTTCGTATAAAAAATTGCCCAAAAGTATCCCTGTCGCATAAAAATTTTACCAAAATCCATTGTTTCATGATAACTCTAAAAGGTGTGCTCCCACGTGATACCCTGTCGAATAATTTTCTTATCAATTGTAATACCCTGTCGCATAATTTTTACCGTAAAAGGACACCCTGTTGAGCGGCACATCCCGTCAAGTCAAGTATGGGAGTACCCCCCCCCCCACCCTCCCCGCGGGACGCTAGCCTGCAGACTCTACAGTAAATAAATATAGCCTGCAGACTCTACAGTAAGTAAGTGCAAACTCCGCACTTACTGTAGAGTCTGCGCGCAAGCTACTGCACGCAGGCTAGGCTTTTCCTTGCTAGGTAATAGAGCGATTGTTTCTGCTTGGTAAAAATGTGATGGTCAAGCAAGCAACTTTCACTTTGTTGGTTTGAGCAGGGGGCACTGCAGTAAGCCGATTTTTTACTACCTGACTATTTTATCCCCTGAGGGGGGGGGGGAGCACTCAACACATTTCTGGGTAAGAATAGTACCAAAATGAGATTTCGTGGTCCAAATAAAGCTGAAATGATTTTCATGATATTTTTGGCATCAAATATTGTTTAACTGATGTTTCTGGGTTCTTTAGAGGCAATCCTCAGGCCTTGATCTGCACTGTCTCATGATATATCATGTCCATCCATGCTCAGGTTTCTAAATATAAAGGAGCTGACACTTTTGAGTTGCAATGAGCCCGAATCGATATTTTTGGGTTATTATCAGTGGCGTGGCCACGTGGTGGTATGGGGGGGGGGGCAATTGCCCCCCCCCCCACACTTTTTTCAAAAGATGGTCCTTGAGATTCCTTCAAAATCGAAGAGAAAATAAGGGGGTATAGGTTTGGTAAAATCTTTCCCAGAAATGGCCGGCTGATATTACGTAATTGAATTACATGATGACAATATGTAACTCTCCTTTGATTTGAATGTGATTTTTGTGATTTTCCTCGCTTTTTAAAGAGCACTAGAAAAAAAGGTAAGCTCAACTTAGCGAAATATATTGGTTGCGAAATGCCTGAAAATATGCCTAAGGCACTTGATCAAATCATAAGCAATCTCCTCACATAGAGCATTGCGCAAAGGTTTTCTCCCTCAAGAGCAAGGCTTGTTATAAAAGAAATAGGTTGTAAAACAAGAAAGTACGATTTTCACAGATAGGAGATATCGTATGCCTGTTTGTTGCTATGGGACTTGAAATCTTCACTATCTGTGAAAATCGTACTTTCTTTATCGTTCTGCTCGAGAAGTTTTTTGTTCATTTGATCAATTTTTTCAGCCTTTTTTGGGCAATCTAAGCCATGAAATTTTGCTAAAGTCAAATTTACCTATGCTTTCTGTGTTCATAAAATACTTCAGTCTCTCGACTATCAAGCAGAAGTTGATTCATTTCAAACCACTCAGTACTCTTTTCTCGGCGCTTTGAATTTTCAAGACGTGAACTTTTTGGCACACCCAAAGGTACTCTAATATCTAGTTTGTGTAAAATACTGGTTATCAGGAAATGTACGACATAGATGGCATTGTAAATTTTCTTCTTTTTAAATGCATTTATTGTAATTGTCTGTATTAGAAAAGAAAAGAAAAAAGTAGTTGGGAAGCATATACTAGCTGATATATAAGATACTTCATACCAAATTGTCAAACCTTCCATTTTAGCATTGTTAGATATGGAATCAGAGGATGCAGTCTGCGCCAAATCAATGGATTTTTTCAAAAAAATTTTCTTGCGCTTTAATTTATAGAATAACTGCCACAAAATTATGAGAGTTTCCATCGCTAATGGTGAGCATGATATTGGGATGTGCGTTCTACGCCAAAGTAAAGGGCGTGGCCCTAAAAATTTTCCTGGGGCATCGCCCCCAGACCCCCTCCCTCCTTTGCCCCCCACTTAATTTACCCTGGCCACGCCGCTGGTTATTATAGAATTTATTGGACTAACCAACCCCATATGCGTGTGTGCCTCAGTGCCCCCCCTGGGAAGACAGAGGAATTTAGAAATGTAATTATCGTAGACAGTTTTAATAAATTGTATTTATAAAGGTAAACTTGTTCAGCAAAATGAATTTGCTTGCATCAACCAACGACCTGCCTCCCTATTGTGCCTAAAACGTAAGATTTACAACAATATAGTTCAAAAAAGTTGTTATACAATGGTAGAGTGTAGAGGAAATTCAAAAACATCAAAGTCTATATCCGTGCAGTGACTCTTGAACTTTAGTATCTTTGGCGGAAGCCTAAGTTTACAACGTTGGCTTCCACTTTCCTTTAAATCATCTGATACAAAATTTCTGAAACAAAATATTTTCAATTCTTTGAAATTTTCATTTACAATCAAATTGTAAGCTCACTATGTGTCCTATATCCCACACTAATTCATTTTTTTGGTTTCTGAACAAATAAACTGGTTGTGATGCCAATTGCTTTTCTCTTCTTTTCAACCTTTTGAAACCAATTTTCAAACGAGCCATCATCAAACATTCCCTGCAGGAATTTCTTAGCCTCTTCAACCTCGTTTTCACTCTCTGCCTTGGTCCAAAGCGAGTCCATTCTTCGCCAGTTATCATGCAAAGGGCCATCCTTTTGATAATATTGATGAGGGGCTAAAATGGTGTCGCCAGGTCGTACGACACTAGCTGCGTTCTCAAAACCAATGCTTTCAAGATATCCTGTCAAATCCTCTGTTGGCATATATTTCGTCTTGTACGCTTCCACACTTCTCGGAAGTAAGTTAGCAAACCATGCTCCATATCTTACCTTCAAAAATGAGGGACATCATACTAAAATTGTCACCCAGCGTCCTTTGCAATTGTAATTGTAGGCACTCCCGTTTCCATTACTATGAAAACGGAGTGGAATGTCTCCATTTTTGGGTTGGTGTTTCCATTGAAAACGATCGAAAACGGAGACATTTGAAAATGCTGTTCAAAGTGGAGTGATTTGAAAACGGAGACATCTGAAAACGCATCGTTTTCAATGGAAACACCGAAAACGGAGTCATTCGAAAACGCTAAAACAACAATCTATAGAACATCCTCGGTTTCAAAATGAATGCGAAGGAAGGAAATGAAAACGAACGAAAAACGGGGTAATGGAAACACCCCCGTTTTCGTGCCAGACGCTCTTGGCGAAAACGGAGTAATGGAAACGGTTTAAGATCATCCGAAAACGGAGTGATATGAAAACGGAGACATTTGAAAACGGAGTAATGGAAACGTAGCCTGAAGGTCAAATTTGCCCTTGGACTTGCTTCAAGTCTCGCTCTTGATCAATAAATGAATGGGAGGGGGAGAAAAAGAAGAAGAACAAGCGAAAGGGAAGAAAAGGGGAAAGAGAGCGACTTTCTTTCATGTTGGCGACAGAGCCAATTAGAATTGGGCAGATGAATGCTGAGCCTCGTTTTCGGAAGGTGTAATCCACAAGTCTCGCTCTCCTTTCCCTTCCCTTTTCTTCTTCTTATGCCCTCCCGTTTGTTTATTGATAAAGAGCTAGACTTTAGAGCAAGTCCAATTTACCCTAAGCAGTCATTATGTATCGGCAATGAAAAAGTCAACTGGAGTCAAACTTTTTCCACTTAGAATAAGTCTGATTTTCAGACAAGGCCGTATACAGAATTTTTTAGAAGGGGACAGTAGATGGTGGGGATGAGAATGGAAATGGGGGTTTGCTCTTAGAAAAATTTTGGAGACCACGCCCTCTAATCCATTGGAAGACACTCTCTTTTAGATACCGAAGAGGCTATCTTATGAATCCATTACTCACGAGTCATATGTTCTTTCGTTCAATTTAAACGTTAACCAGAAAGCAAATGAATAAAAATTTCTAATAGCCAGCCTTTATGCCAATCTTACTGGGGAAATGAGCAAAAATTCGTTTCACGTATGAATAGCGCTGGCCTATCATAAAGATACCGTAGTTCAACTGCGCTGCACCTCATCTGTCATCAAGCCGAGCATGAAATGTCCTGCTTCAGCAGAAAGAATTATGTTTTACAGAAAACATTTCCCAAAAGATTTGAATGCAACTTTTGGGAAATGGGACCAAGTTTTGGCACCAATCAGTTCCAGATACAAGTGTGTTTGGCATAATATAAGTTGGTAAGTTTAAATATTCAGATGATAGATACTCTACAATAAGAGCGTTTACTTTGAAAATTTCTGGTGGAAAACTGCCCCCTGGCCCCCCGCTATATGCGGCCTTGTTTGAAGATGGCAGCGTGCCCGCAAAGGACCCTGGGTGATAGAGGCTCTTTAAAGGACAAGTCCGGAGGTTGGTACAATTGATGATAAAATACAAAGTAACACTGTTATGAATTGCATCATACCTTTTCCCACCATTTTTCGCCTTCTCCTTGTGAAATTACATAATCAGTAAGCGATCTGCGCAAAATGACGTCATTTCGCGCAATCAAAAATGAGACTGTCCATTGTCACCTTGCCTCTTAATCGTTGCTAGCCTCTTTATCGTGTGCACTTGCAAGAAATGATGACATGGAGAAGAGATGTGGACTAAATTGTCAAAACATTTTTATTTGAAAACGACAGCCATTGGAATACAGTAAAGTCCCGCCTTTAAGAAACTGCATTATAAGAAACTCAGGCCTGATTTCGCTTAATAGAATACCTCTTTACACGACACATTCCAGGCTGATCATGTTCAGTTTCTTATACAAAGAATGGTACATAGCAATATTATAAGGCGTGCATTTGAATATGTCTCCAAAAGGTCTCAATACTCTAGATACAAGAATGAAAGTTTCAAGCCCAAATTTTCATAATTTCAAGAAACCTTCAGTACTGGCTCAAACCATTGGATCCTCGCACAACAGTATTTCAAAAACGTTTTCTTAACAATTTTGACAGCTGTTTGGAGAATAAAAGTGTTTCTTATACCATGGTATACACAGCCTGTTTTGAAGAATTATATCTTGACATAAGAAACCAATCAGGCTGTCTTTGTGTAACAAGTTTCTTAAAGGCGGGACTTTGCTGTACTCAAATTGTGAAACAGAGATAAGAATTCGCGTTAGTAGATGACAAGTTTCCTTTGTAGTATTAATCATTTGAAGCCTGGACTTGTCCTTTAAGGAATGAAATTAATGTCCTGTCTCAAGGCAATGCGATGGAATTAGGCTGTGAAAAAGACGGCAATCCGGGACAGATGCCCATCTACGTGATGTATTTCCGTATGCCACCTCTTTCTTGGAGACTGTGCTTCTCATATTTTTTCCCGTTAACTCTCGAATAAGCCCAAGAGGCCTCACTTGTAAAATAAACATTTTTGGATGGGGGCTTACTGGAAGAGGGACTTATTGGAGGGGGGCTCCTTGAATAATAAGGGAGATACTTGATTGCATACTGCGAGACAAGGCATGTATAACAACGTTGTGTAAAATTCACCTCTGTGTGGAATTCAAATATGCCACATGGGGGGCTTATCTGGGTGGGGGCTATTTATCAAAATCAGTTTTGAGGTAAGGGCTTATTGGAGAATTGGGCCGGTTCGACAGATTTACGGAAGTTACAAAGTCTACCCAAGTTTGAAATATGAATTACCTGGTCGTGACTGCAATAATTAATCAGCATGACTCCACCAGGTTTTAAAACCCTCATTGCCGACTGCATGGAACCTTTCAAATTCGCATAGTTGCTAGACGGTGTATCCACATGGTGCAAGCATTGCATAAAGATAATCACATCAAATGCATTGTCTTCAAATGGAATGTTCGGTAAGAAATCTTGCTTCATCTCGCCAACTCTTCCCTCCTCAATATAACCTGCAAGTTTTTTCTTAGCCTTTTCCAGCATGCCTTCGCTAGCATCAAAACAAGAAATCTTGCCGATGCCGTTATCGAGAAACGCCTTTGAATAATTGCAAGTGCCACAGCCTGCTTCTAAAAGATTGATCTGCAAGAAAGAGAATAAAAAGTATATTCACACGATGCCAGCACAATGTGAAAACGGCAAGAAATGCGACGAAACGTGACACTGTTACAATCCATATTAAAAATCTCCAAAAACTGATGCTAGAAATCTTTAAGTCAATGAACCATCTAAATCCATCATATATCTGGCGCCTGCATGAAAGGAAGGAGATTCAGTATGATCTCAGAACTAAGCATCTGTGCAAATTGCCGATTACGAGGACGATAAAATTTGGCATGGAGTCACTCTCATTCAGAGGAAGTTTATTGTGGAACAATCTTAACGATGAAATAAAGGAGCTACCAACAGTTGCAAGCTTTAAAAGAAAGATCAAAACCTGGACGGGTGAAGCATGTAATTGCAAAATTTGTAAATAGCCTGCCCATTACGTTGTGTAGCTTGTATATATTTCTTAGACATACTTGTAAATTATATTGTGAATAGTTGGTATTAATTAGTTTTTCTTTGAACTACGTTACACCAACTGTAAAGGATGTTTATGATTTGATTTGATTTGATTTGAACCAAAATTTTAGCTAGTGTTGACAAGACACCGGCCCGATAACTCCTTTGCACTGGTAAAACACTGCTTTCAGACCGTAATATCCTCCTATAAACTGTTAAAACCCTAATTTTTAGATGGAAAGTGCTCTTATCTCGTACAGAATACATTGAAAAGTGGTTGTGTACGAAGTAAAAACAGGTTCAAAACACACACAAAAACGATAAGTTAAGGTGGCTCGTAGCCTGCGTGCAGACTTTGCTTGCCATTGTGAATGAGAGCCAAGGTGTACAAGTTCCGCCTTGGCTCTCATTCACAATGGCAAGTAAAGTCTGCACGCAGGCTAGGTGGCTCGCTACTGATATAAACTTAAACTGCTACACACTGGGTGCCCTATCGCTCATGATTTAACGCGGTGAAATAACGCGATTTACGCCTAGTGGAAACCAAGCTTTTGGTTTTTAGCCAGCCTCTTGAGCAAAAACAAAAGCAGGTGAAAAAACATGGTAACGAAGGCAAGGAATCACATGTCGTACCCTGGTGGTAACTACCATACATCGTGGTACGGGATGTGCAATTTTTAGGGGTACCTTTTTCAGGCAGAAAATGAATTTCAGGATGTGATTTTTAATAAAATCGCGAATAGACAATAATTATGGGGTGTCATTTTAGAAAAAAAACTCTTTCGGTACTGATTTTGATCAAATTTCACATACTTAGTAGAATTTTATATTTTTGTCGTAACTTTAGAGGATCTATTTTGAATCGCCTGTATAATTTGGGGTATCGTTTTCTCAAAAATCTATGAATTTTAGGGTGCGATTTTAGACGTCAAATTAGCATACTCCCGTTGCCCCTTAGACTTGCTTCAAGTCTATTCCGTGGTTTAACAGCACTTAAGAAAATAATTACCTCTGCGGGGGCATAAAGCTCGAAGAGGATGCTGCGAAGGAAAAGCGAAGGAGAGGGAAACGGAATAGACTTGTCAGACATGAGACATGGAGGCTCATGAATATCAATGCTTCGCTTTTCCTTCGCAGCGTCCTCTTCTTCGAGCTTTACGCCCCCGCAGAGGTAATTATTTTCTTAAGTGCTGTTGAACCACGGAATAGACTTGGAGCAAGTCAAGTCACCCCTTGAACTTAATCCCCGGAGTATTGTCAGTCTAATCAAGTAAGTATGCAACGTACCTCAGCCAATGGTTTATCAAGGTAACTCTGGATAATTGATGCATACATCTTGGCACCAGCTGGTACTCTTCCTTCATCATAATGATTTGATGCTGAGTTGTAATCTTCAAATTTACTCATTTTCTATAAGAGAAAGTTGAATAGAGCTCCAGGTGTTTTGAAGAAACCAGCTGATATTACATTTCCAGGAAACGAGGAATATTTTTCAAGAAAGTATTTGTGAGCAAATAAAGACCCGTTCACACTGCTCCTGTTTTGATATGAAAACAGAGCAAAACTTATCCGTTTTGGCCTTGCGTTCACATTGCTCCTCTATGAAAAACGGAGCTCTTCGCAAAACCATATATTGAAAGCGATGCGTTTTGAAAATGATCTGTTTTCAAGATAGGAATGTTTTAGCCGCAATATGCTCATGATCAGACGGCGAATAAGTGAAGAAAGCAGAATGAACCTTTGAATATTTTTCTAAATTTTACCTACCTTCATAAAATACAGCCTGGACAAAAACTGCTGGAAATTTGTACTGAGACGGGTTACTGTTTCGCGCCACCGTCTCAAGGCCGAGCAGCCTTAATGAAAATCATATGAATCCATAGAGACCGAAAGGGTCTTTCATTGTCACACATCATGGAGTTTTATGTAAAAATAGTTTGGCCTAAAAAGATCTTTCAAGCTTAGCTAGTGTGCAATGTGCAGTGGTGTTAAGAACCTCCTCTAGCCCTCGTGTTTTGGTACTGGACTCGTTTGGCACCCTGTATGAGTTCTTACAGACCAAATAGGTTTAAAAATTGTTTGACATGATGAAGATCTACGTGCAAAGAGGTCTCTAGGAATTATACTCTATAGTCTCCTCCCAGAGGGGGGGGGGGGTACTCCCATACTTGACTTGACGCGATGTGCCGCTCAGTAGGGTGTCTTTTTACGGTACGAATTATGAGACAGGGTGTCCTTTTTTGAAAAAAATTATGCGACAGATTATTACAATTGGTATGAAAATTATGCGACTGGGTATCATATGGAAGGACACCTTTTAGGGTTCTCATGAAACAATGGATTTTGGCAAAATTTTTATGCGACAGGCTATACTTTTGGGCAATATTTTATGCAACAGGGTACGGGGTGTTGAGTGGTTTGCCACAGACCCCGTCACTTCCTTAGTTAAGTACCCTCCCCCCCCCGAAGTCTCCTCTAAGATCTATTTACCCTCTATGTTTGAATGGTTTGAAGACTTAGCAAGTGTGAAATACCTTAAAGCCCTGATGTTTTTAGTACTGGGCTGGTATGGCACCCACCTTCCTCCAAGGGCTAGGGCTTTCCGTGATCTCGACATTGTTGGGGATACATGGTACTCCCCTATTGTCTCCTCGCTTTGTATTCCACTCAACTTGACCGCCAATCAGCGACGGGGACTATGAACGCATGCGCCTCAGCCAATGATTCCCGTCGCGTTTTCGCGCAAAATCACTCGTCGTGGGAAGGCCAAATGTGGAGGATGGTTCCCAGATCTAAATCCTCAAAAATCTTGCAAAATCTTTAAAAACTCTTGCAGAATCCAAAAAAACCCTGAAAATCTTCTAAACCCTGCCTGAAACACTAGACTAATCTCTTCGTGCAAAAGATTCTTACCTTGTCAACCTTCTCAACAACAATGACAATGGTGAAGCCAAAGGGCCTAGCAGGCTGGGTTCTGTTGATGGCTGACTAAGCCTTCCCAAAGAGAAAAAGATGCTACAATCATACAAGAACAGCTTTAGTTGCTTTCTAACAGTGAAGATAACCTTTTCTATGAATTTACATGTGTACTTACATTGTTTCAATTGCTAATAACCGCTCGAAGCTTCTTTCTCTCCGGCCGCCATTGCTCGGTAATCATGTCATGCCACGGCAAAATCGCACAACTGCGCATGCGTTCATAGTCCTCGGAGGGGATTCCTAGATCGCGTCAACTTGAGCCTTCACGTATTCCCAACAAGACAGCCTCAATTCTGAGAAGGATTAGACATAGTCAGACTATGGATTAGAGAAGGATGGAAGTGTACCGCTGAACACTGGAGAACTTAGAACTGGAGAGGCTGAATTCACCTTGTCATTGTGTAAGAGAGAGTGAGATCATTGCAAGCATACTACTCTGGAAATGGACGTAAATAAAGGTATCCATCCCACCCTATCAGATGATATCACTCATCTGTTCCTTGGAGGTTTTGCATGATATTTGGTTCCTTTCTCAGTTTCTAGTTACTTTCTTAGTTTCGGAGTATCTGTCGTGCTAGCATATAGCAACCTCGCCAGTTTACCCGTTATACGATACCTTAATGATGGTTAAAGTTTTCATAGTGAAAGCTTTCCGAATTTTTCTCAGCTCTCTTCGAAAATACCCCGAAAGTATACCCTTCCGCATAAAAATTTTGCCAAAAATATACACTTTCCATTGTTTCAAAGAACTTTAAACATGTCCTTCCACATGATACCCTGTCGCATAATTTTCTTATCAATTGTAGTACCCTGTCGCAAAATCTTTATCAGAAAAGGACACTCTGTCACAAAATTTTACGGTAAAAGGCACCCTGTTGAGCGGCACATCCCTTCTGGTCAAGTGCAGGAGAACCACACCCGGGGACACTGTATACATCCTTTTATCAAACCTTCGTTGGATCAAAGTGTTTACTTGCCTTTCCACCTTGGCTTGTGTACTTAGCTTGGTTTGACGTAACTTCATCAAGTAACTTACTTTTCGTAATTACTTTTCTCTACTTTGATTCAGCTTTATACTTATTCCTTTGAGTTCAACTCTACTTTACGTATTTTACTGTTCGTTATTCCATAGTTCGCCTTTTGGCAAGGTTCTTCGATTTCCTTGTCAATTCTTCGCTACAGCTAAGAACCCGCAAAATAGAAACTAAATTTTGACTCAAGGAGTCTATGGGATAGCTGAAACTTTCCTGTTCGTCGCACGCATGATCTTTTTGTCATGGCGCAAGGGGTTATGTTTTGGCAGTGATGGAGCATGGAGTCGACAAACAGATTGATGACACCTAGGCCCTGTTGCTCTCTCCTTTGGCGCTCCCTACTTCCCTTGGAATAATGACGTCAATTGCCGCAATTGGCAACAGAAAAACAAAGGAAACTCATTCTTTCCAATATCTATGAGGGATGTTTGGACTCTCGATCGACTAATTAGGTTAATAAACGGTTAAATTTGTGTTTTATTATTATTATATCTTTACCAGTGCCAATATATCGGCACTCTATTGTTTACATACTATTGATTGAGGATAAACACTGTACCTTATCGGCCCTTTTTACGCCGGCCCTGAATGGCGTTAATTTTTGTTAAACGGCGTTAAAAGAGCCGGCATTAAAGGGGCTAAAAAATTGGAATTTTTTTCGAAAAGCGGCGTTGATTTTTAATGCTTATTTTTGCTAGCACCTACCAGATTTTATGTTTTTTTTCATACAGGACAGGTAATTTTAGGCCCCGGAGCTTAAATTACTTGTCTTTTATGAAAAATAAAAATTGGACATCTTGGACAGAAGAAAATTTGTATGTGTTCTCTATATCCTTGGTCAAAATTTGCTCAAGATATTAATAAAACAGAATACAAAAGTAAAGTGAAGGTTTTTTAAGATGTTCCATCAACTATTATCTATGCATCAACCGCGTCAATGTCCTGAAACGGATTTCAAAGAAAGGTGCAGTTGGATGAAGGAGAAGATGTAGAAAACAAAACGAAACAGTTGTTATTGATTAAAATCAAGGTTTTTTTAAGGAAAAAGTAGAACAAATGACGTAGAAGTCCATAAAGATATCCATTATCAATATTTCCTTTCCGTTGCCCTAAATGCGGCCCTAAATGGCGTTAAAGCAAATCTTGGGACTGGCGGAATTAGGGCCGGCGTAAAAAGGGCAGATAAGGTACCTAGACTTGATCTTGGCTCAGATCGTTGTTCCATGAGTCCCCCAAAGGGTCCTTTGATTAGAAACTTCATGCTGATTTTGTTGAGAAATTGAGGAATTCCGTAAGGGCGCGAAGCGCCCGCAATGGAATTCAGATTTTGAGGATGGTGACAGGTAAAATGTACCGCGGTACCAAGGGGGCAGTACCAGGTACCAGATGGCCCAGTACCCAGTACCACTGTGGTCAGTACCTGGTACCATAGAGCCAGGTACCAAGTACACAAGCAAAATAGCCAGTACCAACAGTAGCAAATAAGTATTGAAAGAGATCACCTAAAGTCTAAATAAATGTCAGGAAATTATTGTTGGTAAGCCAGGGCCGAAGCCAATGGGAGGGCTGGGGGCGGAGCGCCCCCCAGCAGACCATTTGTCGGAAAATTTTGCTCTCTTGTCGGAATTTTTGTGTTCTAAATAACTGGTTTTGGAGGATTTTGAGGAGAAATAATGGAGAAAAACATGAATTTTTTAGTGTAAAAACATAAATTCCAACAGAAATCATTGAATTTATGGCATATTTTTGATTGATATTAACTAATTGAGTTGATTTCAACGTTGAATTGCGAAATGTTGCCAAATTTTAGTTACCGCGGAGTTAGATCGGTACAACTGTTGTTGTTGCTGTTGTTGTTGATGGTTTTTTCGTCGGAAAATTTTGGTTTTTCGCCCCCCCTACGCAGGCATAGCTGGTATCGGCCCTGTGGTAAGCTCTTCTTGATTAGCATTAAAGTCAAATATTTCAGTAGCGTACAGGGAGACCCTCAAATGATCCAATTTCTAGTTTATTAGCCACTGACATCGCCGTATTCCAATCACATAACTGAAAATAAGGCTTTTGACACAACTTTTCTAATACCTTCACCGAAATCAAACCGGATATTGGACTAATATAGAGGTGGTTTAACCACGAAAGGACTCTGCCTGCCTTCTCCATATTTTGTCATCAGGGACCAGCGTTACAACGAATTTCATTCCTTTGAAAATTGGCCCATGTTCAAGGGTTTTCAGGAACGTTACAAATCTGTCTTTCAACATTTTACATGTGTGCAAGGGTATCAATTTGCTATCCCAAATAGGAGACCTGAGCCTCGCACAATCTTTTGATTTTGTATATTTTCGGAGTATACTTTTCACCGATTTTTTCTGATGTCGGCTACCATTTTGACGGAAGAATTCTAAAGCCGGATGAAAAAATATTTGTTTGGCTACACAATACCGCACAATTGAAAGTCAAGTTGCCCCCAGGCTTTCGACACGGTTGATCATGAAAGCCAACTGAAAAAAGCTGAAAATGCATGGAATGACGAATGATTGGCCTGGAATATGACTGGTTCATATCATACTTGGATAACAGTAGCCCTGGATACCATCCTTTTTGAGCCTCTGGTACCATGGCTCGATAACCGAGGCCCCCCCAGGGGTTATGGGGAACAAGGGAACTGGCCATTTTTATTCATGGGAACAAGGGAACATCCTGAATTTTTGACGGGGATCAAGGGAATATAAGGAATTGTATTAGGGAGCAGGGTACATATTAGAACTTCAAGTGAAAAATATCTCCTTACTTAAAAATACAGCGCCACATTCCCCATCATACCCATCATATCAGTTCTTCATTGTCCATGCATAAATCAAAGGAGCTACCTAGCAGCAACCTCCCCCCCCCCCCCCCGCAAACAAAATTTATGTAATAGTTTCTGTAGATAAATCTGTCTCTTATTTGATGTTAGGAGATTATAACTGCAAATTTTATTTAAGGATGCAATCAAAGAAACAAAATCCGCGAGATGAAACTTTAGATCTACCATTCTTCTTTCGTTATAAGCATAAGCATATAACTTGTTTTACAAACCACTCTTCTCCTGCACCAAGCGAGGGTTTACCTCACTGGTTTCAAAGCAACTTTGCGCCTATGTTTGTTCTGAATTGCTTGTCCAGAGGATTAATTTTACCTTCATTAGCAAATATACAGGATGGAATTGACCAAATGCCAAATGACCCATACCCAAGTGCTCAACTTTTCTACACCATTATGGTTGTGAATGAATGTCGACCCGGGATGAGTTGAAAACATATTTACCGAAATCCATCCCCTGGCTCTGTCCCTGAATGTGACGGTGAAAGCAATAGTTGATCGAGTTTTCTTTTAATAGGCCCGTCGGAAGCAGGGGGGCTGGGAGGTTTCAGCCCCCCAATAATTTGCTGAAGTTTGTTGATTTTGTTTGTGAGAAAGGCTGTGACTGCCAAACTCGTGGGAATGAAGATTGGAACTCGTATATATTCGAGGAAGCTACCAAAATCTATCAAAAATGCAATATCTTTTGATGTCATACAATTGAAAAGTTTCAAAATTTTCCTGGAAAGACTCCGTTGTGATCTGTAGCTTCTTTCAATGGCAAATTATCCAAAAATGGGGTGTTTTCCAAAGATCTGAAGGGCATGGTCATGAAAATTTTTTCCTGGGGCATGCCCCAAGACCCTCATCTTTACTGGCATCGCTCGCGCCCCGTTCCAGCCCCTCCCCAATATGAATTTTGTTCCAACGGTCCTGTTAAACAGCAATAGTTGATTGAGTTTTCTTCTTTTAACTGCAGTTAAACTGGACTTGCTGCAAGTCTCAATGTTCCTTTTAGGCCCGTCAGGAAGCGGGGTGGCTGGGGGGCTTCAGCTCCCCAAATAATTTGCTGCAGTTTGTTGATTTTGTAAGTGAAAAAAGCTGTAAAAGCCAAGGTCGTAAGAATGAATGAAGATTCAAACTCATTTTTATTCGAGGAAGCTACCAGAATCTATCCAAAATGCAATATCTTTTGATATCATGCAAGTCAAAAAATTCAAAATTTTCATGGAAGTCCCTCATTAGTCGTGATCCTTTGCCTCCGTCAATGGCACATTTTCCAAAAATGGTGCGTTTTCCAATGATCTAAAGCGAGGGGCAAATCACTCCAGAAAATGGTGTACGAGATTAATAATCACTAGTGATTATTTTGTGATTAATTTGATTTTTTATGTGATTAATTTGATTTTTTAATGATTTAAGTGATTAAGTTGTGATTATTCTAAAATTAATCACATGTTCTGAATTGTCCTCAGCCAAGTTCCAAAACTTTGAAAATTGCACGAACTGGGCAAGCTAGAACAAGATGCATAAACCAAATGATAAAATATGACGTGGTTTTCCTAGTGTGCTAAGTATAAGAACAATGCTCCAGTTTTGCTCCATCGCAGGGTCCTCAGAATTAAGTGATTTTATGGTGTTCATGTTTTCGAGCATATATTTAGCCTGCGTGCAGTCTTTCTGTTGTTTTGAAAAAATGAACGAAAGGAAAATAGAAAGACTGCGCATTTTCCTTTCGTTCATTTTTTCAAAACAACAGAAAGACTGCACGCAGGCTAGCATATAATCGAATATCTGAGAATGCATACACTTAAATTTGGGAAATGGCAGAAATGGGCATTCTAGTTCTTTAATTTTCTTATTAATGTAAGCAAATAGACGTGGCTAGACATTCACAGTTTGTGATTAATGTGACTGTTGATTTTTCGTGATTAATGTGATTTTTGTGTGATTAGTGTGATTGATTTGTGATTAAAATGTGATTATTTTCGAGAGCGTACGTGATTTTAAGCAGTGATTTGCCCCTCGATCTAAAGGGCGTGGTCATGAAAAATTTTCCCGGGGGCAAGCCCCCGGACCCCCCTTTTTGGTCGCTTCCCTCGCACCTCGTTTCAGCCCCCAAAATCAGTTTTGTTCCGACGGGCCTGTCCTTTCAAACAACGCCTTTTATGAGAACAACTGTAACTCCTCCAGAGGAGGAAGAGCTTTCCAGAGGAGGTGCCAATGAAGCCATTGCTCTGAAGCAGTTTAAGTTGCTTTCTATGAAGGGAGTTTTGATTGCTCTTTACCAAAAGTTTTGTGATGGGCTAGATTGGCCTTGGGTTTGGGACACAGACTAGCTAGATAAGCCTTTTCGGAGATTACTGTCGTAGAGACTTGCTGCAGGTCCATAGGTACCTACCAAAATAAGGCTGACTTCAATCAGGGAGCATGAGCTAAATTTTTTAGGGGACAAGGGATCAAAGGACTACTTTTGGGGAACTGAGGAACAGTTCAACATTTCTTTTCAGGGAACATTTAAAAAACATTTTTGGGAACAAGGGAGATTTTTTGGAATTTTTTAGGGAACAAGGGAATACAGACCCCCCCCTGGAGGGGCCTCATAACCGTAAACAATTCTGCAGCGTAGATGGCACTTCATCTAATGTGAAGGGAATTAACTGTGGAATTCCTCAAGGCTCTTGTCTTTATCCATTCTTATTCCTGATTTCAATGATTTGCCTTTTTCTCGGCGAAAGTCTCGTGTCTTTTCAAAAGCATTTATGACCTACAAAGTGACATATACATGGATCTTTTGAAGCTACAGGAGCGGTTGCATTCAAGCAAACTATCTCTGAACGCTATGAGGAAAACACAGTCACGTTTTATAGGCTCCAATAAATTATATGGTCCAAATATCCGTTAGATCGATAGCCAAGCCAGCCTGATCCTCAACCATCTTTTCCAATTGATGATGAGCACATTGAAATGATTACCAATACAGGATGCTTAGGTTTCAGACCCAGGGGGGGGGCACTCTATAAAATTTAAGATAGGGATGCTCATTTGGACAGATTTTTAATCTACCCAAAAAAATGACAGGCCCAAAATTTTCAAACCCAAAAAAATGACGGAATTATTCGAGAGCCCCCATAACTATTCTTTTTGTACAACAATTTAAACTGAGAAAATTGCACCTTACACAATTCTGCACAAGAGAGTAAAACTGATATTGAATTTGGAGACCATCACAGCAATTCCTATGATTTGTCTAAATCGTCATGTTAATAACCAACTATTCTTTCCAAAAACTATATATCAATGAATTGATACATAGAGTAGTAAAACTTCTGATTCAGCATAATTGGGAAGACAGAATTATTCAACAACCACTTAATTGATTGAGATTATAATTTTCTAAATACAAAGTTCAATAACCCAAAAAAATGATTCAAATTTTCCATGAACCCAAAAAAATGACGGCAATTTTTTCAACCCCAAAAAAATGATGCCAACTTAGCGAAACCCAAAAAAATGACATTTCCGTAAATTTCAAACCCAAAGAAATGACATGAGCATCCCTATCAAAATTTTCACAAGTGCCCCCCCCTGGGGTTTCAGATAGCCAACTCAACTGGGCCAAAATATCGATACTATCAAGACCAAGGCTAATCGGGCCCTTTAACTTGTTCAATATCCGAAGAAATATCTTCCATCTGACGTACTCAACAAATTGTATAGAGGTACAGTTGAGCCTTATTTGAGTTAATGTTGTTCCATTTGGGGCTGTAGTGAATCAAAATTTGACATCCTGTAAAAAATCCAAAATAGAAGCTCATGAGATGTTTCTGCTGCTCCAATAATTAATTCAGAATCTTAGCTGGTCAAGTATCAATAACCTTGCAAGAAAAGAGACAGCCACGCTAACTTACAAGTCTTTGAATGTGCTTACCCCGGACTACTTGAGAAAATTATCCACAAAATGTTTGGATGATTGAGAACGGCTTCTACGCTTTTCAAAAACTGGTCTTAACATACCGCTCGCCTAAAAACGATCAGTGGCAAAAAGGCTTTTTCTTATCGTGGTACAAACCGTCGAACACTCTAGAAAGAGCGACGAAATTGGCACCCTCTCTGAAAACCTTGAAAGAACAGCTACAGACGGGGCAACTTTTATTTCATCTTTACGTTCCCGTTTTACAGACTTAGTTTTGAATAATATTGTAAATTAGGCATGGAAATTTCTTCTGCTGTTTAACAGAAAATTAGTTCTTGGAAATGTGCTCGGTACCACCCTCACGCCAACCAGAACCCGGTACCAAAGGCCCCAGTACCAGGTACCATGGGGACCAGTACCCAGTACCAGCATACCCCCCTGTCACCATCCTCGATTTTATGAATAAAATCGAAGCACCTCTTTCTTTTCGAAGTTTTTGAGGAAGGTCCTGACAAATTTTGCCCACTGGCGTCAGGTTCTTGACCTACGCGGCTGTCAGTATGTGCCGGTAGGTCCTTGTCACGTTCAGCTTCCGTATTCATGCGGATGAGAACGGATTTTCGTTACTTCGAGTTCAGCTAACAAAATACGTACGCCATAGGCCAAGAGAAGAGCTGAAAGAGGATGTGTGGGAGTCTGGGCTCCAATATGTAAGGAGAATGGGCTTGAATCCATCCAGTATTAGATCGGCGGAGATCTTATGAAATAAAATGGTACTCTCTTGTTAAAGTTTTCAAGCAACACTGAACAAAAGGAAGGCAAACAGCTATGGTTACACATAAGGGTATCGACTTTGGGTATCGACTTTCAGCCACGAAATCTGGGAAAACTAAACTCATTCCGTCTTGTAATTTCTAACGATAACGGGGTCCCGGTGGGTGGACGGGAGCGCCAGAGGCACGGGGCCAGTGGGGGCAGCTGCCCCCGTTGCTCTGATGGTATGGGGGCAGCACGGGGGCAGGAAGTGCCCTTTTCAAACAAACCTTTCTCGTGTATTCTCTACATGTGAAACTTTTGGCCTGTTGAACCATCCAACTCTGTCAAAACGATGGTTCTCGGGGTTGTTTTTTAAAAACAAGTAGAAAGAGTTGTTGAGTATTCGGCAGATTGGTAGGATAAGAACTTTCCCGAGAAATGCTGGAAGGTGACAGGGAGAGTTGTGTGTCCAGTTCTTCAATTTGCAGTGCCTTTTTTGATTGGCTCCCCCGACGCCTCGTTTCCCTTCCGGCGCCTCTGCCAGTAGAAGCTGTTTGGTTCATAGTTTCGAACTGGAATTTCGGCTGCACGTAGAGTAATGATACAGGTAGATTTTTCGTTTCTGTCTTCAAATTTCAGGTAAACCTAAAGCTTTGAAAACGGTGAAAGAGCTATGAGGACAGTTTCCTTCGGTGAAGGACTAGGCAACCAGTTTCCTTCGTGCATAGGGTCAGTCTAGTTGTTCGATCAATGGACCGAAATCCGGTCTGTTTTCACAAGATTAATCAAAGCGTTCTGTTTCCAAAATAAACTTGATTGTCAAGTTCAGTATTAAAGCATTTGCTTCCAAAGGCAGGCTTCCATCTCCGTATAAAAGAAGTTGTAAAATGTTATCGCCCGGAGCTTCGGAATATCCGTACGTTTGGAGCACATCGTTAGCACCAGCGAGAAGACTACGTCTGTACTCCGTGAAAGAATTGCAGAGCAGCAAAAAGTGTTCCGTGTCCTCTATGCCATCATTTATTGGGCACATTGGGTTGATTGTGTCTTTAAAATTGTGTCTAAATTTGTGAAAATTGAGTTTTCTTAGCCCAACCCTCAACTGAGTTAAGTACGCAATCCCTTTAGGATTGTGAATGCCATATACGGAGTTAGCAGGAGGCCTAATCTGTGAAAATAAATTCTTTTTAAAAATGCTAGCTGAAGTGGATGCCCTCACCACGGGATCAAGTTCATTCCACTCAAACAAGCAGTTAGGGTAAAAACTAGTTCTGAATTTCTCCGTTCTTGCCCTTATTTGCCCTACTGCTGGCTGGTTTCGAAAAACATAGTTCGTTCCACGCAGCGTGGAATGGGGTTTCGCGTGTAATCAGGCGTCAAGTTATTGATGAATTTATAGAAAAGAATTAAACGTCTACTCCATCTTCTTGAACTTAAGGATTCCCATCCAAGCTCATTGTACAGCCTCTCCCGACATGTTCCTCTCCAGGTTCCTGTCACTGCTAGTGCAGCAGAATATTGCACTAGCAGATTTCCAAGTGAAACAGCAAGCAGGCCTTTTCCGCTTTACTCAGCCTAGCTTTTTAAAGAAAAGAAGCCGATTCGTGGATCTTACATAATGTTGCAGATTTCTTGGCACGTAAATGTACGGGCTACTCGGACGGGAAGAAGGAGATCTCAATGATGCATGGGTTAGCATCTTTCCTTTGACATCGCCACTCAACATTTACAATGCCTGCCAAAAGTCTTCAAGCACCTCTGCTAATTTTGCTTTGTTTTGCGATTTCTCCCTCTCCCCCTCAGAACAATGTCGTTTTGTTGTAAAAAATTGGGATGACGGGACGATGTGCGACTCTGCTAGAATGCTGGGACAGTAACCTTTTTAATCAACATTGTTTCTCGCTATCGTCAAGCCAGCCTCCACTTTTCAGCCTCCAGCCAGCCGGATGATGAAGAAATGGCCTAAGCGTTCCGAGGACTTTTGGGAAGCATTGTAGCTGTAATAGATATAGACCTATTGTATTTGTGAGAAGTCACCTAGACTTGCTCCTAGTCTATTCCGTGGTATATCAGCACTGAGGAAAATAATTACCTCTGCAGGGGTAATTATTTTCCTCAGTGCTAAGGGTAATTTAGCTCAAATAAAAGCACGATATCGAGTATCAAATTCGTATACTTTTTGGGACGCCCGGTACGAAGTAGACCCCCTGAGACTAAACCTAGGGTTTAAAATGAAAATGAAACACAAATATTAACTAAACTTTGATATTTGACTTACCAGTAAAGAAGAAGCTGAAAACTTTGCAGTTGTAACGGCCTGTAATGTTTCTGCTTGCGAAGGATTTGATGTGCTGGTGGCAACGGATATCATGTGATAAATTTTGTATTCCTTTGACAATCAAGCAATACCGCATTTCTTATCCCTTGTGGTTGTTTTGTCGAGGTATACTTTATTTTCAATTGGACATTGATCTCTTGCAATTGCATCCAAGCAAGCCACAGGGGCATCAGTTTAAAAATATTTGGAGATTTTTCAGTATTTTTCGATATTTTTGGTTTTAAATATTTTCAGTATTACCCGATACTATTTTGTTTCTTATTTCTGATGAGCTGCTATAGCACTTTATCCGCTGCCCTCCTTCGCGTCAGTCAAAGTATTTGCGGCTCATTAAAAATAAGAAACACAATAACTTCGTGAAATACTGACAATACCTAAAACCAAAAATATCGAAAAATACTGTGATGCCCCTGTGGATTTGTTTGCGATTTTGCTGAGAACGGCAAACGAGATGTCCAAACTGTTGACACGAGTTGGCAAAATGGATAAAGGTTGTTGACAATATCCATTATCTGTTTTCAAGTTTTAGACATGGAAGCCCCTCAGTTAAACTAAATCTGATTTCGGGGGGCTACTTACAGCTAGCATCTACCAGTTAAAAGAAATTGAGGTTGAATCTCCAACACAGCCATCTTTGAAATATATGCTTAGTTATAATTATTTGTTATTATTAATACTTTGTTTGCAATATTGGCATAAAAAAGGGTCTAAGATAGCTATACATGTATATACGAAAATATTTACAAACATAGCTAATAAAAGCCAACTATTTTAAATTACAGAAAACAGAATAAATTAAAATATCATACAAAGCCTCTATACCTCGACAGAGCCAACATGGGCATTGCACTCATTTCCCTTTGAGACTGGAAGGGAACTGGAAGTGCACACCATAACTATGGACCCGTATATTGCATTGTTTATTTCTAACAATGGTCACTTCTGGTCGCTCCGCCACGCGTGTATTTGAAAGTCGGATTGACTTAACTTTTCCGCCGCGTCCTATGGCGCCAACCAATCAAATCGCTCGAAGGCTCTGACACATGACTTCAGTATTCCACGAGAGGGGGAAAGTCACGGTGATTGATGAAAAACAGCTCTGAAAATATTTTTAAAAATTCTTGGTCATTGAATTTCTTGGAAATTGAACATCCTTCTTAGTACGCGTGCATTGTTTTAGAAACAACAGCCGCTCCGCTGCGCACGCAAAAATCCGTCTAGTGGAAAACCCACTGGGTTCCCACTGGGTCGTACCAGGGCCTCTTTTAACATACAAACTAGGGAGCAAAAGCCCCCCAGTCCCCCTTGCTTGCCCCCCCCCCAGTTACAGTTTTTCACAGTGTTTTGTCCCCTAGTAAATGGTCCCTTTTTTTCATTTTGCTGCTCTTAGGCCCCTTTTCAGGCCCTTTTGCAACGTTTTTGTGACGTCGCATTTGCTTATCTTCTCATAAAATAGAAGAAACTTACAGAAATGCTTCAATTTCTCGACTCTCGGCTATCAAGCAAATATCGATTCATCAGACACTCTTGGTGCTATGAATTATCAGATGTGGGGAATCTCTTCTGGCTCACCCGGTTCGCTGGCCCATGTTTCTATTCAAGAAATGCCTTTCTTGGCCTATATGTGACATTTGATTGACTGTTACTATAGTTTGTTCATAATGGATGGCCAGTTTGATTTGATAACTGGGTTAGAGGAGAAAAATGGCTACCAGTGCGATCCTAGCATCCAAGATTTTAAAATTTTTTCCCAGGGGAGCATACCCCCGGACCCCCCTAGATGGACGTGCCTTTGGCGTACCTTTCAAAACTCACTTTGCAAAAGGCCCATGTTTTTCTGACCCTGGGCCATCCATAAATCCTCTCCCCATCCTGAACACAAAGATGAACGGCAAAATAGTGGTGAGGGGCCTTCTAGCACAATTTATGTCTTGTAAGAATTACATGCTTTGCTAAGGAGCTCATAAAGAGAAATATTTCTTGTATCAAAAATGAGGTCCCCTTTTTGAAACTTGCCCCCCAATTTATGATTCCTTAAAAGCGGCCCTGGGTCGTACGGATCGTTAAAGTCGTGCAGAACGACCCAAAAGACAAAGGATTCAAAACTCTGAGTCTTTGTTTTCTGGGTCTTTCTGTACAAGCATAACGATCCAAAGGATCTAGTGTGAACCACGCTTTAGAGCTCATAACTCCATTTTCAGATTACTTTTTTCTTCCTTCGATATGCCAAACTGTAAGTTGAAATGTCAAGCATCTAACCGGAATGAATAGAAGTTGCCATATTACAAATTTTGTTCTCAGAGCTCAATCAAACGCCAGAACTTTTTTTGGACACCCGGTACCTCCCACCCGGTACAGTAAATCCCCGCATTTAAGAATTTACCAAAATAAGAACCTTGAGGTTGTGTTTCCTATAATTCTGCACCTTGTAATTAAGAGCCTGTTTCAGTTTGACGAGTCATAGGTTCTTGTTGCAGGGGTAGCAAAGTTGGTTTCTAGTTGTTGTTATGAAGTTCATTTTGGTGCCAATTTGTTGCTAAAATTTGATTCTCCTCCCGAGTTAGTTATTAGGTCCATAAAACCCCTTCCAAAACAAATAATGGGGCTGAACATCTTTTGTACGACTCTGAAAGGGCCTACACAAGACACCGTTCAAATAAGAACCTTTATACCTACCCTGGGTACCAGAGCCAAAACAGGGTACTCTATACCTTGAAATCAGTGTTTGTGCCTTTCAAATAACAACCTATTTCAGCCTCTCTCTCAAGAAAGCAGGTTCTTATATGCGGGGATTTACTGTACTTTGAAGAATGTTAAATGCAAAATAAAACGAAAAAATGTGATTTCCACCTTTCATAATTCATCGACTGATACAAAATTCCGAAAAGACAATACATTCATCCAGTGAAATGTTCATCTAAATTCAAAGCCTAAGCTAGCTACACACCTTATTAATTCAACTTCTTGGTTTCTGAACAAATAAACTTGTGGTGATGCCAATCGCTTTTCTCTTCTTTTCAACTCTTTCAAACCAATTTTCAAAAGAGCCATCATCAAGCATTCCCTGCAGGAATTTCTTAGCCTCTTCAACCTCGTTTTCGCTCTCTGCCTTGGTCCAAAGCGAGTCCATTCTTCGCCAGTTATCATGCAAAGGGCCATTCTTTTGATAATATTGATGAGGAGTTAAAATAATGTCACCAGGCCGTACAATACTAGTTACATTCGCAAACCCGATGCTCTCAAGGTAGCCTGTCAAATCATCTGTTTGCATATATTTTGTTGTGTACGCTTCTGTACTTCGTGGCATTAAATTGGCATACCACGATCCATATTTTACCTGTGGAAAACAAGCGACATTTTACTTAACCCTTCAGGATAAGGTTTGTCTTAACCCTGTCAAGCCTAGGGGGCCGAATCAGCCCCCCTAGCAAGAGTGTTAGGACATGGATGCTTTGATTGATTATTTATTTACCTTGTTTTGATCCCTGTGTCTTGTTCTGTTATCTTGTTTTCTGTTCTGTTTCGTCTTCAACTGAGCGTCAACTGAGCGTGGATAGGCCCAACCGCTCTCAAGTTGCTCGAATAGAGCTCCTTTCTTGTGCGAAGGTGCACTAAGGCACAGAAATACAAGGGAGCTCTATTCGAACAACTTGAGAGCGGTTGGGCCTAAATTGTTCAGTTGAAGACGAAACAGAACAGAAAACGAGACAACAAAACAATACACAGGGATCACAACAAGGTAAATGAAGAATCAAGGAAAACATGCGTGTCCTAACACCCTTGCCCCATAGTGGTTTTTCTTCCATAGATTTTTAACCAAGTGCACTTACGACGCTGAGACTTATGAGTTTTAGTTTTTATCTTTCTTATGATCAAAAATTAATTTTTTAGGACAATGAAATTCATTCTAGGGGCGGAGAACCGTCGACATAACATGTGGCGGAGCACCGTTCATAAAAACTTACACAATTCAGTAACACATGTACAAAGATTGAATCATACCTGCCAGTTAACTGTATCAAATTTCTCTTGAATCCTTTGTCAGTTACACAGACTTCTACCTGTATTCGTTAGGCCACACATTGTGCTGTGTTGTTGTGGTTGTCTATCTATGGTCTATCGAAAATATTTCGATCGACAACTGCAACAACACAACACAATGTATGGCCTAGCGACAAACAAAATTTTATCACAAATTATGGAGTAAAGGTATGGAATGAAATTCCGAGAGAACTACGAGATTTTAAGAGTAAGAAAGTTTTTACTAAAAGATGTAATACATGGCTACTAGATAACTACAATTGAAATTTAACTTCTCCCATGAATTTTCCATATGTAACACATGAAACTTACTAAACTCCAATATGAACATGATCATAGTAGAACGGTTTTTCCTTTTCTTGTTTTTTCTTCCCTTCCTTTTCTTTAGAATCTTTTTCAGTGTTGATATTAAGAAAAATATTTTCATTTTCATTATTATTGTTAAATGTTAGCTTGACAGAGGCAACGGGTACCTAGCCCGAAAGCTTGAAGTTCTTTTTAGGTGTCCTAATCTACAAACTTGTTATTAATTCGGTAGAAAGTAGTATATATTAAGCTTGTATCTTAAATCTTGTTCATATCCTTAGCTGCCGTAGATATAAGGTATATTTGTTGATAGCTTGGATTTTTGATGAAATGAAATGAAATGAAATGAAATGAAATGAAATGAAATAACGAATACAGATAGAAGGCTGTGTACCTGAATGAGGATTCAAGAGAAATTCAACACAGTTCTGGCAAGTGTACATTTGTATGCGTTACTGAATCGTATGCCGGCGGTAATGGTTCACAGTGGCGTCGCCACGGGGTGGACTGGGGTGGACATGTCCACCCCAGTTTTCCCAGAGTTCGATTTTCTAATTTCTCGAAATCCGTTGAAAAAACTTTGGGGGGGGGGGGTTGATTTTCACTCACTCAGAACATTCATTTCTTTCTCTTAGAACATTCATTTCATTAATTCATTCCCTGATTTATTCGAAGTTTTCAGGATCATTGCCACATGCCGGCAACAGTAGCATCTTGCCAGGGGCACACAGTAAAGTTAAGATAATAAATACAAACCTGCCTGCTTCAATGTCAGACGAACGCTTGGAACATCTCATTAAAGTTAGCATTGAAAGAGATATTGCAAATAAGATTGAATTGGACAGCCTATTTGAAATATCTAAAACCAGTAGAAATTGGAAACTTGCTTTGTAAATTAAAGTAAATTACTTCGACACTGAGAAGTAAGTGAAAATTTGATAAGTCAGTGGTAACTTCAGTAAATGATAAACTGATACTGATATCAAAGTTTCTCATTTACGCAGATCTGATGGTAGTAAACCTACATTAACTGTGATTGTTCCCACTGTTTGCCTTTTTTGAGAACTGATTTCGATTTCAATTCATATCTCTTCCTTCCTCGTAAATAGTTTCATGGATTAAATCGTGTTGTGCTTCACTATTCGATCTTTTTATGCAAAAATGCCCACTGTTACGAAAAATGCTGCTTGACAAAACTGCTTCTCCAAAATTTTCTAAATAGTTCAGAAATGCTTCAGAGGGCGTTTCCCACGTTTTCCAAGAGTCTGAAGAGCGTGGTCACGAAAAATTTTTCTGGGGGCTTCGCCCCCAGAACCCCTCCTTTTTCCGCCCCAGTTTGTTCGGGCTGGTGACGCCCCTGATGGTTCAGCATTGCCCGTTGGCAACCTTACGGCACCTTACAGCTCTATGGAAACCAGGCTTAAAGGACAAGCAAATGTTTTCGCAACTCCTATTAGCAAATATTTTTGCAGCTCCCTTGGCATGCGCTAGCTTCATCACTAAGCTGTAAATCTAATTTCGTGAATATAACTTCTTGCCAGTGGCCGAACTTCATTTTGCTGCAAAAATTTTGTAATTATGCTCGAGACAGCTTCGCGTGAATAGAGGCGCTCAGTGGAAATTAAGAATCAACAACAATTACCCTTAGCGTATGTACTCATTAGTGAGTTAGTGGCATATAGATACAGATACAGATACAAGTCTGGGTCGGTATGATCAAGGCTATAAAAGAAACTTATAATGTACTAACGCGAATTCTTATCGTTGTTTCACATTTCAAGCTTGCCAGCGGCTGTCAGTTTCAGCATACGTTTCAAATCTTTAAAAAGCTGGGTGTAAAATTCAATGACCTATTTCTTTGAAATGAACGGCCTCAAAGAAACTTGAACTATTTTACTGTAAATCCGCCGTTGAAAAATCTTCAATATTTTCAGAATTACAGTATTTTCTTCTTTTTTAAGAATTCAAGAAATTTTCGAAAAAAACTTAAAATTGTCGTAATTTCTGAACCTGTTGACGAAAGATAAAAATAATTTCAAGAAAACCATAGTTTGTGGATGCCTACAATATGGTTTCAAGCAAAACTCTTTAACTGTTCTGGTTTGTGATTTAGACATTTGATGACGTCACATAATAAAATGAGCCGAAATATCAAAAAGGCTGTAATTTCGACAAATAATCAAGGTGTCTGAAAATTCCAACGCTAGAACCATAGAAAAGTGGCTGAAGTTTCTTTCAAGTCATTCAGTTTAAAGAAATGGGTCATTGAATTTTACACCCGCCTTTTTCGCAGTTTTAAAGATTTGGAACCTATGCTGTCAGTTCCATGATGTTCTTATGATTTAGGCCGCATTTGGTCTCTGCGTCACCATTTTCTCGCAAGTGCACATGATAAAAAAGCTACCAACAATTGAGAGGCGAGAAAACAATAGGGCAGCCTCGTTTTCGTATGCCCAATACAATGTCATTTCGCGCAGATCGCTAAATTGGATACGTAATTTCACAAGGAGTATGCAAAAAATAGTGAGAAAAAGTATGATGCACTTTCATAGCAGTATTATCTTGTATCTTATCATAAATCCATGGGCGATGATGTACCGATTTTTTGGGAAAGCAAGGTAAAAATTGCAGAACTTCTTACCCGTTAGCTGCCTAGTTATCCATTCTGCATAGCTGTTTGTCACTTTGAGTAGAAACGATCAGCATACAACCTTTTGTTCTTAATCTTTTGCCCTTTGTTTCGATTTGTCTGACTCTGTTTGCTTAGGCCCACATGTGAATTGAAGTGCATCGCTCCTTCTTCACATGTGGGCCTAAGCAAAATGGAGTCAGACAAATCGAAACGAAGGGCAAAAATTACAAACAAAAGGCTGTATGCTGATCGTTTCTGCTCGAAGTGACAAACAGCTATGC
Organism: Aurelia sp. 3 sensu Dawson et al. (2005); assembly: GCA_964020215.1. Classification (NCBI taxonomy): domain Eukaryota; kingdom Metazoa; phylum Cnidaria; class Scyphozoa; order Semaeostomeae; family Ulmaridae; genus Aurelia; species Aurelia sp. 3 sensu Dawson et al. (2005). The sequence continues at coordinate 9,099,226 of OZ026592.1, read as the reverse complement.
AGACTGGATAACTAGGCAGCTAACGGGTAAGAAGTTCTGCAATTTTTACCTTGCTTTCCCAAAAAATCGGTGCATCATAGCCCATGATAAATCATACCAACTTGTCCTTTAAAAGATATTTTTGTTGAGAGAAAATGACTTTGACAGGCAATGCTGATCATTCCACGAAAGAAGCAGCCATATCCAATCCTACGAAACAGGCAGCGGTCCAGCAATTTGTCAAGCTTGTGTACACATTCTACACAAATCTAATCAACTACAAATGATACCTCAGATCAAGGACCGAGATACAGGGGGGTCTAGGGGAGCCATGGGCCCCTCAAAAACTTCAGTAGTTGCTGCAGTATAAACCTTTCTTATCTTATTATTTTAGTATTTCAGAATATCAGATAGGAACTCCTTGTTATGTATCGTTCAATTTCTACCTTTCACTAGTCTAATAAGCTCTTTGGGGGGTATTTACATGCTAACAAACTTGTTTCACACCAGAAACATGATGCTATTAACCCTACCGCGGCCTTTGGTAAATTAGGCTTTTTACTTTTGTCGGGAATGTGTACATCCGAACGTAGATTTACCGGTAAAACTGAGGAACAAAATTTAGCGTTGTTTTAAGCAAATTTGAAGAACGTGGTCTCAGATTTTTCTTGGGGAGTATCCCCAGACCCCCTTCAAGGTTGTGCCTGGCTTTGCTCTTCACCCAGTTTGCCCATGGCCCCCTCAAGTTAAAGATTGTATCTCGGTCCTTGCCTCAGATTTATTGTAGTTTCGAAGCCTACCATTGTTTGAATGACTATTACCTGTTCATGACTACTATAATTGATAAGCATGACTCCACCAGGTTTTAAAACCCTCATTGCCGACTGCATGGAACCTTTCAAATTCGCATAGTTGCTAGACGGTGTATCCACATGGTGCAAGCATTGCATAAAGATAATCACATCAAATGAATTGTCTTCAAATGGAATATTCGGTAAGAAATCTTGCTTCATCTCGCCAACTCTTCCATCTTCAATATAACCTGCAAGTTTTTTCTTAGCCTTTTCCAGCATGCCTTCGCTAGCATCAAAACAAGAAATCTTGCCGATGCCGTTATCGAGAAACGCCTTTGAATAATTGCAAGTGCCACAGCCTGCTTCTAAAAGATTGATCTGCAAGAAAGAGAATAAAAAGTATATTCACACGATGCCAGCACAATTTGAATACGGCAAGAAATGTGACGAACCAAAATTTCAGTTAATGTTGACAAGATACCGCCCCGAGCCCGCCTATGCGCTGGTTAACACTGCTTTCAGATGGAAATTTCCTCCTATAAACTGTTAAAAACCTAATTCATAGATGGAAAGTTATAGATGAAAAAGGTGGAAAAGACTTGCCCCAAGTCTATTTCGTCAATCAAAACTAATTGGGAAAGGGAAAATTAGGCAGACTTATTACAGATGACAGAAAAGACTTGGGGAAAGTCTAATCTCATACAGACCAAGTTGAGAATGACACCAGTAGGCCAGCGGTTCTATAAACACTCCTGTAGGAAAATCGAAAGCAACAAAAATAGATAATATATATTCTTCCAGCCCCTAAAGACCTCAAGTCCCTAGTAACTACTCTGGCTACCCCCTCTCCCCTTCTCGACAGTCCAGTCTCTGCCAAAGTGCAAACTAGTCGATTTTAGTCCGTGTTTAGAACATAATGGTTGACCCAGCGTGTACACCGCTTGAATTAACAGCCTCACTTTGAAAATTGTTCCAAATTCTTCCATATAAAATTTTAGAGGCGAAATTCGGATTTAGTAATTGTTGCAAGCAGTCTCAACTTGCAACTTTGCGGGGTGAGTGGCCGAGTGGCTTATACAGTCTTCGTCAGGTGACTGAAGTTAAGCTTGGTCGAGTGAGGTCAGATTTCGGATGGGTGACCTCTGAGGACTGACCTCGCAACTCACCTCGTCGTCCTTCGGAAGGGACGTTAAACTAGGGGTCCCATGCCTGGATGCGGCATGCACAGTGGGCCTAAATTAGCTTTCAGTAGCTAGAAATCCTGACAAGCTCACTCAAAACAAATTGAAAACAAACAAACAACTTCAATTGCATGGAACTGTAAGATTTGAAAACCTATAAGAGATTAGACCGTGAAAATGACCCGGGGTGTAAGGTTTCACCCCGAGCGATTTTCACGGTAAATTCCCTTGTAAGTTTTTAAGCTTTACTTTGCCATGAAATCAACATTACAATCGCTAGCAGTGTAAAAACCCGTTATTAAAGGGAGTACAAAGACCAGCATGCCCTGCGGGAAGTCAGCGACTTGCTCTGCACAGCTTCCAGAATAACTGACTGTACGAAATTCACAAAAACAAAACCAAACTATGACAAAGGCTTCTGGTCTTTGTACTCCCTTTAAACTAAAGTTCGGGTGCTAAATACGAATCTGTGATGCTCGAAATTTCCATGTGAACAAAAGGATAGAATTTTAACAATTTTCCAAAATGAGGCCGCTTGATTGAAATGGTGTATTGAGTGAGAATAAAAACAGGTGAAGAAAGCATGGAAGGAGGGCAAGGAACCCCGGGGGCTAACTACCATATATGCCGGTGGTGCGGGATTAGCCATTTCTTGAGGTGCCTTTTTCTGGCAGAAGATAGATTTTAGGATGCCATTTTTGGCAAAATTGCAAATACATGAATTTTGAGATGTTATTTTGGAAAAATAACTCTTTAGGGTATTGATTTGGATCAAATTCCACATACTGGTTGATTTCTATTTATTTTGTAGTATACTGTATATTTTGAATGGCCTGTTAATTTGGGAGTATCGTTTTCATAGAAATTTGTAATAAATAATAATAATAATAAAATAATTTCGAATATTTAATCTGGATAGACACTTCAATTTACGAAAAGCTGTTATCAACGTGTGTCCAGCATAAATAAAAGAGTGCAACCTAATATATACCAAACCTAAAGAAAAGCAATATAAAAAGTACTTATCAATCTTTACGATAAAAGTGTCCGAGGATTTCAGCTAAAATGTTTCTTTAAAAAAGTAAGAAAATCAGTTGTTTGCATTTCACGAGCTTCCAATGGGAGCATATTGTACTCTTTTGCACCGGTGAATGAGAAACTTTTTCTGGCGTACTCTGTTTTTATCATTGGCAGACGTATTATTTTTGAACTGTTTCTTGTCTGTATCGAATGTTCTATCAGCTGGAAGTAAGTCCTGAAAGGGTCGATGACTTTATCATCCAGGCATGATCTGACAAGGGTACACGCTCGTTTCTTGTTGGCATTTGTAACAGACTGCAGTGTGATTCTGTTGACCGAGTTTCTATTCACAATGGCTTCGGCTCTATTGTGGAAGGAATCCAACTTTTCTGATTGTGTTCTTGTGTTGCAGAGCAGGAGGATACCGCAATATGTGAACGTTGGTAAATCATACTTTGATATATAGCCTTAGCTGCTTTCATATCCAGGTCTCCTCTTAGTTTTGCAAGGAGACTGAGTCGAGAGCAGGGGCGGCGTGGCAAGAATTAAGGGCACGGGAAAAACTCGTCGAAAAGGGGCCCATGATGGCCTGACGTCCTTTTCTGTACATAGGAATCTTGTCCCTCCTTTTACAATTTTGTCAATGACTTGCCAATTTATGGTTCCACAGCAATGATCGACGCAAAAAATGGAAAAAATGGGTTAACCAACAAAACTAACTAGTACACTTTAACATGTTCGCTAACATTAGTACTGATTTATGAAAAAATCTATGGTGATGGATTCATCTTAACTAGAGTTTTTCCATTATTGATCGATGATCGAATAATTTTTTAGGCAATTTTCTAGCTTAAAAGGCCCTTACAAAAGTGAATCTATCGAAGAATGGTGTTTAAGGTTTTCACAGAACATCGTATGCTCCAAATCTTTGTGAAGATTGATACTTGAATGGCTTGACAGAAACTTACACGGATTGCACCACAGTTCTTCTTAACCTTCATTTCACCACGTTAATAGCTTAGTAAGTGAGTTGTTAAATGTGAAATATGTTTTGGCACCCATGGTCAGTGACATGGCCAACGAAAATCAACTGGCAGAACATGAAAATAGGGGGTGCTAGGGGCAAAGCCCCTAGGAAAAATATTCGATGACACACCATTTACTTTGGCCTAGAATGCTTCTCCCGACCCCATGTTTGCTGGTCCCGACAAAAAATTATTGACCATTCAGTGTTTTTCTGAATCAGCATACTTACGAAACTTTTTAAGCAAATACCTTTTCTTTGGCTTAGAATGCCTGCCTACCTGAGCCATATCGGAAGCCACGACGGTTCTGCAACTGCTATCTATGAATCAGTTTTTGTTGGAATCCTTGACGAATTTGCCAAGAGAAATCTTCAAAAACCCTAGCTTTTACTTTGGCTTAGAGTGACTCTCCAAGTCACCTCCTAGCATTATTCAGAGGTATTCTGAATCTTCTACTACTTTCTCCTCTTTTTGAAAGAATCTCGAGACCCATCTTTTAACAGAAGTGGAATGGCGGGGGAATGACCGAGGTAAAAGAAGCTTATCCAACGTCATACCTCTCGTTGATATAAGAGCAAACCAAAATAGGACTTCTGAAAGTGATTTAACCCCTGCGATCATTGTCAAAATTTGCTCAACATTTCATATGTCCAAAAACCGTGGTTCAAAACATAATCGGAGGCCTCTGGTTCAGCTTTCGCACAAACTTGAACTTCAAAGCCTTGTAACTTCAGGAATTTCTCACAGATTTGCAATATTTTTGTGTCAAAAATTAATCCAAAATCTTAAGGAAAGGGTTATTTAACCAAGTGCTCATTCAGCATATCGTTATTTTTTAGTATTTAATCAAACGTCGAACAATTTTTTTGAGACACCCTGTATAATTTTCTTCTAGCTTAGCTTTAGGGGGCCCATATCTGCATGATTTTCAGGGGCCACCGGGACAATTTCCCGGTGTCCCGGTGGGCCACGCCGCCCCTGGTCGAGAGGACGCCTTTTTGTAGCACTTTTCAAAAAACGTGTTCATATTTAGGGTGCTGTCAATTGAGATTCCGAGGTACTTGTAGCTTGCGGTTTTTTGTAATTTCCTTATCGTTTACGCTTGGTCTGAAATCAGATGAACCATTCGCTACTTTCTTGGCGGTACCAAACAGAAGAGCTTCAGTTTTACCTTTGTTGAGGTTCATAATAAGTTCATTTTCATGGAACCATTTATCAAGCCTACTGAGATCTCTATTGAGTTCTTCAGTGATATCGGTAGCAGTTTTCCCAGAAACGAACAATACTGTATCGTCTGCATATTTTATGACTTTGGAGTATTCAATGACATCAGTAAGATCGTTAAAGATGATTAGAAATAACAGCGGTCCAAGGATCGATCCTTGAGGAACCCCTGAAGAAGGGCTAAAACTTTCAGAATATTCCTGCTCAAACTGGACGATCGCATTGCGGTTGAATAGATAATCTGTAAACCACTCTAGCTCTATATCGTGTATGCCATATTTTGGTAGTTTTGTCAAAAGTTTTGCATGACTGATTGTGTCGAAAGCTTTTGACAGGTCTATGAAGCACGCACCAGTAAGTTTTCCTTTGTCGACGTTTGATCGTATTTCGTCTAAGAAGAGAGTTACTGCTTGCTCGGTAGACATACCTTTACGAAACCCGAATTGATGACTGTAGAGTAGATTGTTCTCTTCTAGAAAATTCATCAGTTGCTTATGAACAATTCTTTCAGCGATTTTAGACACAATTGGTAGGATTGATATTGGCCTGTAGTTGTTAAATTGAGACCGGGGGCCAGACTTGTAAACTGGTGTGATACGAGCTGTTTTCCAACCTGTTGGTACTACTCCATTTCTCATTGAGAGGTTGATTATGTAGGCGAGGGGCTCTTTAATCTCATCCTTAGCGTCCTTGAGGAACACGACAGGCAAATTGTCACATCCGGTTGATTTCTTCTTTTTCAGCTGCTTAATGAGACTATAAATTTCCACAGGCGTTACTTCTTTAAAGCTAAATGTTTTGTAAGTTTTAAAGATCATGTTAATCTGTTTCCGCCATGCGAAGTTTGTAAGGTGCATGGCTTGTGATTTGATGTGGTTGACGGCAGTTGAGAAGAACGATCTGAAACCATTTGCAATTTGTTTCGCATCAGTACACTTCTCCCCGTTTATATCGAACGATTTGCACTGTGGGTTACCCTTTTGTGATGTTGGGTAAATGCTCTTGAGAGTCTTCCAGAATTTGTCTGGATCATTGGAGCTCTCCCGTAGCAAATCCTTGTTGTAGTTACTTCTTGCTTTGCGGAGCCTCGTATTTACTTGGTTTCTTTTGTCCTGGTATGCTCTCCTATCATAGTCTAATTTGCTCCTTCTGTACTTTCTGTAGAGCTTGTCCCGGTCATTCATTAAGGCTTTTATTTGAGCGGTAAGCCATGGAGCTGGTTTAGATTTTACTGGTTTGTTTATCATAGGGGCATGAGAGTCAAAGAGTGCTGACGTGATTTTATAGAATGCCTTCCAGGCTATATTCACGTCATTTGTGCCATAAACTTCCGACCAATCCGCATCCCGAAGATCGCGACTCAATTGGTCCGGGTAAATTTCAGGATACGATTTCAGATGTCAAATTGACACACTCCCGTCGCCCCCTATTGAAGTTAACCCCGGAGTGTCGTCAGTCAAATCAAGTATAAATGCAACGTACCTCAGCCAATGGTTTATCAAGGTAACTCTGGATAATTGATGCATACATCTTGGCACCAGCTGGTACTCTTCCTTCATCATAATGATTCGATGCTGAGTTGTAATCTTCAAATTTACTCATTTTCTACAAAAAAAAGTTGATTAGAGCTCCAGGTGTTTGGAAAAACCCAGCTAATTTTACATTTCCAAGAAAAGAGGAATATTTTTCGAGAGAGCTTTGTGAGCAAATAAAGACCCGTTCACACTGATCCTTTTTTATATGAAAACGGAGCAAAACTTGTCCGTTTTGGCCTTGCGCTCACATTGCTCCGCTGTGAAAACGGTCTCACCTTAGGCTGTTTTAGCAAGAAGACGCGAGTCAAGAAGACGCCAGCATAATTCTATTGTTTGAAGATGTAAATTACAAAGAGAAATCAACTTTAAAACTTCTGCGCGCAACTGACAACCTGAAAAGTATTCTTTTGAAGGCCAAACTGCAAAAAACAAGACGTCGAGAAGGGAAGCAAAATGCAATATGAGCACATTCACAAATGATGGAAACGCCAGAATGCAAAGCATTCTTAGGGAATTTGTCTGTCTGTGAGCAGCTTTCTGGGAGGGAAAAAACAGGAAAATTAGAATGCTCTAAAAACATTAAAAAGTAGATGCGTTTCAAAGACGTCCGCGTCTTGCAGCTAAAACAGCCTATTAATGTTGAAAGCTCAAATATACCTTCACACAAGCCAGAGGTTTGGCCATTTGGCGAAGTCCAATTCTTGAAAGAAAGCAAATTAACAATACATCATTTTTGTGAGAAGTAAGGGACAGTGCAAAGATTACTTTATAACGTGGCCGGTGCAAAACATAACGAGGCAACTACTTTTTTGAGCTTGCACATAACTGGGTAAACATTTTTTATGAAGGAAATATGAACGGGCTTGAAAGGGGTAGTAACTTTTTATGAGCTTAACATAGAAACAACTTTCAGATATAAAATGGCTCACCTTGAGGACAAAATTGTGAATCATGCAAGTTGAGAAATGCATGCAAAGAATGTGTAGCTATAAATGACGCCAAATTTCGTTTTTGGTTTCTGGCAAGAAGGATTCATCAGTCATTGACAAAGACTCTCATAGTCATTAGGCTGTTTTAGCAGCAAGACGCGGACGTCTTTGAAAAAGCAGCTACTTTTTAATGTCTTTAGAGCATTTTAATTTTCCAGGCTTTTCCCTCCCAGAAAGCTGCTCACAGACAGGCAAAGAACAGTTTGCATTCTTGCATTTCCATCATTTGTGAATGTGCTCATATTGCATTTGCTTCCCTTCTCGACGTCCTATTTTTGCAGTGCGGCCTTCAAAAGTATACTTTTCAGGTTGTCAGTTTCAGAATAGAACGTACAATTCGTCTCTCGAGAATAGCAAAAAGTTTCGAAGTTGATTTCACTTTGTAATTTACATCCTCGAACAAAAGAATTATGCTGGCGTCTTCTTGATTCGCGTCTTCTTGCTAAAACAGCCTATTGGCTAATTCATCAGTGGTAGAAGTACTATAAAAACCTATAAAAACATCTCCTGTTCGTGAAAAAAGGGCAGATGAATTTTTTAAGTAAAAGGTGACAGAGCAGTTCTATTCTTGCGCTGATTTCATATGGGGCGAGCAGATTTTTTTTGCAACAATTTTTCTTCTCCACCCACCATGTAATATAATGATATAATGAATTTTTCGCTGACCCTAACCTTGACTTACCTACGTCTCTTCCGTGTACGTGAGAGTTTTTGTGGGTGAAAACGCTGGAGAGATGTTTGGGCAAGACTAGAAGTCGTCACCCACTGTGCCACATTTGTTCATTCTTCTTTTATGTTAGTTATTTGTTTTTCTTGTTTTGAGTGGGCTTGTCAGGATTTCTAGCTACTGAATGAAAGCTAATTTAGGCCCACTATGCATGCCGCATCTAGGCATGGGATCCCTAGTTCAACGTCCCTTGCGAAGGACGACGAGGTGAGTTGTAAGGTCAGGCCTCCGAGGTCACCTATGCGGAGTTTGACCTTACTCAACCGAACCGAGCTTAAACGGAACAGACATAGCGACTACGAGATATAGCTATTAGCTATATCTCGTTGTCGCTATAAATAGGCAAGAGAAACGCCTACAAATCGTTCGTTTCTTTAGCTACACAATGAAACCGGTTGCGTCTAAGTTGTCGAATATCAATGTGCTTCATGATATGATTGCCTAGGGTGCTTTCGGGTATTATGATGGAACATTTTCACGAAATGATCCTTAGAGTCCTAGAAGGTTGGATATCAGAAAAGGTTTACTGATTTCACTTGATGCAAGTCTTCAAACATCCATCGCAGGCCCGTCGGAAGCGGGGGGCTGGGGGGGGCTTGCCCTCCCCCAAAAAGTTTTTCTGAAGTTTGATGATTTTGTAAATGAAAAAAGCTGTAAAAGCCAAGGTCGTAGAAATGAAGATTCAAACTCGTATATGTTCAAGGAACCTATCAGAATCTTTCAAAAATGCAATATCTTTCGATGTCATACAAGTAAAAAAATTCAAAATTTTCAAGGATAGACTCTCATTAGTCGTGATCTTTTGCTTCCATCAATAGCACATTTTCCAAGAATGGGGCGTTTTCAACGATCTAAAGGGCGTGGTCATGTAGAAATTTCCCGGAGGCAAGCCACAGGATCCCGTTTTACCCGTTTCGCTCGCATAACGCGTGATCGAATTACAGCTGCAAGTTGTCAGTTCAAACGGGCGTATCAATCGGACCACCATATGTATGGAATGGACTGATGACTGCATTTATGGTGAAACAGATTTTGCGCATTATGAATGTAGGATTGATAAGTTGGCTGAAAAGTATTGAGGACTTTTTCATTTTCTTACCCTTCTGGGTTCTTTGAAATAAGTATAAGCGTCATGTCAGTTTATAGGACATCGTTTGCAGGAATTCAAAAACCCAAACAGCAAAAATCCTCAAAAATGGCTTCTTATTTTTCGACATAAAGTTGGATATTTACTGATAATGCTGCATTCTTTACAATGTTGTTGCTTTCCGCAACTCTTCCTTGTTGCTTTCGGGTCCAAAAATGTGCCCTTCATCGTTCCTTTGCCTACCACTCAGATTTCAAAATTTCTCTCAAAAATTCCTCCCAATTCAGTATTTACTTCCTTGTTAACCCTTTCTATGATAAGATTGCTCCAATATAACTATAGATTCATACTTCAAAGATTTCTGAGCTATTAGAAAAAAACTCATTTTTGACACATTGAGTCTATGGTATAGGAGCGAATGATGTCCGGCGTCCTTGGTTTTGTTGTTTTGTCCGCGGTTTTGTCATGGCTCAAAGAGTCATTTTGGGAGCAATGTAGCTGTAAACAGGGCATTGATGGAGTCAACATACAGACTGATGACATTCAAGCAGCTATGACGTCAATTGCCACAATATGCAATAGGAAAACAAAGGAACACATTCTTTCCAATATATTTGAGGGAAGTTGGACTCTCAATCGACTAATTAGGTTAAAATAAACAATTTTACGATAAAAGGATTAATTTCAATTGCGATACAGGGTTTTGGACCTTGCGTTTGTGATCCATTTATCAGGCTAGGAAATAGGCCACCCCCGGGGTGGGTACATAATATGTTGAGGGTACGGGTATGTGCCGCCCATATGGGTGGGTTTTTGGGCCCCAAATTCTCTAAACAAGGGTCCCTTTTTCTGCAGATTTTCCATAAACAAGGGTGGGTTATCCAGAAATTGGCGAAAAATAGAGAAAAATGTGTGGTTTTCCGCCAAAATTCATCATAAAAGTGGGTATGACGGCAACTTTCGGTAATTAGAAGAGGGTACCTTTCTGAAAACCGGGCGGCAGACCCCCGTCCATCCGCAAGTCATGTACCCCCCACGGGTAGGCCACCTTTCATTTTGAGTTTGTATTTTGATTTCTGAAACCGTCCATTTTCCTCTCCATTTAAACAAATAATAAGGCACGAGTAAAAGAAAGCTTGGCGAGAGTTTCTATTACGATTGAAATTTCATTCTTTGCAGAATGTCAACTTTAAAATGTGGCTTGGCTTCATGAGTCCCCCCAAGGATTCTTTGTACTTCGAAAGGCATAAGTTGAATACATCTACTATATTATTCGTTGCAGTCGGATGTGGCGTCATTCCCATTGTCCCTCGCCTCCAAGTTTCTTCCTCTTTAGACATTTCGATAGCAAGAACTGCAACCTCACCAATGTCAATACTAACATCAAAACATCGGCTAACCTTCCTTACCTCTTTATCACGGCATGTTTTGGCAGTTACCGTTCCCGTGAAGGGGTTATGGGAGCATCTCCACACCCCACTTTCAGCTGTGCGAGGCCTTTGTTTCCCTTTGTGCTGAGCTTGAAATCCTTTGTCGTTCCATTGTTGTCTTACGACTCATGACGTCAGAAAATGGGTGTCCTTCGAAACCCATTTGAGGGGTTATTAGATTTTTTAAAAATCCCAACAAGATCTCTATTTGCTTGGGATGGGTTGGGACCCATTTGTAGAGGGATTCAGTTCCGGGGGTTTCATGGGGGCTGGAGGGGGTCGGGTGCAAATTTCCAAATTTCCCATCCCTCAGAATGCATTTTGCAGTTGATTTGACTAAAATTTGTCTTTTGATAGCGCTGCTATGTTTCCTCCCTTCAAATATGAGTAATTCAGAGAGGGGATGGCTTTCCAGAGAGCGAGAAATATGACATTTATCATTCTTAAGGGCACTGTTTAGCACCGTTTTAAGGGCAGGGTTTCCTCTTTTTCCAAGGAGGGGTATCCCCGTTCTTCAACATGAGCTGGGTTGTTACACAAAAAAAACTTTGACAGCTATTTATGTCCTTGATATGTTACGCAAAATGTTTTTATAAGAAACTAAGAATTTGGGTCAGTATTGAAAGTTTCTTAGAATTATCAAAATTTGAGTGCTCGGAGTTTCTTACGAGTCCCTTAAAACAACCTTAATGTTTATCTTCACACCCAACCCTAAAATGTTTCTTATGACTATGATTCTTTCGCCTTTCTACTCAGAATGCTTCTTCAATCTCTGTTTGTTTTCTGGAAAATCCTGCAAAATATATTTAAACAGAATAGGGTTTATCTAAAGGTATTTGTTAGCCAAATGTGTATGTCATTATAAATGATTATCACCGACATCAATTTAAACTCAGACTTAAGAGGGAAAGTTTCTTAAATCTAACATATCTTTGTCTCAGTTTCTTATGTGAAAGCCCTGTGAAAGTCTTCCAAACCAGCACACCAGGACCTACCATTATGCACGATGCAAGCAGTGCCTGATGCCAAAGCCCCTCCACAACACCTAAACATTGCGTCATGCTGTTTCCTTCACAGCAATATGTAATCAACACATGATCATGTGACGTCGCAGTCCATACTTTGTTATCTGGCAGTCATTTTGAGCCTAATCCGCTTTGTCTTACGTCTTATTTGGAAAATAAAGCATCCTTTGACACTAGATATTCATGAATGCAAAGAATGCTAACGACTAACTTGCCAAATCTAGGGTTTCCCGCAACACAGACGGACGATGACGTGACAAATGCATATGCACTTTGGTGAGGGTTGGGGGGGGGGGGAAGAGTGTTTCCGGTGAGCCTCATCTTGCGTTTATATCTCCTCCCATCCTGCTTTGCGAGACGAGCCAAGGAAGTGAATTTCATTGGATTAAAACGGCAAAAAGAAAGGAGATCATGAATGGACAAGCAGAGATGGACGGGGGCACCTCAGAAACAGGAAACGAAAGTTTTAGTACATGGCACACTTCACACTCATAATATTGTGTAGACAATTGCTATTACCGTGCAGTGCAGGGCCGTATAACTCAAAAGAACGCAGCTGTTATTGGGGGAGGGGGGGGGGGGGGCGATCGCTCTTACAACATTACAGAACGATGGATCTACAAAATGCGTCTGACGACGTAGAGCCGGACATTAGGAAACGGACATTACGTAATTTGATCTTATTGCAACAAATACAAACCAAACCTTGCACCAAGTCAGAAGTACACCAAAAATAAATACTATACAATTGTCAACTCAAAAGACAATGTAAGGACTTGGTAGATATTCCTGTTACTGTACAGTCCAGGGCCGCAGGACGCGTTGTGATGGGGGGCAATTGTTTTCCTGGAGGACCGACGAAGATGTGACATTTTTCGGAGTACGGTTTTCGCTTACCTAAGTTACTTTCCCTGGAACGGGGTATCAAAAGAAAGCAATTTTTCTGGAGCCGGTTGAATAATGTGATTAACAGCTATCAATGACAACTGGCACTAAATTCCACTCCTAAGAATCACTCGGTACGACGGCGGGCCAGCGCGGCGCCGCAGGCGCCGCGCGGCAAGCCTAGTTGCTGCGAGCATGCGCGAGCAGCCATTTAGAGCAAGAATTCGAGGATGGACAGTGGAGTATTTTTCAAACAACTACAACAACTGGTTGTAAAGTATAGTGCATTTCTGCCTGAGAGCGCCCACACCACGACTACAATTTCTGGAGAGAGAGAAGCTCTCACAAGTTTATTGCGGGAAGAAGGAAGACTTTTCACGGACTTTGGTACGTATCGAATCGTTTTTTAAATCTCATTTGACAGCAGTTATGAGAGGATTCCTTTTTCCTCTCAGTTGTGTTGACCGTTTGTTGTTTCACAGCGGACATGTTTCGAAAGTGGCAGGAAGATGCCACAAAGAGCGCCTAGAGTGGTTTCGGGTATTATGGGACATCGGGTGTTGTGGAAAATTTTTCAGAAAATGAAGCCTAGCGGCCAGGAAGTGGGATAAAAGCTCACCAATTGCACAAGCTGCAACTCTTCAATCATCCGTCGCCATATTTTTGTTAAAGTTAGGCTGCTCCACTTTTTGGTGTACTGTCTGTATCGCTGATAACGAAGGACATCCGATGAACGTGATTTCTGGTCGCCATTTTCTTGCGACGTTTGAAATAGAGGCCCGTATACAAACAAAAGAAAAACCTTGTTCCATAATACCCGACAGCGTTCCACAATGCCCGACTCGACCGGGGCTCAAGTTTTTGGCTCGCTTATCGACAACAAACGTTTGAGAAATAGAATGTATTGATGAAACGTTAGAGCATGCTTAGGCCTAATTGCTAATACCAAGTGTGGCCAAATTTGTCTTGAACTGAGGTGACGAATCAAGTTTTTCCCTTAAGTGTTCCATGATACCCGAAACTACTCTAGGCCTACGTGTTGCTCGCGCTTTCACCAGCAAGCTGCAGGAAGCACTGCTTGCCACCGGGAGGAAGTGAATAAAGAACCATTGTTCAAAGTTAAGAAGGTGAATTCGAATGAGCTGTGGAAGTAGGCCCAATGATAACTCTGTTAGTGTTTCAAGCTTTCAGGCAGGCCTGCGACTAATTAAAAGATATTGCTGGAATACTATACTCCTACTGATAAACAGCTGGTTTCACTGCTTCCCACTGGTAGCGGTGGATAAAGAAAAATTTGTTCAAAATTATGAAGGAGAATAGCTTTTTAACTGCAAGGAATTTTTTTGGTTTGCCAAGTAAAACATGCATGGATAGGCCTTTTTCAAGTTTTCCAAACAGTGCCAGCTGTAGGTTTCATTAAATTCTTAAATCCCATCAAACTTCAAACTGCTCAAATCTTCAGAAATGCCATGATGAAAGAGATGATGATTTCCCTAACAAGGAAAAACCATCAACCAGAAAATTGCACTAGAGATGATTAAAAGGGTTTTTAACCACAATCACATCTGATAGAATCCTGATGATATTGCCTTCATTATTGATAGAAATTCCTGGAATGTGAAGGGTGTGCAAAACTATTCCAGATACTGTTTTTAGCATAATTTCTTTTCACAAGCGATAGTTAAATATTTTTCATAACTTTTGCACATATACAAGCTTATTTCATTTCATTATATATTCTTGCAGGAGTAAGGCAATTTATTAACTTGTGAGATTCCTATAAAGATCAACACAGGACCCAGCATTGGACTGCTATTTCTATATTCACTTGTGACATTCCTGTAAGAATTCTTAGAGACCAGCACAGCATTCGATTGCAATTATTTATGTCGTTCGTGCAAAGACAAAAGAAGCAGAGGATCATTATTGCTACTGTCACCATTCCCAACACCTTGTGACATTTCAACTTTGACACAAAGTGTTATTGGTTGAACTTCTGAAGAACTGTGGTGACCAACTGTTGTGCAGCATAAACTCTCAAGACTGTTTATCTTTGAAGACATAATTGGGTATTTAGACCGAACTGAATATTGAACCCTTTGTTTGCTGCCATGATGTGCGAAGTTAATCTTTTATGCTGACATTGATTAATGCAGATTGAAACAAAATAATCAGTAACTGTAAGCATTACAGAGAAATAACCAAATATGTTATTATAGAAGATCATTTTTACTTCAAAGAATACAATGAGCTGTGGACATGGAAGAAAATTGTGTTATCTAGAGTACCACCCAGAGCAGAAGAAAGCCACCACACTACACATGTAGTCATGCGTGTTGCAGTCATACCAACCAGTCCTGAAATTTGTAAACAGTTATACTATGTTTGGAATTATATCTACCTTAACAACTGCAATTTCGCATGGCAAGACATACACGTTTCGAAAACTCCTCTCGATTATTATTCTTATACAGTAAATATTGCAGAATCGCGTTACACACTAGGCTGTGAGCAGCACTTCCTTAACATCGTTAACAGCTAGTCCTTACTTATTGAAGGCAGACAAGGTCTAGCATATGAGTAACTCTCAACTGACATGGCACTAAATGTCCTAAATATCTTTTCAAAGGAAAAAAGGGGGTAAGGAATTGAAGAAAATCCTTGTCTTGTAGTTAATTTCAGATTTGAGTACTCAGAGCTTCTCTCGAGTTTCTAACGAGTTTCATTATGCTCACCAGGATACTGGAACTGGAAACAAGTGAAAACAAAGTAAAACCATGCTAAGAATTTCCCCCGGGGGGGGGGGTAACTTCCATATGTAGAGCAACGGGTATGTGCCGCCCATAAAGGTGGGTTTTGAAACTCAAAAATCCCTAAATATGGGTCTTGAAATGTAATTGTTCCACTAGAAATGGGTAGTTTTTTGAGCGGTAACAAAGAATTTTCGAGATAATTGTTTTTATCGTTAGATTTTCTTGGTCTTAGTTGTGAAAATCGGTTTGTGGTAACCTTATCTTCCATTAATATACCTTTAAAGTGAAATGAAAGTTGATTATTGGGAATTTCAACAGGCTTTGGCCCCCTGAAAACCTTAAAAATGGGTATGAAAATCGACCGAAAATCCTTAAATATGGGTCTTCCCCTAAAATGTTGGGCGGCACGTCCCCGTCATGCCAAGACTCGAGTTACCCCCCCGGGGAATTTCCGTTATCAAAGTAGAAAGTTCCTCTGTTGTGAGTTGTCAACATAGTTAAAAGCGGCATAGCAGAATAACCAGACCCAGGACCAGTAGGACCGGACCCTAACGGACCAGACCCTTACAGAATACCCATTCATTTCTATGTTTCCAGATAACTGATGGGGTGCATTGATAATGGGCTACTTGAAAGTTTCCTGAGGTGTAAAAATGTTTCCTACTAAAAGAAGAAAGCTGAATCATTTGGTTGGAGCAGTTTTGGTTTTTATTAAATTCTGGCATTCTTTGCAATCTAATTCTTGTTCTGATGTCAATGTGAATCTTGTCCTGGGGACACTGAAGTAAGGTACAGAGCCTTGCTCGGCTAGATTATGCATGGGTCTCGATTCCTTTCAACTGTAATATTGTCTGTTGATCGGATGATAAATGAACCTGATCGTGCATTCTTGAGTTTAATGTGGTATCCAGAGCTTAATTATTTCTTTTCAGCAATGATTGTATTGGTCTTGTCTTCATTTGGAAGGAAACTTCTGCGCCGCCATTACAAACTCACGACGGAAAGGAAGAGGCAATCCTAGGGGTCTGGTCTGTTAGGGTCCGGTCATATGGGTCCTGGGTCTGGTTATTCCGTTATGCCGTTAAAAGCTGGCCCGGGCCAGGCGAAATGTACATTCTATTGGATTTGATAACTTCGACAACACGTGCGGCTTTATTGTGGAGCCAAGGAAACAATGAATGCGTAGGCGTTTTCTATAGCCTATTTATAGCGACTAGGGGATATAGCTATGTCTATTCCCTCCCATTGCTAACCATGACCCTTTGTGCGCCGAATGTTAAGAGAGACAAAGGAAATTTAGACCAGAAAGGACTTTCAGATAATACGAAAGTCGACTTTGGCGCCACGAAGAATAATGGTTAGCAATAGGTCTTTGAGACCAAGTTCGTTCCTCGCCTCCCCCCCCCCCTTGCGCAGGTTTGGCTCCAAAGTGGTGAATAAGAAAAGACGACTTGTTATGACTTGCTATTTCATCACATAGAATATCCCCAAAAATGGCTGGTGACGTTGAATCTATATATATAAGGCAGGTAAACGATTATCCAATTAGCTTTGTTTCTTTTGTTTTCCATTGTAAATTTAACAATGAACACAATAGGAGGACAAAGGCAGCATTCGATGTAATGACAAAGGGACCATTCGATGTATATCCTTGTTTATTCATTTTTTGATTGGTTCTAAAGACAATAGCTTTGGGGCTCACCACGGCTCAGGATGTCATGCGCGTCCACGCTATTATTTCTTGCACTTGTTCTCAATAGCCATTCTAATTTGCATATTACGTCAGTGAAGTAAATCGTAAATGCGCATGCGATGTGGTGCCTTTTGGGGATTCCTGGAAGGTCATCAAAGGTCACAACTTTCCATGCCGTGTGCTGAGCAAATGAAGAGCAAGCTGACGGGCAAATGGCTGCCAAGTGCTGCCCAGAAGATCACTGCTACGTCGGCCTTTTTAGCAGGCCTAACTCAGATCAGAGCATTATCAGATCTAACGAAATTCGTAAACATTGCAGATTAAAGGTAATGTCTGCCAACATTTTCATAGCTAAACGCCTCTTGAATCCTGAATGATTTAAATCCTTTGCTTAGCTTAGGCCCCATGCAATGTATCTTATTGCTTGGAGCCTCATTTGATTAACCTCATGGCATAGTGGGGCCTCAAAGCAGTGGTGGCGCCAGGGGATGCCTAGAGGAAGCTACTGCCCCCCTGTGGGAAGCCACTTACCCCACTCCCTTTGGAGGAAATTTTTCGGTTTCTGTCCGAGAAAATTTGGCAAAATGATATACAAAAATTGCATTTGTTTAGCCATTTCAGCCTCCCTGTCAGAACCTCCTGCCTCAAAGTAGGAAAAGTAGGTTTATCCCTAAAATTTCAAGAAATGTTTACAACACAGGTTCCTCATGGGAATTTCAAACAAAGCTGTTGATGGTATGGTATCATAAAATTGTTCTAAACTAGCGGTAAGCTGCAAGTAAACTTTCAAAGACTGTAAGAGTAAAAACATAGGTCCTCTGTCATTAGATGCAAGAACAAATTGTTGTAGCGGCAAGCTGCAAAAAGTTGTACACTTTTCATTAATGGAAATCTTCTATGTTGACCTGGAGCAAGGGGGGAACTACCATAGGGGGTCTGGTATATATGTGCCTTTGAGAATTCAGAGATAGGACCCATAACCAGGGTCAAATTTTGAAGGGCAATCCCATAAACAGGGCAAAATTCTGGAAATGTGACCTCATAAACTGGCCAAAATTTTCCACAAGTATCATGAAAAGACTATGCTTTGTATCATATTAAGAGCTAAATTCCTTTTTACGAAAGTTTTGGTCATAATAGTTAGAAATAGCTATAAATTGCTAGCATTTAACCATAACTAAGGAAAATTTCTGTAAATCAGACCCCATAACGAGGGTCACATTCACAAAACATGACCTATAACCATGGCAAAATATTGCAAACTGACCCATCAGCTGGGCAGGCACATGTATACCAAGCCCTAGGAGTTACTCCCCCCTTGACCTGGGGTAACCTGAGCAGTATTACAACTTGCCAAATTTTAAGAATATCTAATTTCTACCTTCTTTGGCATAACATCCACTTTGAATAAACAGTTGGTTTCATATTCTAAAGATTAAGATGACCCCAATGCAAATAGTATTTTGATGTCAAAAGAATTGAATGGGGTATATTGCAATTAGATTTGGAATTCTACAAATAGGGTACAGCTGATAAACAAACAGTTATCATTGAGATGGGATGGTTGGTGGCTCAGGAGATCATATAGGTCCATTTTCATTATCAGTTTTCTATATTATGTGATCCGATGCGATCTTGGTAGTCTAATGTGAATACATCATTTGCAGTTTACGCCATATGTAATGTAACAATGTATTGTACTTCTTGCTGATGGACATGAAAATTGATGTCAAAAGTTATACTCCATACATAGTGCTTCCTTTTGTTCATTGTTGAAACTTATTGAACAAATATTTCCAGATCAGTCTAACAAAGAACATATTGCAAGGGTTTACATGCTTTATACCCTATGTATTTAGGATTTTACTTTCTTCATGTCCTTTAGGTTCCTGGAGACCAGATTGGAATGCATGCATGATTTGGCCTCAGTGTAGTGGTGAGTGAAAGAAAGGGAAAGATGCAAGTGCAAGTAAAGTTTAAAGGATGTGAGGGTAAAAATAGATCACTATCAGATGCAAAGAACCATTTGTTGTAGCTGCAAAAGTTGTACACCTTATGAATGAAAGTTTTCTAAGCCGGCCAGCAGAGCAGACTATTACCAACTTGCCAAGGTTTCAGGGCAACCAATTTCTAGACTATTTCACATTAGGAAACTTTAAGGAACATTGACTTCTATTTTTCAAAAGATTAACATGGGATCATTTAATGCAAAATAAAGTATTTTGGTGACAAAAGCATTATGTGGGGCTTACTGCTATTGCATTAGCAAGATTTTGATATTAAAGATAAGGTGAAGATGATAAACAAGCTATTATCACTGAGAAGGAGTGTTTCTTGGTCATAGATATGATCATACTTGGGTACAGATCTTGGCCATCTGATGGGAGTCCACAGCTGCACCGCATATTGATTGCAGTCATGAGTCAAAAACAATGTATTTACCTTTGATTCATTGGTAAAATTTATGTAGCAGTCATTTAAGGACCAGCCTTACAAAAATATGCTATGAAGAACTTCTACAGATAATCTGAAACATGATACACATTCAAGAACTCACTGCATTTCTTTTATTGTTTGAGGCAAATACTGTATATTCAGGTCAAGAATGAACAAATATAATGTGAGGTGTAAGCTCATATTACCAAGCCACAAGCACATTGATCAAATTGATTGTCAAAAATTCTTTGAGTTCTTCATATTTTTCAAGAATCCTTCACTTTCTGAAGGAATTCTTGAGTCAAATGAAGAGACATGCTGGAATTTTTAACAGGAATTCACAGGAAATTAAGAATATTCATAAGAATTCACTCAAGGCAAAAGGATTATGATACTGCGCACCTGCCTACGGTCTTTCTTTTGTAACACTTATGTTATATAGATTTCAAGAACTGGACAGTTCTGTGCATCACAAAGAGGTTTACTTTATGCCTGGTGCAGCAAAATGAAATCAATTAAAGTAATCTGAAAGACTGCATGCAGGGTAGCGCAGCTGATGTTCATAGGCCGCTATAGGCAGTTGAGGTGAATCACAGCCATTTTTTGCGAGTGAAATGTGGCAAGAAAATATTTTTGCTCTGTGAATGAACTTAATAACATGAAATTAATTTTACAAACAGAAGGGGCTGTCACAATCTACCTGCTTAACAACAGACTGCACAAAACTTTCCACTTTAGCACTTTGATGGGTGCATAACTAGAATCTACAACCACAACTACTTATCACGCTAGCGAACCTATACACACTACTGTGGTGGATACACCATACGGAGGTGGGGTATTATGCTAACTTGATGGGGTATGAAGCTTGCTGTGGTGGGTATGTTATACAGAGGTTACTTTTATTATGCTTACTTGGTGGGGCCTTATGCTCCGCCTCTGTATGGCGTATCCACCACATCAAGCACAATACCCCACCATGTTAGCATAATACCCTGCCTTTGTATGGCGTATCCATCACATCAAGC
The DNA here is from genome assembly GCA_964020215.1 of Aurelia sp. 3 sensu Dawson et al. (2005). NCBI lineage: Eukaryota > Metazoa > Cnidaria > Scyphozoa > Semaeostomeae > Ulmaridae > Aurelia > Aurelia sp. 3 sensu Dawson et al. (2005). The sequence continues at coordinate 9,078,415 of OZ026592.1, read as the reverse complement.
GTAATACCCCACCTTTGTATGGTCATCCACCACAGCAGTGCATATAGGTTCGCTAGCGTGCTTATTGTACGTTCAAGGTGGATCATCAGATATTCTTTGAAAGCTCTCCGCAGGAGCTAGGAATGTTGAAGCGCGAGCGAAGCGAGCGCTTAACTTCCTAGTACAAATATGTTATTTGATTGTTTAAAGACAAATGACAGAGGCCTTGGTAATCTAGAAATAGTCTGTTGTGCTCCATAGTGTTGATTATCTCAAGAGATTATCAAAACAACTGGACAAGTATGACAGGTGCCCATCTTTTGTTCTATTTTTAACCTAGACGCTATATATACATCAATTGTCTTTAATAATAACTAGACAGATATAATAGAATTATCCCGCCAGCCCAGGGGCAGGCAAGTACCATAATATATTTGACCCCATGTATGTGCGAAGGAATTGGAAAAAATAACCGGTTCTTTTAATGGCACAGTATGACTTTCCTGCCTAAAACAACCAGTTTTTGGGACAAAGGTCAAGTTTTAAAATCAGTCATCTTTGTCCATTAATTTCTCAAAAAATCAAGTTTTCTCACCTCCTACCTAGTCAAAATCATAAAGCTTACCTGTAAGCTGGTTCCACCTTTGTCCGCCAAATTTACTCTCAAAAAACCATTATTTCAAATTTCCACATAAGAGGTTCAGCGTTTGTCCGCCAAAATTTACAAAAAAGACCAGGAATTCCATTTTTGGCACTAAGGTGGTTCTACCGTTGTCCGTCAAATGAAGATAAAAAGACCGGTTCTTGGACAAATCAGGAGAAATATCAACAATTTTTTTAGAACCTAGGGACTAACTTCGGAATTGCCGCTTGAAGACTACCAGTTTTGGGACACTGCTGCTCTATGGATATAGCTAATTACGATGGTAATGATGCCTGCACCCGTTCATGGCTACGGGTACCACTTTATTTAGAAAAACGGTATTTGGCCGAAACTACCGGTTTTCGGGACAAACATTGCCAGTGATTAAATTATCCATCAAATCGAAGAAAAATATCAACGTAAATGTGTCATCAAAAAAGACCAGTTTTTGGGACAAAGATGGTGAAAAATATTTTCGTGAACTACCGGTTTTCGGACAAAGGTAGGACCATCGTCCTCAGTGTGACATGCCCGCCCTTGGCCAGCCTGAGTTGCGTTCTGAGGTTTTCATGGATGCTACACAAAATGATACAGGCTAGCAGGACCGTCGAGAAGGGGGGTAGAGGGGGTAAAAGGTCCAGGGCCCGAGCCCCGAAGGGGCCCGTCAATATTTTGTGTCATAGAATTTTGTTATTGCTATATATCTCTGCAGTGCATCTTTACGACAATTTATCTGCTTTAAAAGGGTATTTGCAAGAACCGTCGACTTTGATGACAGTTTTCATGTCAGAAACCAAAATGTCGTATTGATATTTCTAATTCATCGAAACTGGCTCTATCCCAGCGAGTCAGTCGTTGGTGTCGTAGAGTCGTTGAGTTTCCGTTCACATTCAATCTTTCCGGCCTTTGAGTCACTCGTTCCCTTTAGCACCCCAACGACTGCAACGAACTGGTGTGTAAACAAGGCATTTCTAGCATAAAACGATTTCCTTGATTCATAAATACAATTTTTTGTATAGCCTTTACACGGAATGTTTAAGCAATTTTTTTGAATAATTGGCCATAAAAGGGGCTTTTCCCTCATTTTCTGGGAGACTAAAGGGCGCGGTAACAAAAACTTTCTTGGGGGCTGCGCCCCCAAACCCCCTAGGGCTAGTCCTCATACATCACTCCAGGGCCCAAGCTGGCTCTCGACGGCCCTGCAGGCTAGCCTGTGTTAACACAGGCTACTGCAGGCTAGCACAGCAGCAAATACCCTGGGTACCAGAGCCTCAAAATTTAAATGAAAGGAAAAGAGAGAAGGAAGAAAGGAAGAAACTTTCCTACCTATTTTTTTTTCTTTTTATTATTTTTTGGCTCTGGTGCCCAGGGTAAGCAGCAAAGGGCGCAAAATCAGGTCTTTATACTAGGGGTTTGGTCGAGTAAACCATACTTGCGCGTACGACTCTCCTTTGCACATAAAGATAAGAATCAAATGTTTTAGCCGATTTTTGCTCGTGGCCCATGGCCGGAAAACTTCAAAGCCTCATTTTCACTGACCAATCAGACGGCGAATAGGTGAGGAAGACAGAAATGTGTGAAGATTTTTCTAAATTTTACCTACCTTCATAAAACGCAACCAGGACAAAAAACTGCTGTAAATTTTCGAATTTTCGTGAAGAAATCTACTCGCTAGATGTTTGGGTTTGGTGTCCAGATTTGGATGCCGGTTTAAATATCTCATGGTTTCTCGGAGTTATGGCCTTTCCAAAACCGATAAGGCACTCAACCTTAAACAATAGAAATTCTGGGCAAGAGACAATGGTAATGACAATAGTGATTGTTGTAAGAACGATGAACGCCAAATATTTTCGTTTCCAGTTGTTCTTGCAATTGTCCTTCCATCGCAGTTTCTTTGGTTCAAGATTCAATGTCCCTTCGATTTCTCCGTGAACTGACAAAGTTTGCTAAGGGATCAGTCATTATTAATGCTGGGTACGGGGTCAGAAGATATTTCTATGGATAGTGAAAATTTTTCATGACCCCTCCATTTTGGCACTAAAGTTTTCAGTGACCCCTGGTCTTTTGGCTGTAATTTTTCGTGGCCCCCCTCTGTATTAAATTTGATGACAAATTTTTTGAGCAACGTAACATATTTTCTGACAACAAGTGACACAAAAAGAACATAGAAATTCTTTCAAGAGAAAAAGTGGCTTCCTAAGATACATGAAAATATTCATTAGCGATACTGTGGGGATAAATGCAAGGCTTTACAAAGATCATAGAAGGAAGAAGTTTTCGTTTCAGATAGCTCAGATTAGCTTTGCAGTTTTCATGGCCCCCTTATTCAGACATAAGATATTTAGTGACCCCCCTTTCATAGCCGAACATTTTTGGCGGCCCCTCTAAATATCTTCCAGCCCCCTACCCGTCATAATTGATGACTGCTCCCTAAGTTAGTTCACACATTTCAAGTCATATGGCAATACTCTTAAGAGATGTCTGTATTATACTACTTTTTGCATTCATGGCAAAAGTTTTCATGATGCGTAATAAGGCATAATATTAAAAGGAAGTTTTATCACGAGGATTTATCGCCTGACTTGAATTGGCGTAAACAATCGGAAAAGCTATATCTCAACCAAACCATGAAATATTTAAACCGGCATCCAAACCTGGATACCCAAACATCTGGCGAGTAGATATCTTCAAAAAAATTCGGAAAATCTCCAACAGTTTTTTGTCCTGGTTGCGTTTATGAAGGTAGGTAGCATTTAGGCCTGATTACATGGAACGGGCAGGCTCGGTTAACCGGGTTGGCCCGCCTTAGAAGGCTGAATTGATCTGAGCGATTACATGGGGATTTCCAGCCCGGCTGTAAAATATTTGGCGCTATAATTGCATTATCTGGTCATAAAGTACATGCGTTGCAGATTTCTCAGCCCGCTTTGCCGGGCCAGCCCGGTCTTGAATCGATTACATGAGAAGAATACTCAACTGCCAGCCCGTTTTGCCGGGCTAGCCCGGTAGGCAGCAGACGGGATCTCGGCTAACCGGGCCAGCCCGCTTGCCATGTAATCGAAAGTATATAAAACATTGTAACTTCTATTAACCCCGGGATCCCGGGTGAAAGCATTCATCTCGGTTAACCGGGCTAGCCTGCTCCATGTAATCGGCCCCCTTCGCATATTCGCCGCCTGATTGGTCCGTGAAAATGAGGCTTTGAAGGTTTCCGACCATAGGCCACGAGCAAAAGTCGGCCAAAACACTTGATTCCTATCTTTTTGCACATGCATCATTGCGGATCGACGGCGGTCTGCATCCCGGTTTTCAGAAAGATACCCTCTTCTAATTACCGACAGTTGCCGTCATACCCACTATAATTTTGGCGGAAAACTACCCATTATTTACAATTTTTTGCCAATTTCTGGAAAACCCACCCATTTTTAAAGAAAATCTGCCGAAAAAGGGACCCGTGTTTAGAGAATTTTTTACCCAAACCCACCCATATGGGTGGTACATACCCGTACCCTCAACATGTAATGTTACCCCCCCCCCCGGGCTCTCTCAACAGAATCTTTTGGATAAATTAGGCTTTTTTGGGGTATGTTTACAATTTCAATCCCAACATAGATTCACCCGTATACATGTTTTTTTATAAGAAACTTGGATCAGGCCATAGTACTAAAAGTTTCTTAACTTAACATGAAATTTTGTCCATTTGAGTACTAAAAGTTCCTTAATTGGTTTCTTATTTTTTAATGCTTTGATTGTCAATGTGGTCGCTAACACTGCTGCAGATATGTTTCTTGATATTTAAAACATCATGTAGGAATAAACAGTGTTCTGTTATGTTTAAGACACAAATGGTTAAATAATATTGCCCAATAATAAAGGTTCAACGATCTATTTGCTATAAGATTCATGCTTTTTTAAGTTTGAAAAGTTTCTTGGTGCTTCTCAGACATAGTACTAGAGTTTCTTAAAATTTTGGCCATCTCAGTACTAGTTTCTTATAAACCAGTTTCTTATAAAAAAAATGTGTAGTCAGTCTGTATTGAGAAACAAAAATTAACATAGTTCAACCCAGTCTGAACGGCTTTAGTCTTAAATTTCTCTAGAGGAGTACCCCCGGATCCCCTAAAAGATCTTATAGCCTTATAACAAATCCCCCTTCGCTCACTTGGTTTGCCTATGACTCCCTCAAGCAAAAAACTGTAGCTCGGTCCTTTTCATGCTTCTCACCGATCAATGTTAGAGAAATAGAATGCATTGATGAAATATTAGGGCAAGCTTTGGCTTCATTGATAATACGGCTATCTTTAAAACCCGGAATTTCTGCCAAAAATTCCGGATAATCCGTAATTTCCGGATTTTCTAAAATTTCCGCCGGAATTTCCGGATTCCGGGTTTTAAAGATAGGTTTGAAAGCAGGAACACTGCAATGCGACGAAGAACAACAGCAAAAATTTCTTAAGTTCGCACATATTTGCTGTTGTTCTTCGTCGCATTGCGGTGTTCCTGCTTTCAAACTTACTCACGTTTTATCACTGCAAGCATCCTCGGATCCGACGAGCGACATTGGTATCGTGTCCTTTTCTTCTTCGATTTATTTTAAAGATAGCCTTGCTAATACCAAGTGTGGTCAAAATAGGCCAAAGTCCATGATCTCTGGCCTGCGTGCAGACTCTACTGCTTTCTTTTCAGAGAGGTACCTGTCTGAAAAGGGATCAGCAGAGTCTGCACGCAGGCTAATGATCTCTGGTTTGATAGCCTGCGTGCAGTATTTCTTTTGTAAAATTGAAAGAAGGTCATGGTTTGGACAAAGAGGCAAAGTCTTTTGGCCTAGGAAAATTCATTAACATCTTCAGCACAATAGCTTCTACGCTATACGGCTACTAACTAAAAAAATAACATAACATGTAAAATAAAAGAATACAAGAATGGTAACTAAATGCAACTAGTAAAAAGGAAACACACAAACGGCAGGGAGCAAATTATACACAATGATATAGGAGCGCCTTCGGCAACAATCTATTTACAATCTATTTTGTTTATTAACATAACAACAATCTAGAACACGAGGTATGTCCAACAATCATTCAAAAAATGTATTGAGACCGTATTGTCTCCTTTACAGAAAACATGTCTTTTTTTCTTGCCCCTGCAACTCCCCCTCCCCCTCAGTCAATGTTGTGATTATAAACAATGTTTTAATGCAAATTTACATGCAGTCACACCAAGATAACACCAATTAACATCAGGGGTGGCGCCAGAAATTTTCCGACAGAGGGGCTAGAGCTTCCGACAGGGGACTAAAATGACTGAAAAATTGTGTTTTCATGCGCTATTTTGCCAAATTTCCTCCGACGAGAACCCAAATTTCCTCCGACGGGGGAGGGGGGCTAGATGCCTCCGACGGGGGGCTGTAGCCCCCTAGGCCTCCCCTGGCGCCACCCCTGATTAACATATTGACTGAGGGGGAAGGGGATGCAGTCTCATAATTTTTGTGAAGGATTGAGGGTACTAAGGGACTGTTCATTATTTACAGAGGGGTTAGTACTGAAGAGAAATGTTTCTGAGGGAGCTGTCATAAAGTATGGAACAGAGGGGGGCGGAAGGGATTTGACAGGGTCACAAAAACTATTGGTTGGAAAATGTTGTGCTAACAAACTACTTCAAGTGATAAACATGGGTCATGAAGCTATTTGTTTCAGGATCTGTTGCCATATTTTCACACATGTTTCAAATATTGTCAGCTTCAATTTTGCTGTTCTCTTGATCATTGATCATGTTCTCCATCTCAGTTTCTAATACAGTGGTATCTGCAGGTCTCTCTGCATTATTGAAACGTTATACCAGATCCCACAAATACAGCATTGACAGAAGATGCATAGGAAGCAGATTGAATTGTAAGGAACTAAAAATTTTTCTTGAAGAGGCTGAGCAACAGAGTTCACACTGAGAACATAGGGTCATCAAACAATTTTTGCAGATGTTCAGGGGCTACGTAAACAGTTTCTGTTTCTTGCATTGGGGGCTACATAATTTTACGGCGAATTTTGAAATCCCTTCCGCCTCCCTGTTCCATTCTTTAAGACAGCTCCCTAATTCAAAAATTGTCTTACCCAACTGAATAGGTGTTTGAAAAAATATCTACCCAACAATTTTCAGTTTGAAAAATTTTACACAGTCCCTACCTATAAACATCTCAGTGTCAAAAATGTCGATTGACAATGTAAGATTCTGTAAATATTCATGACAAAGATGAAAGCACAGTAGACATTAAAAGTGAAATTGAAAGTGCTGATTTTGATGTTGAAATTGACAACTTGTGACTGTGAAAATTTAGCATTAATTGGTGGAAAGACTTTGTTTACCCATTATTCTTGAAACTGCATGAAAAAACGTTCACCCAATCTTTTTATGTCAGAAAACTTCTTTTATCCAACCAATTTCTCTTCGGTACCAACTCCTCTGTAAATAATGAACGGCCCCTAAGCAGACCTCGTGGAACTAAGTCTATGATGTAAAGCGAAAAATGAGATATAAAATATCTACTTAAATTTGGTATTCGACTTACCATGAAAGAAGTTGAAAGTGTCGAGGTTGCAACGATCTGGAAGGTACCTGAGTGCCACGTAACTGATTCCAACCAGTATCGTGTGATAGACTTTGTATGGCTATCTGTAAAACATGGAGTGTGGAATGATGGACTGGAATGAATGGAATGATGGAATAATAGAATGATGGAATGGGATAGTAGAGGTGGAATAGGCAAACCACTGGTCGCTTTGGAAAAAAGTTGAAAAAAATACACCAAAAGTGCAACACTGTCCCTTTCCGATCCAGCAAAAACATCAGCATATTATCACAACTGGCATAAAAGCTTGGTGAAAGGGACCATAACCACTGCTTATGAACAATTGTTAACTGGAATAACGAATTAAAATTTGGCGGGAAATTATCAGCTGATTCGTCTAGCTACATCTTCACCCCTGTTCGGGTTCCCCCGTCGCTGTTTAAAGGGTTCCCCAACCCTTGCTGCAACGAGCGACCTTCTCTGTCGTCGGCTTCTGGCCGTGAGCCTGCTTGGAAACATGGCAAGAGTGAAATCAAGGGGAAATTTAACAAAAACGACAAGAGATCGAAGTGTGGAAATTTCAGAGGATTATCAACGATGTATAAAGACTCTTCATTTTGGAAATCGAGTTGGTGTCTACCTCTACACAGAAGTTATGGTTGAAAGGGTTCAGGGCGGTCGTTGGGCCTAGGCGGCAGTTTTGTGGAAAGATCTAGGAGCTGTCGGTGTTTGCGAAGGTTCCTCGCCATTTCTGAAAATGTTTAGAAAGAGCAGAAACAAATTATTAGTTCCTCAGACTCTAAGGTAGGTCCAGTTAAATTTTCTTCGTGTTCCAATATGTTAATGCAGAGAAATCTTGCAAAATGTAACGATAGCAATATTTTCTTGATTTTTTTGTGAAATTGCTTTCCATTTCGACTGAAACAACGAGCATGATGGCAGACAGCGTGGGCAGACGTCAATGTCGTTAAATTGATGTAAAACATACGGAGTGATGGAATGGAATGATACATGTGCAATAGCCTTACCATTGGTCCGCTTTGATAAAACTTCATACCAATGTGGTCATCTGGATCTCTACTGTTAGATTACAGTGCTCTTCAATAAAATTCTAGAATCAGGAAAGTACCCAGAGCAATGGTCAGTAAATATCCTCTCAACGATCCACAAAGGTGGATGCAAAGACAACCTAGACAATTAAGTGTGAGTTCATGCCACAGGGAGACCAGGATATGATTGTCGCTAAAAATAGAAATTTTCTTTCGAAATAAAATAGAAATTTTCTTTCGAAATAATTGTTGCTAAGAATAAAATTGTTTTCCTTTGCCCCATCCCCCCATTATACTTTTGTCCCCTGTGTTGTAGTTGCGTAGCATGTTGCAACACAGGGGACAAAAGTATAATGGGGGGATGGGGCAAAGGAAAACAATTTTATTCTTAGCAACAATTATTTCGAAAGAAAATTTCTATTTTATTTCGAAAGAAAATTTCTATTTTTAGCGACAATCATATCCTGGTCTCCCTGTGTTCATGCCTCGGCAAGTTATATGGATCTCTGTTGTCAAATAGACTTGAGCAAACTATTAATAAATTTGAATTAATAGGTCCACATCAAATCGGTTTTTTAAAGGGGCATAGAACGGCAGACCATGTTTTTGTAGTAAATACGCTCATAGACAAAATAGTAAAGAAGGAGGGAAAAAGTCTGTACACAGCTTTCATAGACCTTCGAAAAGCATATGATTCTGCACAGGGAGACCAGGATATGATTGTCGCTAAAAATAGAAATTTTCTTTCGAAATAAAATAGAAATTTTCTTTCGAAATAATTGTTGCTAAGAATAAAATTGTTTTCCTTTGCCCCATCCCCCCATTATACTTTTGTCCCCTGTGTTGTAGTTGGGGATGGGGCAAAGGAAAACAATTTTATTCTTAGCAACAATTATTTCGAAAGAAAATTTCTATTTTATTTCGAAAGAAAATTTCTATTTTTAGCGACAATCATATCCTGGTCTCCCTGTGGATTCTGTGGAAAGAAAACTGCTTTTTAACAAGGTATGGTCCCTTGGGTTTGAAGGCAAATTTTTCCAGAGCCTTCTAGCTATGTATAAGTCCGTTTATCAAAGCGTAAAACTTAATGGTATGCTGCTTGAGCCCATTCCTGCAACCAGGGGTCTCAAGCAGGGTTGTAATCTTGCCCCATTATTATTCAACTTGTTTATTGAAGATATAGATTTACAGTTTGGTGGGGAATGTGATCAGATCAATGTAGATGGTATGAATGTGTCGCATCTTCTGTATGCAGATGATCTAATAATACTTTCATCCACCCCCTCGGGATTGCAGTCATGTCTCGATAAAGTCGAATCTTACTTTTCGGAGTGGAATCTGACTATGAATTTGAACAAGAGTAATATAATGGTTTTTAACAAAACGGGTAAAATTCCGAAAAATTTGACTTTTCATGTTGGAAATGAAATAATGGAAATAACTAACAGGTACAAATATCTTGGTACATTAATGTCCTCTTCGGGATCTTACAACCCAGCCATTGAACAATTGAGTGAAAAGGCTTCTAAAGCATATTTTGCAGTAAGAAATGTTTTACAAAAAGTTGATTTCGATACGAATATTACATTAAAAATTTTTGACACAGCTATACAACCAATTTTAACATACAACAGTGAAATTTGGTCACAACTCAGCCCAAGTCAGTTCAAAGTAATGAAGACAATAAGCCACCCGAATGAACGTATTAAGTTCATATTTGAATCCCTCCTAAAGGAAACCGAAACCCAACATCTAAAAATATGTAAAAGCATACTTGGTGTAGACAGAAGTTGTTCAAATTTAGCAGTTTTAGGAGATTTGGGAAGAATGCCCATGATAATCTATTGTCTTCAAAAACAGTTTTTATTTTTTCATCGTTTGATAAATCTAACTGGGAATAATCTTGTTAATCGAGCATTCAACGAAAGTTACCACTTAAAAGAAAATGGCCATTTTAGTTGGGTCAGCTCCTGCTGCCTATACCTCGAGGCGTTTGGAATTGATTTAAACCCCAATAAACTAAGAAACATGAAAATGAAGCAGTTTAAAATGCTTGTGAGCCGAATCTTAACCAACAGTTATGAACGTTATTGGTTGTCAAAAATCAAATCAACAGCTGGTCCTTCAAATACAGGAGGTAATAAATTAAGGACCTATGCAACATTAAAAACACGCATTCAACGTGAGCCCTATACTAAAATAAAAGAAGGTGCTTGGCAAAATTCCGGTGCAGTGATCACAGACTGCGAATTGAAGTCGGCAGAAGAGAGAAAATCCTTGTAGAGGAGAGAAAATGTCTCATGTGCAACGAGAACGTTATTGAAGATGAGCAACATTTTTTAACTACCTGTCCAAAATATGGGACACTACGCACCCAACTCTAGGAAAAAATTGGACATTCAGTTCCAAATTTCAACTCTCTCTCGGCAGAACAAAAATTCATCTATATGATGTCAAGTGGAAGCCCACATACAGTCCAATGGGTTACGTGCTTTATTAAAAGTGCCTTTGAAACACGATCCACTTTAAGTACGACATGACTGATCACATTTCCTGCACCATTATCGGTGTTATTAGTGATCTTTTACTATGATTCGTTTACCATAATTCGTTTATTTCTTTTTCGTTCATGCTATTTAGTATATCGTAGTTTAGCTTTCTTTTGTTTTGTTTTTTGCTGTTAGTATTGATGCTAGTAACGACGCTCCTTATAAAAGTGTAGCAAGTTATGTTTATATAAATTATAAAATAAATAAATACAATACTGTTCATTTTGCGAATAGTTTCCCCCAAACGTAACTATGGCGGAGGTCCTCACGGCTCTTGCCTTGGTCCCCTTCTATTCCTCATATACATAAATGATCTGCCGTTTTCTCTTAAAAACAGTGATGTAACCATGTATGCCGATGATACCAGTAAATCATATTCTTCTAAGGATATCGATGAGCTTAATGAAACCCTTAACAGTGACTCAGACTCCTTGAAACAGTGGCTTGAAGGTAATAAGCTGTCTCTGAGTGGAATCGAAACACAAGCGATGGTTATAGAATCTAGGCCTAATATCAAGAAGATATCAGACAAATCAGTACCGACCCCGTCTTTCGCCATTGGCGGTTCGCATATTGATGTTGTAGATAATGCGAAATATTTGGGAGTACAACTTGATAAACATCTTGTGTGGGATGAGCGAAGCATACTAAGGCTTTACGTTCAAAGATATCTCGCTCTTTGGGTTTCCTAAAATATGCTAAGAAATTGCTTCCAAAGCATACCCTTAGTCAGATATATAGTGGTATCGTTGAGCCCCATGTTCGCTACTCTTGTTCTGTGTGGGGTAGCTGTGGAGACTCTCGCCTGTTAGCCCTACAAAAGTTACAAAATCGTGCTGCGAGAATAATTACCAACTGTTAAAAAGATTTTTTGTTGTTAATCGTTATACCACATTTATATTTGATACTTATCACGTGACTTAAGACATGACGTATCATGCTAGTATTGCGAGTGTAAAAGGACTTGGACATTGAGTTAGGAGAGAGAAGACGTCACTTGACAAAAATAGACGAGTAGGAAACCGACACTTGAATAGTGCACGAAGTATGCTTGCATAGCAGCTAGTTATTTGGAACTCGATAAAGACTCTATCGTAGACTGGATTTTACTTACTCAAAATTATATATGCAACTTACTCGCATTATTCACATATTTTATTCAAGTACTTATTTTCATACTAGTCTCAGTTGATCTTGTATTCGAATATTTGGTTCAGTACATGAAATCAGTTTCTTGGAATAGCCTTAGACCATCCAGGTAACAAAATCATTACTACGCATGCGATCTGGAGCCCTTTGTGGGGGATTCCTCTAGGCTCATAACTTAGCCTGTTCGTATCCCCAACACCAACAATACCAAAGACTAGTGGATCAATTTGACTTCATTTTCCATTCAAATGTCTCCAAATTTCAGTTAAAACATCCAGTATTGAGCATCTTCTTGCAAATTTGTCTCGTGGACCCAAGATGACGGAATATTGCAATGGCCATGCGCGAATCAGCACAGGGAGTCCAGGATATAACAACTATGCGTCATCCTCAACTTCTACGCGCCATATGGTTGATTTTAGAATTCTCAGTTCATGGTCTGACGAGAGACATTGGCATACAAAGGTGTTACTTTGTGGCACTTTTATTCAAACATTAAAGTGTCTTTAAGACAGTTTTGTGATACACAATTTTCCCTTGTGACTAAAAGACAGCTTATACAAAACAGAGGAAACTTATGAGAAGAACGCAGTGTCCACTGGGACTACGAAAAGAGTGCAGTTTGCACTGCCCAGTACGCTGAGACTCGGTCGACATGAGACACGAGGAAGAAATAAGCGCTGTGCAGTGGAAAAGTCAAAAGATGTTACGATGTTCAGGAGTTGTTATGAAAGGGTACTCCCCTTGAGGATGGCAGACTGCGCTCAGTGAATACAGACCAATTTTCTACCCAACAAAATATTTTTAGAAACTAACGGATTTAGCCAGTATCTACCTTGGTTATGCCTCAAAACTCCCTGAAAATCCCATGCTGTTACATGGTGTAGTTATTTTTCTAGAAGTTTTCGCAACATAGCGTTTGCAATTTCAACTGCTTTCTGTAGCCATGTCGATACTAAAGGCTTTCAATCGCTGCAATTAAAAATCATTTTAGTCAGTGAAAATTCAATACTCTTTTCTTTGAAGAAGCTACGTATTGGGGGATAGCAAAATGAATGCATGAAACATGATTCTGTTGATTGAAGAAGCTTCGATATTTTCTGGTTTTCGCCACGGGGCACTTTGGTTAGCGGTATACAATTTCCCTCATCTTCGTGGACCCACACAGATATCTATAGCTACCTTCATCGCTAATGCGACGTCAGAGAATTTCCAAATTTAGCTCGTTCTGGACCCAGCCTCTGCAGAATCTGCCGCAGGGGCTGAGTCCACTTTGGGCTAAATTTGGAAGCTTTCTGACGTAGCAATGGTGATGAATGTAGCTATAAATATCTGTCTTGGTCCACGAGCGCATAACAAAGAGGGACTGATATCGTATGTAAAACCACTGTAACTGAATATTGCCATTCAGAACCATCATCACTGAAAATAATCACCGACAGGCATAATCACCGGACCACTTGACTCAAGCCCTGGGATCAAATCTAAAACACACGGAAAGAACTTGATCTGTTTGCTTACTTCTTACCGTAACTTTATGGCTCGAAACAGCACGAAACTCGAAACAGCTCGAAACAGCTCGAACTTTATGGCGTTCAGCAGCGAGAGCTGTCTTGGTTTAGGTCTTACCTATCTAACCGCAAACAATTCTGTAGGGTTAACGGTGTAGATTCAGATATCGGGGAAATAGAAGTGGGAGTACCACAGGGTTCATGCCTTAGCCCTCTTCTCTTCCTCATCTATATCAACGATCTTCCTGAGGCTATCCAAAGTTCCTCCGTGACTATGTATGCTGATGATACCAGTCTTTGTCCTCAGTTTCACGATTTGACTCAGCTTAATGAGGCTATAAATAGCGATCTCAGTAAATTAGAGGCCTGGCTTCAAGGCAATAAGCTTTCGTTAAATGTAGCAAAAACTCATTCAATGCTCATATCCACCAAGCAGAAACACAATTCTCTAGAAAGTCGTAGTGAAGCCTTGGAACTTAAGATACGCGACAATGAACTCGAAGTGGTTCAAAAGACAAAGTACCTTGGAGTACAAATCGATTGCTCTTTAGATTGGAAAGAACAAATTAAGGCAGTCTCTGCAAAGGTCTCCAGGGCGATCGGCTTTCTAAGACATGCTAAATCTTTTCTGCCTCTGGCAAGTTTGAAAACTCTTTACACAGGTATTGTTGAGCCCCACTTTCGATACTGTTGTTCTGTCTGGGGTTGTGCTGGATCTACAGACATCAACCAGCTGCAAAAGTTGCAAAATCGTGCTGCTAGAATCATTACAAATAGCACCTTCGATACCTCAAGCAGACCACTTATTGCAAAGTTGGGCAGGCAGACCTTGAAGAGCTCATTAGCAATGAGTCTAAAACAATGGTCTTCAAGTCGCTCAATGACTTGGCTCCACAATACCTGTGTAACCTCTTCACAAAAAACTCAGCATGCTCCTCCCGCAACCTCCGAAACACTGAGACTGATTTGAGGTTGCCAAAGAAAAGGTCAGCTAATGGGCAAAAATGCTTTTCTTTCCGAGGTGCTAAAATATGGAATAGCCTTCCTGCTGAGTCAAAGACAGCATCCTCCCTGAATAGTTTTAAGAAATTGATAAAGGGTTGATTTTTTCATTTCTATTGTATATATTGCATAATTGTAAATAGACTTTTAGATTATGGTTTTTTATTCTAGTCATATTTTATTTTAACTGTATATTGTAATTAAGTTTTTACCGGAGGGCCCCCTGGAAAAACGGCTTCTGCCGAAGGGCTACCCTCCTTAAAAAAATTCAAATATGAATAATGTAATATGAAATATAATATATGTAAGGCAATGTAGGGTAAGATGGAGTAATTTGGGTCTAAAATGGGCATTTTTCGAAATAAATAGAGCACTCCCACAAGCTCGTTGGAAATATTGAAGATATTTTTTTCGGTTTACCTACATTGAGCGTTTTGTTGGTCTTAGAAACTTGTTCCCGTCTCTTAATTTAAAGTTTGAATATTTTGTGGAATCTTTTACTTTCCTCACTTTTGGGTGTAATTTCAAGCTGTCCGCGGGAAAGTTGGGTCTATTCGACTTAGAGGTGGAGACCCTGCCTGGGCCAATCTCACCCGTGGTTGTAGCCTGCGTGATCCCCTACTGTTTCCGTGAAGTTGAAATTTCCCGTTGAACTGAATTCATTTTCTGACAATTCAATTCAACAGGAAATTTCAACTCAACGGAAACAGTAGGGGATGCACGCAGGCTACGTGGTTATTGATTTATTGCTGAGAAAAGGTAACATAAATGATTGCTTCAAAAGCAGCACTTCTACTGTTCTCGAGCAATGTCAAAATAAATTTTCAATGACAGGGTTCTGGCATTGCATTGAAATTTTCAATATATTTTTTTAAAGGCAGGAAGTGCTCTCTTAGGGAGCTGTCATAAAGTATGGAACAGAGGGGGGTGGAAGGGATTTGACAGGGTCACCAAAATTATTGGATGGAAAATGTTGGGCTAACAAACTCCTGCAAGTGATAAACATGGGCCATGAAACTGTACTTCTTCGGATTTGTTTTCAATATTTTACAAATGTTTTAAACATTGTCAGCGTTTGATATTGTTCTCTATCTCAGTGTCTAATACAGTGGTATTTGCAGGTACCTCCCTGTCTTCTTAAAACGTTATACTGGATCTCACAAATACAGTATTAGCAGAGTTCATTTTGAAGCCCTGGTGGGTCATCAAATCATTTTGCAGATGTTTAAGGGGCTATGAAAACAGTTTCTGTTTCTTCTATCGGGCTATATTATTTTGCAACAAATTTTGAAATCCCTTCCGCCCCCTCTGTTTCATTCTTTAGGACAGCTCTCTTATAAACAGACAACACTGCTAACCAACTAAAAGATTCAGCAAAAATTTTAATGTGATGCCAGAGCCATTTCTTTGGAAACTTACTTGATTTTGACATTGCTGGAGAACAATATAAGTGCTGCCTTTAAAAGCAGCCATTAATTTTGCCTTTTCTCTACCTTGAATCAGCGACTATTTGTCAGATTAACTCAAACAATGTCTCAAACTCTAAGTTAAAGCCTGACCAATGCAGCTGTGTAAAAACCGAGATGATTGAATCTACAGCTTCTCCACAGCAGCAGCACAAACATGGCACAATTTTTTGGGACACCCTGTAGTAACTTGGATACTTGAATGCAGCAGATAAATGCAAAGTGAAACGAGTTATCAAAAACATCCAAACCGGATCTGTTATCATTCAACAGTGCTATTCATTTGGACAAGCAACAACTCTCACTATGCCTTTTTGTCCCATGCTTCCCTGCGCCCTTTGAGTTGCTGATATTACTTGATCAATGGGGACTCATAACATTACTCTTAAAAAGTGGGCCAACTTTCGGCCAGAGTAGAGTGATTCCATATTCACCAATCAAACTGCTATAATTTAGTTCCCATTCAATCAGGAGGCGCTATTTCAACAATTGTTGTTTTTGCCTGCAAAAATGGCTGATACGGCCAAGATATCTTGTAACTGCGATGGATCTATTTTGCTTCTACAGAGGAAGATTACTGCTTGAAAGATATATATTATGCGATAAGTAGCTCGGACAACTATCTACCTTTTGCACTGAAAGTTGCCTTTTCAATGTTCAAGCTCCTTAAACCGGACTTTGAAGCAATTTTGTGGGGTGTACGAGAACTCTCGCTATTTAGGCCATTTTGAAAAAGAAAAACTTTTTCAGAGTTATGTTATGAGACCCTGTTGACCAAGTGACATCAGCAAATCAAAGAGGGCAGGGAAACAAGGGACGAAAAGGCATAAGTCTTGCACGAGCCCATCACACCAAAAATCTTCGCTATGCTCTAGACTAACTCAAATAAGTCACAGTTTTGCGTTTTTTTATTGAATTGGATGATGGCACTCCGCTTTGGGCCTAAGCTCTTGGCTTCCTGAATCCAAAAGCGAGGTCCTCATCAATTTCTGGCCAAACTTTTGATTAGTTTGATTATGAGTGGTAGTTGTAGCAACATCATCATCATCATCATCATCGTCATCATCATCATCGTCATCATCATCATCATCATCATCATCATCATCATCATCATCATCATCATCATCATCATCATCATCATCATCATCATCATCATCATCATCATCATCATCATCATCATCGTCATCATCATCATCATCATCATCATCATCATCATCATCATCATCATCATCCTCATCCTTGATCTTTCTATTTACAGAGGGGGTGAAAGAATTGGTGATGGCTCTAATTACTATTCAACCCTACTTTATACAATGTACAATGTAACCCGCCCCCACATCAAAAGTCCAGCAGCACTTCTGCACATAGTTTAATTATCTGGATTCTGAACAAATAAACTAGTAGTGTTACCAATCACTTTTCGTTTCCTTTCTACCTCATTGAACCATTTATCAAACGAATTGTTATCAAACATTTGCTGAAGAAACTTCTTAGCTTCTACAGTCTCGTTTTCAATATCTGCATTGGTCCATATCGAGTCCATTCGTCTCCAGTCATCATCCAAGGGGCCTTTTTTCCGGAAATATTGATCAGGGGTCAAGGTTACCTCATTAGGCTGCAAGACAATTGTAGCGTTTTCAAAGCCAATACCTTCAAGGTACACTATCAGATCATCTTGGGGCATGCATTTCTTGGTAAAAGCTTCTGCACTTTTTGGGATTAGATTGGCATACCAGGATCCATGACGAATCTGCAAAGAACAGATAGAGAAATGAAAATCCTTCTCCTGAAAATGCTCAATTCGCGAAATTTACCATGCCGCAAAAATTGCAAAGAATTCTCATAGTGTAGGGTAATCTCTTAGCAAAGAACAACGTTTGAGACATTTCCATCAGCCTCTGACTTATTTCTCTATAACCGATTGCGTCGGGTTCCTTTTTTGGGTCACCGGGTTTGTGTGGAAATAGAGAGTTTACGAAACCAGGACGGCAAGGCCAGCCAGAACGTCATCTAACATTCTGCAAAAGAAGTATTGTTTTCGTACGCTACCTTTAACAGATCTTCCAACAGGCCAAAACAAGGCCTCCTATAACTCAGAAATGCCTGAAAACCATATTTTTCTCTTTGAAGACCAACATTCAAAAAGATTGTGTTTAACTTCGGGGGCCTAGATCTGCAGTACAGAACGCCAGAAATGGGGTTTCCAAGTTGTGAAATTGAAAAGGACAACTTCAGAGACTCTTAAGGGAAGCAAATTCCAACGGAAAACATGGAATCTTTTGAATCTAAAGTTCTGAAACAAAAGCAACATTGTGTTGCAGTTGCCGTCATGGTTTCGTAAACTCCCTAATAAACATCATAGGCGGTGGGAACAAAGCCTTCTAAATTGTCTTTTATTCTATGGAATGCTTATTTGTCTGATTTCGTTATGGTCTTGAGACATGGCAAGGGAGACTGGCATTTATTTTGTGACGTAATGCCAACAGAACTGAACGGACTGCAAGAATGAGAAGTTGAAAGACAAGGAGGAAAGGCATCTTGTAATGTTAAAAGAACCAGAAAGACCTATTATTAACGTTTATTTCATTCCAAGTGTCGGTTCTGTTTGTTTCCTTTTCGCAAAACGCTGCAATCAATAACTAATGATATTGCTATGGTTGAGGAAGACTTTAATTTACCTGCTCATGGGTGCAATAGTTAAGCATGAGAACGCCACCAGGTTTCAAAACTCGTTGTGCTGATTTCATCGCAGATTTCAAGTTTGCAAATTCACTTGAGGGTGTGTCGATGTGATGTAGAACTAGCATAAAGATGACCACATCAAATGCATTGTCTTCAAATGGAATATTCGGTAAGAAATCTTGCTTCATTTCGCCAACTCTTCCCTTCTCAATATAACCTGCGAGTTTCTTCTTAGCCTTTTCCAGCATGCCTTTGCTTGCATCAAAACAAGAAACCTTGCCAATACCATTATCGAGAAATGCCTTTGAATAATTGCCAGTGCCACAGCCTGCATCTAAAAGATGTACCTGCAAGAGATGTATTGTTGATTGCAATAAGATAGCAAAAGATGAGAGGGGAAACTTCCCCCCTAGTGAAGGTATATACGGGGGTCTATTATAGTATGCCTTAATACCGCGAAACCGCCAAAATTTGCTTTCTTACCCGTCAACCGCGCGCCATTTTCTCTCATAAACCGCAACCGTCAGTCTTCTTCCGTACGTTAAGCGTTCTTCTTAGGATTGCTATTCCATTAAATGAAGCAGGAATCTTAAGGAATGTTTTGTGAATCTACTAATTTCGATGACCGTACGGGCACAGTTATGCAAAGCCTCGATAGATGATAAGGACTATTTTTCAGCGTTTGAAAAAATGAGTGAGTGATAAGGCCCATACAGGGGCGGATCCAGACCAAAGTTGAAGGGGGGCAACTTGAAGAGGGGGCGCCAAAAAACAAACTGAAAACTGAAAGGTTAGCGCGTCGAAGGCGCGCGAAATTTTTGGGGCTTTAATCGAGAAAATTCTCTGGTTGTTCTACTGAATAACGCCTTAGTTTATATGTTTCGCCGCATTCAGAACGAATCACTGAAAAAAGAGTGCATTCGGGTCAGGATAAGGGGCGCTTTTCTTGCCAAAAAGGGGCGCCAAAGCTCAATTTTCATCTTAAAGGGAGGGCAGTTGCCCCCATCTGCCCCCTAAATCCGCCACTGCCCCCATATACCAGGTGAGTCAATTAAAAGGGTCCAGCGTTTGAAAAATGCTTGTCCCCTCCCTGAATATTTACAATAGTATTGTTACGATTGAGTCAGTCTTGTGCTATTCTTGATATATCCAATTAGGCTAAGAAATTCACCTGGCTTTAATCGGTCATTCCCTAACGTGGGTAGGGGAGATTTTTTGTGAAAAGCACCGTCTAAAAGCCTGCAAAGAATAGAAAAAAAACGATGAGCAAAGTTTCCCTGGTTTTCCATCTTAAAAGTCAATTTCCAGTAAGCGAATTTTTCGAGCGGGCGGAATTTTAGACAATAAAGGTGGCTCAGCCGTACCTTTCTTTTCACTTTCAGAGCGACATTTTCTCTCGCAAACGATAGATTTTCCGCCCGCTCAGAACATTCCACTGATTGGAAATCAGCCTTAAAAGTGATAACAGTTGTGTGTATCCATGTATTTGTCCTCTTTGGAAAATGGAATCCCCCTCAATAGGTTATTCATACCAGGGAGAGGACTTGTTCATCCTCCCAATAGGATAGCACATGCCAAAACCTGCATAAGTCACTACTTGTAGGGCCGTGTGAGGCAGAAATAGAGAGTTTACGAAACCAGGACGGCAACGCCAGCCAAAACGTCGTCTGGAATTGCGCAATGCAAGTCTTGTTTCCGTACGCTACCTTTAATATATCATCCAGAAGGCCAAAATAAGGCCCCTTATAACTCAGAAATGCGTGAAAACGATATTCTTACTTTGAAGACAAACATTTAAAACGATGGAGTTTTACTTCGCAGGCCTAGATCTGCAGTACAGAACGCCAGAAATGCGGTTTCCAAGTTGTGAAATTGAAGAGGAAAACTTCAGAGTCTTTCATGGGAAGCAAAATTCGAACGAAAAACAAGGAATCTTTTGAATCTAAAGTTCTGAAACAAAAGCAACTTTGCGTTGCAGTCGCCGTTGCCGTCGTGGTTTCGCAAACTCCCTAATATTTGGTCGTGACTTTATCTGGATACTTGCAGCAGTGTTAGCGGCCACATTGATAATTCATGCATTCAAAAAACAAGAACCAAATTAAGAAACTTTTAGTACCAAAGTGGACAAACTTTCATGTCAAGTTTTTAGAAATTTTTAGTACAATGGCCTGATCTAAGTTTCTTATAAAATAACGTATACATGGGGGAAGGTTTGTTCATTCCCCAAGAGGATAGCACATGCTAAAGTATGCCCAAGTCAATACTATGTATGTATGTATATATGTATGTATGTATGTATGTATAATTTTGCCATTAGATTAAATTACAATATAAATTAATAAAAGGAAAGTGATCTAATCACAGGAATATGATATTTACAGGCAAAAAGTTAAAAATGAAGTTTAAAAACACCCCAGGTTAAAAATGGCGGGGATGGCATTAAAAGGTCAATATGACTTTGTTTTCATAATGGTCCCTCCGGAGGTGTTATAGAAATAAACAGAAATTTGTTCCGGAAAAAAGGATCTCTTAAAATAAAATTATTATTCCATTTTCATGGGCGAATTTCGTGTTTTCAATAGTATATGTAGGGGCTATCATCTTGACTTTGGAGATCATTGAAGAGTTTATCTTTGATCTTATGTTTGAAACTGTCAATGTTCTTTGCAGATTTAGTTATGATGGTAGATTGTTCCACATTTTGGGTCCGAGATATGAGAGACAATTTTGCCCTATGTTACCCCTTCAGAAAGGTTGATTCAATTTGTTTTTAGATCTACGAGTTATGCTTTATGCTATATAAGGTAAAAATATTTGGGAAAGATAAAAAAGATGCTCATGATTTCAGCAAGGTTTGAAAGTTTCTCAAAGCAACCACCTCAAGAGAGTACCTTGTAAAAATCTCAAGGGAGTGACCGATTTGAGGCAGGCAAGTTCTAAAAATAATTGAACAAGTTGGGTATCAATCAAATATTCCAGAATACTGCATTGTTTACATATTTGGGGAGTAACAGCCTTTCAAAAGCCAGGCATTTTCTTCTTTTATTCACTCAGTAGTACATAACAGTAAGTTTCTGTTTGTTTTGCTTCACTCTATATGTCTGTATGTACGTATCATTTGCCACATACAGTATTTACAAGTTTATAACATAAAAAAATGAAATACAATACAA
The DNA here is from genome assembly GCA_964020215.1 of Aurelia sp. 3 sensu Dawson et al. (2005). Lineage (NCBI taxonomy): Eukaryota > Metazoa > Cnidaria > Scyphozoa > Semaeostomeae > Ulmaridae > Aurelia > Aurelia sp. 3 sensu Dawson et al. (2005). The sequence goes on along the minus strand of OZ026592.1, from coordinate 9,056,650 downwards.
ATATTTAATGTTAAAAACAGAAAGGTAAAAACCCCTAATTACAGTGGCAGGGATAGGATTAGAAGAGGTCACATTGACCTTATTTCCAGAATGGTCCCCCTAGAGGTGCTGAATTCTGGTAATATACAATATATAAAAAAAAACACAAAAATGAAAATACAGAGTTGCATTTGTGTTTTCCAAACCAAAAACGGTCCTTATTAGAAGACACATACATCATCTTCCTCTTTCTGTATATTTTGAAAAAAATATCCTCCCAACCCTAGCTGCAAAATATCCAAATGTTAGCAAAACAGCTTACCTCTGCCAATGGTTTATCAAGGAAACCTTGGATGACAGATGTATACATCTTGGCACCAGCTGGTACTCTTCCTTCATCATAATGATTGGATACTGAGTTGTAATCTTCAAAATTACTCATTTTCTAAAATAGAATAAGAGACTTTCTGTGTGACAACAATCCACCTTGGATTTAAATGGGCTGTCATTGCAACTGATTGTGCAATGAAGAAGGTGTCCACTTAATTTTCAAGTTCTCTCAAAACTTAATGGAGTTGGTTCAGGTAAAGTAAACAAATTTTTCTTGAAACAACCATTTTGCAGAATTTTTCAATAGGCCATATCACAGAGATTTTCCACTACTTTTCTCAAAATGAAGACACTATTTACAAGATGTACTTTTGAGTTTCATAGGGAAACAAACAAAAACACTCTTATTTTGTATGATTGCAGATATTTGTAGATTTTGGGAAGTAACTTTATTGTGGATTCACACCATCCATCAAAATCTGCACAGAGCACGATGGGCAGGTTTGAACAGCAAAATAGACTATAGAGATATATAGCAGGTTTGTTTATGGCTACATGACTAGAAGACTTATGACGATGAGTCTCTTGTTTCCCTGTGCTCTTTGACTTGATGATGGTGCTTCGGTCAATAGGGACTTATAGTATTACTATGAAAAACCTGGGCCTACTGAGCAATTTCTTCAGTACCAATCAGATTGCGAGATTTGTGAATTACTATTGTTAACATGTAAATGTGATAGAATTTTCGATTCGATTGAAGAATTGAAAACACTCCCACGGGATGGAGATTCGAAGCCGTGATTCTTTCATAATTCCATTGATGATTGAAGAAAATAGGGCCGAGTTTTTTACTGTTTCATGATGAGTCCCTCTTGAGCAAGGTTTACCGCAGGGATACAAGGGACTCATCGTCATCAGTCTACATGACTAGCCCCTCTCAAGCCTTCCTCAGTGTGCCCATAGGTTGGTGCTGGATGGGGTGCTTTCATTGGAGGTCTCTCCTGTGGTGGCTGCAGTTGGGTTTGTGTGCCTAGGGGCTCCATCACCCAACTTTGTCCATGATGAGCCACCTACGCAGTTCAGATCATGCGGGACAAAGTTTCTGCATGCCATATCTACAAAGGGATATTTTGATAATTCAATGCGGAAAGGAAAGAAAATTATTATGAATATTCCCACAGAATTTCAAAGATACTGCAAATTACCAATCATATGCTTGGTAAATAAGACATCTTTGGCTATTTATGGACATGGTCATCATTTCCAAGGGAGTAAAGGGCAAGGTCTTCAAAATTTTCTGGGGGCTTCACCCTAAGACCCCATCATTTTTCCCTATTCAGCACTGCTCAGAATTTTTCCTGGATTGGCCCCTGACTAGGAGTTTCCAAAAATCTTCAGATCCGTTCCTCCCTCCTTTGAAACATTTCAAAACAAGGTGGTGTCTTGAAGCTTTTAATATGATACAGGAAACAATTGAGAAAGAAGAAAAAACGCCAACAGTTTCTTAATTTTAGGCGATCTGAGAGTCTCAGTTTTTTGCAAAAACATTGTATAGCAGGAGTCTGAGCCTAGTTCAAATAAAAAAGCGCGCGAAAACGATGACGTTCAGGTGATTCTCCCTTCCGCTTGATTAGGCCATCAAGTCATCAAGTCATGACCGCTACTGTGCCTTCATGCTGTTTGTCTAGGAAGACGAGATCATCGATCACAAATCTAATTCACATGAGCGGCAATGAAGAGTTTATGAACTTATTAGTGGCGGTGCGTTGCGTTGCCGTTTCTCGAACATCAACGTTGACGTTAAAAAGCTCCATGCGATGCGGTCGGGTTAAATGTTTTCAAAAACAAGATCGTAAAGAGCAAAGGACAACCTCATCGATTTCTAAACATCACCTGTTCTTACCTTTCGACTTTTTGTAGTGATGTGATCTTGTTTTGTAAGCTTGCTGCCCTTTTCGCTGCGCTTTGTTCAATCTTCACTCCACTCTTCGAAGGCTGATTCAGTCATGTGCAATGACTTGCTGCTATGTACATTCGTTCTAATGACCCCTTTCTCTGCAGTGGAAACAGGTGTTAAATGTTCATTCCGATTTAAGGTTGCTGCTGTTGTAAATAGATCAAGCTGGAAATGTGTAGTAAGTTCAATCAAAGCTCACGTGCTTTGCACACAGGCAACATTGGAGCACGGACCACTGGACTTGACTTGAAACTTTGATCAAGCAAGCGTACTGTTCGAGAATCCTTATTGGCTTGGTTGGCAGATGCAGAACTGCTACATCAAAAATCCTAGATTGGCCTAATTGCTGAAGTAACAAGAGAGTTATTCATCAAACTAATTTTCCCTCACAGTCACAACCGGTAAAAAGTAAAAAAGCAAATTGACATACATTTATCGAGTGACGGTAGAGTGTAGTAAGTCGACAGATGCACATGAACTTGCAATTTGGAGGCTGGAGAAAAATAGTGAACAACCCAAAGGTAAGGTTGAAGCCGAGGAGAGGAAGCCCGGGGGGGGTACTTCACTATAAATTCATACGGGGGTGTGCGCCGCAAGGATTTCTGTTACGACCCAATCCCAGAAATTTGGTCCGATATTGATACCCAATCCCAGAAAATATGTCAGATATTGATACCCAATCGAAGAAGTAACAAAAGCAATTCGACGTCAAAAGGATAAGGGATAGAGGGCTGGGAACGGTTATTTTGGTTCCAAGTGGCCATTGGAACGAGGTTCTGATCTGAGGACGTTTTTCAACACAAAAATACTTGAAATCAGTTCACCTGAAACTGACCACGTGTTGCTCAAAAATTTATCCAGTTGTACTTTCATTCAACACCCATTACAGAATTTTGAGTAACCCCCAATCCCAGAAAATTCCGAGTGAAAGTATACCCCAATCACAGAAATTTTCCAGTAAAAGGATACCCCAATCCCAGAATTTTCAGGCCAAAAACTACCCAAAACTGGCGCACATCCCCGTCTTACCCAAAGTGAAGTACCCCCCCCGGGAGAGGAAGTTCTTCCTTTTCTCGTTACAGTCATGTTTACTTTCGTAAAACCATGAAGGCAACAGCAAAGCTTTTAACCTTTAGGCCTTTTTTTCAACCCAGGTCTATTTGCGATGTTGTAGACTGTTTCCATATCAAACAAAGGAAAATAACTCAGGTGAAAATTTCTTGTTTTCATTTTACTTAAATAATACTAAAGAATTTGCATTCCATTTCTCCAACAAAAACAAAACATTGAACTTTATTAGCTGACAGGCTGAAGCTTTTTTTCAATCTTATTTTGAATGTCAAAAGCCCAAGGCCAAATCTTGACAAAGGTCACAAGGACAAATTTGTTTGAATGCCAAAAGTCAAAAGCCAAATCTTGATAAAGGTCATAGGTGAAAGCTTTGCACTCAGTGTTGTTGTAAAATGCATTTTTGCTAGAAACTTTGTGAGAACATCACCTCCCACCCAGATCACTAGAAAATTATTAAAGAAGCAAGTACTGGTAAAATGTTAACAACTTAACCAAGAATCTTTTCTAGTCACTTATAGTCTTGCTAAATATCTTATTTCACTTATATACCAGACTGCAGAGTATGGCAAGTGAACACCCGAGATTTTTTTCTTGAAGTCTAACTGCACACCTGAGAAAGGGCGTGGCACATTAGAATTTGGGTGTGGCTCTATTGTTGAAGCTTTTATTTTGCCACAGTGATGACTGAATGAAGAGCCTCAGAAGAAAGGACGGAAAGTTTTTCTGAGGAATTTGTAGACTTACTACAGTTGTTGTATCTGTCACTGTAAGCAGTCTTGTTTGGATAGTTGAGATCTGGGAATCATTGTAGTAAGTCTATGAATGCCCGTTGCGTTCTGTGTGCAATCGAATTTTAGGCCCAAACTGTTTCTGCCGGAATACGGGACAGAAAAGCATTTGAATTGGTATATTTTCACAACAATTATTACCTTTTTTGTTAGAATTTCTTGCAAAATACAAAATTCAAAAGTTTTTGTGCACACTTGAAGTGCACACTAAGATAAAATTGCACACTTGCACACTCATTATTTTGCTCTTGCACACCCGAGATCTCATTGGAAACTGCCATACTCTGCAGTCCGGCTTATATATAAGGTGCCATTTATACCCATGACATTTAGAAATTCAGCGAAAATATAATTCTATGCTAGTACATGGTGTTCCAAAAAACTTGTGCCCCATTGTTGTGGCTACTGTGGAGGAGCTGTATCATAAATTGCCTCAGTTCTTACACAGTCGCATGGGTCAGCCTTCAACTTTGAGGTTGAGACCTTGTCAGAGTCAATCTGACAAGTGGTTGCTGGTTTATAACAGATGAAATGCAAAATAAGTGGTTGCTATGGAGTGCCAAAGCCAAAGAAATTAATTTGTTTTCTGTCATTTTCTTGTCTCTCTTATCATGTTGTTATTTCCTTTACCATCCTTAGCCCTGGCACTCCATTGCTTGCTTCAAAACCAGCACATCTATTGTTCTCCATTGAAAGAAAGGGTTTTAGCATCACTTTCAAATTTTCTCTCCATTTTTGAAAGCTTAAAAAAGGGCTGATACTGTTGTATGATAGACATACAACATTATTAACCCTATTAGAAATTCACAAAGGATTTGAATACAATGCTAGAACTCTTTCTATTAAAATTTTACTAAATTCAGACATTGCTGGAGAGCAACAAAAGTGCTGGTTTTGAAGCAAACTACTTATTTCAGATTCCTCTGCCATAAATCAGCAACCAATTGACAGATTGACTCAAGCCAGGTTTTAAGCTCTAATTCGAAGCCTAATCTATGCAACTGTGCAAAGCCAAGACAATTACAGCAATTTCTCCTCCACAATGGCCTCACAGGCAGGGCATATTTTTAGCAGTACCACATAGTTTGTATTTCTTTGAGGCACTTTCAGATTGTAGTCACTGGAAATATTTATCGCAAAAGGAAATGTGCAATGGTAGTCAGCTTGTCTGTAATAAGAACAAAAGCATCTTTTTCTTTGGCTATGCATTGTTCATTGTGCATGGATCATAAACGATAGGACACCCAGTGTGTAGCAGTTTAAATTTAAGAGTTAAGGTGGATCTTCACTTAAGGTGGCTCACTACTGAAAATTTCAAAATTATGAAACATTGAAAGGTGGTTGTGTACCAAGTTAAAACAAGATCAAGACACAAAAAACAATAAGTTAAGGTGGCTCGCTACTGATATAAATTTAAACTGCTACACACTGGGTGTCCTATCGCGCATGCATGGATATGCATTGTCAAATTTCAGTGTGATCCTCTTAAACTTTTGCTCTTCATGAAGTCATATTTATTGATCTTGCACAAACAGTTCAAACTTTAAAGTAGCTGCCGTCTTTACCTCATTTAGACTGCAAATTTTTACAGTCCATACCCAGGGGGAACTCCCTATTGGTATGTGACTGGGAGGGGGGATCAGACACAACATATTTTTGAAAAACCTAAATTTATGTATACTAAAATTTGGTCCCTTTTAGACTCCAAGATATGCTCAATGCTTCATAGTGAATAAAAAGTAGAGGTTTTATAGCGTTTTTGCAACTACACTGCATTATTTTGTGAAGAACTCATCTTTGCACTAGCTTTGTCAAATTTTCTCATCAGCAACCCCAAAAATATACTGATCATGCACCGAATAGCATACCCTAAGGTATACTAGACAATGTTTCACAAACCCAAAAAAGTGCCTGACCCACCCCCCATTACCTAACCAATAGGAAGTCCCCCTCCTGGGACAGATATAATTTTGGTGACACCAACCACCTTAATCTTGAATATGATTACTCTTATGTACACACCTTGGAAATCTTCCCACAATGATGGTCTCTTTAGAATGAGAAACGAATTGTACTGTGATACAAAATTTTCTTTAGTCATTTTTAGAAAATGAGTAATTTTGAAGATTACAACTCAGTATCCAATCATTATGATGAAGGAAGAGTACCAGCTGGTGCCAAAATGTATGCATCTGTCATCCAGAGTTACCTTGATAAACCATTGGCAGAGGTACCATGAGTTTATTTTTTGCTATGATTTGAATGTTTTGCAGTAAGAGTCGGGAGAAGGAGCAAACTCGAATAATTTGAATGATAAATTCCTAGTTTTGGGGGTACTCTCTCCTCGATTAGTTTACCTACTGAAAGAGCTTCCCCTCCAAGCAAAATCTCATAAATCCTTATTGCAAAATTTATCACTTGTATTTTTCATCTGTTGTAAGTTGTTTTTCTATCTTACTTTACTGTACTTTAAAAGACCTTTTTGTATGTGGTGGAATTCTAAAATCAAAACTGAACTGAACTACACTAAGACATTTTCATGGGCTGAAAAAAAGCGAAATTTTTTGTGATTATCTAACGCGAATCGTCCAAAATGGGAACTTTCGAGGGGATAAACTTTCGTGAATTAGGCCCTGTTCACAAGGGAACGCAATCGTTCCGTTCCATATCGCTCCGTTCCGAAAAGTGCAACGTTCAGGGGTTGCGTTCACACGCGAACGCTTAAAATAACATCGTTCTGTTCCAGAAAGTGAAACGATAAAAAATGTGATACAAAAAATGGAACGATACGCAATCGTTCCATTCCGTTCCGTTCCGTTTCGTTCCCATATGAACAGGCAATGACGAGCAAGACTGGTACAAAAAACGGAACGATAAGATTTTTGCCTTAAGTGAATGCGTGAATGTAGATGTTGCTTGAAAAAATGTCAAGGACTGAAGAAAAAACTGTGTAACGGCACAATTGCGTTCACGCGTGAACAGAAAAAATTCCGATACGCAATCGTTCCCTTCCCGTGTGAACATGCGTTCCGGAACAAAAAATGGAACGGAACAATTACGTTCCCGTGTGAAGGGGGCCTTAGGTTCCTTGTCAAATTTTGTAATGTCTCTAATGATCCTCGGCCTTTCAACGACTTTCCCGAATCTCCCATGCCTACGATCTTAGACAAAAGTCTTGCGACACTTTGCCTTTTGGAGGAAATTTCGAGTGTCTTGATTATACAGGGTGTCTCAAAAAAATTGTTCGACGTTTGATTAAATATTAAAAAATAAGGACAACATGAACAGGCTCAAGGAAAGATAACCTTGTTCCTAAGATTATGAAATAAGTTTAGACACAAAAATCGTGCAAATCGATTGAAAATTCACTGAGTTGCGAGCTCTCGAAGGTCGGAAGTATGCGCTAGCTGAAACCAGAGACCCCCCAGATTACTTGTATTGCAAAAAGCTCGAAGACGGAGGTAAGAGAAGCTTATCCAATGTCATAGCTCTCGTTGATATCAGAGCAAACCAAATAGGACTTTTAAAGTAAATTATTTCTTGCGATCATTCTGAAAATTTCCTAACATTGCGTAAGTCCAAAAACAATGGTTCAAAACATAATCTGCGAGAGACTGAATCTGTTTCCTCAAAGCATCCATATGTTTGACAGGTTATTAAAAACCTGTTTGAATACCATTTGGTTCGCTCTGAAACAATTGAGAAATAACAGAAACGACGGCCTACGGGAATTTTTCCAAAAATGCCATTTTGAGGCCTCTGATTTCAGCTTTCGCACAAACTTGAACTTCAAAAGTTCCATGAATTTTTAGCGGATTTGCAAAATTCTTGCGTCAAAAATTAATTTAAAATCTCAGGAAAAGGGTGACTTGACCAAGGGTCCATTCAGCGTATCGTTATTTTTTAATATTTAATCAAACGTCGAACAATTTTTTTGAGACAGCCTGTAATATTCGGAAAAGTTATCTAATCGATGTATTCGAGGTATAACGCTCTTCTCCCACCTTTTTTACTACAGACAAAACACTATCTTACTTCGATCAACAACATCCTTCTTACAGGTCCATCTTTTAGATGCAGGCTGTGGCACTGGCAATTATTCAAAGGCATTTCTCGATAATGGTATTGGCAAGGTTTCTTGTTTTGATGCAAGCAAAGGCATGCTGGAAAAGGCTAAGAAGAAACTCGCAGGTTATATTGAGAAGGGAAGAGTTGGCGAAATGAAGCAAGATTTCTTACCAAATATTCCATTTGAAGACAATGCATTTGATGTGGTCATTTTTATGCTAGTTCTACATCACATCGACACACCCTCGAGTGAATTTGCAAACTTGAAATCTGCGATGAAATCAGCACAACGAGTTTTGAAACCTGGTGGCGTTCTCATGCTTAACTATTGCACCCATGAGCAGGTAACTTAAAGTCTACCTCAACCATAACAATATCATTAGTTAGTGAGTGCAGCGTTTTGCGAAATGGAAACAAACAGAACCAACAATTGGAATGGAATATGAATAAATGATAGGCCTTTCTAGTTTTTTGTCATTACAAGATGCCTTTCCTCCTTGTCGTGCAACTGGTCATTCTTGCTGTCCGTTCAGTTCTGTTGGCATTATGTCACAAAATAAATGCCAGTCTCCCTTGCCCTGTCTCAAGGCCATACCGAAATCAGACAAATGCTCATCCCATAGAATAAGAAACAGATTAGGAAGCCTTTGTTACCACCGCCTCTGATGTTTTCATGATCGTGTGATATCTGTAAGATTGCCATATTTCTACACTTCCAGAGAGAGGTTGCAACGTTTTAATTCATCTCATCGAGAAGTTTTGCATTAAGCCGCAATAAGATGTCCCATGGGATTGTCAATAACGAAGAATTTCTCATACTAACAAGGACAGCTTTCAAAGACGGAATGGCCAGTCGAGCTTACTGTCTGAGTCCCGGAGGGCCCCCGCCAGTAAAGCCTCACCTAATTCTGGATTTACATTAGAAATTGACTTTTGGAATCTGCAACTATAGAGATTGATCAAACACTGGAGCAGTTCTAAAGAAGTCCGAGGAGCTTGCATATCAACAGGATACTTCACACTTGACCGCACCTACGATATTAAAATTTTCCTCACGACTCAAAAGAGTTCAGAGTTGCAACTTTTTTACTTTTGGGTGGAGTTCTCACTCACACAGCAACAGGAACAGTGTATACTAAAGCCGGATCTCCACTAGGCGAAAAATGTCGAGCAGCGAAAAGTAGAACGTATCCGTACTATTCGCAGCTCAACATTTTTCCGCAGTGACAGTACGATTAACCAATTAGATTGCAGGAAATTTCTCCGCCTCCACATTTTTCAGCCTTATGGAGATCCGGCTTAAATGTATCTACACCGTTGTTCTGTTAATACACGAGAAGGACACTGTTATTTCACCGTTGCGAAATCCGCAATTTTTGTTGTTTGGGTACGATTCAAACTGACACAGTAACGGAAACGTTGTATACAAATTGTGTGTACACCATTCTCATGACTTCACGAGAAGGATCTTTTGGCTTGATCAGGTTGACGTGACTAGGTAAATTAGTTATTTCGCTTTCTTGCCTTGCCACTCGTGTTCAATTTTACATTCCATGGGGTTCATTTACCCGGTGGCACAGAAAGATTAACCGGTTTTGCTTCCTCCAGTGATGTGAATTTAGCTTTAATCAATGGGTAATCACTCTTAAAATATTCCTCAATCGGAAAAACTTGAACATAGCTTGAAGATAACTTGATGCTTTGAGAGCGGAAATATCAATCAAGAAAGTTCAGATTTGTGCTTTACCAGCAAACAACAGCAGAGATCTTTTTGCTTAAATAAATTCTTTGAAGCAAAGTTGAATTATCCTCTTATCGATTTTTCCGCTGTGCTTCAAAACTTTGGGCCAAAAGGCCATTTTTTCTGTTTTGCAGATGGATGCAAATTTTAGCTTTTGTGATTATTATTTCTCATAAGCATCAATAACGACAAACGAGGTAGTCATGTTCAACGTAATTATCAAGAAACATTTTGCGAATGATAAACTATCAACTTCGTGTCTGGATCTGTTAGAAAACGCATTTTTATCCGTTTTGGTTCCCATCCACACGGAAACGGCGTTTTTAGTCACCGAAAACCATGAGCGGTAGGAGACTGCTGTGTTAGCCTAAAAATAGGTACCCCATGGGGATGTGCGAAGAATTCCGGTGCATGTGAAATACTGGGGCAAGAATTAGCCTGCTAGCAACCCTCACTATGGGCGACTTGGCGAAAGATATCGGCGAGGGACTTTTTACGACGATGCACTGCGTCATTTAATAAATTTCTGCAGAATCGTCAAAATCACGAGGGCACATGTAGTGAATATGAAGGTTGTTATGGAACATTTTAGACACTCGTAAGAAATTCTGTGTTCTCAAAGTACGATAATTTTAAGAAACTTTCAGTCCTGCCCCAAATCCTTAGTTTCTTATAAAAAATACTTGTAGATATAGCGAAGGAGTGGATTGGGGGCAATATTGACGAGTTTTTTTTTACTTTAGCCAGACACCAGCTGCCACCTTAACCGTGTAACACTTGTTTCTTGATGGTGTAGTATGATTTGCTTGCTTTTTTATTACAAAGTCCAACTTTGTAATCTAAGGGGGGACTCGATGTCAGTAAGAAAGTAAGAAAGAAAGAAAGAAAGAAAGAAAGTAAGTCACGCTCGTTAATGCGATTGATAAACATTTTACCTCTGCTAATTAGCACTGAAATAAAGAAAGCCCAGCATAAGCGCGTACAGCACAGAAGTTTCCCGCGATCCTATAGCAAAACTTGACGTCGGCTTATTTCATGTTAGACAGTTTTGACATCATAAGATTGACAAATTTCCACGATGTGGACCCTGATACAACAACAAATTTAACCTGAATTGGCAAGAACTTGGCCTAATTAGCAACATAATTACGTTCAAAGCACGCTGAGAAATGAGCGATATCTCTCATTAGCGTTGTTTTTTGGCAAAGCGAATCATTAGCCACTTATTGATAGTACTCATTATGCAAATAACTCAACTTTAGAGGATGATGTAACCGGCGGCCTGCACAGAGGCTAGCATTTGCAGCATAACCAAAGGTAGAAGGACCCCCCTCCTACACAGCAACGGATGCAATCATCGCAGGTGAAGTTGAGATGAAAGGTGCAGAATCCCAGCAAGCAATGGCGCCATGGACTGGGGGAAGGGACGTGATCACACTGAACCAAAACATCTTCATGCATATCATTCTGCACAGAGGAATCTTCGTGACTGCTTGTCTCAAATTAGATGCCCGCGAATAGCAACAACTGAAACGTTCTGTACGGTTCTGCATAAGTAATTTTGCGTTATCGTAAATCTCACATGACATCTCATTTGACACAGATGCACCAATAGTTTTGTGCACGAACTATAAGCAAACTAGGGGTAATGACTTTTGATTTTTGCGTATCATTCTCGTTTGACATAAAGACCAAAACATTGCCTTTGACCTTGAGGCGATTCTTGTCCTTATACTAGGCGCTCGATTTTCCATTGAAGGCGACTTTAGCAGCAACACTCATCTCTCTGACTGTAGCAAAAAACAGAATCAACGATCATTTGGGGTTATGAAGAAATCAATAATCAGATATTCTTATGCTTGTTTAGCTCAGGACGGACTTTGTAATCATCCAAAAGGATCTTATGTTTTGACAACAGTCATCCTTGTTGAAGGTTGAAGATTTCAAACAGTAAGGGAAGTTTGCCAGGTCACAGAGGTCAGATTTTGGAAAATTGACTTTAAATGACGTGGCAGCTCAATTGATGAATTCATTAACAGCCAGAGTTTTGGCAGCCCACCTAAATATGATTATTCTCCCAAATATCTCTTGAATTGCTTTGATTGTATAAATTAACAGTGCCTATAAATACCTGAAATGCTTCATTGATTGTTTGGATTGTGTGCAGGAATAATGCCTATTGTTACACTTTTGGCACGAAAAGCGTCCGTAGATACCTCCGTTCCTTCCTTCCTATACAGAAATCTTCCCCATCACATAATGTGCTCATTCTTCGCACATAAAAATGCTTGAATAGCCTCATAAAGAAACATTTTCATTCAAACTTACGACGATGTGGTTGTCTCTCAATACCTTCTCGTTTTTGCGTTTGGGGGCTTCCCAGAAACCCATATCGAGGCACAGCGTAGAATAATTCAACATGGCAGCATGACAACGCCTACTAGGCCATAGTATACTTACATATTGGTAGAAATATTTGGCCAAAGACAATAAAGAAGAAAGAGACAACCACAGCATCGTAAGGATGAATGAATATAACTCTCTATGAGGCAATTTAAGCATTTTTAGATTAACACAGTAGTCTCCTCCAGCCCATGCGAAAACGAAGCTTTTCGCAAACGCTCTCCTGATTGAATCTTTTTTACCTTGTCTTTCATCGAAGTTCAAATGTCGAATATCATTATCGAATTTCGAATTCGTGTGGATGGGTGGACGGGGATGTTTTTGAAAACGGTCATCTTGTGGAAGCGGACCTTCTTATGCAGATGAAAAATATGCGTTTTCAAAACGATCCAGATGCGTGTGGACGTGGCCTAAACCTAAACTCACATCGTGGGACCCGATTCCCCACTCAGAGCTTTTGGAAGGTCCAATCCTTTTGGAATTCTGCTGTAGAACTCAAAGGATTTTAAGAAATCTCACAAATCCAACGCAACGCCATATTTTTTCGTAATCGTCTCTTCAGTCCTGTCTCTCCTTTTTTTGCAGATTCAATTCGGCACCTGGTTTGCCAACCTAATTCCAAGAAGCGCACAATCTCTTGCCAAGAACTTTATGCCCCAAGAAGAACTGATTGAATACCTCGAAGATGTCGGCTTTGAGAATGCAACGATTGTCGTACGACCTGGTGACATACTCTTCACCCCGAGTCATTATTTCCGCAAGGAAGGACCGTTAGATGATAATTGGAGACAAATGGCCTCGTTATGGAAAATTGCAGACACTGAAAATGAGACTGTAGAAGCGAAGACGTTTCTTCAGGAAATGTTTGATAACAATTCGTTTAATAAATGGTTTGATGAAGTAGAAAGGAAACGAAAGGCAATTGGTACCACAACCAGTTTATTTGTTCAGAATCCAGATAATTAAACTATGTGCAGCAGTGCTGCTGGACTTTTGGTGTGGGGGGGGGGGGGGGGTTAAGTTGTACATTGTAAAAAGACATTATCAATATACAGATGATGCACAAAGTTAGACCTAATGCTTCTGATGCTTTGCAAAAATATATAACCCCATTTAACACATTCCACGTTTCCCAATACCCATGCTAATGTCTTCCAGGGAGTCTTGTTTTTATTGGCTTCCCGCTCATCAAATTTGTTTTTAGTTGTTTTTTGAATTTGCGCAAGGTAGGAAGCTCCCTGATACTTTAGGAAAATCATTTTTTGTGCATAATCCACATTGTAACTCAGAATCCGAAGATCTCTGCAGAATCGCTTGTCCCGTTGCTGGCACTACAAACAACAAGCCAGTCCAAGGATGTTAGGACACGGATCTTTTGAATATCATTTATTTACCTTGTTTTGATCCCTGTGTCTTGTTTTGTTGTCTTGTTTTCTGTTCTGTTTCGTCTTCAACTGAGCGTGATAGAGCGCTCTCCGAGCGCGTTTCGTGCATAGAGCGTGTTTCGTCTTCAACTGAGGGTTAGGGTTAGGGTTAGGGTTAGGGTTAGGGTTAGCCGCTCTCTCAGTTCAGCTGTCCGTCCTTCCGAGGTCGGTAAATGAGTTCTCACAGACAACTCTGAGAGGGCACAAGCCTTAGTGTTGCAGGCCACATCGGTTGTATAGCAGCCTATGCGTTAACAAACAATTGTTGCTTGCTTGTTTGTTTGCCTGCTTCCTTGCTGCCTCGCATCAAAGAATCAGACTGGCATTCACCCTCGCCTCTGTGAAGGAGCTGATACCAACAAATATTCCTGACCTTCTTGAGTCGTGAATTTATTCCTTAAACATTTGTGTTTGCCTTGAACAAATTTAGCTTTGATTCACGAGTAGAAGGTCAAATGAAAAAGACAATAAGAAGATTTAGAGAGTTTTTATTGAGAAACTTTGTATGTTGACTAAAGAACATGCTCTTTTACATTTTGAATTGCAATAACAAAAATGTTCGTTCGCAATAGCTTTTGAGCCATATCGCTAGCCTCTGTTACTTCCTAAACAATTTAAAGCTATGTGGCAGGGAAGACAGCCGAACGAGAGACGGGAAAGTTTATTTTACATTGTTGGAGCTTTGTATTTTCATAGGTCAGTAAGTTTAAAACTTCATAATAAACTATTTGATAGCGATACTCTTTTGAAGAACGCCTTGCTGGTAAGCCGTTTAAATGAACTTTCAAGCCTCAGCACTGAGTGGAAAAGAGAGCTGGAGTTAGAGCAACGACTTCGTTTCACTTTTGTGTGTCCAGTGTACACTTCCATTGTTGTTAGTTATGATTGTGTCCATGGAAACATTCTCACACGCGGCAAGTTGACCGAAGATGACAGAATCGCATCTCAAGTTACAAAACCACGTTTTTATCCAACACTTTCATTTGTGGTTGTTTCATTGAAGGCTGATTAGTTTTGAAACAAAAGTCGAATCCTCTTCAAGATATCATGTTTGTTACATTATTACTTTGAGCTCTTTGTTGAAAGATTGAGGAGTTTGTACTACAAGTTAAAAACAAGAAGAAGAGGTAGTAAAAAAGGAACATCGAGAAACAGTCGAAGTTTCTGGATGTATGGCCTAAGAGTAGAGAAATTTGTACTGCAAGTGCTCTGGAGCCTTTCATTTGTCAAAAATCTTTCTAAAGCGTTGAAAATCTTTTACCCAAGAGGAAGACAGTATAGAACAGCTACCAGCAAGCCAACATTCTTAGCAGTGATTGGAACTTCTGAGAAATCATTATACGAAGAAACTCAAGAACTTGCAAAGTTGGAATTTGATACGTTTGTACCTTATGCGAGCCCCCTCGTGGAAGTCGGTCGTACAGTAGTCGAAAATGGTGAAGTAGAGAATCAGGATATACTTAGCCGAGAAAACAAGAGACCAAGCCAATGTGTAAGTCGTGATTCAACCTTCTGACAAATCAGTAGAATTTCACTCAAGGAACTTCAAGATTTAAAAAATTCGTGCCTGGAAACACTTTCATTCAAAGTATCAGAAAATCGTTCCTTTTGAAGTGTTGAAAAATATTTTTCCAGCACATATCGATTTGACACGAATACATGACCTTCGGAGAAATCACAAAAAGTTGGCTCAACAGACTTTGAGGTGTAAGAAGTTCGTGCCTTGAACCTTGAACGGTGTTTGTCCAAAGTGTCGAAAATTACCCTTCTCAAGTTGTTGAAAGATATCTTGCTTCATTGATAAGACAGCCCAGCCAACATGCGAAGGGGTGATCCGAACTGCTGAAATCACAACAGTTCATCCACAGACTACAAAATTGAGGTCTAAGAAGTTTGTATCTCCTGTCGTCTTCATGAGTATGACAGTATCTCCGTTAAAGGTATTCAAGAAAATTGCTCTGTTCAGATTGTTTCAAAGCGCAATTTTGCTGCATATAGGGATAACTTGGTACCTAGAGGTAGACGACAGCCATAGAGGTGATTCGAAACAGGACCTTCTGCAAAGAAACAAGCAAAAAGAGCTGCTCGGACCATGAAAAGATATCTGGTCATGAAAGCAAGACTTCCCACAGAAACAAGAAATTTATTGTGGCAATCGAGTTCAGTTGTGCCTCAAACTGTAGTGGTGAATAGTGTCGGAAAGCTACGCTGGATTAAGTATTAAACAATACTTTTATCCACAAGAACAGACTATGCATAGCCGAAATGAGTGCTTGTATTAACTGCGCACAGGAATGTGTTAGAACTCACAAAAGTTCCTCTAAGAAACTATAAAATCAGAATTTGTTCAAATCGTTGGGTGATTTCGTTTTTATAGGATTGAAAGATAACTTCGAACATGCATGGCGGTGATTCGAATTCAGGAACCTCTGAGAGATCTCAAAAAGTTCATTCCACAAATTACAAAGTCGGGGTGTTGCTTCACAAAGAAATTCAGAGCTTGAACGTCGACGAAAAGAACGTTGCATGCAGTATAACTATCGACCAAAGACGAATTGCTACGAGGTTTCGAAATAAACTAGCTCGAAGTGTTGAACTCATGAAACATCATGACAGAATTAGGTCAAGGTTTTATCACGCAGAACTGAGACCGAATAGGCATCAGGATACAAAAACGTATGCCTGGAACCAACAGGCATCCGCAAATTTAGGAAAATTCAAAGGCATACAAACGGGCACACAAAATGCCACCAAGGACCATGGACGAAAACTTTCTCTTGATGACGTGAAGGCTCATCAGAAAGACCGTAAGGAATTCGATTTGAAGACTTTCACAGACTACGGAGCATTACTGAATCGCCCTCAAACTGCACTTGAAAGCAAGTCGAAGTTATGGACTAAACGCGCGACAACCGCAAACGAAAGAGTAGTCCGCGCGAAGAGCGCACCGCCGAAGTCTTGGAGAAATTGTGAAGATATAATGCGGAAATTAAACAGTACCGGCGGCGGTTTTTATGTCGCGAATCATGCTCAGAGACCAATGTCAAGAGCTAGGTTTGCGGAAGTTTTTGATTTGGAGAGCTTTCAGAGTTTCCGAGAAGAAGAAGTTGCGCGACAGAAACTGGACGTTGAAGCGTTTGTAGAGTCAATCGAACCGTTAAAACTCGTGCCTTGGTACCCAGGCCATGCGCCACGGAAAGAAGAGGACCTGGTGACCGTTCATGACAAGAAAAAGAAGGAAGGAATGAAATATCCAGGATTTGTTACCAGAGTTGACGGTCATTAGAACTTTAAATCTAACATTTAAGGAATACCGAGTGTTTCAGAAGAATTACCCAATTTAACTAGAAAGAGATAAATGAGGAGTAGACTCGCTTCAAGTCCATTCCGTGGTTTATCTGCACTTAGGAAAACAATTACCTGTGCGGGGCATAAGCCATGCAGAGGACACTGCTAAGGAAAAGCGAAGTAGTCCGTTTCCTTCTCCGTCGCTTTTCCTTCTCAGCGTCCTCTTCGTGGCTTACTCCCCCGCGGAGGTAATTATTTTCCTGAGTGCTGATAAACCATGGAATAGACTTGGAGCAAGTCTAACGGGGAGTTTTTAGAAACTTTTTGAGTGCACAGCTAAATTTAACTTGCATTTTAAAATCGTCAACAAAATTTTGGAGATTCGCAAGATCAAAATCGAGAGTGTACCCGCAACCAGGGGCTGTAAAAGAGGACCCATCCATAATTTGATGTCAAAGGCATTACGCAAAGGGATTTTCAACTTTAATTCTTAGTTTTTACTTTTGAACAGTAGCTGAAAAGTTTTAAAATGTAGCTATTCACAAGGAAAGTTCTGATATCTCATTTTTGGTTATTTTTGCCCGTCAAAAGGGATTGTTTTTGCTGGACACTCTAGTAGACCTAGATTTATTAGGAAAAATAGAATGGGCAAAATAGGACTTAATTTGTTTGAAAATAGACTTAGCTGGAAAAGTAGAAGTGTGTAAATGTTCGTCAAAGGTATTCTAAAATACATAAAATTGTCTCTACACATGAGATAAAGAAATAATTTTCCTTCTGCAAATTGTATTTTTAACTGTGCATTGGAGGGTATTTCCATCCAACAGCAGTGTCCAAACAATGCATAGGAGGGTTTGGTGCAAAGGGAAAAGGAGTCTTCGCACGTGGAGTCAGGGCCACCTCTCGACAGAGCTACCTAACTACCTTACCCCTCCTTTGACATTCGACCTACGGATTTGGACGCCTTGGATAATAAGAAAAACTTGTTCCCCCAGTCTCCCCCCCCCCCGTGGCCACTCTTAGAGTTCGTTCTTCACAGTAGAATGCTTGATAACTTGATAACAGGCTTGATAACGGGCTATGCCCCAAAATGTCGTGCATATTTCAATTCGCATCAAAGTGCTTGTAGTTTAGTTTATTACCTGACTGAAGTTTTAAAATTGAGGCACTGCAGAATCTCGCCACTCCTATTGTTTAATCGCATGTTTCCCGCTGGTTTCCCGTAGCCTTGTATAGTACGATACAATGACTCGTTTTTGTCGTCACAGCAAAATGTAAAGCAGCAAAATTGTACAGCAAAATATAAAGCACTCGGCCTTGGTATGCGCATATTTCAGAAGAGTCCAACGGCAGCTTCATTGGATTAGTTTCTTTCATTTTATATTTAAGAAGCTAGATTAAATTTCGAATTAAAATAAGTTGACACACAAAGTAGTTAACGTTTCTTTGAAGCGCCGTTTAGTTCAAAGAAATTTGTCATGGAATTTTGCAACCAGCTCTTTAAAGAT
Organism: Aurelia sp. 3 sensu Dawson et al. (2005); assembly: GCA_964020215.1. Classification (NCBI taxonomy): domain Eukaryota; kingdom Metazoa; phylum Cnidaria; class Scyphozoa; order Semaeostomeae; family Ulmaridae; genus Aurelia; species Aurelia sp. 3 sensu Dawson et al. (2005). The sequence continues at coordinate 9,038,093 of OZ026592.1, read as the reverse complement.
TTGAAACCTATGCTTTGCTGGAGGTACCCCCTAAAACCAGTGTTTCAACCGTGCGTAAACTGCAACCATTCTGAAATTCTAGGTTTTCATCATTACAAGTTGTTTGTTCTTACCTACTGTTTTTTCATGGAGCTTTGTACAGAAACTTGGATCAGCTCATAGAATTGAAATAACCCTCTTGACTACGTGTGAAACTTATAATTTCTCCTTTTTTGGTTCATGAAACTACAAAATGATATGTTTCCTGGCATAGCAACATTCGGCAAAAGAAGGTGTTGTGGCGCAGTGGTGTAATCTTCTGACTTTGCAGCCAGAACAGTCAGGCGGAATGGGTTCGACACCCAGGGTAGGGCCCCAACACTTGAGCGTCGAGATAAGGGGTCGTGGACTCTATTAGCGCTCAGCTACTTCTGTGATCCCAGTGCTTGGTGCTAAAAACCGCAACTTCACCTTCACCAAAGAACAGACAGGGGGAGAAGAGAAATGGCTCTCTGGCGATCTGCATAATCTTTGATTTCATGCTTCATTTCTACTAAATTGACCATTGGGATTGAAATTTGAGTTGAATTGCTGCATTTGATCAGACTTCGATTAATACGTAAACTTTTTGATTTTGATGAAATTTGAAAAATGTTCACGATGTCATCGATGCAATCACGCATGGCATCATGATTGTGCTATTCTTAGAATCATTTCATTTCGAATCATCTTTTCCTTGAATATATATAGTTGATGGACAGTTTAGATTGCTTACCCCCACTTGCCCAATTTCTAGCCCAATCTCCAAAGCTCCATTCCGGACGTTTTTCCATCGTGAGAAAAGAGTAGACTGGGCCGAGCTTGTTATTGGTTACAAAAGAATTTTGAGCGGGAAGAGCAACGACCCATTATTAGCTTAGGCCATTCAGCTGTGCTCCAAGAAGAAACTTGTCAAGTCCTTTGCTCTCTGCTTGCAGTATGTCTTTTTCGAAGTCCAAGAGTAAAAGGTTTAATGATGTGGGTAAGTACTTAACGCCATTTTGACTTATTTAAAGCACTATCCGACCACAATGCATGACTTTGGCGCCGACTACTGTCACACAATTTTTAGGCCCATCATATGTGGATAGTGGAGGGAGGGTGACTGCAGCCTTCTTCTCCTCCTCCTGACCCTTTCCAACATTTTTCCAGACTACAAAGCAAACCTTTCATATATAAGCAGAATTTTGGTCGTTCACAAGGTGGGAATGCATTGTTGTAGAATCCAATGCAGGATAAGGAGTACAAGCCACCACCAACCACAGTCCAACCACCACCCACGGCTGCACCACCAGAAACACATTTGCGATCCCAACCACGACAGGAAATCATTTGAACGAAAATGAAACATAAGATGGCCCTTCTAATCATTGCAGGAAGTTTTAAAGAGAATCAACATGGTTAAAAGCTGGCATGGCCATGGGCCAGGTCAATATATACATCTAATCTATTGTACTCAACGATTTTGTCACATCTGGTTTCATTGCATGGGCCATGGGTAAAGAAAAGATGGATTTATGGGCATCTCTCTACCGTATTGATAGCAGCTACGAGACATAGCTATATGTCTATTCCCATAGGGATGTCCTGCATTACCACATGACATACAACAACACAACATTTGAATGCTGCCTACTAACCTGCACTCCAGCCAAAAGTATTTACAGGTTTACATCTTATTCTAGTGTCAGATGGACCTGCAGTTGGCAGTTATGACATCACAAAAGCAAAGATGTCTTCGGTTGGTCCTGTATCATTCAATCAAGGGAACAGATTTCAGGAAAAAAAAGGTAACCTGCCATCAGGCTCAATGCATGCGTTTAAAAAAATTGCATATATATACATATTTTTATATAAGAAAGTGTGAGCCCTTACGATTTGATCAATGTTTCATGAATTTTTTAGAAAGTTGAATTTTTCTATATATACTTCTACTACTGATTCTAGCACCAGGAGTATATAGTTCACATATTTGAATGATTCAAATATTAGTTAAAAGCCAAATATCAAAATATTTTTGTGACTTTTCTCACTCTCTTATAAGAGAATGAGAAAAATCACAAAAATACTTTGATCTTTTGGCTTTTAACTAGTATTTGAATCATTAAAATCTGTGAAGTACTCCTGGTGCTATGAATTTTTAGAAATGGGAACTTTTTTCAGGCTCACTGGGTATGATTCTACCATTGGACTTGTCAGAAATCATGAAAATATTTAGAAATTCAAGTGTGGTCTATATTTCAACTCTTTGAGGATGTAACATCATCAAACTTTTGAATCCTAAACCAGAAGAATGATACCATATGTAGACATTCATAAACTTTGAATTTCTTGAGAATTATTTCATGTTTCATCGAAAAGTTTAGAAATTGTGATGATTTTAACCTCTTTCAAAATGTTTCTTGAATTCTTAAAAAAGAACAAATCCTCTCTATTTCTAAATCAGTGAAGATTTAAGAACAGGAAAATCATCTTGCCAAAATAGCTAAGAACATTTCTCAATAGATGTTATGTTATCCTGTTCAAAGAAGAAATAGGTAGTTGAATTTTGCACCAACCTTTTTAAAGATGTAGTGTAACTGCACTTATTTGAATTTTTATTCTCTTTGATTTTTCTATCTTTTACTCTAAAAACCATCACTGTACCTTCACTGTTGCTCATTTTAGAGAATCCCTGAACATTTTATCCTCTCTTTAACTTGTTCTTTTCAATTGCAATTTTAGAACAAACCCCAGGACCAGCTGATTTGCAACCATTTATAGGTAAATATGTAAATTCTTCTTTGCTCACATTTTGTATCAGACTATACATCTTTCCTAAAGGATGTTATTATGTCTTGGAAATTTGCAACATTTAGCAAAATTTCATTCAAGAAAAGATTGACATGAAAATGCTAACTTTTAAAGAGTGCAAAGCTTTGCCTGCTGTGCAAATTCAAAATTAGGCTGAATTTCTCTTATGTGATCCCAGGAACAAGATCCCACTTTTGAAAATTTCTTAACTCTGTTGGATAACCAAGCGATTGAAGTATTTTTATAATTCTTCTTTCATTTTCATGAATACTGAATAGGTAAATTCAATTTACAAAAATTTCTTGACTGCAAAATGCTTGAAAAAGGGTCTAACATACTTGATGATATCATAAAGAAACTCCTTGCATAAATCAATAAAGTAAGTACAATTTGTTATGCGGAAGACATACTTTTTTACAATGAAAACAATTAAAACAAACAAAGAACAAGATTTATAAACTACACACCATCCATAGCGGGAAAGGACATATTGTTAGCGAAATCCCATTATGAATGACACTTACAATTTTAAATATGTGAAATTAATTGACACAAACAAAAATACACACATGGTCTTACATCGAACAGGTACATTCACACATAGTACACACAAACAGATACATTCACTAACATATCAAGCACAAATTCTTTGCTTCCAGAGGACACTAAATTTCGTAATCTAAATTATCAAAACGCTTGGTAGATATGATGTACTTTATTGTAGCTTCAAGAATCATTCTGTTGATGATGTATGGAAATTTAGCGCTGCCATACAATAGCAGTGAACAAAAGAAATTATCATCCAGGCTGGGAAGACATATCATCTGAAAAATTTATTGCCATGGGACTGTAAACTTCAATATTTGTTTGAAAATCCATTTCCTGTAACTCCTGAGAGAGACAAAATGACCCTATGTGTAATGTTCTGTCTGTGGAGATTCCTTGCGATTTGATCAAGTGTGTTAGGCTCATTTTGGTATTTTGCAACCAGAAATTTTTGTGAAAGTCAAATTTATAAAACAAACCCTGTCTTAGTGGCCACCTCTGCTCCCTGGATGTCAAGGTGATAGTATTCGCAAGCATTTTATTTGATATTGAACATGTTCAAAAATTTACGTGATTTATGCCCCATTTACACAACTACAGCAATCGAGTCCGTGACCCCTTGTCATGACACTCAGGCTACGTTTCCATTACTCCGTTTTCAAATGTCTCCGTTTTCATATCACTCCGTTTTCGGATGATCTTAAACCGTTTCCATTACTCCGTTTTTGCCAAGAGCGCCTGGCACGAAAAAGGGAGTGTTTCCATTACTCCGTTTTCGTTCGTTTTCATTTCCTTAGTTCGCACTCGTTTTGAAACCGAGGATGTTGTATAGATTGTTGTTTTAGTGTTTTCGAATGACTCCGTTTTCGGTGTTTCCATTCAAAACGATGCGTTTTCAGATGTCTCCGTTTTCAAATCACTCTACTTTGAACAGCGTTTTCAAATGTCTCCGTTTTCGATCGTTTTCAATGGAAACACCAACCCAAAAACGGAGACATTCCACTCCGTTTTCATTCGAAAACGGAGTAATGGAAACGGGGCCTCAAAGGTGCTGGTGTGAACGGGGTTTGAACCCCGTCCGCCTGACTGTTCTGGCTGCAAATTCAGTGGATTACAACACGGCGCCACAACACCTTCAACAAGTGCCATTGTTGTTATTGTAGTGTTTCTAGGATTGTGATCCTGATCCATTTGCATTTGATGCTCATGTAAACGCAACTCGAATTACGATCTCAACCTTTGTGGATCGCCATCTGGCTTGCGATCCCATATTTTTACTCTGCATAAAGCAAGTATGAGATTGGCAACTCCTTTCTCAAACTGTAAGGAATTGTTTTACAAAAGGCCCGTCAAGAAACTTTCAAAACTGCCCTTAATTTATGACCAAATTTTGCCTACAGTTTTTTCCTTAAAGCACCAACTTCAACATGTTTTAGTTACTTGTTTTACTTTTTGGGCGGATGAATTCACGTGAAATAACCTTGTTATACTCCCAGGGATATTTTGCAAATTATATTTGCAGAATAGTGTTGTATGATGTATTCTATCATAATCATCATGTTTGGATGGGAATCTTGCTCCAGATTCAATTTTATCCCAGTTTTCCTGAATTTGGCCAAATTTGCCACTCTTTTTGATGACACGAAGAAAACTGCTGACTTGAGCAAAATTTTGACAAATTTTAGGCTAAAATTTTATGTTTCCATAAAGTGCGTGCGTGAGGCTATTAGTACACCGAGTTTGGCTGCTCTTCATATTAGCAGTCAAAAGTTAGATAGGAAGGCTGTTTTTCCCTCCACCTATCCAACCAAAATAGCTCGTGTCAGTTAGCCCAACCACCATAGGGTTCATGTTCCCATCACTTTCTGGCATCTGAAATGATCCATACTTGTGAATTAGCCTCACGACATAGTCCCAGATATTGCAAAATAGCAACGACGACAACAACAACAATAACAACAACAGCAACATTTCCCTTTTTGCTCAATCTGGGCCTTATGGACTTTGATATAAATTTTTGAGACGGAGATGCACACGTTTACGTGTGCCCTTTGGAACGAGGCTGCAATGTAGTCTCGGAAGCGAGGCAAGTGACCTTCGACAGTTGGAAATTCTCAATGCTGCGGTGAAGTTCATAGAAGCTAATTGGCCGTAAAACTGAGGAACTCCTGATTCACAGTGAAAGGTTTGTTGATTCTTGGATTGAGGAAACATTCGTATGGATACTTGTGGCTTTTGTTCACGGCTAATATCACTGTAAACTTGAATTCTGAGCTGTTTTAACATTGGAGGTTCGAGCCGGCAACTTAGGCCCATCCACCATTGCCTGGTGTTCGTACATTGTTGCTATGGTTTCCAAATCTAGTTATGAAATCGATAGGGGAAAACTTCATCCCAAATTTTAGTATCAAAGTCCATAAGTCGTAGTTTGAGCGTCCATCAGTCTATCAATAGCGATAACTACGAATATGCAATCAGTCTACTTGTGAATACTAAATGTTGAATGATTTAATTAATACGCCTAACCACAGGGGCCCCAGGAAGTTGTATAACCCCTCCCCAATGATAAAGAGGCCTTCCTCTGAGCCTCCTTTGCGATTGCGAAGTTATGACGTAATGCTTTGATTTGTTTTCCGCGCTTCGCTTTCGATCTCTCTCTTAAAGCATTACGTCATAGCTTCGCAATCACAAAGGAGGGTCAGAGGAAGGCCGCTTTATCATTGGAGGGGGTGGGGTTATACAACTTCCTTGGCTCCCTGTGGCCTAGCCTGGATATCATTTGAAAGAAGATAGTTTGTGTTTTACGATGGTATTCGTCAAATTGACTCAAATGATATCATTTTCTGGAGAATTTCAAATGACGTTAGGCTGCGTTTTTTTTGAAACACCCTGTTAATAGATTTATCTCTTTTCCTAGAAAATGCTTTGAATTTGTCAGTTGTTTCTGGTATAAGCAATGTTGTAAGTATTTATTTAAGCTAATTTAACATGGCAGAATATATTTCTCTTCTGGTGTCTGTCTTCCCTTCTTTCCCACTTTCTTTCGTTACTGCATTCTTACGCCGAGTATAATTCGTTATTTAGTAGAAATCGGAGTACTGACAGGAAATCGAAGCTTTTCCAAAAAACTGAATACAAGAATTGTGACAATAATCATATTCATATTCATTCCAAGTTGGACCATTCCAAGATTAAGACAAGTTTGACAATTCCAAATGTGACAAAAATTAATAGACTTGCTACAAGTCTTTTCCGTGGTATATCAGCACTGAGGGAGATAATTACCTCTGCGGGGGCGTAAACTACGATGAGGACGCTGCGAAGGAAAAGCGAAGGAGTCCGTTTCCTTCTCCGTCGCTTTTCCTTCGCAGTGTCCTATTCGTATTTTACGCCCCCGCAGAGGTAATTATTTTCATCAGTGCTGATTTACCAGTGAATAGACTTGGAGCAAGTCTAGACAATTAATAGTAAGTATGATGTTGACTAGAGTGGTTTCGGGTATAATGGGACATCGGGTGTTGTGGAAAATTTTTCAGAAAGTAAAGCCTAGCGGCCTGGAAGTGAGATAAAAGCTCACCAATTGCACAAGCTGCAACTCTTCAAACATCGGTCGCCACATTTTTGTTAAAGTTAGGCTGCTCCACTTTTTGGTGTACTGTCTGTATCGCTGATAACGAAGGACATCCGACGAACGTGATTTCTGGTCGCCATTTTCTTGCGACGTTTCAAATAGAGGCCCATATACAAACAAAAGAAAAACCTTGTTCCATAATACCCGACAGTGTTCCACAATGCCCGACTCGACCGGGGCTCAATTTTTTTGCTCGCTTATCGACAACAAACGTTTGAGAAATAGAATGTATTGATGAAGCGTTGGAGCATGCTTAGGCCTAATTGCTAATACCAAATGTGGCCAAATTTGTCTTGAATTGAGGTGACGATTTAAGTTTTTCCCTTAAGTGTTCCATGATACCCGAAACTACTCTAGTCCATGGTCAAATCATTATTATTGACATTTCGGAGCAATTCTCCTTGCTTCATCATCACAATTAAATGTTCCAAAAGTGCGAGGCTCTATTTATACTCACAACGACAATACACAACGAAAAGTGCATGTTTACAGTTCCTACTTTAAAAAAGTGAAGGGCAAGACCGAAGGAATAATGATTAAAACAGGGCTAGGGGTAGAAGACTGTTATGACTTAAAAGGGACGGGTCACGTAAACGTAAAAAACCTCTTATCTCTATAATCCGTATTGGTGCCCACACATTGCCATTGCGTTGGTCACAGATTTTTGTGGAATGGGTGAATCCACAAGACAGTTACTTCCAAAAATCCACCAATGTGTCTGCAATCGTACAACATATGAGTGTTTCGTTTGTTTCTCTACGAAGCTCAAGAGTTCGTCTTCCAAATAGCACCTTCATTTTGAAAAAAATTGTGGAAAGTCTCTGTGATGTGGCCACAGGAAGCCCAGGCAGTTAGGTAACTGAACAATGATAAGTTTACAATCTTAAAATCGTTAATTGTATAATACATTTGTGTGTTATTCGTTGCACCTCTCCACAGCTGTGTTGTGTTTCATTGACTTCTGCATTGCACTGCATAATTGTTCGAATGCGAGAGTTCGATACAAAATAACTTGCTGGTATTCCAATGGGTAGAAACAAGAAGTGAAACTAATCTTCAAGCCAAATTCAATAAACTGTTTTGTCCTCGCTCGTAATCCGGCATCCATGCTCCAAATTCGCAACGCAACATATCAAAATGTTCCTCAATCATCGAAGAATACTTTCCGATACTTTGTTTCTTCATCTGCAGCGTTTGAAATGAAACAATTTGCAACTTTTTGATGCATGTCTCATCAGATCACGTTTCTCACTATGCTCGGGCCATCGAACGGTCCCAGAGCGATCGAATTTCGAAAGTTTTCGTCTGTCTGCCTTGCTTTGCCTTGCACAGAATGTACACAGGGATCCCCCGGTCCATCTGTTGATCGATTAAAACCGAAACTGCGCTCTATGGCATGCCAGGGGGTTCCTGTGTACATTCTGTGTAAAGCTAAGCGAGGTTAGCTGACGAAAACATTCAAAATTCGATCGCTCTGGGACCGTTCGATGGCCCGAGCATAGTGAGAAACGTGATCTGACGAGACATGCATCAAAAAGTTGCAAATTGTTGCATTTCAAACGTTGCAGATGAAGAAACAAAGTATCGGAAAGTATTCTTCGATGATTGAGGAATATTTTGATATGTGCGTTGCGAATTTGGAGCATGGATGCCGGATTACGAGCGAGGACAAAACAGTTTATTGAATTTGGCTTGAAGATTAGTTTCACTCCTTGTTTCTACCTATTGGAATACCAGCAAGTTATTTTGTATCGAACTTCCGCATGCAAAAAATTATGCAGTGCAATGCAGAAGTCAATGAAACACAACACAGCTGTGGAGAGGTGCAACAAATAACACACAAAGGTATTATACAATTAACGATTTTAAGATTGTAAACTTATCATTGTTCAGTTACCTAACTGCCTGGGCTTCCTGTGGCCACATCACAGAGACTTTCCACAATTTTTTTCAAAATGAAGGTGCTATTTGGAAGACGAACTCTTGAGCTTCGTAGAGAAACAAACGAAACACTCATATGTTGTAGTACTCTGTTCAACGGTCCGTAGCTCTGTTCAACGGTCTCTTCTCGGAAAGGAAATGCGATAAGAACCACGTTAAGCAAGCGTTTTATCAAAGAAACTTTGTATAAATCTGAAGAAGGAAGTTCTCTTTACCTGGTGGGTGCAAAATGAGTCTTCCAAAGCTACATTTGCCATGTTTCTAAGACCAAAACAAACCAGAGAAATCTTTAACTACCTGCCGCAGCAACTTTGTTCAAATCTCTAGTCAACTGAATCATTCGAACTGAAAATTCGACAGCATTGCTGTCTGCCAAATCTCGCTATCTGATTGGTACTGCAGGAATCGCGAAGTTTGGGCCTAAATAGCGTTTTTCAGAGTAATATTATGAGTCTCTGTTGAGTGAAGCGCCATCATCAAGTCAAAGAGCACAAGGAAACAAGAGACTCGTCGTCATTAGTCTATTGTTAGCTCTGTCCAACAATTCACTACTTCGATAAAAGTATAAATTTATCAAAATATTCGACTTTGTACAAAGATAACAAGTTAACAACGTTTCGAGCTTAACTCTTCATGAGGTTAGAGGAAAACCCTGTCGAAAATGGATAGCTGCTTTTGGCGTACCTATCATAAGAATTCTTCATGTACAGATAAGAGTTCTTAACGGGTATGAAGGACTGCAAGATTTTTGAAGCAAGTCCAATGTCACCTAAATGCCGACAAATATGCCTACACTTGATGTGTAACTTCAAGCTAGACTTTCGTCAAGCCAAGAATCTTTGAGATCGGCTTAACTGGTGACATGTCCCATGACATTGTCAATTCACGCTTGAAATCAGACTTGAGCTAAATAAAGGCCATTTCAAAACATAGCGTTGCACTGAGATTTTGAGAGCGTTTCGTTCATTTATCGAAATAGATCAATTCTAAAAGCTTGGAAGTTGCTCCATTCATTTCGACACATTAGCGGTGAGATAGGCAAACGTCGAATGGTAGGGCTGATTTTAAAGAAGTAACGATCAACCTACAACTGATGGAGTTTGTGATACTGTTTTCGAAATTGTCCTTTCAAAAGCAAGTTTGTCGCAGCTTTTTTGGACTAAATCTCTGTTTTGTTTTCAAGGAGAGTATATTCATACAGTTAGTGCACTGATTTTGCTTTAAAGGGGCAGTGCCACGTAACCGTAAACAAACCTGTTATCTCTATGATCTGCATTGTTGGCCACACGTGGCCATTGTCTTCTGCACAGAGTTTGGTGGATGGGGTGAATCCACAACAAAGTTACTCCTAAAAATCCACCAATATTTCTGCAATCGTGCAACATCCGAACGTTTCGTTTGTTTCTCGACGAAGTTCAAGAGTCCGTCTTCAAAATAGAACCTTTATTTTTGAGAAAAATAGTGGAAAATCTCTGTGACATAGCCTATCAAAATACTGCATAATCGTCGTTTCGAAAGAAGTTTGTTTACATTACGTGACCCTGCCCCTTTAAACAATAATTGGTACTGATCCTTCCCAACTCACTATCGCGAGATAATGCGCAATTTTTTTGTAGATATTCTATGAAAACGTACATAAACCTTTTGCAAATTTGCCCTAAACCATGGTAGCGTGGCGTCATATTTACGACGCTGCTCAGACATTTTGCCGTCTGTATTGTATGCAAATAGTCCTTACAATGCTTTTGCCGTCCATCTGCTCCAAAATCAGGCTGTTCTGTTTTTGCACAGTTAAATTTATAAAACAGTTATTTATTACTGGAGTCTGTAACCTGTATAAATATTTAACATGAATGAAAATGAAGAAATTAAGATTAATTTCTATAGTTTTCTAGAAAGTGCAACTTTATTGCTCTGCCAGTGTGAATGTTTGTTTTTATTTTTACAGAGCTTTGCTACTCCATGTACTCCTGCCAAAAAGAGGGTCAGAAATAAATCATCTTCAGTAACGGATCTTAGCTGCAAAGAAGAATTGTCAAGACAGGTGAGAAATCCACGTTTGACATACCCAGTGAGTCCAAGGGGCTAATCACTTTTCAAAATCGCGTAAGTGATTTTTGTGATTTTGAAATCACATGATTTTTTTCAGTGATTTTTTTTGTGATTTTAGTGATTTCTAATGATTTTTCGTTGGATTTTTCAGTCATTTTTTAGTGATTTGTGATTTTTGGTGCTTTCTGAATGTGATTTTTTTGTGATTTTGTGATTTTAGTATGTGATTTTTTTGTGATTTCAAGGGAGGTGTACGAAAAAGATCAGTGAATTGCCCCTCGAGTGAGTCAACAAGAGTTACTTTACAGCATAGGTTTCCAATCTTTAAAAAGCTGGTTGTGAATTATATGACCTATTTCTTTGAACTGAACGGCTGCAAAGAAACTTGAACTATTTTACAGTAAATCTGCCGTTGGACTTTTCTAAATCTTCAATATTTTCAAAATTACAGTATTTTCTTCTTTTTTAAGAATTCAAGAGAATTTTTCGGAAAGAAACTTAATACTATTGTAAAATCTAAACCTATTTATAAAAGATCAAATAATTTTCAAGAAAACCATAGTTTATGGATGCCTACAGTATGGCATCAAGCAAAGCTCTCTCACTCTTCTGGTTTGTGATTTAAAAATTTGATGACGTCCCATCATAAAATGAGCTGAAATGTAAAATAGGCTGTAACTTCAAAAAATATTCAAGATTTCTGAAAAGTCTAACCAGGGGTGGATAAAGTATCGGACCACGGGACCATTGGTCCCAGAAAATATTTTGGGTTCCAGAAAGAAACACTTAAAACCTAAGAACGTGCAATGTAATATGCTAAAATTCTAGAAAGAAAGAATTAACAACATGAAAGTATGAGACAAAATATATCAGTGAATGAAATAGCAATGATTAGTGAATCACAGTATTTAATATGTGCAGCAACAGGTACTGTACAAGCCAGTAGCACCTGTTCCTCTTGCCTGAAAATTCTTAGGAATCCTTGAGAAAATAAGTTCTAACCATTCTAATGTAACAAATTTTATAAACACTTTGAGATTAATAGGGAGGAATTGCAGGAGTTGTGGAATGTTGACACTTTTACTGATTTTGATACCTGTTCAATTATATTTTGATTATAGTTATGTTAAATCATTATGAACTTGCATAATATATAAACTGATTCCCCATGAGCCATATCATGGACTGTGTTCCATTGATGTTGAAAATGTCATCGCTCAAAACCATACTTTCCTGCTTATGATACCAAATGGTCAGTTTTTTAACTAACAGTTGCCTTTATTTCTTGTTTGACGTACAGAAAATTTTTCAATTTCTGACTGTGGTCCCAGAAAGAGAAAAATATTTTCCACCCCTGAGTCTAACGGTAAAACGGTAAAATCCTAGAAAAATGGCTAAAGTTGCTTTCAAGTCATTCAGTTTAAAGAAATTGGTCATTGAATTTTACACCCGCCTTTTTTCGTAGATTTAGACTGCGTTCACACGATGCCGGCACATTTTGAAAACGGTGAAAAATTCGACGGATAGGCCTCCTGTTCACACGAAAACGGCACATTTTTTGCCGGCACATTTTGAAAACGGTAGATTTTGAAAACGGAACCGTAACCGGCATAAATTTGAAACAGCATCGTTTAAACACTCAACAAAGATGAAAACAGAACATTTTTCGACACTTTTGGATCGAGACAGGTCTATTCTTAGGGTGTAGGTACTATTCTTTGGCATCAAATCCTGCAACGAGTTTTTATCGTCAAATTTCCTACCGTTTTCAAATTGTGCCGGCATCGTGTGAACGCTAGCTCAAATTTTGCAGCCGTCACATTTTTCACCGTTTTCAAATTGTGCCGGCATCGTGTGAACGCTAGCTCAAATTTTGCAGCCGTCACATTTTTCACCGTTTTCAAATTGTGCCGGCTAGCTCAAATTTTGCAGCCGTCACTTTTTTCACCGGTTTCAAAATGTGCCGGCATCGTGTGAACGCTAGCTCAAATTTTGCAGCCGTCACATCTTTCACCGTTTTCAAATTGTGCCGGCATCGTGTGAACGCTAGCTCAAATTTTGCAGCCGTCACATTTTTCATCGTTTTCAGAATGTGCCGGCATCGTGTGAACGCAGTCTTAAAGATTTGGAGCATATAGTTTACTTTACATGTCTAACGGGCTGTGGAATAAAAAATATTTGGCCGATGTTCAAAAATAAGATGTTAATCAGACTGCGTTCACACGATGCCGGCAGATTTTGAAAACGGTGAAAAATGTGACGGATAGGCCTCCTGTTCACACGAAAACGGCACATTTTTTGCTGGCAGATTTCGAAAACGGTAGATTTTGAAAACGGAACTCTAACCGGTATAAATTTGAAACAGCATCGTAAACAGATCATTTTCCAACGCTTTTGGATCGAGACTGGTCGATTCTTACTGTATAGGTACTGTTCTTCAGCATCAAAGTCCAGGAACGAGTTTTTACTGTAAATTTTCCTACCGTTTTCAAAATGTGCCGGCATCGTGTGAACGCTAGCTCAAATTTTGCTGCCGTCACATTTTTCACCGTTTTCAAATTGTGCCGGCATCGTGTGAACGCTAGCTCAAATTTTGCTGCCGTCACATTTTTCACCGTTTTCAAATTGTGCCGGCATCGTGTGAACGCTAGCTCAAATTTTGCTGCCGTCACATTTTTCACCGTTTTCAAATTGTGCCGGCATCGTGTGAACGCTAGCTCAAATTTTGCTGCCGTCACATTTTTCACCGTTTTCAAATTGTGCCGGCATCGTGTGAACGCTAGCTCAAATTTTGCTGCCGTCACATTTTTCACCGTTTTCAAATTGTGCCGGCATCGTGTGAACGCTAGCTCAAATTTTGCTGCCGTCACATTTTCACCGTTTTCAAATTGTGCCGGCATCGTGTGAACGCTAGCTCAAATTTTGCTGCCGTCACATTTTTCACCGTTTTCAAATTGTGCCGGCATCGTGTGAACGCTAGCTCAAATTTTGCTGCCGTCACATTTTTCACCGTTTTCAAATTGTGCCGGCATCGTGTGAACGCTAGCTCAAATTTTGCTGCCGTCACATTTTTCACCGTTTTCAAATTGTGCCGGCATCGTGTGAACGCTAGCTCAAATTTTGCTGCCGTCACATTTTTCACCGTTTTCAAATTGTGCCGGCATCGTGTGAACGCTAGCTCAAATTTTGCTGCCGTCACATTTTTCACCGTTTTCAAATTGTGCCGGCATCGTGTGAACGCTAGCTCAAATTTTGCTGCCGTCACATTTTTCACCGTTTTCAAATTGTGCCGGCATCGTGTGAACGCTAGCTCAAATTTTGCTGCCGTCACATTTTTCACCGTTTTCAAATTGTGCCGGCATCGTGTGAACGCTAGCTCAAATTTTGCTGCCGTCACATTTTTCACCGTTTTCAAAATGTGCCGGCATCGTGTGAACGCTAGCTCAAATTTTGCTGCCGTCACATTTTTCACCGTTTTCAAAATGTGCCGGCATCGTGTGAACGCTAGCTCAAATTTTGCTGCCGTCACATTTTTCACCGTTTTCAAATTGTGCCGGCATCGTGTGAACGCTAGCTCAAATTTTGCTGCCGTCACATTTTTCACCGTTTTCAAATTGTGCCGGCATCGTGTGAACGCTAGCTCAAATTTTGCTGCCGTCACATTTTTCACCGTTTTCAAATTGTGCCGGCATCGTGTGAACGCTAGCTCAAATTTTGCTGCCGTCACATTTTTCACCGTTTTCAAATTGTGCCGGCATCGTGTGAACGCAGTCTCAATCTATCAGTGAATGGGAAAATTTTGTTCGGTAAAACCAAATATCTTAAAGACGAGAATTCCACGTGCCATTCTAGTCCATGATTTAGTTGGCATTAGAATTTAAATTCAATACGGTTCTCAGTTTCAGAAATAGAATTTTTTATTTCAATAGCAAGTAAATTATGGAACAAGATGAAACATGGAATTCTCGTTTAAATGCATGCCCCCACAGACATTTTTGTAATTTTGGGTCTTAAAAATTAATGATTTTACTAACCGAAATTTTCAAATCTAAGTTGATCTTTTTTGTCTTTATACCATCCTAAAATATTAAAAATATACAAAACCAACAACAACCGTTAAACTAGAATACACAAAGGAAAAACTATGTCGTTCGTAGCGAGAAAGGACACAAGGTCATCGAGTTCCCACTACGAACGACATGTTACAAAAATTTAATACAACGATAAATCTAGTATAACAAAAAAATATACATTATATACAAAAATTTGGGTGTACCAGGTGCGTCAAAGATATATATCTCTGACTCACCTGGTAGGCAGATTTCCACTCAGCCAATTCTTCCGATTGGGCATAAAATCTTTGGTTGACGTGAGAAAATGGCACTCTGAAATTGAATAGAATGTTGCGCGTGACACTCGAATAAGCGATCGTGTTAAGGCTGTTTTCCAGTCAGCGGGATTCTCCAAGCGGGCGGAATTTCTATTGTTGCAAGAGAAAATGTCGCTCCAGAAATGAATAGAAAGTTACGGCTGAGCAACTTAGTTGATCTTTGACAGATAATTTAATATTTCAGTGTCGACAACTGCACACTTACTTCTTATTCCATGGCCCGCCAAACGTGTTAACTTTTTTGACTCACACGGTATGAATCAAATTTAAATCTCTATAATTAATCAATGTCTTCCTAACGGAAAGACAAATCTTAGTTTTGTTGTCAATGAAGGATGGACGAAAAGATGTATCTGGTGAGTCACAATAAATATTTGCTTGTTCCACGATATTTATTTTTGTTTCCTCTCTCTCCGGATCCTATTTTATTTGACAATTTGCTGTTTCTATTTAAAGTCAATTCTGTGTAATTTGAACTCTCTGAGAGATCATGAAAAAGTTTGAATGACAAAAAGTTCGATTCATACGAAGCGTCCTGAAAGTCCTGGTGTTTGTTTCAGTTATCCTTAAATGTTGGTTTATGGTCTTTATCCATAAAATTGCAACTTCCACAGCAGTTTTAAACAAAGAAAAACAATTTTTATCAATCGTTCTCGTCTTACAACAAAATGCGATACATGAGTAGGCAATGCTGTTGGTCTTTCGGAGCTTTTTAAAGAAAGCTGGTATAGTACTGTGCTTTCTGCGGCTAGATGTTGACGGAAATGACCACAATAACCAAAAGTTAGAACAACGTCAATTTTAGGAAAAGTTAATGAAATGATCTATTCGTATCTTCTGATTATTTCTTAACATTCGCAGAAAGTTCGAATTACAAAGGTTGTTTTCCTCAGGGGACAGACAAGAGTTCGACAGAGTTGACTGTACTTCAATTCCTATTTTTAATTTTTTAGGCACGGTAGCCCTGTCAGTCCATGAAGACTGACAGGGGGCGGTGTAAGTAATTACAAATTAGAATGAAGAAGTTACGCAGCCATGAAAATTGATATGAAATATATCAAACAGAAGAAAAGTTTTTCACTAGTTATTATCAAATCTTCGTTTGAAAGTGGCTAGGGAAGGTGCGTGTTTAAACATAATACAGTGGTTACCTCGATATAGCAGGCACCTGTGGGGCCACTGTTACTGTCCGTTTTAGAGAGGTGTCCACTGTATGGAGTTGTCGGTGTCCGTGGCATTTGAGGTGTGCGTTAATGGAGGGTCCACTGTATTTCATGCCAATTTCATTGTTTACGAAAATATATACCTTTTTGTCCTTTTGTTGTTTTCCGTAAAGGTAAGGAAACATCAGTAGTTTGCAGTTTCCTGATATTTTGAGCCGAATTTTTGACGAACAATTCAGAAAAATGTTCTGGTACATTACCATTTAGCGATTTGTACATCATTGTGTAAATATGGAAATTTTTTTAACTTAGGTATCGTTAAGCGCTAAAGAATATATACTTTATAGATTTTGGCGCTATATAAAAGTTATAATAATAATAATAATAATAATAATAATAATAATAATTATTATTATTATTATTATTATTATTATTATTATTATTATTATTATTATTATTATTATTATTATTATTATGATGATGATGATGATGATGATGATGATGATGATGATGATGATGATCATTATTATTATTATTATTATTATTATTATCATTGTGGCATGGCAGTGTCGATTCTAATAATATCACTTACAATTGGCCATCTTTGACTGCGTATTAATGGCGCAGCATGCAAATCAAAATTACCTCTTGTGACAGTTATGGCTTTGCATGTCTTTAAGGGTCTGCATCCTTGTCACCCCACGGCTAATTTTCATTGGAAAGAATAGAAAAAGATAGGATGTCAAATTTTATAGGGACCGACCACAGCACAGTTTTTTGTTACTTAACCGGGGCGATCTCGAAATGATGTTTTATGCTTTCTTGGCAGGTCGATCATTTGCAATACAAGATTGGTGAATTAGAAAAGAATTTACAACGTACACTCAAAGAAAAACGGATTTTGGAAAAAGATCTTAAAGTGAGTTGACACCTTCTGGCTAATTTTGTCTTTGATTTACTCTTTTGTCAGCATTCGACTAAGATGCATTGCATTCTTTTCTGCCATGTGAGTCAATGAAAAGGACCAATGTTTGAAAAATACTGCTCCCTGAATATCAAAGTAATAATATTGGAAACTGTTTAGTTTCATTGCCAATATGTTCTGTTAGATTCATTAATTTACCTGGCTTTAATCGTCCACTCTTTCCTGTGGATATGAAAGGTTTCTGCAGAAAGCCCCTTCCAAAATCTGCTACGAAGAGTGATAACGATGAGCAAGATTTCCTTGGTTTCCCTTCCTAATAATAGTAAAGCCTGATTTCCATAGATTTTGTATCCTTAGATTATAACTTACATCCTTCTTTTCATGAAATTCCCATATAAGCGATGGGTTAAGTTGATTCATGGACTTATAGATTCCTGTCATTAATTTCTGCAAGTTTCTAACATGTATACAAAAACTGCCACTTCGAGTGAGCAATGTTTCACAGGTGTGTTCAACTTTGTAAATCCTCGCCGACCAGTCCCCGTACAGTCGCATAGACTGTCGCAATCAAGATTTTTAATAGAACCATGATTTTTGGTTACACTGCGACGTCAACGACCATGAAAAATCATGCGATTCAGAAAAATCAATCCTAGAATGCAATCATGCCACACTTTATCATTCAAAAAAATGCTTCAACATAGTTTAGCAAGTTTGCGCTGGGACGCATCGCTGACTGATCGGGGACAGGTGGCTGACTGTTACGATCATATGGAAATCAGGCTTATCACTACACATGTATTAGCATGAATTTTGTCCTCTTGCGAAAATGGAATCCCCCTGAGTCAGTTT
This sequence comes from Aurelia sp. 3 sensu Dawson et al. (2005), assembly GCA_964020215.1. Lineage (NCBI taxonomy): Eukaryota > Metazoa > Cnidaria > Scyphozoa > Semaeostomeae > Ulmaridae > Aurelia > Aurelia sp. 3 sensu Dawson et al. (2005). Next base: position 9,019,782 of record OZ026592.1, on the reverse strand, counting down.
TTCATACAAGAGGGGAGTGGCTTTTCATCCTCCGAAGAGGATTGTACCTGCTACAGCGTGCTCAGGTCATGGCTGCAAAGTTGAGATAGTGCTGACGTTTTTTCATGATTTTAGCGCGCTTTTAATTTTTCATCGAAGGGACTTTCTGGAGAAAATTCTTTGTAAAATTTGTAAAATGAGAGACCGATTTTAGTCAGGAAAAATTCGGAAAATAATTGAATATTAAGCATCGTTTCGGAGTCGCAGCTTAGACCCCGTTTACACGATGCCGGTAGAATTCGAAAACGGCATGAAAAAGTACCGTTTTGGCCTCCCGTTTGCACGGTGCCAGTAGAATTTTATGCTTATTCTATAGACAATAACAACTGACGTCAATAATCAATCAAGGTAGATAAAACAACTACCACAATAAGGACAATAGGGAGCGTTAAGAATGTTGGCCTCGTGACGAAAGCGGCATAAAATTCTACCGATAAAGTGTGTTTACAGGATGCCGGCAGAATTTGAAAACGGCAGAATTACAAACTTTGCCGTTTTGCTAACCGAAACAAAATGCTGGGTAGCCGGCATCATGTAAGCTGGAGGCCAGAACGGCACTTTTTCAATACCGCTTTTGAAATTCTACCGGCATCGTGTAAACGGGGTGTTTAAGGGTCTCTTTCTTCCAGCATGCCCTGCACGTTTCACCTCTTGGATTGCCGTTGTTGTCGACATTTTCATGGCCCATGAAAATGGCGGCAACAAAGGCCAACCAAGAGACGATACGTGCAAGGAATGCTGGATGAAACAGACCCTTCAATGATGGATTTAATAGGAAGGAAGGTGACGGAAATCATGATGGATAACGAATTCAGTTGACCATTTGCCAGTGGAGATAATTAAACATGTTGGCTACTCAATCAGATGTTGCAAAATGTTATTGGTTTGATTTTTAGGCAGCTGTAGCCTTTCAAACTGTGAGCTCGTTCGGGATACTATCACCGAAAGTCTTCCGGATTTTCTTCTGAAGAGCCAAACGCCCGTCGAAGTGCTTTGGAGTCTGCGCTGCATTGATCTCGGGGTCATCGCCTTTCATCATTCCTTTGTTAATCTGTGCATGCCCTAAAACGCTTCGCTCGTCCCATTGACCAGTGAGCCAATCAGAGTTAACGTCTTTTCTTTTGTGATTTACAAGGGGGGGGGGGGATTCGTAGTATCCTGAACAAGAGCGTTTTTCTGATTCACCCGCGGTATAGAAATTCGATCACTAAACGCAATGCATCTTGGTCAAATGCCCCCCCCCCAACAATACTATCCTCTTCGTGATCGTCTATTTGTGCATACGAGGTGTAGGAATTAAATCCGACGATATACTGCAGTCTAAAGATTTTGAGAATATATGATTTGTCCAATCCTAAATTTACAACGATTTCATTCCTTGTTTCCCTGTACCTATCTCATCCATAAACTTCCAGTGAATCTCCTGAAGTTGGGTTTCTGCTGAGCGATTGACAAAGGGTGAAAAGATTTGTTATTCTAATTTACTTTTCTTCTAATCATAGCAAGTCATTAAAGAGAAGGAAGACCTTGTTTGTAAACTTGAGCAGATTGAAATAGAGGTTGGATCATCAATGAAAGATTCAGAACGGGTTGAAGAAATTCAATCGCAGCTAGATTTCTATCACCAGGTAACTCCCGTTTTATAACTTAACTTGGTTGGTAAAAACTTGTTTCCACTGTTTGAAAGTTACACAGCAAAAAGCATGCGACAAATTTTTAAAATTTTAACTGCATCACTCAACTGGAGCTTTGAAGTAACTTTTTGGGCTTTTTAACTTTATTGTGAGAGCTTTTTTGCTCTAGGTAGTCAGTAGTTACCCAAAAAGTAGGTTTTCGTCATGTTGAAAAACGGTAAATCATACACACGGAACGTTTTTCTTTTTTGCTAGCATTGGTGAGAAGGGGCTCTTACTACATCTATTTAGGCCAGTTTTCATGAAATTCTTCTTTTTAGAGGAAAATAGTGCATTGCATATTAGGGATGTATTTTCAAAATAAGGACAGAAATTACAAAAGCTAAAGTTACCTGACAAGATTGTATCTCTGGTACAATGTAAATTATATTGATTACAACAGATACAAGATTAGCCAGAACTGATGTTCCGTCATGCTCGTCAGAAATCATAAATGTTTAGTTTCATAGGGTCACACCCAACCCTAACTTAATACAATGTTGCTTTTCGATGCCGTGACTGTCTTTACTTAAAACCAGTTACACATTGCTGCATAGCTGTTTCTGGATCCTGACCTCTCGTTTCTGTTCCTGTAGGAAATGTAGCAAGTCTTTTTGTCCTGTCGAAGGAAGGAAAATATTTTTTCACGCCCTGGTGTTATATGCGTGCGCACGTATGCAGCGTTCAGAACAAAAATTTTCTTTGTTTTGTAGCAAATGTGCGTGCTGCGCGGTTGATGAAGCAAACTTCCAGGATCGTCGAACTTGAAAGGACAAAATATCGTTGTGGAAGCACCCAAAGGCAGAAAGCCAAACGAAATAGAAGCGAACGAATATGAGTGATAGTTAATGCTGAAATTTCAACTGTTCAGTTTGATGAATCAACAAGGCAATATTTGTTACGTTTTGGAAGGACGGCAAACGGCAGCATTTTCACAAACTTGCTGTGTCCGTTGAAAGAACTGGTGAAGGAAAATGTTGATTTCTGACAGTGCAAAAGTTGGAATTGTTTTGGCCTACACTCACCTTCGTACGCTCCTACCGTAAGCAACTGCTAAATCCTGGCCAGGTCGATCTCAAGAAAATTGAGGAAAATCATTCTGTTAGGCCCAGCCACAAGCGTCGAACCAGAATACAGTAGACAAATTCCAGTTTAATTTTCAAACCGTTTTGCCATTGTTTCACAATGTCTCTTGGTTTTGCATTGACATCAACTGACGCCGCTTAAAAGGCGGACTATAAATCTTGACAGGACACCCGGACAGGGGATTTCAAGCTGAATTTCATTTCAGTTTATGTTCTTTATGCATGGTAACCACGTTCTGAAAGCACTCAAGCCCAAACTTCAAATATTAGCAGACATCCGAAGGACGCAAATCTTCAGATAGTAATATCTCTTGTTTTTTATTAACCCAGTCCACCGTTTATTTCTCAGGATGTTTCTAGATTGGAGCAAGAAAAGATAGATTTAGTGGGCCAGAAGAAAGCACTGGAAGCTGATGTGACTTTCGCAAATCAGACTGCTTGCGCTCTGAGGCAACAGATTTCAAATCTTGGTATGTTGTGTTTTCAGGAGTTGTAACATTTTCTTACAAATCTTTTTGCTCTGTTCGTCTCACAGTTGGCCCAGAATGCTGAATTTTGGAAATTTTGCGATATTTGCGCAAGGAAATAGAAGTAGTTTTCTGCGTGCATGACCTGTAGAATTGTAACATGGATGTAGAGACCATAAAAAGTTAATTTGAATGGAAATTGTAGGACTGGGGCCAAATTAAATCAAACTTACCATATTTGGACATTTGTACAAAAATTTGAATATCCGCAATAGATTAAAGGACAAGTTCAGGGTTGGTATAATGGTTGATTATTTAAAGGTCAGATAAAGGCAAATGCAACTTTTTTATATTTGTAACTTTAAACTATGGGGAATCCGATGGCAATAATATTTTTTATCTTTGGGATGCAAAAGGATGGGTTTGGGGGTTTTGAAAAAGGGCACTTCTTCAAAAAACCGCGTGGTGGTAGAGGCCTGGAACTAGCTAAGTCGTGACGTGGAATGAGTAATGAGAAATTCATCACTTGAGAGGCCCAAGGCGCTGAGAGAAAGCAGTAACGACGAAGATCGCACGCGGCGTGTCAACTTGATCCCACTCTGCCATGGAAGCACACAAAAACATCATTTGGAGGATTATTTGATCTGTGAATAGCCGAATGAAACCATAGTAATGATCAAAAAGTTGACCATTGTGTTAATTGCAAAGGCTACCAGAAGAACACACCTTGATCCCCTCAGGGTTAGATTGTTTTTATCAGGATTCATTCTCCTCGTTGGGCTTACAAGCGCCTGTCGAAGGTACATTTGCATGGCTTCACGAATGATCTTTAAATACAAATTATATTGTACGAGGTAGGAAATACACAGGCCACCTAAGAAGTTCGCAAATAGAGTCATCGAAGAAAAGGAAAACTATATTTGCAGAAAGAACGCTCTCTTATCGGACTATGGTAAGAGACTATCACTTGGCCTAGTCATGACATGGCAATTTTCCCGCTGTCTGCATCTGCGATTCGGTGAGTATATCTTTCAATTTTAACAACAATTTCATTTTCCTCACGCCGAAGAAGGTGCTCTGGAAGCTAGCTAAATCACTTGTAGCAGCCAATGAATGTTCAAAGTCGCTAGGATTGAAACATTTATTGCAGACCCTCGATGTTTCATTGTTGCAATTCTTGTACGTGTTCACTCTCCAAGCCAGTCCACAGCTCAGCTCACTGCTGCAACACGTCTGTCCGTGCCAAAGTACAGAATAATGTGCATGTACATTCTTCTCTGCACAAGCTGACTAGCCACAACCATAAACTACCCACTTTCTCGGCGTTTTGATTTGAGAACTTTCGAACTTTCCTGAATTGACTGTCAGTGAGTGCAAACAGACTCCTACATTCTCTCGCAGCTTTGCATTGACTCAATCGACTCATTCCACGTCACGCCTCTGCTAGTTCCAGGCTCTTTTGCTTGCGCGGTTTTTTTGAAAAATTTGACTGCAAAAAGGAATTCGAGCGGCAATTTCGATAAGTTCCGGAACTCATATCGAAATTTCGTTTGAAATTTTGAAATCTCCAGACTGTAAATGGTAGAAATCAATAAAAAAGTATTTTTCCTTTATCTGACCTTTAAGAGATCACATTGTTGGGAATGGTGTGTGGTACTTTTTTAATTTTTTTCTCTTTTAATCTGCGAAACTACTTATTTCAATCTGCTAAGAAGTGCGAAATGACATCATTTTCCATGACGTCACTTCATGTTGACCTGAACGAGGCTGCCAAATGTGTTGATATCATACTACTCACATTGCTAGCCTCCTTATCGCGCCTTCGCACACTCGTACAAAATACAAAATTTGGCCTAACTTACGAAGAAACATAAACCAATTTATGAAAGTTGGAGGCATCAAAACATGGAAAGAACTCACGATTGGTGTTCAACAGTTGGTAAGGTTTCCTTTAGCAATATTTTTATCAACCCCGGGCTCGTCCTTTACTTATTACATACGTCGATATCTTTTGGCAGAATCAAATCATTGT